>CAWUFW010008162.1:0-600000 GCA_963921515.1 Calotriton arnoldi
CCCCGTCCGTTGTGTGCTTCTGTGATATGCGCTATCTGCCCTGTGGTCGGTCTCCTCGGCATGCCTGTGTTGGTCTATTCTTGGACAATGGCTGTATTCACCGGCTTCTGTCGTAGGGCTGTGGTTTCGGAGTTGGAATGGAAGGTCATTCAGTGCTGTCTGCTCTCCCTTGTGTGGGCGGCAGCCTGCCTTTCCGCTCTGCGTTGGGCCTTGTGTGTGGATGTTATTCTTGGGCCACCTGTTGTCGGTCCCCGGGCTCTTTGGTGTTCCGTTTCATGTGTCTTGTTCATATGTGCAGGGTGGTATGGGTTTTTCAGTGTGGTACTGGCGTTCCTCTTCCCGAAGGGGCCCTGCTTCTCCTAGTTGGTGTTGCCGCCGCTGTGTGCTTCGCCATGTTTGTTACACTGGGGTGTGTCCTGCTGTTGCGTGACTTCACTGACATGTGTGCGTCGGTTGTGTGGCGTTGGGTGTTGTCCGTGAATTGGGCGTTGGGGACATGTCTGTGGCAGGCCTGTCACGTGTCATGTGCGTTCGGGGTGGGGCTGATGTGTGTGCTGCTTGGTTGTGTCCCTGTGTGCGACGCATGCATGGCGCTGCGGTTGGCCTCTGCGTTGTGCGCATGTGTGGCGGCGTCATCGGCGCTTGTGGCCGTGACAGGGTGGTTGGTTCCTAGTCCCAGGTGGTGTGTACACATGTGTTCCGCGATGTTAGGATTTGGCCTGTGTGTCATATGTGGATGCAATGGTGGATGTGTAGTGTACACGCGCTGGTGGGGGGTTGTCCGCTTTTTCCGCCCTTGCACTGTGTGCGCTGTTTGCGTGCACTTGTTGTGTGTGTGCCTACCTGCGTCTCCGCGGTACGTTGCGTCCTTGGTGGTGCATCAGCAGAAGCATGGGAGGGGCCTGCAGTGCTGGATTCATGCCCGGGTGCCGCTTCTTCGTTGTCCGTGCTCTGCGTCCGTGTTACCGCCTCTCTTTCACGTGCGGTGTCTCTTGGCCGTGGGAGCCGTTTGTTTGCGGCATCGTAATTTATGCGCCGGGCGGGACGTGTTTCGTCGGACGGTGTGTGTCAGTTGTGCTGCGCCGCTACGTGAACGGGCGCACTTTGATGGCGGACGGTGTTGCTGGCTTGCCGGCGGTGTTTGGCCTGCTTTTCGCATCGTAATTGGGCGGGCGTGTGGACTGCTGCGTGCCGGCGGTAACTGGTGGTTTTTGCATCCGCCAGCACGGCGGTTGTGCTTCCGCCCGCCATCGTAATGAGCCCCTTAGTATCTACTTTTTCACTTATCACACCATTAGTATTTGTATTATTTTTGTGATTGGTTACCATTAAGACAGGCACAATGACAATTATTGTTAACCATACCAACATTAGTAGAAAAATACTGAATAAACAAGCATTAATACATCTACGTTTAAAACTACGATTTTGATGTCCAGTCTCTGCTGTATTTGACATTTCTAATAAAAAATTCTAACAATTTTTTTAAAATAAAAAAATAAAAAAACTAAGAAAAACTAAAAATTCTAACTCAAAAATCTAATTTTTGTGAGATCTATCCAAAATAGTGTTTCCTCACACTTTACGACTTTCTTCTTTACCCCCTCTTTTTTTTTTTTCTGTTTTTTTTCTTCTTCATCAGATCTTCTGCTTCAATTTTCTGTAATTCTTTCAATAAATTTTCAATTTTCTGGATTCTACTCCTTATTTTACAGTTTTTTTAAGGTGGTTCAAAACCGTTTCCCTCACTTTGCTCTGTACCAACATCTTCTTTGATCTGATCTGTGTTTTCAATTTCTTCCAATACTACATATGTCCATTCTGGAGCTGTGTATTTCTTGTTTGGAACTCTTACTCTTTTCATTTTACGAACTGATTCTTCTTCAGACTCACTTTGCTCAGTCTGATCTTGAACTTCAATTATTGTCTCAGGTGATCTTTGTTTCAGAGTGTATTTCAGTCTTTTCACTCCTTCTGGCCACACAACACCTTTTCTTGCTTTCTTTACTTGAACTGTTTCATCAGCATCAGTGTCAAATTTGCAAGTTCTTTTATTTAGTCCTTTTCTCTGTTTCACTTGCTCTTGATTTTCACTCAACACTTCTCCATTGTCACCCTCAACAGCAGTCTTATTAGACCCAGTAGCTGGTGCCCACTTTATTCGACTTCTTCCCTGATCAAGCACGTGTTCAACACTTTCAAAGTCTTTAGCTTCAGGCTCCGCAGCTGCACGTTCTTCAGCTTCTGGCTCTTTTTGTCTTTCCACCAGTTGCTGCTCTTCTTCTTGTCTTTCAAGTGGACTTTGGACTCTTCTTGTATGACTTGCGTGTATCCAATTCGGCAAGCCACCACACTTCACTGCTGTCGTTGTTACCAATATAATTTGGTAAGGGCCATGCCATCTAGGTTCCAAACACGACTTTCTCACATGCTTCTTCACCAGGATCCACTCACCGGGACTTAATTCATGTGCTTGCTCCTGCTGTGTTGTGGTTGCAATTTCTCCAACCTGATGGGACACAGAACGCACCACATCAGCCAATCCTTTGCAATAATCAAACACTAGATCATTAGTAATATTCATCAGTTGATTTGCTGGTACAATCGGCTGTCTCATTGCTCTTCCCATTATAATTTCGTAAGGGGATAATCCAGTCTTTTTATCAGGAATACTTCTCAAACTCATTAACACCAAGGGTAAAGCTTTCCAATGTTGTGGATGCACACACTTTGGACAATCTGGACTTAATAGTGCCATTAATTTGCTCGACGCCACCACAGGCTTCTGGTCGATAGGCACAATGCAGCTTTTGTTCAATTTGTAATGCTGCGCAAATCATCCAAATTATTTCATTATTAAAATGAGTACCTCTATCTGTTTCTAAAGAGACTGGAAATCCAAATCTAGGAATGATCTCCCTCAAAAGCAATTTAGCAACTGTAGGCTATCACTTCTTCGTGTTGGATAAGCCTCTACCCAACGAGAAAACAGACAAACAACAACCAACACATATTTTAGTCCATTACAAGGAGGGAGCTCAATAAAGTCAGCCTGCAACCTAGTAAAAGGTCTGGCTGCTTTCCCAATTCTGCCCCAACTAACAACTGTTTTTCTGCCTGGATTCTGCTGCTGGCACACTACGCATCTTTGGCATAGACTCTGCAATAACCCTTAGCTTAGGATTATATCATGACTGCTTGAAGAGTCTAATCATGGCATCTCTTCCCACATGTGTAATTCCGTGGTACATCCTGGCCATTTGTGAAAGTAAACAATCTGGCATTACTACTCTGTCATCTGTATACACCCATATTTCATCATCAGGTCTCTTTACACAACCTGATTTAATCCAAAGTTATTTTTCTTCCTCACTGGCTTCCTCCTGCAACTGTCTAATTTCATCCCATATTTCAATAGTAGAGAACATCAAGTGACAATCTGTATTCTTTTTCTCTGATCCTTTGTTAATCGAGACTGAATTTTGTGCACAGAAACGAGCCACTTGGTCAGCGTATCTGTTTCCACTGGTCATATAATCATTTCCTGATCTATGCGACGGACATTTAACCACTGCAATCTCCTTGAGCAATTGTAGTGCACTCAATAATTCTTTTACATCTTTACTGTTCCGAATCGGTGATCCTGAAGAAGTCAGAAATCCACGTTGCATCCACAATTGACCAAAGTCATGCACCACCCCAAAACCATATCGACTATCTGTAAATATAGTTATTCTCAGATTTTTGCCAATTATGCCCGCCCTGGTCAAAGCAACCAACTCAAAAATTTGGGCTGAATTTATTCCTTTTAGACAAGATGCTTCAAACCATGGCCACTGTACATACAGCATATGAAGCACGCAGAACACCTTTTTCATCCCTCAGACTTGAACCATCCACGAACATCACACAATCTGACTCTGACAGTGGTACATCTTTTATGTCAGGCCTTGGCTTCGTACACAATTCTTTCACATCCAAACAATCATGATCAGCTTCATCTTTCACTTCTTCACAACTTGAACTCGGCAACAAAGTCGCTGGGTTCAATGTAGTACATCTTGTTACTGTCACATTTTCAGCTCCTAAGATCACTCTTTCATATCTGGTCAAACGACTGCTTGTCATGTGCTGAGTCCTAGTACGTGTCAGTAGGATTTCAACAGAATGTGGCACATACACTCTCACTGGATGTCCCATTACAATCGACTCACTCTGCTCCAGACTCACACAAGTTGCAGCCACTGCTTTCAAACAGCCTGGCAACGCTGCAGCCACCGAATCTAAGGTAGCAGAGAAATATGCCACTGGTCGATGTGCCATTCCATGTGTCTGTGTCAGGACCGAAAGTGCACACCCATCTTTCTCACAACAGAACAATGCAAACTCTTTACCATAATCTGGCATTCCCAATGCAGGCGCTCGACATAGACTATCTCGCAATTCCATAAAAGCCTTCATGCTTTCCTCATCCAACTGAATTGGATCGACTACATTTTTGTGAGTCAATCTCTGTAATGGCTTAGTTGTCAATGAAAAAACACTAATCCACTGTTTGCAGTATCCAACCATACCCAAAAACATTCAAACTTCTTTCTACGTTTTGGGAGGTCCCATTTGCAAAATCACAGCAATTCGATCTTGTGATACTTTCCTAACTCCTTTTTCAATTTTGTGTCCCAAATATTGAACTTCTTTTGACAAAATTGTAATTTTGCTGATGACACTTTATGCCCACCTACTGCCAAATGGTTCAGTAGAGCAATTGTATCTGTCACACATGCCTCTCGTGTCTTTGATGCCACCAATAGATCATCGATGTATTGCACCAATACTTAGTCTTCTGGCATAACCAATGACTCCAGACACTTTTTCAAAATTTGATTGAAAATTGAAGGACTCTCTGTATACCCTTGAGGAACTCGGCACCATGCCAAAACACGATCTCCAAACCGGAAAGTAAAAAGATACTGGCTATCCGGATGCAGAGGTATCGAGAAAAACGCTTGACACAAATCAATCACTGTGAACCACTCTGCATCACAAGGAATTTGGTAAAGAATCACTGCTGGATTAGGCACTATTGGACAACAAGGTACCACAATCTTATTAACCTTGCACAAATCTTGCACAATCCTATACTTCCCTCTCAGTTTCCTAATTCCCATAATAGGTGAATTACAAGGACTCCCTAGTATCTCTCTCAAAATACCTTGTTCAATCATTTGCTCAATTACTGGAGTAACTCCCTCTATTGTCTCAAGACTCATTTTATACTGTGGTGTTTTTGGAAATTCTGCACCTTGCTTAACCATAATCTGAATAGGATCAACATCTTTCATTAATCCAATATCTTTCCCTGAAAGATCCCATACATCAGCTGTCACTGTGTCTCTTAATTCAACAGGCAAATCACTTGTTGTAAACATAGGATATAAATCATTCACTTCTGTCCCTTGCTTTGCTAACATCATCTTAAAAGCAACATCCTCATCTGGTGTTGGGAACGCAATTCCATCGGGTGTACAATAAATTGGGCAATTCATTTTGCACAATAAGTCCCTACCGAAAAGATTCACTGGACTCGAGTCACACACCACAAACCGATGCAAATCTTTGAATTTTCCAATATGAACTTCCATTGGTTTGGTCACTGGAGTCTTAATATGTCTACTTGAGACGCCTACGACTTGGATAGTTTCTCCCGAGAGGGGGTAGGTTTGGAATTTCCGCTGTTCTCACAGTAGAACGGGTAGCGCCAGTATCCACAAGGAATGTAATATCATTACCTTCCACTTTCCCATCCACAAAAGGACCTGACTGATCTACCTCTAGAGATGCGCCAAGCACGCACTCTTCCTTCCCCCTCAGGCACCGTCATTGAGATGAATCTGAATCACTCTCAGAACATTGCAACCAGTATTGCAAAGCCATTTTTACATTTTGATTCTTACCAACATGTTCACCCACGTAAAAACCAGCATCCGCACTGTATCTTTGTACCTGAGCATTCACATTATTTGGCATAGGTGCTTGAGGCACTTGTACCTGTGGTGTAACTAGCTGTTGCTGTTGCTGTTGTTGTTGATTCACAACCACCTCATTCTGCATCTGTTGATTGAAATTTTGAACCATTCCATTGTTTCTCAACAAAGACTTACACTCGTTCCTCCAATGCCCTAATTGGCCGCATCCATGACATGGAAATTTCTTTTTCATTTCTTCTTTATTACCCTTGCCTCTTCCTTTCCCTGGTAACTGCACTTGAACAACCCCATTCGGTACGACATTCATTGGTACCTGACTCTGCCCTTTCTTTTGGTAACCTGTTTGCGAACCATCAACAAAATTCCCATTATTCTGTTGCGCCACTTTCACCTGTGCCCACATCACTTTTTCCTTCAATTTCTTATGTCTTGATTCAATATCATCACTACAATACTTTGCATACCTCAGAATTTCATCCACTGTCTTGTTCTGCCAACAAATCAAATGTTGCTGAATCATATTACTAATCTCCAGTTTCAGTCCAAACACAAACTTATAGACAAAATGTCCCATGTCTTTATCAGTAATGCTTTCAAAACCACTATACTGTTTGAACACCTGTAACAGCCTCTCATAATAAGCGTGTACTGATTCTTTCGATTCCTGAGTCGTCCTGTCAATCTTAACCCAGTCTGTTTCTTTTGGAGAAATCTTACCTTTCAAATAAGTAATCACTTGGTTATATTTTTTCATCACCTCTTCTGAAGGCGCTCCTGTTTTATTATCTCTAGGATATTCATCTTTTGGCCAATCAACTGCAATTTTACATTCAGTCCATAAATCAGCTGGAACCACAATTTCAAACAAGCCATCCAAATCTTTCAACAAGACTTTTGAAACTTTTACAAATCTCTCTACCTGTTTATACCATTCGACAGGCTTTTCTCTCAATCTGGGGAAATCATTCGTGAAAGACAATATATCCTGTCTTGACCAAGGGATATGAACATATCCACCACCCGGAACTTCTCTCATTGGATATATCATTTCAGCAGACTCTGTCTCTTTTAATGGAAGTAAAGGAGAAGCAGTCACACCCTTATTCATATTCGCTTCTTCTTTCTTTCTCATCCATCTGCCTTTCCATTGTTCTACATCACCCCATCTTTTCAGTATATTTATCAACTCCTTTATTTGCAATCGTTTTCCAAAAGCATTCAAACTCTCCAGATCCTTATACTAAAATCCAACCTATACGTCTTTTGCAAAGCCTTTGACTTTTCTATATCCACACCATATTCTTGTGCAGCTTCTGCCAACTTCTCATACAAGTTTTTCGCTTTCAACGTAATATGTTTACACATGAATAACAACTCTTCATCCTGATATTTACTCAATCTCTCTGGACTAATTGTACCAATAATCATTTCTTCCAAATCTACTTTCAATTTCCCTAAATCCATACTTGATTTGGATTTATTAGACGCCATTCCTCTTATCCATTCATCCAACTCCTCCGGCAAAGGCCCCGCTGAACTTGGACCCTCTGATATAGAAGTTGTTTCTCTCGCATTTGGCAATAATTTCCTAGGATCTATCTGAACACTTCTTTTTGGCGTTTCAGTCACATTTCCATTTACTGGAAGATCGATCAATGACGTACTTGCCTCATTTGACTCTCATTCACTAACATTCCTAACACCATTCACCGGAACTGTTAATGCATGTACTCTTGAAATATTTTGACCCTCACTATACAATGGAACTATAGGACCATTCGTAACTGGAACTGACAACGCTTCTGCGTTTAAACTCATCTGATTAATTTTCTGAGTCAATTCTTCCTTTGCTCTATTAAGCATCTCAATCTCCTTTTCCTGTGATATTCGGGTAACCTGTGAAACCTGTGGAATTTGAGGAACTTCTATTTCAATTAATGGTGCACTCGGAGTAACCCTATCTGGATTCTCCTGATACGGTGGAGTTCTTTTCAGTAACATCTCCTCTAGTAACTCATCATAAATTTCATTTGAATCCATATCTAATTCTGAAGTTTCTATATTATTCTTTTTCTCCTTACATTTTCCACCAGCCTGATCCTTAGCAACCATTACTGGATATAATCCATCTAGAATTACATCTCTCCTCCATCTCTTCATTTGAGCATCCCACTTAGCCTCTGAAAACCATCTCATCGTATTCTTCTATTTCAATCCATTCCTGTCTCTCTCCCTTCTGTACCCTTCATGCTCCCATTCCTCAAGCGCCTCATACTGCATAGGTCTAGGATTTGGTTTCAAAGAATTCATTCGTCTTCTCAAGTTTTCCAAAATTTTCACATTAAATGTACCATGCTTTGGGAAAGCTAACACTCCATCATCCTCTGTATATTTTACCCAGTTCTCCAACCATGTACACGTATGATATCCACGCTCTAACATCATAAAGGAAGCAGGCGATCTTGGAGGAGGTACAGGAATTCCCTCTCTAATCACAATCGGTTTGTCCTTCTTAAAGAAATCCTGAATAGCTTTAATCAACTTCATTTTCAACAATCTCTTTTCTCTCTTCACTAACTATTTCGAAAAACTAAGGAAATCCTTCCGTAATTCCACTCACTTTATTGGCTCACTCTCGTCCAATCCCAGCGCGGCTCACATCAACCAACCAATTTACACCATAATACACACCCGCTATTCTGACCAATGCCAGCGTGGCTTTTGTGACATCAGTATCACTCCTACTACTGACCCTCCCTTTACAAAAATATTACGGCAATGTAAAACAAGGTTTTTTCTAACTAGATTCTTATAAGAAACGACACAAAACAGCGCCTTTGTCTGCTCCACTAATAAAGAGATAGTTCAATTACTCTAAAAGATTTCCTTTTACTTCCAGTAAAATAACGACCAGCGTCACTCTACTCCCAAACAAGTGAAAAGATGTCTTAGTACTCCTCTAGGGATAAGGCCAAAGTTTCAAAGAGGAATTTTTCTTAAAAGAGGTCTTGGTACTCCTTTGGGGATAAAGCCAGAGTTTCAGAAGCCGACTTTCCACTATTTCATACACTCTCCTTACAACAGAGTAAGTCCCTAAAATAACATCAACAGCATTTCACTGTTCGATATTACAACAACAGACAAGTAACTTCTAGTGTGATATTCTCTCCACACTATGACTATGCCACAACGGCTTAAATTAACATCCCGGGATCTTACGCAACTCCGTACCCGTAATTCCAGACTACATAAAAACAAATACAAATATCAAAAGGAGGGGGGAATGGACCACTTGTACCTACGTTACCAGGGTTGTCAGTTCATGGTACCTTTCATAAAAACCCTCATACACGTACGTAGGTGGAAAGGCGGTATATCTTGATTCTCCGCCTATTCATAACGTGACAGCATCATCATAGGGTTTATTTTTTGGTATGCTGACCTCCACCTGGAGTTGAACCACTGGTATTGCAGTAGTGTCCAGAGACCAAAAAATTCTAAAAAAGTGAAGTGCTCAGTGTAAAGTGAGATTAAAATTCTTTCTACATCCTTGTTCAAATGCAATTATTTATTCGTGAGGGATGTTGAAGAAATTAAAAAGAAGGTGTGCGTATATGGATCGTGTTACTCAATCCAACGCACTAGTGTAGTCCATACGTGAGGTCGACATGTTTCAGCCCCATTGTGCCCAGCCGGGTCTAGGGGGCTTTCTTCAGGACCAGTCAATCAATCAATCAGGGAATTGTAAGCGCGCTACTCACCCGTGAGGGTCTCAAGGCGCTGAGGGGGGGGGTCCGCAGATCTGTTTAGCCGAAGAGCCAGGTCTTGAGGGTCTTCCTGAAGGTGTTCAGGGAGGGGCGCGTCTGATGTCTGCCGGTAGCTCGTTCCAGGTCTTGGCTGCAATGTGAGAGAAGGATCTTCCACCTGCTCTGGCTCTGTGGATGTGCGGGGTTTCAGCCAGTGCGAGGTTGGAAGACCGGAGGTTTCTTTTGGGTACGTGGAAGTTGATTCTGTCGTTGAGGTATTTGGGTCCGTTGTTGTGTATGCATTTGTAGGCGTGAGTGAGGATTTTGAAAGTGACTCTTTTCTCCATGGGGAGCCAGTGGAGACTTCGTAGGTGTTGGCTGATGTGTTCGTGTCGGGGGATGCCGAGGACGAGTCTGGCGGCAGTGTTCTGTACTGTCTGGAGTTTGCGGAGTAGAGACTTGTTGATGCCGGCGTAGAGTGCGTTTCCATAGTCCAGTCTGCTGGTGATGAGTGCGTGGGTGACTGTCTTCCTTGACTCAGGGGGATCCACTTGAAGGTCTTGCGGAGGATGCGGAGGGTGTTGAAGCAGCTGGAGGTGACGGGCGTTGACCTGTCGGTTCATGGAGAGTGATGAGTCGAGTACGATGCCGAGGTTCTTGGCGTGGTCTGTGGGGGTAGGTGGGCTTCCGAGGGCGGTCGGCCACGAGGTGCTGTCCCATGCAGAAGGGGTGGTACCGAGGACGAGGACTTCTGTCTTCTCGGCGTTGAGCTTCAGGCAGCTGTTGGTCATCCAGACTGCGACGTCTTGCATTCCTTTCTGGAAGTTGAGTTTGGCAGTGGTGGGGTCTTTGGTGAGGGAGAGGATGAGCTGGGTGTCGTCGGCGTAGGATACGATGTTGAGGCCGTGTTGTCGGACGATGGCTGCGAGGGGGGCCATGTAAATGTTGAAGAGGGTGGGGCTCAGTGATGAACCCTGTGGGAATCCAAAAAGTGTCCTTCTCTAAACAACAAGCAGATGACCTAACACAGAAACTGGCACGAAGAGATTACCCAATGAAAACCATTCGTAAGTGCCAAAAAAGAGCCAGACATCAACCAAGGGAGTGTCTGTTGGATACAACACCAAAAGAACCTACTGATAATCTAATCACATGTGTAACAATTTATAACACGGCTACGAACACAGTGAAGAAGATTATCAATAAAAACTGGAAGATTGTCACCTCCGGAAGTCTGAAATGGCCGAAACCAAGATTTGCAAATAAAAGAACAAGAAACTTGAAGGATTTTTTGGTACACACACGACCAGCACCCAGAACGTAAACTGAAAGTATCACAGCGTCCTGGAATATGAATCCGATTACTGGACATTACCCATGTGGATCGTGTGCAGTCTGTGGACTGACACCGCAACAATAACCTTGCTCCTATCTGAGAACTTAGTATGGACACAACAACAACATACTAATTGCAATTCTACACACGTGATCTATATGATCACGTGTCCTTGCAGTCCCAGATATATTGGGATGACCTGTCGTAAAGTCAAGCTGCGAATTGGAGAACATAAAAGCAACGTTAAGTGCAAAAAGGCAACAACTAAAATGAGCAAGCACTACATAGATTCAAACCACACTATTGACAAACTGAATTGGACAGTCATTGAGATGCTAACCGTTAAGAACAACAATGCTGAACGCATGCTGAACGCATACTGTTCGAAAAAGAACAACGTTGGGTTCATCGTTTAAAAACCAATGTCCAAGGATTAAATGATGATATACCGTGGCATCAATTGAACTAACCACCTGATCATTCTTCTTTTTAGAAACATGGAACACTCCCCTCCCAGACATCCATTCACATGTCAACCGGAATTACGAGATGATTACGAGCATGAACTTAACATCTTTTGCGCATAGTCCTTATAAAACACTGTTGACTCATAACTAATCCTACATGAGCACTTCTTTGACAACACCTGTTATTTTATAAAATAAATATTTCTCTAAACAAATGAATAAATAATTCGATATTAATAAAGGCCCCCTTTTTATAACACAATATCTATTACACTCCACTAACTATCATTATCACGATTCACGAAAGTACACACTTACCATCACATAGTCTTTCCTCTATGTCAATCTCCGCGTAGAAACAAATGGTTGCCTGGGACAGACCGACGTAACCGAGGGCAGAGCAAGCACAAGCAGACAAATCCTGCAGGTGAGAGATACACGCCGAGAGACCGTCCTCGCAAGATTGAAGTAAGGTCTCTATTAGCTTTCCCTTCTTTTCACCACAATAGGCTGGGATAATCTTGCCGGTCCCCCGAGGACACCCTATAAGAGTGTTATCAAGGTAATTGAACAATGTTGCTGCGCGACTGATTTGCGCGTTTGCATACCACGCCGACATTGACGGCAAAAGAGACACACCACCTTGTAAAAAAATGTCCGCAGTTAGAAACCGCTCCCCCACGTAATCACAATGGTACAAACAGAGAGGGATATTAATGCGCTTACGTCAGACTACCCCCTACATGTACCGATCCGTTAAGGTACACATACAAGCTGTACATATTCCTAATGATTCTATGCACCACTTTTAACCCCTGATACTAAATGTGTATTCGAATGAATACTTTAAACGACTTACCAATAGTTTCTACACTAAACGCGAGACCATCAGCACCTTCTTTTTCCTCCCTAGCGCGAAGAACCTGTAGTAATGCTCTTATTTACGAAGTGTGAGACGCAATCTACCGTAATACGTAATGTGGTGGGATCAAAAGTTTTGACCTGATAATGTTTAATAATGTTTTTAATAAAGTTTAACTTACAGCATCGAAAAAAACAGAGAGGAATCTACATACATTCTGCATTTCGCTGTGCTTATTTCTACAGGTACTACTGACCTTATTACTAAAGTGGATCAACGTTAACCCACTCTGAATTGCTGCACAAATAGTGTAAGCAAACTTTCACTGGTCCGGAAGAAAGCCCCCTAGACCCGGCTGGGCACAATGGGGCTGAAACATGTCGACCTCACGTATGGACTACACTAGTGCGTTGGATTGAGTAACACGATCCATATACGCACACCTTCTTTTTAATTTCTTCAACATCCCTCACCAATAAATAATTGCATTTGAACAAGGATGTAGAAAGAATTTTAATCTCACTTTATACTGAGCACTTCACTTTTTTAGAATTTTTTGGTCTCTGGACACTACTGCAATACCAGTGGTTCACCTCCAGGTGGAGGTCAGCATACCAAAAAATTAACCCTATGATGATGCTGTCACGTTACGAATAGGCGGAGAATCAAGATATACCGCCTTTCCACCTACGTACATGTATGAGGGTTTTTATGAAAGGTACCATGAACTAACAACCCTGGTAACGTAGGTACAAGTGGTCCATTCCCCCCTCCTTTTGATATTTGTACTTGACTTGGAAGCTGAATGGATCATTGCTTCTCCCTCCCTCCCCCCCCTCATTTTGATTGAAGATGATTAAAGCAGCGTGCAGCTGTGGGAGCCTACTATTACATCCTTATTGAACTCAATAGAATTGAGGACATTGGGAACTACGCCGCCACAATTTGGATGGCCTAGAAGATACCACTGAACGCTTCGTAAATAATCATGGCAGACAATCCAGGTCTCAGCTATACCGAGGAAGACATCAGCGAAATTTTATCGGTACCTCCATTATTACAAAATACTGAACTCACACAAACACTGGCTCAGACGAATGATTGGGAGGAACTAACTGAAACAAAAAGAGAACAAGTCAGGACAGCCATACATGGCCTGATTATGACGGAATATCTCTGCGCCAATGCCGCCCCAAGGGGCCTATGGGTACACAATGCTCCACGCATCTTCCTCCACTATCTAACTTTTCGTAAAGATTGGTCTTCAATCTCGTGGAAATGCACACAGGACTATTTAGTCCTAATAATAAAGACTGCCACCAGACTATCAGAGGCTCTAACTGTAAAAATCCAAATAAGTGAGGCAAAACTCAAAACAACGGTACATATTTCTGTATATAAAAAAAGGTTGGAAGAAATTAACCGTGAGATAAATGAAACAAAAGACTACATCACCCAGAACAAGATACAAAAACTGGGGAAAGATCTTAAATGTTTCTCACAAGAAAAGATGCATCCCTACTCAAAAGATGACTATGTCTTACCAGACCAATCAACGGACAACGACTCAACAGGAGGGAACTCCACTGACAACTCAGATTGGAGTGAAGAGGACTCCTTCGAACGTAGAGGAAGAAACCAATTCAGAAACCAACGACGTCGGAGAGCGAACAGATGGCATAGACCGAATTACAATGACCAACCGATACCTTTCTTCCAACCATACCTACCAAACTATCATGGTTGGATGAACCCATACCACCAAGGAATACCCTCACTAGCACCAATGATGGGACAACAGAATATGCAACAACCGCCTTTTTTAGGGAGAGGCCAGACCCCGCAAAGAGGAAGAAGAAAAGGAGTGACCTGGAACGAACAACAACGCCAAGTATTAACACGCAGCATGTCCAAAGAGAAGCCAGGACCGAGCTTGACGAATCGCTAATAGTCAATCTGACAGACACTATCCTCACTGAAAATCAAGTACAGATTCTGAACATGGGCCTGGGATTTGTCCCGACACTAAACATCTTCAAACTGCGATGTGAACTAGCCAAATTCTGCAGGAAGCTGAAATTGAAGGCCTTTTTCAGTGGGAAGGAAGATCCCATATCGGAAAGTGACACTAACCTCAGGCGAAAATCAACTTTTTGCCCTCCGAACCATATGGTACCCATTGAAGTACAAACTTTCGAACAAGCAATCATGAAAGAAGCTGAGGAAGTCCAGAAGACCATTAAGAAACCCTTTTTCAATGTCACTAAACATGAACAACAAGCCTTGGACCAATTGAGAAAGAACCAGAACATAATAATTAAACCCGATGATAAGGGGGAGGCATTGTCCTATTGGACAAGGAAGGATACAACAAACAATGCCTAGATCTCCTCTCGGATGAGAAATTCTACAAAAAGATACAACTGACCCTACAATGAGGTTACAACATACCATAGAAATGATGGTGGAAGATGCTGAAGTAAAATCCTGGATCACAAAAAACGAAGCAGATTTTCTGATCGCACGAAGCCCCAAGATACCATACTTCTACTCGTTACCGAAAACACACAAAAACAGATCTCCACCTCCAGGCCGCCCAATCGTTTCTGGGATAGGTTCAGTACTCGAACCACTGTCCCAATTTGCTGACCAATTCCTCAAACCTTTGGTTCAGAAAACACCAACGTATCTAAAAGATACTAGAGACCTCTTGAACCAACTAATAGGCCTACCGTTTGATGAAAACGAGATGTATCTAGTAGGCGTGGACGTAGAGAGTCTCTACATGAGTCTTCCGCAACAAAATACTTTGGAAACTCTAGAGACCATCCTATTTTCTGAACAATGGCAGTACAAAACACCGAGGCACTTCGTTCTAGAATGCTGCAGACTAGCTCTAACCGAAAACGTTTTTGAGTATAATGGATCACTGTATGTACAATGCCACGGAACATCCATGGGCAGCGCCTTCGCGCCATCAGTAGCAGGCCTTTACGTGAGCAACTTTGAGAACCAAAACATACTGAATTACCAAAATCCATTCTTCTCAAAGATATTGTTCTGGAAATTATATATAGATGATATTATCGTTATCTGGAATGATAACAGTGATAATCTCCAGAACTTCATCAACTGGATCAATACCAGAGACGAATGCCTCAAATTTACGTTTACAGCAGATAGGAGCAGACTGAATTTTCTGGATATCACCCTCTATATTGAGAATAACACCATTCAGACAAAAACTTACTATAAGCCTACCGCAAAGAACAGTATACTATCTTACAAAAGTTTCCACCCAAGACCTTTAAGAGACAATCTACCTTACAGTCAGTTTTTACATCTCAGACGTAACTGTAGTAAACTGAGTGACTATAAACAACAAGCAGATGACCTAACACAGAAACTGTCATGAAGAGATTACCCAATGAAAACCATTCATAAGTGCCAAAAAAGAGCCAGACATCAACCAAGGGAGTGTCTGTTGGATACAACACCAAAAGAACCTACTGATAATCTAATCACATGTGTAACAACTTATAACACGGCTACTAACACAGTGAAGAAGATTATCAATAAAAACTGGAAGATTGTCACCTCCGAAAGTCTGAAATGGCCGAAACCAAGATTTGCAAATAAAAGAACAAGAAACTTGAAGGATTTCTTGGTACACACATGACCAGAACCCAGAACGAAAACTGAAAGTATCACAGCGTCCTGGAATATGAATCCGATTACTGGACATTACCCATGTGGATCGTGTGCAGTCTGTGGACTGACAACCGTAACAAAAACCTTGCTCCTATCTGAGAACTTAGTATGGACACAATGACAATATACTAATTGCAATTCTACACACGTGATCTATATGATCACGTGTCCTTGCAGTCTCAGATATATTGGGATGACCTGTCGTAAAGTCAAGCTGCGAATTGGAGAACATAAAAGCAACGTTAAGTGCAAAAAGGCAACAACTAAAATGAGCAAGCACTACATAGATTCAAACCACACTATTGACGAACTGAATTGGACAGTCATTGAGATGCTAACCGTTAAGAACAACAATGCTGAACGCATACTGTTCGAAAAAGAACAACGTTGGGTTCATCGTTTAAAAACCAATGTCCAAGGATTAAATGATAATATACTGTGTCATCAGTTGAACTAACCACCTGATCATTCTTCTTTTTAGAAACATGGAACACTCCCCTCCCAGACATCCATTCACATGTCAACCGGAATTAAGAGATGATTACGAGCATGAACTCAACATCTTTTGCGCATAGTCCTTATAAAACACTGTTGACTCATAACTAATCCTACATGAGCACTTCTTTGACAACACCTGTTATTTTATAAAATAAATATTTCTCTAAACAAATTAATAAATAAATCGATATTAATAAAGGCCCCCTTTTTATAACACAATATCTAATACACTCCACTAACTATCATTATCACGATTCACGAAGGTACACACTTATCATCACATAGTCTTTCCTCTATGTCAATCTCCGCGTAGAAACAAATGGTTGCCTGGGACAGACCGACGTAACCGAGGGCAGAGCAAGCACAAGCAGACAAATCCCGCAGCTGCAGGTGAGAGATACACGCCGAGAGACCGTCCTCGCAAGATTGAAGTAAGGTCTCTATTAACTTTCCCTTTTTTTCACCACAATAGGCTGGGATAATCTTGCCGGTCCCCCGAGGACACCCTATAAGAGTGTTATCAAGGTAATTGATCAATGTTGCTGCGCGACTGATTAGCGCATTTGCATACAATGCCGCCATTGACGGCAAAAGAGACACACCACCTTGTAAAAAAATGCCCGCAGTTAGAAACCGCTCCCCCACGTAATCACAATGGTACAAACAGAGAGGGATATTAATGCGCTTACGTCAGACTACCCCCTACATGTACCGATCCGTTAAGGTACACATACAAGCTGTACATATTCCTAATGATTCTATGCACCACTTTTAACCCCTGATACTAAATGTGTATTCGAATGAATACTTTAAACGCCTTATCGATAGTTTCTACACTAAACGCGAGACCATCAGCACCTTCTTTTTCCTCCCTAGCGCGAAGAACCTGTAGTAATGCTCTTATTTAAGAAGTGTGAGACACAATCTACCGTAATACGTAATATGGTGGGATCAAAAGTTTTGACCTGATAATGTTTAATAATGTTTTCAATAAAGTTTAACCTACAGCATCGAAAAAAACAGACAGGAATCTACATACATTCTGCATTTTGCTGTGCTTATTTCTACAGGTACTACTGACCTTATTACTAAAGGGGATCAACGTTAACCCACCCTGAATTGCTGCACAAATAGTGTAAGCAAACATTCATTGGTCCTGAAGAAAGCCCCCTAGACCCGGCTGGGCACAATGGGGCTGAAACATGTCGACCTCACGTATGGATTACACTAGTGCGTTGAATTGAGTAACAGGATCCATATACGCACACCTTTTTAATTTCTTCAACATCCCTCACCAATAAATAATTGCATTTGAACAAGGATGTAGAAAGAATTTTAATCTCACTTTACACTGAGCACTTCACTTTTTTAGAATTTTTTGGTCTCTGGACACTACTGCAATACCAGTGGTTCACCTCCATGTGGAGGTCAGCATACCAAAAAATAAACCCTATGATGATGCTGTCACGTTACGAATAGGCGGAGAATCAAGATATACCGCCTTTCCACCTATGTACGTGTATGAGGGTTTTTATGAAAGGTACCATGAACTGACAACCCTGGTAACGTAGGTACAAGTGGTCCATTCCCCCCTCCTTTTGATATTTGTACTTGACTTGGAAGCTGAATGGATCATTGCTTCTCCCTCCCTCCCCCCTCATTTTGATTGAAGATACATAAAAACAAAGACACTAACTTTTCGTATTAGTAACACTAATCAATAGTCTTAAATCAATCATTAATTTGCCAAAATAACCACTATAACTATCCTCTGCTACCAAAACTGATCCAGAGTTTCAGGACTAGAAATTTCTTAAGACAAGGCCAAATTTTGCATTACCCAACAAGTCCCTTCACGCTGTGTTAGTGTAATTTCAAATTAATCCAAACTTACCAATCTCCCAAATATATATATATTCTCATCTCTAGTATTCCAAAATTAGCGATGCAATCTTTATATAGTTGATTACATTTGGAAAATCAAACCTCAGGAATGAATCACTCCTAATAAAGACAGACTCATTTGTAAATTTATAATGTTTATCTAAATAATGTGAAATTATGCTCTTTGGTATCAATTTACAGCATGAATCATAGATCGTCACAAGGCAAACAAAATCAGAAGAGAAAATGACAAATTCATATCAATGACAATGCATAAAGGAGTGGATAGGCATAGAGACAAAAGATTCAAAGACAAATACATTTGCAAATGTTTATGCAAATTCAATCTTCAGTCTACACTAACCCAAGTAGGAACTAGAAATCTACTCTCTGGCCATGAGAGCAGCAAGGCCCTTCAAGAAGATTTGAATAGGCAAAGACTAAGGGGCCGATTCCGATCTCGGCCGGTAGTGCTCCGAATCGGATTCGGATTTACCGGATCCGATTCGGAGCCCTGTTTCCCGACCGAATCGTACGCGGGTCCGGCCGAGCGAGTACGATGCAAGCACCCGCGAAATCGCCGACCGACTCGTACGCGGCTTCAACACGCTCCGACTGACTCGCATGGACACGACTCGCACAGCGCTATGGAGACGTTTCCCGGCCGGGTAAGTACGATGCGCGCCGCGAGCAGTCCGACCGACTCGCGCCGTCCGGCTCGAAAAAGCTGTCGGAGCCGGACTTTGGGGGTCCGCGTCAGACCCCCCTGTACGCGTAGGCGTGCGAGTCGCACACAGGGGGGACCCATGGGTCCCCCCTACCTGTGCATGGATGCCGCGATGCGCACCCGCTGTAGGGGGCGCCCTTGTTCGCCTCGCACCCATTGAGTCAATGGGAGCCCGCGTACGCCTTGTATGACCGGCTCCCATTGACTTCAATGGGAGTCCGACCGAATCGAGTCCGATAGCATGCGAATGCATCGTACTCGTCCGGTCGGCCTGCTAGGGTCCGATTCGGTCGGAATTCTCTCCGGGTCCGGCTCGGTCGGAGAGATTTCCGATCGGAATCGGCCCCTAAGTCAGGAATCTGTAGACAGGAAACAGAACAGCAAATCGACGACAACGGCGATCTCCCAACAGTCTCACGAGTCAGTCTCCTGACCCCTCCCACCAGGCACCTCAATTATACCCAAAAACCCAAATGTCCAACCCACGCATGTATCAAGCTAAAGGTTTTCTTCACATTTGATTGGTTAAGGAAGGGGGTGTAAAGTCACACCATTATCGGCATGACCATCTTACTAAATGTTTTATTGTTTATTTGGTCAAATGACATAAACTTCCACCCAAGAGCTACAAATTTCAAGCCTTCGTCATTCTTCTCTTCCTCTTCTCCGGCAAATGTTGCAAACTTTGTATATCTTTCTCGCTGAGTGCCTCTCTGCAGAGGAAGCCTCCCTCTATTTGTCGCATTGTTCTTTCATACTGAATTTGGCAGGCACTCAGGACTTGAAGGACAAAATAATATTCCATCTCATTCACTCTTGAATTTTCATTTTTAAACGCTTTTAATTTTCAGTGGCTCCTTAACCCATTGTTTGCCATGCAGAATTTGCGAACCATACTTCTAAACAGAACAAACACAGACATTATTATTCACTTATAATGCTTTTTCTCTACTCACCAACCCAATGCTGCATTAATCCCTGCGCAACCCATATTAGTTATTACCTTTTCCTAGCAAACGTTAATAACGTGCACAAAAGCAGCTTTAGTAAACATTAGTCCTTTGTATTTTCGTTAGTCAAAAAGCATTTACGGCCTACTATTATAACTTTAGTTAGACTTTTTCCCGCATAATTTTCACTGCACACGGTTAGTAAATATTACTGAGGGTTCAATCCGAGCAGGTTTTATTTTTGCAAAAACCCTGCTCCATCAGGTTTAGTTACAGAACTTGATAATCACACCAGGTAATCATCACAGGCTGATTCCATATGCAGTATTTTTATCCTTTACCGCTTGCCTGTCTTTCTCATGCGCCTCCTGTGTTACCTGCAAAAGTACCTACTGAGAAGTGCCATCATCAACTTACAAAAATATATATATATAAATAAATAAGCAGTAACTGAAGTCAATGGAGGCATGCCAATGGGGCAATGGCAAAAGGACAACCAAGTGAAAGTCCATGAGATCATTGCTTAGTTGTGACTGTCATCTTAGTACCAATGCGGATGAGGCCCTCACTTTAAGAGGCGGTGAGGTTTGTAAGCACCCTATTGATGAAGGCCAAGAAAAGGGCTAAAATGAGGCAGCCGCATCAGCTCTTTCTCTGTGTGCCTAAAATCCTCAGGACAGGTTCACAGACGTGGGGATTTTTTAATTCCCCTCTGGTATTAGTTGCATGAGGGACTTCAGCTTGTGAAAAGTTAAAGTTGTAAAAGCACATTTAGCGCCATAAAAGTTCTTGATTTAATTCAGTTTGCAAACATTTGCTTTTCAAGTCTCATCTTTCATGCACTTAATTGAACATTTGGGCATTTTTTTGCTTGCTCGTGTTTTCATGGGCCATTATTTCATTCATTTGTTCATTTATGTCTTCATTCAACTGCTATTTTCTAATGTACGTGTTCTTTTGCCTGTTCATTTATTCAAGTTAGATTGTTTATTTATTCAAATTATTCTTGGTTTGTTCATACATTTACACATACTTAAGAATGGATCCCTGTGTACACTACTCAGCATACTGCAGCGTGCTCCATGTTACTTTCTATGTACTGTATTGTTTAAGGTGGGTTCCCACGAGCAGTGGGCCTGTGCACAAAAAACACGCATTGCACAATATTTCAGCAGCAGAGGCAAGGTGTCAAATCAGGGCTGGGACAGAGAGAATGACGCTGTCGAGGTTGGATACTAATATGGGTTGAGTTTTAAGACATACAGAACATTCTGCGCGTCACAAGAAAACAGAGGGGGGAGTCCAAATTCAGTGCTTCATTTGAGCCGGTGCTTTCCGGTGCTCAGCACCGGCACTTAATTGGTTCCGGTGCTCGGCACCGGCACTTCATTGTCAAAACCATACTTAGAACAGTCTACCACATGGTGGCGCTGCTCCTCTAATTTAGAGATGAGCAGAACAACGGTTGTTTAGGAAAACAAAATACATTAAAATAGTGCTAATACCTGCCTCCCAAGCCATTCCTTTAGCTTTGGGGACCTGGAATAATCTGAACTGTTGCATTTACATGCGAGAGAGATGGTTAGTAGTTGTTTTGGCAGCGATGACAAGGGCGATGGGTGGTGCAAGCTGCAGTGGCCTCCTGGTCAGAGCCCTGGCACTTAATATTTTACAAAATAAGCAAAACTATTGGTGTTTCTACAATTTATGTGTGTGACAACATCCCATTGTCAATTAGGTCCTAGTTTAGTTCCTTCCACTCTCATAAACAAAGTTGTTTATCAGAAAATCAAAAAGTATATTTTTAATAATCTTCACAGCTTGATCCATTTGATGATTTGTTCCTTTTGCCAACCATGAGATCTGTACATAAGTCTATTCCATCCTTGCAAGCACTCACTTCTTTAGTAGTTAGGTGTTAAATATACCTCCAAACATATATACAGTTTTTGTGAACTGTGGCAATAGGTCTTGCATATTTTCAAATTATAAATGTGGATCAGATCAGGTGATTTCGGGCATCTGGTGGTACATATGTAGAAAATCAGGTTTTTAGAACAGGTCTCGTTGATAGGAGATCTGGGTAATGGTTACAAAAAAGAAACCAAGACATTTAGAGAACACATCTTTTTTTAATCCTCTTGTCAGGGTGTCGTTTCTGGTTCAGATACATCAATCGTCACCTTCCACAACACCCTTTTTATTCATCAGTCGTTGGTAACAAACTTGGCAACAAGTGCACAAGCTATCCCACTGACCTTTTACCTGTGAAGGGAAAAGGTCACGTTTGTCAAATGCATAAGTAAATAACTACATTTACTCCACCTGTCTTTAGCCGCCTTCTCCTCACCCCTGTCACCATCCGACTCCTGGGTTATAGAAAAAAGGACAAAACAGGGTAGTGGCTACTCCGGGCCCCCCCCGGTAAGGGCAGGGGGACCACTTTAGGTCCTCAGGTGCCATAGTCGTCGTCTTCATCTGATCCGTTTAGTGCAGCATAGTCACGTAGGAGGCTGTGGATCATCTTTTGGCACACCAGGGTCGATGCCTCCTTCTTCCATAATATCAGGCGGTTTCTGGAAAACAGAAGAACATCTTTAAAACAGCACAGGAGCCTCCAGCAGTCCTGGAGGTCCCCTAGTGCATGTGTCCCTGGGAACAGACCATACATCACTGAGTCTGCGGTGATGCATGAGGTCGGTATCCAGGCCCTAAGCTCCGTACCTAGGGCCTTCAGCAGGTCATGTGCATACGCACACTCCTAGAGGAGATGGTAGGTTGTCTCGTCCGCAGTGCACCCTCTCAGGCAGGACTTGTATGGGTTGAGTCCTTTTGCATGCATGAATGCTCTCACTGAAAGTACTCCTTGGATGGCCATCCAGGCGATGTCTTTGTGTTGGTTGGTTAGGCGCTTGGAGGCGACGTTCTCCCACAGATGGTCCGCTGTGGCAGAGGGGAGGGCGCCGATCGGTTCGCTGACCTCCCTTGCAATTGTCTGGCATTGGATGATCTTCGGAGTACGCGTGGCTGGGGCGGCAGCCTCCAGTCCAAACTCCTTGACGAACTTCTCCACTTCTTTGTAGATCCACAGGGTCTCCCAGTTGTAGGGGACGGCGCTCTGCCCATCTGAGGTGCCTCCACGTTGGCAACAGGAAGAAGCATGTCATCAGAAAGCCAGCATGGCTCTAATCTTCAGTCCTCAGGGTGCTCCTCACGCAGTGGCACACAAAGATTTCTCTCAGGATGGTGGCGACATCCGGCATTCCCTTCCCTCCCTTGTCATGGGTCTTGAACATCACCTCCCTCTTCACTCTGTCCATCTTCGAGCTCCAGATGAAGTAGAAGATCATTCTCGTAATGGCCTTGGCTGTACAGGTCTTCAATGGCACACTTGAGTGACGTACTGGAGCACTGGTAGGGTCTTGTTCCGCAGGACCAAAGACTTCCCTTCAATCGTCAGCTTTCAGAGGCTCCAGGGTCTCAGATTCTGCTTCGTCTTTGCCAGCCTCTCTTCCCATGTGTTCTCCACAGGACCTTCTCTGCCGAACCAGACTCCAAGGATCTTCAGGAAGTCCTGCTTGATGGGGAATGGCAGTGGGACTCGGGTGGGAGTCCAGTGGCAGAAGAATAGGGTTTCCGACTTGGCGCTGTTGATCTTTGCTCCTGACGCCTTTCCAAACTCGATACAAGTCCTCTCCAATTCTTTCACAGATGGTCTGTCTGCGCAGAAGACTGAGACATCGTCCATGTAGAGGGAGCACTTCACTTCACCCTTTCCGTTGCTTCCTGACATGTCACTCCTCTGATGTTCTTGTTCTGACGGATGAGTTTGGCGAGAAGCTCTATCAAGCAGATGAACAGAAGAGGGGAGAGCGGGCAGCCCTGCCTCACCCCCGACAGGACAGGGAAGGGGTCGGTTTTCCAGCCATTTACCAATGCCGGGCTAGAGATATCTCTATACATTGTGGTCACCAGGTCACAGAAGAAGTCTCCCAGTCCCAGTGCTCTGAGTGTCCGGTCCATGAACTTCCTCATGTGAGTCCTCAGACCTCGGTCCTAGGATCGCACTCTCCCCGGCAGCTCCGCTGTGCTCTGCATCACCTCTGGAAACCAGCCCCACCGTTGCAGGGTTCGAGACTACCCTGATTCTGGTTTTCCTTTGGCGCTCTGTGGCCTTAAATAAGTGTGATTGTAGCTACTGCTGTTGTGTTTGGTTTTTCCCTCTTTGTCCATTTGTTTTGTGCCGTTTTTCCCCTTCGTTTTTCCCGCCGTTCCCGCCGCCGCTGACCCGTGACCCCTCCCCCTACCGCCCCACTCCCGCCTCCCAGCTGCACGTCCCTCCCCCTCCCCTACATAATGGCGGCCGCTGCGGGGGAGCGCGTGTGAGTCCTCAGACCTCGGTCCTAGGATCGCACTCTCCCCGGAAGCTCCGCTGTGCTCTGCGTCGCCTCTGGAAGCCAGCCCCACCGTTGCAGGGTTCGAGACTACCGTGAATTCGGTTTTCCTTTTGGCGCTCTATGGTCATAAAAAAGTGTGATTGTGCCTACTGCTGTTGTGTTTGGTTTTTCCCTCTTTGTCCATTTGTTTTGTGCTGTTTTTCCCCTTCGTTTTTCCAGCTGTTCCCGCCGCCGCTGACCCGTGACCCCTCCCCCTACCGCCCCACTCCCGCCTCCCAGCTGCACGTCCCTCCCCCCTCCCCTACATAATGGCAGCCGCTGCGGGGGAGTGCGTGTGAGTCCTCAGACCTCGGTCCTAGGATCGCACTCTCCCCGGCTGCTCCGCTGTGCTCTGCATCGCCTCTGGAAGCCAGCCCCACCGTTGCAGGGTTCGAGACTACCCTGATTCCGGTTTTCCTTTTGGCGCTCTGTGGCCTTAAATTAGTGTGATTGTGCCTACTGCTGTTGTGTTTGGTTTTTCCCTCTTTGTCCATTTGTTTTGTGCTGTTTTTCCCCTTCGTTTTTCCTGCCGTTCCCGCCGCCGCTGACCCGTAACCCCTCCCCCACCGCCCTGCTCCCGCCTCCCAGCTGCACGTCCCTCCCCCCTCCACTACATAATGGCAGCCGCTGCACGGTCGCGCCAAAAGCGCGCCTAAGGCAAGCCCGTCTGCGCCCGTCCATGACCCGACCGCGGCCAGCGCTAGGAACCCTGGATCTCCGGGACCCCACCGATACAACTCCCACGCACTCCACACACTCAACCCAGGAAGATACACCGACAGCGAAAGATCCTCGCCCGTCACCACCCATGGACAGTTCTTGTGCAGACTCTGCCGCAGATCTTTCACCGTCGACAAAACCACCGCAACCGCCGAAGGCCCGCCTGACGCACGCACCGCCGAAACCCTAACCAGCATTCTTCTCAACGTGCGCTCCCTGCACCGACACGCCGTCGAGATCTGGGACTTGATCGACACCCGACGTCGCCTTCTTCACGGAAACCTGGACCAACGCCACCTCCGGCTCCGACATCGCCACTGCCATCCCTGACGGCTACAAGATCCAGAGGAAGGACCGCCCAGACCACCCAGGAGGAGGACTCGCCATGGCGCACAAGACCCCCCTCCGACTCTCCACATCCAGCACGAGTGACCCCCACTCCAACACAGAACACCTCCACTTCCAGATCCAGACCAGCCCCAGGACCACGCTACGCGGCACCCTCATCTACAGACCACCGGGACCTCGCACCCAGGCCACAACTACCATCGCCGAGCTCGCCGCACCCCACGCCATCACCTCCATGGACTACATCCTACTCGGGGACCTGAACTTCCACCTCGACAACTGCGATGACCCCGACTCCACCACCCTCCTCGACAACCTCGCCAACCTCGGACTGAAGCAGCTGGTCAATATGCCCACGCACAAAGCTGGACACACCCTCGACCCCATCTTCGCGGGTGGGACAAACATCCGCTTCAGCCACACCACCCAGCCCCTCTGGACGGACCACCACTGCGTCCATTTCACCTTCAACACCACCACTGCACCCAAGACCCCCCACGCCCGCCACAAAGGAACTGGAGCAAGGTCTCAGAGGAACACCTCAACACCACCCTCCTTCAAACCCCCCCCCAGCGCCTCGACCGACACCAACTCCGCAGCCAGGGAGTTTCACCGCTGGATCTCCTGCTGCGCCAACAAACTCACACCCCTCCGCCACCCCACCAAACAACGCCCTCAAAAGGCCACCTGGTTCACCACAGAACTACAAGAAGCCAGACGCTCCTGCAGACACCTAGATAAAACGTGGCGAAACCAGAAAACCACGGAAGCACGGAACAACCACAGGAGCGCCCTGAAGGAATACCACCAGCGCATAAGAGACACCAAACGGACCTTCATAAGAGACAAAGTCCAGACCAACGCAACCAACGCCAAGGAACTGTTCAACGTCATACAGCAGTTCGCCAAACCCCCCAGCGAAGCCACGGACGTCACACCTTCCCAAGAACTCTGTGACAAGCTCAGCTCCTACTTCCATCTGAAGATCAAGGTCCTCTACGACAACTTCAATGAACAGACGCCAGACACCCCCCCCCTCGCCGCCGATAAGCCATCCATCATGACCTGGACTCCCGCCACCTTAGAACACACCACCGCGACCATGAAGAAAAACCACTCAGGAGCCCCAACGGACCCCTGCCCACCGCACATATTCCACAGGGCCACTGCTGCCATCGCACCCGAACTAGGACGGACCATCAATGCCTCCCTCATGCCCGGCATCTTCCCAGACGACTGGAAGCGGGCGGAGGTTAAACCCCTCCTCAAGAAACCAACAGCCGACCCAATGGACCTGAAAAACTACCGGCCCATCTCTCTCCTCCCCTTCGCGGCCAAAGTCACCGAGAGACTCGTGAACACCCAACTGACCGCCTTCATCGAAGAGAACTCCATCCTGAACGCCTCCCAGTCTGGATTCCGCAGCAGCCACAGCACCGAGACTGCCCTCCTCGCCGCCACCGACGACATCAGCATGCTACTCGACCAGGGGCACACCGTGGCCCTCATCCTTCTGGACCTCTCCGCAGTCTTCGACACCGTCTCACATCGCACACTCGCAGCCAGACTTCAAAACGCGGGGATACAAGGAACCGCCCTCGACTGGATCCTATCCTTTCTCTCCGGCCGAACCCAGAGGATCAGACTCCCTCCCTTCCTCTCCGAACCCACCGATATCAATTGCGGAGTACCCCAAGGATCATCGCTCAGCCCCACGCGCTTCAACATCTACATGTCCCCCCTCGCAGGAAACGTCATGACAGCATGGGCTCAGCATTGTATCCTACGCCGACGACACTCAGCTCATCCTCTCACTCAAGAATAAGCCCGAAGACACCAGACTCTGTTTCCAGGAAGGAATGAAGAATGTGGCAGTCTGGATGAAGGACAGCTGTTTGAAGCTCAACTCTGAGAAGACCGAGGTCCTCATCCTCGGACCCTGCACCTCCGCCTGGGACAACACCTGGTGGCCAGACGCCCTCGGGAGCCCGCCCACCCCCACAGACCATGCACGAAACCTCAGCATCATCCTCGACTCCTCCCTCTCCATGAACCGCCAGATCAACGCCGTCGCCTCCACCAGTTTCAACTGCCTACGCATCCTCCGTAAGATTTTCAAATGGATCCCCCCCGACTGCAGAAGAACCATCACCCACGCACTCATAACCAGCAGACTGGACTACAACAACGCCCTATACGCCTGTATCAACAGAACCCTTCTACACAAACTCCAAACCATCCAGAACGCTGCAGCCAGACTCATCCTCGGGACTCCCCGTCACAAACACATGACCCAACACCTACGAGACCTCCACTGGCTCCCCGTCGAGAAGAGGGTCACCTTCAAACTCCTCACCCATGCCTACAAATCACTCAACAACATCGGACCCAAATACCTTAAAGAGAGATTATCCTTCCACGTACCCAAGAGAAACCTCCGCTCCGCCGACCTCGCCCTGGCAGAGGTCCGCCGCATCTGCAGAAAGAGAACAGGTGGGAGAGCCTTCTCCCACATCGCAGCCAAGACCTGGAACGAGCTCCCTGTGAACATCAGACGCTCCCCGACCCTGCACACGTTCAGGAAGGACCTCAAGACCTGGCTCTTCTACTGATTTAGAGCTGCCCCCCCAGCGCCTTGAGACCCTCACGGGTGAGTAGCGCGCTTTACAAACCCCTGATTGATTGAACTTATGGGAAATGCAGTCAAACGCCTTTTCCTGATCCAGGCTGACCAAGGCCAGACTGTCCGCAATGTGCCGACCCGGTATTCCACAGGACTGGTCAGGGTGGACTATCTTCGCTATCACTTTCTTTAGGCGGATGGCCATCACATTCGCACAAATTTTGTAGTCACCATTAAGGAGCGAGATGGGCCTCCAGTTCTTGAGGTCTTCTCTCTCCCTTCTGTTTGTACAAAAGTGTTATCATGCCTTCATGCAGGGATTGGTGCATACTGCCCTTGCCCACCATTTCCTCAAAGAGGTCCAGAAAGTCCAGCACGATCAGGTCCCACAGTTCGACATAAAGTTCCACTGGGAGACCGTCATTTCCAGGCGTCTTGCCTCTCTTGGAGGTCGTAGTGGCAAGGGCAGCTCTTCCAGGGTGAAGGGCATGTTCAGGCCTTCTCTCTCTACTGGACCCAGTGTCTACGAGATGCCCTCCAGGAAACTATCTGTCTGGGATCTCTCTGACGACTTCAGTGAGCAAAATTCACCATAAAAGTCGGTTACGACTCTCATGACTTACTCTTTCTCACTTTGGAGGTTGCCCTCCAAGTCCCAAAGCTCTACCAGCGGTGTGTGGGCCGAGTGAAATTTCTTGAAGAAGAACAAATTGCATTTCTCGTCCTTCTTGAAGTTCTCGGTTTTGGTCCGGAAGATGATTTTCTTGGATTCCTCCCTAAAGTGCTCTGTGAGCCCTTTTTGGGTTTCCTCCAGTTTGTCATCCACGTCCCATCCCCTGAGCTTGAGTTCGTACAGTTTCTGCAGTTTGCTCTGCAGCTTCCTGAACAACCTCTTCTTTTCCCGAGCAGCAGCACTGCTTGCATCCTGGAAAAAGCTCCAGAACCTGTCCTTCACCCATTCCCACCACTCGCTGGTGGAGTGAAAGAAGTCCCTCATGTCCCTCCACTCTACATACGCAATGCTGAGGTTCGCCACTAACTCCTTGTTTTCCAGCAACAAGCAATTCAGCTTCCACGATCCTGGGCCAGCGTGGAACTTCCCTGTAGGTTCCCACTCGAAACTGACTGCTCTGTGGTCAGAGAATTAGATGGCGACCAGGGAGCTTCACCCAGGCTTTACCGTTGGGGAGGTGAATAGGAAGTCGATCCATGAACGCACTGACCCATCCGGTCTACTCCAGGAAAAATTCCTGGCATTCGGCCCCATGCTCCCGATGACAGTCCTATCTTCTCCACCAACAGCCTGGACGTTACATCCATCCCTGCAGAGTCTGACCCAGTGTGTCCATCCATCTCTACTATGCAGAATGGTCCTGGAGGTCACGAGTTGCATCCTGAGCACCCTGAACATCTCGAGCCGCTCATTCTTCTCCGGGGGGGGCATAGACTTTGATGAGCCTAACGGGCTCGCCGGCCCAAGAGTCGTGCACGACCAGTACTCTGCCGTTGACCTGCTTGGTGACCTTCTTGGTGGTGAAATGCCTCCCCTTGATCAGAATGGCGACTCCAGAGTATTTGCAATCATTCCCTCTGGACCAAAACGATGGCCTGATCCTTCACACTCCTGACTTTTAGGGTGAACAATGATACAGCCATTTTCTCAGCGCTAGCAGTCAGTGCCCGGTTTCAGAACCTTTCTGGGGGAGGGCTACTAAACCGTTGGGTACTGAACCACCTGCAGGCCTCCTGTCTCTGGTGGTGTCTCTTCTGTGATCACGATGGATATCTTCGCAGCGACGTCTGGGACATTTTCCCACTCAATGGGGTCAATGGGGTCCTCTTCGTCCTCCACCTCCTCATCTGCTACGGTGTCCGGTGCTTCGCTGACCTGCCGATGCTGCCTCTTCAGGTCCTCCAGGACAGCTCCCACCGGGCCTCTCTGTGTGTTTCCTGCATCCTCCATGTCACTGTCCTCTGTTCCAGAGTCCACGTGATGTATCCGTCCTCTGTTTTGTCGTCCTGGGCCTTGATGATCTTCTTCCTCTGCCTCTTCCTGTTGCCCCGGAGGAGCGTCTGGTCTCCCTACTGCTCCTCCTCACTGGTGTTGGGGTTCCTGTTTACCCTCCTGACCTGGTATGCCTCCTCCTCTCTTCTCTCTCTTTCTTCTCTTTCTTGCCTTTGCCCCACAGCCTCTGCGATCTGACTTTCATCCATTCCTCCTCTATCGCCTTGTCATCTTCTCCGCTGCTGCTGTCGTCTGCCTGGGGCTGCTTCCCCTTGTTATTATTCTTCTTCTCCTTTGCCTTGGATGGAGCCTGCTCCTCTTCTTCTCCTTTGTTGGCTCCAGCTTCTGGCTCTGGGTCCGGGTCCCTCTGGGTTTCCTTTGGTTGAGCTTCTGGTGCTCCTCCCTTGGGGTCTCCTTTGGGGTGCTGGACTTCCGGTTCTCGTGCCGCCTCTGTCGGGAGTGGTGGTTGCTCCGCTGTGGTCGGTTCTGCTACAGGGTCCTCTTTGGCTTTTGCTGGGCCTGGACCTTGGGGTGGTGAAACCTTCGGGTTGGCTCTAGTTTCTGGTCCAATTCTTCCCTTGCAGCCTTCAGGATGTCGTTCACTTTGGCGTTGGCGGTGGGGTCCATCGTTGGTCTGGTGGTCCTCTGGGCTTGGGTGCCTCCCGCTGCGTAGGTCTTGGGTTTGTCAGATTTGGGACACTGGAAGTAAGTGTGTCCTTCTCCTCCACAGAAGTTGCACATCTTCTTGCCGGTGCATTTGCCCGCTCTGTTTGCAGGTCATGCAGAACTTCTTCAGGCAGTCCCTTCCTATGTGGCCCACGGCCTCGCACTTCCTGCAAGTGAAGGGTTGTCCTGGGTACCTGATACTCCCTTTGTTGACTCCTAGGTAGAAGCTTGCCAGTGGGTGTTTCATTCCATCTCTCCCTTCAGGGTCTTTGTGGAGGTTGATGGTTTCTCGCCAGGTCGTGTTCCATATGCCTTTGCTGTCTCTGACCTTGGTGGGTCCATTCATGATGGTGCCGTATCTCAGGAGAAATGACGCAATGTCTCTGTCCGGGATGTGGGGGTTGGTCATCTCCACCCTTATCCTCTTCTCTGTTGATGCCGGTGCCCATCCTGTCGTCAGGTTGAAGGAGCTGTAGGGTTCCGCCTTCTTCTTCCCCTGGAAGAAATCCCAGTACTTTCTAAAGAGGGCCTGGGTGATGAAACTAAGGAGGAAAATCATGCCTGACACGGATGCCTGACAGCTCAGCACCTCCGCCACTGGGACCCCTGCTGGTTTGATGACCTTGTTCAGGAACAAGTACCTATCCAGCCTGGGCCCTTCCTTCTCCTTTACCTCCCACTGCATGACCTGGGCATGCCAGTGGGAGACATTGTACCCATTGATGAGTTTGGGGGCTGTCCCTTATTTGTTCCATGCCTGGCTCTTTCCCTTCCCTTCTGGTTTGTCTGCGCTAGCGCTTTCTGGTCCCCCATTCTTAGACCCTGGAGACTTCTTGTCACCAGTCTACCCAGCACTGGTGCTCTCTTTTTGGGGGTGTCCTTACTTGCGCTTGTGCTGCCCTTACCTTTGGGGTTGGGGTTGAGCTTCTGGGTGTCCACTGGGGGGATGCCATCTGGGGTGGTCACTGGGGTTCCAGTGTCCATTGCGTCCTCCATTGGTGGACTCTGGGCTTACTGGTACTAACTGGGGTTACCGTCCAGTTACCAGTGTCGCCTAGGGTCTACCGTCTGGATGCCTAGGGTATCTCCCAGCAGACCACAATAGTCTGCAGTGCAAGAAACACTGTCCAGTCACTCCCTAGAGTTAAAGTAAGGGTTATAGGTGTTTCCAGCTAAGCATAAATCCCCTCACCAGAGGTATGGGTGCTGTACAGGCCTGTGAAGGGTGTTAGGAGGATTGTTAATCCTCCAGCATTAGTCCACCCTAATGCCAGGAAAAGAAGAAATTACAAGGAGCGCAGCGTTACAGTGCTCTAGGAGCTGACGACAAGTCCTTGGGGGACACTATTTTGCGCTACTAGTGAGCAAAACAAATACCATTACGCTGGTATCCCTCCTCCTACTTCCGTAGAATACAATCGGGCCTTTCACGAAATGCGCACAGATTTGCATAAATTACAAGTTTATTTCACCTCGAAGTCAAAGTCGTAATTCTGAAATTTATCTAATTTAATTCCACTTAAAAGTGGTTTCGATCTGATAAGAACAGATACTACACTTTATCTTAGCCAAAGTTGTAAAAGTACATTTAGCACCATAAAAGTTCTCGATTTAGTTCAGTTTGCGAACTTTCGCTTTTCAAGTCTCATCTTTCATGCACTTAATTGAACATTTGGGCATTTTTTTGCTTACTCGTGTTTTCATGGACCAATTATTTCATTCATTTGTTCATTTAGGTGTTCATTCAACTGCCGTTTTCTAATTTATGTGTTCTTTTGCTTGTTCATTCATTCGTTCATTTGTTCATTCATGTTAGATTGTTTATTTGTTCAAATTATTCTTTGTTTCTTCATTCATTTACACATACTTCAGAATGGATCCCTGTGTACACTGCTCAGCATACTGCAGCTTGCTGCATGTTACTTTCTATGTACTGTATTGTGTGGTGGGTTTCCACGAGCAGTGGGCCTGTTCACAAAAAACAAGCACATTGCACAATATTCTAGCAGCAGGGGCGAGGTGTCAAAATCAGGGCTGAGACAGAGAGATGACGCTATCGAGTTTCGATACTCATATGAGTTGAGTTTCAAGACATACAGAACATTGTGCACCTCACAAGAAAACAGGGGGTGGGTAAAGTCCAAAAATTGTATCTGTGTGACAACCTCCCTCTGTGTCTCCGGTCCTAGTTTAGTTCCTTCCACTCTCATAAATAAAGTTGTTTATCAGAAAATCATAATGTATATTTTTTTAAATAAACTTCATATCTTTTTCCATTTAATTCTTTGTTCCTTCTGCTGGCCATGAGATCGGTACATAAATCTGTTCCATCTTTGTAAGCACTCCCTTCCTTTGTAGTTAGGTGTTAAATATACCTCTAAACATTCATACAGTTTTTGTGAACTGTGGCAATAGGTCTTGCATATTTTGAAATTATAAATGTGGATCAGATCATGTGATTTCGGGCATCTGGTGGTACATATGTAGAAAATCAGGTTTTTAGAACAGGTCTCGTTGATAGGAGATCTGGGTAATGGTTACAAAAAAAGAAACCAAGACATTTAGAGAACACATTTTTTTTTTTAATCCTCTTGTCAGGGTGTCGTTTCTGGTTCAGATACGTCAATCGTCACCTTCCACAACACGCTTTTTATTCATCAGTCGTTGGTAACAAAATTGGCAACAAGTGCACAAGCTATCCCACTGACCTTTTACCTGTGAAGGGAAAAGGTCATGTTTGTCAAATGCATACAGTAAATAACTACATTTACTCCACCTGTCTTTAGCCGCCTTCTCCTCACCCCTGTCACCATCCGGCTCCTGGGTTAAAGAAAAAAGGACAAAACAGGTTAGTGGCCCCTCCGGCCACCCCCGGTAAGGGCAGGGGGACCCCTTTAGGTCCTCAGGTGTCATCGCCGTCGTCTTCATCTGATCCGTTTAGTGCAGCGTAGTCACGTAGGAGGCTGTGGATAATCTTTTGGCACACCAGGGTCGATGCCTCCTTCTTTCATAATATCAGGCGGTTTCTGGAAAACAGAAGAACATCTTTAAAACAGCACAGGAGCCTCCAGCAGTCCTAGAGGTCCCCTAGTGCATGTGTCCCTGGGAACAGACCGTACATCACTGAGTCTGCGGTGATGCATGAGGTCGGTAACCAGGCCCTAAGCTCCGTACCTAGGGCCTTCAGCAGGTCATGTGCATACGCGCACTCCCAGAGCAGATGGTAGGTCGTCTCATCCGCAGTGCACCCTCTTAGGCAGGACTTGTATCGGTTGAGTCCTCTTGCATGCATGAATGCTCTCACTGAAAGTACTCCTTGGATGGCCATCCAGGCGATGTCTTTGCGTTGGTTGGTTAGGCGCTTGGAGGCGACGTTCTCCCACAGATGGTCCACTGTGGCTGAGGGGAGGGCGCTGATCGGTTTGCTGACCTCCCTTGCACGTATCTGGCATTGGATGATCTTCAGAGTCTGCGTGCTGGGGCGGCAGCCTCCAGTCCAAACTCCTTGACGAACTTCTCCACTTCTTTGTAGATCCACAGGGTCTCCCAGTTGTAGGGGATGGCGCTCACCCGCTCTGCCCATCCGAGGTGCCTCCACGTTGGCAACAGGAAGAAGCATGTCATCAGAAAGCCAGCATGGCTCTAATCTTCAGTCCTCAGGGTGCTCCTCATGCAGTGGCACACAAAGATTTCTCTCAGGATGGTGGCGACGTCCGGCATTCCCTTCCCTCCCTTGTCATGGGTCTTGAACATCACCTCCCTCTTCACTCTGTCCATCTTCGAGCTCCAGATGAAGTAGAAGATCATTCTCGTAATGGCCTTGGCTGTACAGGTCTTCAATGGCACACTTGAGTGACGTACTGGAGCACTGGTAGGGTCTTGTTCCGCAGGACCAAAGACTTCCCTTCAATCGTCAGCTTTCGGAGGCTCCAGAGTCTCAGATTCTTTGCTCCTGACGCCTTTCCAAACTCAATACAAGTCCTCTCCAATTCTTTTCACAGATGGTCCGTTTGCGCAGAAGACTGAGACATCGTCCATGTAGAGGGAGCACTTCACTTCACCCTTTCCGTTGCTTCCTGACACGTCACTCCTCTGATGTTCTTGTTCTGTCGGATGAGTTTGGCGAGGAGCTCTATCAAGCAGATGAACAGAAGAGGGGAGAGCGGGCAGCCCTGCCTCACCCCCGACAGGACAGGGAATGGGTCTGTTTTCCAGCCATTTACCAATGCCGGGTTAGAGATATCTCTATCCATTGTGGTCACCACGTCACAGAAGAAGTCTCCCAGTCCCAGTGCTCTGAGTGTCCGGTCCATGAACTTATGGGAAACGCGGTCAAACGCCTTTTCCTGATCCAGGCTGACAAAGGCCGTTGGAACCTTGCAGCTCTTGACATACTCGATCGTGTCCCGTACCAGGGCCAGACTGTCCGCAATGTGCCAACCCGGTATCCCACAGGACTGGTCAGGGTGGACTATCTTCGCTATCACTTTCTTTAGGCGGATGGCAAGCACCTTGCACAAATGTTGTAGTCCACATTAAGGAGCGAGATGGGCCTCCAGTTCTTGAGGTCTTCTCTCTCCCTTCTGTTTGTACAAAAGTGTTATCATGCCTTCACGCAGGGATTGGTGCATACTGCCCTTGCCCACCATTTCCTCATAGAGGTCCAGAAAGTCCAGCACGATCAGGTCCCACAGTTCGACATAAAGTTCCACTGGGAGACCGTCATTTCCAGGCGTCTTGCCTCTCTTGGAGGTCGTAGTGGCCAAGGGCAGCTCTTCCAGGGTGAAGGGCATGTTTAGGCCTTCTCTCTCTTCTGGACCCAGTGTCTACGAGATGCCCTCCAGGAAACTATCTGCCTGGGATCTCTCTGACGACTTCAGTGAGCAAAGTTTGCCATAAAAGTCGGTTACGACTCTCATGACTTGCTCTTTCTCACTTTGGAGGTTGCCCTCCAAGTCTCGAAGCTCTACCAGCGGTGTGTGGGCCGAGTGAAATTTCTTGAAGAAGAACAAATTGCATTTCTTGTCCTTCTTGAAGTTCACGGTTCTGGTTCGGAAGATGATTTTCTTGGATTCCTCCCTAAAGTGCTCTGTGAGCCCTTTTTGGGTTTCCTCCAGTTTGTCATCCACGTCCCATCCCCTGAGCTTGAGTTCGTACAGCTTCTGCAGTTTGCTCTGCAGCTTCCTTAACAACCTCTTCTTTTCCTGTGCAGCAGCACTGCTTGCATCCTGGAAAAAGCTCCAGAACCTGTCTTTCACCCATTCCCACCACTCGCTGGTGGAGTGAAAGAAGTCCCTCATGTCCCTCCACTCTACATACGCAATGCTGAGGTTCGCCACTAACTCCTTGTTTTCCAGCAACGAGCAGTTCAGCTTCCACGATCCTGGGCCAGCGTGGAACTTCCCTGTAGGTTCCCCCTCGAAACTGACTCCTCTGTGGTCAGACAATTAGACGGCGACCAGGGAGCTTCACCCAGGCTTTACCGTTGGGGATCTGAATAGGAAGTCGATCCATGAACGCACTGACCCATCCGGTCTACTCCAGGAAAACTTCCTGGCATTCGCCCCATGCTCCCGATGACAGTCCGGAGGGACGCCTCACCTATCATCTCCACCAACAGCCTGGACATTAAATCCATCCCTGCAGAGTCTGACCCAGTGTGTTCATTCATCTCTACTATGCAGAATGGTCCTGGAGGTCACGAGTTGCATCCTGAGCACCCTGAAAATCTCGAGCCGCTCATTCTTCTCCAGGGGGCAAAGACATTGATGAGCCTAATGGACTGACCGGCCCAAGAGTCGTGCACGACCAGCACTCTGCCGTTGACCTGCTTGGTGACCTTCTTGGTGGTGAAATGCCTCCCCTTGATCAGAATGGCGACCCCAGTGTATTTGCAATCATTCCCTCTGGACCAAAACGATGGCCTGTGCGTCCACTGCCGTTTGAGCTGGCTGTACGACTAGGCGTACGGAATCCCACATTCCTGAAGAAAACACATATCTTGGTTCTGGGCGGCCAGGAAGCGCAATGTACCAACCCGCCTGACCTGATCCTTCACACTCCTGACTTTTAGGGTGAACAATGATACAGCCATTGTCTCAGCGCTAGCAGTCAGTGCCCGGTTTCAGAACCTTTCTGGGGGAGGTCTACTAAACCGCTGGGTACTGAACCACCTGCAGGCCTTCTGTCTCTGGTGCTGTCTCTTCTGTGATCACGATGGATATCTTCGCAGCGACGTCTGGGACATTTTCCCACTCAATGGGGTCCTCTTCGTCCTCCACTTCCTCATCTGCTCCGGTGTACGGTGCTTCGCTGACCTCCCGATGCAGCCTCTTCAGGTCCTCCAGGACAGTTCCCACCTGGCCTCTGTGTGTGTTTCCTGCATCCTCCATGTCACTGTCCTCTGTTCCAGAGTCCACGTGATGTATCCGTCCTCTGTTTTGTCCTCCTGGGCCTTGACGATCTTCTTCCCCTGCTCTTCCTGTTGCCCCAGAGGAGCGTCTGGTCTCCCTACTGCTCCTCCTCACTGGTGTTGGGGTTGGCTTTGGCGTCAGTCGATGATGGTGCAGTTCCTGTTTACCCTCCTGACCTGGTATGCCTCCTCCTCTCTTCTCTCTCTTTCTTCTCTTTCTTGCCTTCGCCCCGCAGCCTCTGCGATCTGACTTTCATCCATTCCTCCTCTATCGCCTTGTCATCTTCTACGCTGTGCTGTCGTCTGCTTGGGGCTGCTTCCCCTTGTTCTTATTCATCTTCTCCTTTGCGTTGGATGGAGCCTGCTCCTCTTCTTCTCCTGTGTTGGCTCCAACTTCTGGCTCTGGGTCCGGGTCCCTCTGGGTTTCCTTTGGTTGAGCTTCTGGTGCTCCTCCCTTGGGGTCTCCTTTGAGGTGCTGGACTTCCGTTGCTTGTACCGCCTCTGTCGGGAGTGGTGGTTGCTCCGCTGTGGTCGGTTCCGCTACCAGGTCCTCTTTGGCTTTTGCTGGGCCTGGTCCTTGGGGTGGTGAAACCTTCGGGTTGGCTCTGGTTTCTGGTCCAATTCTTCCCTTGCAGCCTTTAGGATGTCGTTCACTTTGGCGTTGGCGGTGTGGTCCATTGTTGATCTAGTGGTCTTCTGGGCTTGGGTGCCTCCCGCTGCTGCTGCGTAGGTCTTGGGTTTGTCAGATTTGGGACACTGGAAGTAAGTGTGTCCTTCTCCTCCACAGAAGTTGCACATCTTCTTGCCGGTGCATTTGCCCGCTCTGTTTGCAGATCATGCAGAACTTCTTCGGGCAGTCCCTTCCTATGTGGCCCACGGCCTTGCACTTCCTGCAAGTGAAGGGTTGTCCTGGGTACCTGATCCTCCCTTTGTTGACTCCTAGGTAGAAGCTTGCCGGTGGGTATTTAATTCCATCTCTCCCTGCAGGGTCTTTGTGGTGGTTGATGGTTGCTCGCCAGGTCGTGTTCCATATGCCTTTGCTGTCTCTGACCTTGGTGGGTCCATTCATGATGGTGCCGTATCTCAGGAGAAGTGACGCAATGTCTCTGTCCGGGATGTGGGGGGTTGGTCATCTCCACCATTATCCTCTTCTCTTTTGATGCCGGTGCCCATCCTGTCGTCAGGTTGAAGGTGCTGTAGGGTTCCTCCTTCTTCTTCCCCTGGAAGAAATCCCAGTACTTCCTAAAGAGGGCCTGGGTGATGAAACTAAGGAGGAAAATCATGCCTGACACGGATGCCTGGCAGCTCAGCACCTCCGCCACTGGGACCCCTGCTGGTTTGATTACCTTGTTCAGGAACAAGTCCCTGTCCAGCCTGGGCCCTTCCTTGTCCTTTACCTCACACTGCATGACCTGGGCATGCCGGTGGGAGACATTGTACCCATTGATGAGTTTGAGGGCTGTCCCTGGTTTGGTCCATGCCTGGCTCTTTCCCTTCCCTTCTGGTTTGTCTGCGCTAGCGCTTTCTGGTCCCCCATTCTTAGACCCTGGAGGCTTCTTGTCACCAGTCTACCCAGCACTGGTGCTCTCTTTTGGGGGTGTCCTTACTTGCGCTTGTGCTGCCCTTACCTTTGGGGTTGGGGTTGAGCTTCTGGGTGTCCACTGGGGGGATGCCATCTGGGGTGGTCACTGGGGTTCCAGTGTCCATTGCGTCCTCCATTGGTGGACTCTGGGCTTACTGGTACTAACTGGGGTTACCGTCCAGTTACCAGTGTCGCCTGGGGTATCTCCCAGCAGACCACAATAGTCTGCAGTGCAAGAAACACAGTCCAGTCACTCTCTAGATCTAAAGTAAGGGTTATAGGTGTTTCCAGCTAAGCATAAATCCCCTCACCAGAGGTATGGGTGCTGTACAGGCCTGTGAAGGGTGCTAGGAGGATTGTTAATCCTCCAGCATTAGTCCACCCTAATGCCAGGAAAAGAAGAAATTACAGGGGGCGCAGCGTTACAGTGCTCTAGGAGCTGACGACAAGTCCTTGGGTGGCACTATTTTGCGCTACTAGTGAGCAAAACAAATACCATTACGCTGGTATCCCTCCTCCTGCTTCCTTAGAATACAATCGGGACTTTCACGAAATGCGCACAAATTTGCATAAATTACAAGTTTATTTCACCTCGAAGTCAAAGTCGTAATTCTGAAATTTATCGAATTTAATTCCACTTAAAAGTGGTTTCGATCTGATAAGAACAGATACTACACTTGATCTTAGCCAAAGTTGTAAAAGTACACTTAGCACCATAAAAGTTCTTGATTTAGTTCAGTTTGCAAACTTTCGCTTTTCAAGTCTCATCTTTCATGCACTTAATTGAACATTTGGGCATTTTTTGCTTACTCGTGTTTTCATGGACCAATTATTTCATTCATTTGTTCATTTAGGTGTTCATTCAACTGCCGTTTTCTAATTTATGTGTTCTTTTGCTTGTTCATTCATTCGTTCATTTGTTCATTCATGTTAGATTGTTTATTTGTTCAAATTATTCTTTGTTTCTTCATTCATTTACACATACTTCAGAATGGATCCCTGTGTACACTGCTCAGCATACTGCAGCTTGCTGCATGTTACTTTCTATGTACTGTATTGTGTGGTGGGTTTCCACGAGCAGTGGGCCTGTGCACAAAAAACAAGCGCATTGCACAATATTCTAGCAGCAGGGGCGAGGTGTCAAAATCAGGGCTGAGTCAGAGAGAATGACGCTGTCGAGGTTGGATACTCATATGAGTTGAGTTTCAAGACATACAGAACATTGTGCACCTCACAAGAAAACAGGGGGTGGGTAAAGTCCAAAAATGTATCTGTGTGACAACCTCCCTCTATGTCTCCGGTCCTAGTTTAGTTCCTTCCACTCTCATAAATAAAGTTGTTTATCAGAAAATCATAATGTATATTTTTTTTAAATAAACTTCATATCTTCTTCCATTTAATTCTTTGTTCCTTCTGCTGGCCATGAGATCGGTACATAAATCTGTTCCATCTTTGTAAGCACTCCCTTCCTTTGTAGTTAGGTGTTAAATATACCTCTAAACATTCATACAGTTTTTGTGAACTGTGGCAATAGGTCTTGCATATTTTCAAATTATAAATGTGGATCAGATCATGTGATTTCGGGCATCTGGTGGTATATATGTAGAAAATCAGGTTTTTAGAACAGGTCTCGTTGATAGGAGATCTGGGTAATCTTTACAAAAAAAGAAACCAAGACATTTAGAGAACACATTTTTTTTTTTAACCCTCTTGTCAGGGTGTCGTTTCTGGTTCAGATACATTAATCGTCACTTTCCACAACACGCTTTTTATTCATCAGTCGTTGGTAACAAAATTGGCAACAAGTGCACAAGCTATCCCACTGACCTTTTACCTGTGAAGGGAAAAGGTCACGTTTGTCAAATGCATACAGTAAATAACTACATTTACTCCACCTGTCTTTAGCCGCCTTCTCCTCACCCCTGTCACTATCCGGCTCCTGGGTTAAAGAAAAAAGGACAAAACAGGTTAGTGGCCCCTCCGGCAACCCCCGGTAAGGGCAGGGGGGCCACTTTAGGTCCTCAGGTGCCATCGCCGTCGTCTTCATCTGATCCGTTTAGTGCAGCATAGTCACGTAGGAGGCTGTGGACCCTTGACCTTGCCAGGTAGGTCGCTCCCCCGCCACACAGCTCCGCCTGTGCTGTCCTGCCCGCTGCTGCTGCTGGTAAGCTCGCCCCTCTGCTGCTGCCTCGGTGCCCGATTTGCTTTCTGTTTCCTCTCGTGCCCCCATCTACTGTGCCCGATTTTGCCTTCTGTTTCCCCTCATGCCCCCATTCTGTGTGCCCGATTTTGCTTTCTGTTTCCCCCCGTGCCCCCATCTCCTGTGCCCGATTTTGCCTTCTGTTTCCCCCCGTGCCCCCATCTACTGTGCCCGATTTTGCCTTCTGTTTCCCCTCGTGCCCCCATTCTGTGTGCCCGATTTTGCTTTCTGTTTCCCCTCGTGCCCCCATTCTGTGTGCCCGATTTTGCTTTCTGTTACCCCCGTGCCCCCATCTTCTGTGCCCGATTTTGCCTTCTGTTTCCCCCGTGCCCCCATCTACTGTGCCCGATTCTGCCTTCTGTTTCCCCTCGTGCCCCCATTCTGTGTGCCCGATTTTGCTTTCTGTTTCCCCCGTGTCCCCATCTCCTGTGCCCGATTTTGCCTTCTGTTTCCCCCGTGCCCCCATCTACTGTGCCCGATTTTGCCTTCTGTTTCCCCTCGTGCCCCCATTCTGTGTGCCCGATTTTGCTTTCTGTTTCCCCCGTGCCCCCATCTCCTGTGCCCGATTTTGCCTTCTGTTTCCCCCGTGCCCCCATCTACTGTGCCCGATTTTGCCTTCTGTTTCCCCTCGTGCCCCCATCTACTGTGCCCGATTTTGCCTTCTGTTTCCCCTCGTGCCCCCATTCTGTGTGCCCGATTTTGCTTTCTGTTTCCCCCGTGCCCCCATCTCCTGTGCCCGATTTTGCCTTCTGTTTCCCCCGTGCCCCCATCTACTGTGCCCGATTTTGCCTTCTGTTTCCCCTCGTGCCCCCATTCTGTGTGCCCGATTTTGCTTTCTGTTTCCCCGTGCCCCCATCTCCTGTGCCCGATTTTGCCTTCTGTTTCCCCCCGTGCCCCCATCTCCTGTGCCCGATTTTGCCTTCTGTTTCCCCCGTGCCCCCATCTACTGTGCCCGATTTTGCCTTCTGTTTCCCCTCGTGCCCCCATCTACTGTGCCCGATTTTGCCTTCTGTTTCCCCTCGTGCCCCCATTCTGTGTGCCCGATTTTGCTTTCTGTTTCCCCCGTGCCCCCATCTCCTGTGCCCGATTTTGCCTTCTGTTTCCCCCGTGCCCCCATCTACTGTGCCCGATTTTGCCTTCTGTTTCCCCTCGTGCCCCCATTCTGTGTGCCCGATTTTGCTTTCTGTTTCCCCCATGCCCCCATCTCCTGTGCCCGATTTTGCCTTCTGTTTCCCCCGTGCCCCCATCTACTGTGCCCGATTTTGCCTTCTGTTTCCCCTCGTGCCCCCATTCTGTGTGCCCGATTTTGCTTTCTGTTTCCCCAGCGCCCCCATCTCCTGTGCCCGATTTTGCTTTCTGTTTCCCCCCGTGCCCCCATCTCCTGTGCCCGATTTTGCCTTCTGTTTTCCCCCGTGCCCCCAGTCTGTGTGCCCGATTTTGCTTTCTGTTTCCCCTCGTGCCCCCATTTTTTGTGCCCGATTTTTGCCTTCTGTACCCCCGTTGCCTCTCTCCACTCCCGCCGCTGCGTCCCCTGCGGCCCCGCCCCCCTGACTGCCCATTTGCTGCCCCTGCCTCCCGCCTCCCAGCTGCTCCTCCCTCCCACCTCCCCCATATATGGCGGCCTCTGCGCGGCCGTGTAGCGGATGCCGCGCAGCGGCGCGCAGCCCGTCTGCGCCCGTCCGCGCCTGGACCGCGCCCAGTGCCAGAACCCCTGGGCCGCGCGCCCCCCGCACCAGCCTCGAGGACCGGCCGCCGCTACAATGCCACCACACTCCACACTCTCAACCCGGGACGGACACACAACTGCTTCAAGGCCGCCCCGAAACGCACTCATGGCCCCTTCACCTGCCGGAACTGCAGCTACACCAGCCTCAGAACCACCGAAGCGCCCGCCAAGAAGGACCTCAACCACCTCCGATGCATCCTACTGAACACCCGCTCCGGACGCAAACACGCCCGTCGAGCTCTGGGACCTGCTCGACACATCATCACCGGACGTCGCCTTCCTGACAGAGACCTGGATGAACGACTCCTCCGCACCCGACATCGCCATAGCCATCCCAGACGGCTACAAGATCACCCGCAGAGACCGCGTCAACGGGTAGGAGGAGGAATCGCCATCGTCCACAAGAACTCCATCAGGGTCTCGACCAGCACCGACGACCTTCTCTGCACCGCCGAACACATGCACTTCCAGATCCACACGGACCCCAACACCACCCTTAGAGGCACCCTTGTCTACAGACCCCCTGGGCCCCGACCCCAGTTCAGCGACTCCATCGCCGACTTCATCAGCACGCACGCCCTGACCTCTACCGACTACATCCTCCTCGGAGACCTGAACTTTCACCTGGAGAACAACAACGACAACAACTCCACCACCCTGATCGACAACCTCGCCAACCTCGGTCTGAGACAGCTCGTCACAACACCGACTCATTCCGCCGGCCACACGCTCGACCCCGTCTTCTCCTCAAGCTCCCACGTCTCCTTCAGCCACACCACGGAACTCCTCTGGACCGACCACCGCTGCATCCACTTCACCTTCCAGAAACCCACCACACACCACCGCACCCAACAGATCCCACGCCGCTGCTGGAGCAAAGTCACCGAAGACCAACTACGGGCAAACCTCGCTCTCAGCCCCCCTCCGACCCATCCAACACCGGCGACGCTGCCTGCAACCTCAGACGATGGATAGAGCGACTGTGCCAACACCCTCGCCCGCTGAAAAAACTCACCTACAGCGACACCACCAAAGAGCCAGCTGGTTCACCCGGAACTCCTAGCTTCCAAGCGTACCTGCCGGAAACTAGAGAAGAAATGGCACAGTGATAAAACACCGGACAGCCACGCAGCCCACAAAGACGCCATCCGTAACCACCACCACCTCATCAGGTCCGCCAAGAGAATCTCCTTCAAAGACCGCCTCGACAACAACGCACACAACAGCAAGGAGCTCTTCAACATCGTGAAGGAACTCTCCAACCCCAGCTCCAACACCAACGACATCCCGCCGTCGCAAGCCCTGTGCGATTCCATCGCTACCTTCTTCCACCGCAAGATCGCCGACATCCACGACAGCTTCAACACCCAGACAGCCCCTACTAAGATAGATACACCAGACCCGCCGCACACCATCGACCATGACCCCTTGCCAGCCTGGGCCAGCATGAACATCGACGACACCATCAAGACCATGAGCACAATACACTCCGGCTCCCCGTCAGACCCTTTCCCGCACCACATCTTCAACAAAGCCAGCAGCTCCATCGCACCCCACCTGTGCAACGTTATCAATCTCTCCTTCGAGACCGCGACCTTCCCAGAGAGCTGGAAACACGCAGAGATCAACGCCCTACTCAAAAACCCAAGGCGGACCCGAGAGACCTCAAGAACTTCCGGCCCATCTCCCTGCTTCCGTTCCCAGCCAAGGTCATCGAGAAGATCGTCAACAAACAGCTAACCCGATACCTCGAAGAAAACAGCATCCTGGACCCATCCCAATCAGGGTTCCGCAGCAACCACAGCACTGAGACTGCCCTCATCGCCGGCACCGACGACATCAGGACCCTGCTGGACAACGGTGAGACCGCAGCCCTCATCCTGCTGGACCTCTCCGCCGCCTTCGACACTGTCTGCCACCGCACTCTACGCGCACGCCTCCATGACGCAGGGATCCGAGACAAGGCCCTGGAATGGACCACCTCCTTCCTCGGCGGCAGAACCCAGAGAGTCCGCCTCCCACCTTTCCGATCCGAAGCCTCCGAGATCATCTGCGGCGTACCCCAGGGATCTTCCCTCAGCCCAACGCTGTCCAACATCTACATGGCCCCGCTCGCACGCATCGCCAGACAGCACGACCTCAACATTATCTCCCTACGCAGACGACACTCAACTGATCCTCTCCCTCACCAAGGACCCCCTCGCCGCCAAATCCAATCTCCATGAAGGAATGAAGGCCGTCGCCGATTGGATGAAGATCAGCCGACTAAAGCTGAACACGGACAAGACAGAGGTCCTCATCCTCGGCTCCAACCCCTCAGCCTGGGACGACTCCTGGTGGCCAACGACGCTGGGAGCAGCCCCGACACCCACCGACCACGCACACAACCTGGGAGTCATCCTCGACTCAACGCTCTCCATGACCAAGCAAGTCAACGCAGTCTCCTCCTCCTGCTTCAACACCCTCTGCATGCTTCGCAAGATCTACAGGTGGATCCCGACAGATACAAGAAGAACAGTCACCCAGGCCCTCGTCAGTAGCAGACTCGACTATGGGAACGCTCTCTACGCAGGAGCCCCGGCCAAGCTCATCAAGAGACTGCAACGCATACAAAACGCCTCGGCACGGCTGATCCTCGACGTACCACGCCACAGCCACATCACCCCCACCTGAGGAACCTGCACTGGCTCCCCGTCAACAGGAGAATCTCCTTCAAACTCCTCATCCACGCACACAAGGCACTCCACAAGACTGGCCCAGCCTACCTCAACAGACGACTCTTCTTCTACGTCCCCAACCGCCAGCTCCGCTCCGCCGACCTCTCCCTCGCCACCGTCCCTCGCATTCGAAGAACAACCACCGGCGGCAGATCCTTCTCACACCTAGCCGCCAAGACCTGGAACACCCTTCCACTAAGCCTACGACAGACCCAAGACCTGCTGACCTTCAGGAGGCTACTCAAGACCTGGCTGTTCGACCAGTAGCAGCACCCCCCCTTTCTCTCCCCAGCGCCTTGAGACCCTCGCGGGTAAGTAGTGCGCTCTACAAATTCTGTGATTGATTGATTGATTGTGGATCATCTTTTGGCACACCAGGGTCGATGCCTCCTTCTTCCATAATATCAGGCGATTTCTGGAAAACAGAAGAACATCTTTAAAACAGCACAGGAGCCTCCAGCAGTCCTAGAGGTCCCCTAGTGCATGTGTCCCTGGGAACAGGCCGTACATCACTGAGTCTGCGGTGATGCATGAGGTCGGTATCCAGGCCCTAAGCTCCGTACCTAGGGCCTTCAGCAGGTCATGTGCATACGCGCACTCCCAGAGGAGATGGTAGGTCGTCTCATCCGCAGTGCACCCTCTTAGGCAGGACTTGTATCGGTTGAGTCCTCTTGCATGCATGAATGCTCTCACTGAAAGTACTCCTTGGATGGCCATCCAGGCGATGTCTTTGCGTTGGTTGGTTAGGCGCTTGGAGCGACGTTCTCCCACAGATGGTCCACTGTGGCTGAGGGAGGCGCTGATCGGTTTGCTGACCTCCCTTGCACGTATCTGGCATTGGATGATCTTCGGAGTCCGCGTGCTGAGGCGGCAGCCTCCAGTCCAAACTCCTTGACGAACTTCTCCACTTCTTTGTAGATCCACAGGGTCTCCCAGTTGTAGGGGATGGCGCTCACCCGCTCTGCCCATCCGAGGTGCCTCCACGTTGGCAACAGGAAGAAGCATGTCATCAGAAAGCCAGCATGGCTCTAATCTTCAGTCCTCAGGGTGCTCCTCACGCAGTGGCACACAAAGATTTCTCTCAGGATGGTGGCGACATCCGGCATTCCCTTCCCTCACTAGTCATGGGTCTTGAACATCACCTCCCTCTTCACTCTGTCCATCTTGGAGCTCCAGATGAAGTAGAAGATCATTCTCGTAATGGCCTTGGCTGTACAGGTCTTCAATGGCACACCTGAGTGACGTACTGGAGCACTGGTAGGGTCTTGTTCCGCAGGACCAAAGACTTCCCTTCAATCGTCAGCTTTCGGAGGCTCCAGAGTCTCAGATTCTTTGCTCCTGACGCCTTTCCAAACTCAATACAAGTCCTCTCTAATTCTTTTCACAGATGGTCCGTCTGCGCAGAAGACTGAGACATCGTCCATGTAGAGGGAGCACTTCACTTCACCCTTTCCGTTGCTTCCTGACACGTCACTCCTCTGATGTTCTTGTTCTGTCGGATGAGTTTGGCGAGGAGCTCTATCAAGCAGATGAACAGAAGAGGGGAGAGCGGGCAGCCCTGCCTCACCCCCGACAGGACAGGGAAGGGGTCTGTTTTCCTGCCATTTACCAATGCCGGGTTAGAGATATCTCTATACATTGTGGTCACCACGTCACAGAAGAAGTCTCCCAGTCCCAGTGATCTGAGTGTCCGGTCCATGAACGTATGGGAAACGCGGTCAAACGCCTTTTCCTGATCCAGGCTGACCAAGGCCGTTGGATCCTTGCAGCTCTTGACATACTCGATCGTGTCCCGGACCAGAGCCAGACTGTCCGCAATGTGCCAACCCGGTATCCCACAGGACTGGTCAGGCTGGACTATCTTCGCTATCACTTTCTTTAGGCGGATGGCCAGCACCTTCGCACAAATTTTGTAGTCCACATTAAGGAGCGAGATGGGCCTCCAGTTCTTGAGGTCTTCTCTCTCCGTTCTGTTTGTACAAAAGTGTTATCATGCCTTCACGCAGGGATTGGTGCATACTGCCCTTGCCCACCATTTCCTCATAGAGGTCCAGAAAGTCCAGCACGATCAGGTCCCACAGTTCGACATAAAGTTCCACTGGGAGACCGTCATTTCCAGGCGTCTTGCCTCTCTTGGAGGTCGTAGTGGCCAAGGGCAGCTCTTCCAGGGTGAAGGGCATGTTCAGGCCTTCTCTCTCTTCTGAACCCAGTGTCTACGAGATGCCCTCCAGGAAACTATCTGCCTGGGATCTCTCTGACGACGTCAGTGAGCAAAGTTTGCCATAAAAGTCGGTTACGACTCTCATGACTTGCTCTTTCTCACTTTGGAGGTTGCCCTCCAAGTCTCGAAGCTCTACCAGCGGTGTGTGGGCCGAGTGAAATTTCTTGAAGAAGAACAAATTGCATTTCTCGTCCTTCTTGAAGTTCACGGTTCTGGTCCGAAAGATGATTTTCTTGGATTCCTCCTAAAGTGCTCTGTGAGCCCTTTTTGGGTTTCCTCCAGTTTGTCATCCACGTCCCATCCCCTGAGCTTGAGTTCGTACAGCTTCTGCAGTTTGCTCTGCAGCTTCCTTAACAACCTCTTCTTTTCCTGTGCAGCAGCACTGCTTGCATCCTGGAAAAAGCTCCAGAACCTGTCTTTCACCCATTCCCACCACTCGCTGGTGGAGTGAAAGAAGTCCCTCATGTCCCTCCACTCTACATACGCAATGCTGAGGTTCGCCACTAACTCCTTGTTTTCCAGAAACGAGCAGTTCAGCTTCCACGATCCTGGGCCAGCGTGAAACTTCCCTGTAGGTTCCCCCTCGAAACTGACTGCTCTGTGGTCAGACAATTAGACGGTGACCAGGGAGCTTCACCCAGGCTTTACCGTTGGGGAAGTGAATAGGAAGTCAATCCATGAACGCACTGAGCCATCCGGTCTACTCCAGGAAAAATTCCTGGCATTCGGCCCCATGCTCCCGATGACAGTCCGGAGGGACGCCTCACCTATCATCTCCACCAACAGCCTGGACTTTACATCCATCCCTGCAGAGTCTGACCCAGTGTGTTCATCCATCTCTACTATGCAGAATGGTCCTGGAGGTCACGAGTTGCATCCTGAGCACCCTGAAAATCTTGAGCCGCTCATTCTTCTCCAGGTGGCAAAGACATTGATGAGCCTAACGGACTGACCGGCCCAAGAGTCGTGCACGACCAGCACTCTGCCGTTGACCTGCTTGGTGACCTTCTTGGTGGTGAAATGCCTCCCCTTGATCAGAATGGCGACCCCAGTGTATTTGCAATCATTCCCTCTGGACCAAAACGATGGCCCGTGCGTCCACTGCCGTTCGAGCTGGCTGTACGACTGGGCGTACTGAATCCCACATTCCTGCAGATAACACATATCTTGGTTCTGGGCGGCCAGGAAGCACAATGTACCAACCCGCCTGACCTGATCCTTCACACTCCTGACTTTTAGGGTGAACAATGATACAGCCATTGTCTCAGCGCTAGCAGTCAGTGCCCGGTTTCAGACCCTTTCTGGGGGAGGGCTACTAAACCGCTGGGTACTGAACCACCTGCAGGCCTTCTGTCTCTGGTGCTGTCTCTTCTGTGATCACGATGGATATCTTCGCAGCGACGTCTGGGACATTTTCCCACTCAATGGGGTCCTCTTCGTCCTCCACTTCCTCATCTGCTCCGGTGTACGGTGCGTCGCTGACCTCCCGATGCAGCCTCTTCAGGTCCTCCAGGACAGTTCCCACCTGGCCTCTGTGTGTGTTTCCTGCATCCTCCATGTCACTGTCCTCTGTTCCAGAGTCCACGTGATGTATCCGTCCTCTGTTTTGTCCTCCTGGGCCTTGATGATCTTCTTCCTCTGCTTCTTCCTGTTGCCCCAGAGGAGCGTCTGGTCTCCCTACTGCTCCTCCTCACTGGTGTTGGGGTTGGCTTTGGCGTCAGTCGATGGCGGTGCAGTTCCTGTTTACCCTCCTGACCTGGTATGCCTCCTCCTCTCTTCTCTCTCTTTCTTGCCTTTGCCCCGCAGCCTCTGCGATCTGACTTTCATCCATTCCTCCTCTATCGCCTTGTCATCTTCTACGCTGTGCTGTCGTCTGCTTGGGGCTGCTTCCTCTTGTTCTTATTCATCTTCTCCTTTGCGTTGGATGGAGCCTGCTCCTCTTCTTCTCCTTTGTTGGCTCCAACTTCTGGCTCTGGATCCGGGTCCCTCTGGGTTTCCTTTGGTTGAGCTTCTGGTGCTCCTCCCTTGGGGTCTCTTTTGAGGTGCTGGACTTCCGTTGCTTGTACCGCCTCTGTCAGGAGTGGTGTTTCCTCCGCTGTGGTCGGTTCCGCTACCGGGTCCTCTTTGGCTTTTGCTGGGCCTGGTCCTTGGGGTGGTGAAACCTTCGGGTTGGCTCTGGTTTCTGGTCCAATTCTTCCCTTGCAGCCTTTAGGATGTCGTTCACTTTGGCGTTGGCGGTGGGGTCCATCGTTGATCTAGTGGTCTTCTGGGCTTGGGTGCCTCCCGCTGCTGCTGCGTAGGTCTTGGGTTTGTCAGATTTGGGACACTGGAAGTAAGTGTGTCCTTCTCCTTCAGAGCTTGCCGGTGGGTATTTAATTCCATCTCTCCCTGCAGGGTCTTTGTGGTGGTTGATGGTTGCTCGCCAGGTCGTGTTCCATATGCCTTTGCTGTCTCTGACCTTGGTGGGTCCATTCATGATGGTGCCGTATCTCAGGAGAAGTGACGCAATGTCTCTGTCCGGGATGTTGGGGGTTGGTCATCTCCACCATTATCCTCTTCTCTTTTGATGCCGGTGCCCATCCTGTCGTCAGGTTGAAGGTGCTGTAGGGTTCCTCCTTCTTCTTCCCCTGGAAGAAATCCCAGTACTTCCTAAAGAGGGCCTGGGTGATGAAACTAAGGAGGAAAATCATGCCTGACACGGATGCCTGGCAGCTCAGCACCTCCGCCACTGGGACCCCTGCTGGTTTGATGACTCTGTTCAGGAACAAGTCCCTGTCCAGCCTGGGCCCTTCCTTGTCCTTTACCTCACACTGCATGACCTGGGCATGCTGGTGGGAGACATTGTACCCATTAATGAGTTTGAGGGCTGTCCCTGGTTTGGTCCATGCCTGGCTCTTTCCCTTCCGTTCTGGTTTGTCTGTGCTAGCGCTTTCTGGTCCCCGATTCTTAGACCCTGGAGGCTTCTTGTCACCAGTCTACCCAGCACTGGTGCTCTCTTTTTGGGGGGTGTCCTTACTTGCGCTTGTGCTGCCCTTACCTTTGGGGTTGGGGTTGAGCTTCTGGGTGTCCACTGGGGGGATGCCATCTGGGGTGGTCACTGGGGTTCCAGTGTCCATTGCGTCCTCCATTGGTGGACTCTGGGCTTACTGGTACTAACTGGGGTTACCGTCCAGTTACCAGTGTCACCTGGGGTCTACCTTCTGGATGCCTGGGGTATCTCCCAGCAGACCACAATAGTCTGCAGTGCAAGAAACACAGTCCAGTCACTCCCTAGAGCTAAAGTAAGGGTTATAGGTGTTTCCAGCTAAGCATAAATCCCCTCACCAGAGGTATGGGTGCTGTACAGGCCTGTGAAGGGTGCTAGGAGCATTGTTAATCCTCCAGCATTAGTTCACCCTAATGCCAGGTAAAGAAGAAATTACAGGGAGCGCAGCATTACAGTGCTCTAGGAGCTGACGACAAGTCCTTGGGTGGCACTATTTTGCGCTACTAGTGAGCAAAATAAATACCATTACGCTGGTATCCCTCCTCCTGCTTCCTTAGAATACAATCGGGCCTTTCACGAAATGCGCACAAATTTGCATAAATTACAAGTTTATTTCACCTCGAGGTCAAAGTCGTAATTCTGAAATTTATCGAATTTAATTCCACTTAAAAGTGGTTTCGATCTGATAAGAACAGATACTACACTTGAGCTTAGCCAAAGTTGTAAAAGTACACTTAGCACCATAAAAGTTCTTGATTTAGTTCAGTTTGCAAACTTTCGCTTTTCAAGTCTCATCTTTCATGCACTTAATTGAACATTTGGGCATTTTTTTGCTTACTCGTGTTTTCATGGACCAATTATTTCATTCATTTGTTCATTTAGGTGTTCATTCAACTGCCGTTTTCTAATTTATGTGTTCTTTTGCTTGATCATTCATTCGTTCATTTGTTCATTCATGTTAGAATGTTTATTTGTTCAAATTATTCTTTGTTTCTTCATTCATTTACACATACTTCAGAATGGATCCCTGTGTACACTGCTCAGCATACTGCAGCTTGCTGCATGTTACTTTCTATGTACTGTATTGTGTGGTGGGTTTCCACGAGCAGTGGGCCTGTGCACAAAAAAGAAGCGCATTGCACAATATTCTAGCAGCAGGGGCGAGGTGTCAAAATCAGGGCTGAGACAGAGAGAATGACGCTGTTGAGGTTGGATACTCATATGAGTTGAGTTTCAAGACATACAGAACATTGTGCACCTCACAAGAAAACAGGGGGTGTGTAAAGTCCAAAAATTGTATCTGTGTGACAACCTCCCTCTGTGTCTCCGGTCCTAGTTTAGTTCCTTCCACTCTCATAAATAAAGTTGTTTATCAGAAAATCATAATGTATATTTTTTTTAAATACACTTCATATCTTGTTCCATTTGATTCTTTGTTCCTTCTGCCGGCCATGAGATCGGTACATAAATCTATTCCATCTTTGCAAGCACTCCCTTTCTTTGTAGTTAGGTGTTAAATATACCTCCAAATGGGGGCGTGGCTTAGGAGCCGAACATGGCGGACGCGTCTCTCTAGAGCTCCGCCGGTTCGCCCCTTCTCAGGGCCATAATCCTTAAATATCCTGACCCCTGTTGCCACCACCGCGGGTCACTCACCGAGGAACACGCCGAGACCCTTCCGGCTGCGGTTGGCGGTGACAGAGTGCCGTAGAGACCCGGAGCTGCGCCCGATCGGCGGCGGCCGCGCGCTGGGCCGTTGGCTGGGAGAGCCTGCTGCGGACTGCGGCCGCTGAAGGAGACGACATCGGAGGCGGCTGCCCTGCCCTGTGTTGCCTGGGTTGGTGTGCGGTGCTGACCGGACCACGTGGGGTTGCTGTCAGGGAGCAGATCGGGCGGATGGCCCGCAACGCCGTTAAGGCACCATCGTGGGGCCCATCCCCCTGCCTTTCCAAGCTCCGGCCCCTATGTCGAGGAGGTTCCGGGCCGGGTTGTGCTCCGGTCGAGGCCCGGCGCCTGAAGTTGCCTGCATCGCTGGGATTGTCCCGTGAGCCCTCAGTGGCTGATCGTCCGGTCCTCGGACCGCAGCGCTTCACCCTGTGAGTGATACCACATGGGGGTACATCGGGAGATCTGGGTCCGCGGCGGTGATCATCCGGCCTGCCTGTGTGGACACTACTGAGCGGCTGCCCCCTGCTGGGGAGCTGGTGCCGCCAGTGGACTCGGAGCCTGGCCAGTGAGGGGCCCGCCCGCTGCCTGGACTTTGCTGTGTGGTGCCCCGCTGTTGCCCCTGGGCCCGTTCCCAGGTGGGGCGGTGTAACGTGCGTGGCCTGGAGGTGGCCCTGCAGGTGGCGCGCAGCCTTGAGGAGGTGCGTGTCCAGACTGTGCCGTCAGCTGTCGCCCCTCTTCTCAGGTGAGACTCCGTCCTGCTGCGTCGGGGCTCTGGTGGTGGCCCATCCCGGATCACTTGGGGCCTTGGTGGGCTTCTTCTGGGCGCCGACCGGCGCTCCTGTGGGTGCGGACGCTGGTGGCGCTGGGGAGAAATCCTGTGCCCGGACCTGGGGCTGAGTGACTCTTGCCTCTGTAGACTATCCGCCATCCTCTACTAGCCGCCCCCTGCGGGAGCCTCCAGCGGCGCTTGGGCTGTACTGGCTGCGGTTCCTCTCCGGCTCATATGGGATATTGAGAAGCTGGTCCCGGACATTCACTGGGGGCCTTGGGGAGTGTGACTGTTGGGGACGTCAGGGCAGGACCCTACGCCTGGACCCGGGGTGGTCGGACTCTTGCCGCTGCTGTCGCCCGCCTATCTTCTGTTGTCTTCCCCACGGTCCTGCCTACGGTTGGGGCCGGCCTGGTGCGGGCCCCTGTGGTCTGCTCCCTCGGCCACCATGGGCAAAGATAAACATGGTGCGGCGGCTTCCAAACAGAGCACCAAAGATCACTACACCTCCGTCCCTGCTGGGAAGGAAGCTGCGGAGGGTCTGTCCTCCGACACGGCGCCACTGCTGGCGGCGATTAATCAGTTGCGGACGGCCCTCGAGTCCCAGATCGGGGCCGTGGGCTCGGAGGTGTCGTTTCTCCGCCAGGATCTTCGGAAGGCGGTGGACCGGATCACCGAAGCGGAGACAAGGGTCTCCACAGTGGAAGACTCAGTATCCACCCTCCAGCAGAAAGTAAACAAACTTGCCATGGTTTCCCGGGAGCTGGCGGCACGGGTTGAGGATGCAGAAGGTAGGGCCCGCCGAAACAATATCCGCTTGGTGGGTTTTCCGGAGGGCTGCGAGGGGACGTCCATGGATAACTTCCTCTCGGGCTGGCTTAAGGCGCTGCTGCTGCCTGAGGACAGGTCCTCCTGCTTCGTGATCGAGAGGGCCCACCGCGCTTTGACCAAGAAGCCGGCGCCTTGGGAGCGTCCAAGGCCAGTGATCGCCCGGCTCCTCAGCTATGCCGATCGGGATGCCATTCTTCGGTATGCCCGGCTCCATAAGGACAAAATGGTCTTTGAATCTCATCATGGTCTTCCCGGACTATACTAGGCTGGTTCAGCAGCAGCGCCAGTCCTTCGTGGCGGACAAGTGACGACTTCGAGAATTTAACTTATCCTACGTGCTGCTGTTCCCTGCCCGGATGAAAGTGATTTACAATGCCAAAACTTTCTTCTTTGACACCCCGGAGGAGGTCTTCGTGTGGACTGATGAACGACACAACCTCAAGCCTCATTCGCCACCCCCTATAGACTCGGACTCCTCCCAGGGCTCGCACCGGAGCGGTCAGCAGGGCAGAGACACGGCTACGAGGCGCAATAGATCTCGATCCAACTGGCGTGCCCAGAACCAGACAGGCCCCGGAGACTGAGGTAGCTTGTGCGTACAGACTCATCATATCCTGTTCTTCTTCAATAGATGGGCGAAGACGCAGGCGGTGGCCCCATGCTGGGTTGCTCCTGATCCTATGGTTGGGGTCTTTCTCACTAGCCCTGGAAGGTGCCGGACTTAGCACGCCCTGATCGTTTTGAGTAATGTTGGGTGGGGGGAGATCCATTGGAGGAACCGCTTTGGTCATCATGTTTGGGGCCTGGGACGAGCTTCCACCGCGACAGGTACTCCTTGTTCTTGGAAGTATGGGGGTGGGGGGAGGTGGGGGGGTCATGGGGGGATGTTTGTTGTTAATTCTATGTTTTACGCACCATGCACACAATTCCTTGCTCCGTCACTATTACATCGTCTAGCACTACACGATATGAGAACTAGGAATGGCCCACACCACGGCTAACTCTCCGCTGGGGGAACTCAACATTCTCACCTGGAATGTGTGGGGTTTACTGAATAAGGTTAAGCGGGGGGCAGTGCTCCATCTGGCAAAGCGCTACTCGGCCGACAGCCTACTATTGCAGAAGACACATCTTCTAGGCACTAAAGCCCCTTGCCTCTCCCGTTATGGGTTCGCCACGGTGTATCACTCAGGCTTCACCAGGGGAGCGTGAGGTACGGCGGTTCTCATTCACCGCAGAGTGCCGCTCCAGGTTACACAGCACTGGTTAGACCCCGGTGGCCGTTTTATGTTTATCTCAGGCAGTATAGCTGGTGAACAGATCACAATTGGGAGTGTCTACGCCCCACCACCACTCGGCCAGACATTCATGGACAAACTGACACAGCTCTGGGGGGATCTCCCGGGTGGCCTGACGATACTGGGTGGAGACTGGAACGACGTTATGACTCCCATGGATAGGAGGCGGGCTAGGCCGCCAGATGTACCCCCCCTAGATCCAAATTGCAGACACTGGCACATACACTGGGCTGGGCGGACTCATGGCGGGCCGTTCACCCCTCGGAAGCTGGGTTCACATATGCATCGTCATTTCATCCCACCCTTTCGCGCTTGGACTATCTGTTCCTCCCACACAGCTATATACACAGAGTAACACGCACATCTATCTTGCCCTGGGGTCTCTCTCACCATTTGCCAGTTCAACTCAAGCTGCGCTTGCAGACTTGTCGAGCCCCCTATCGGTGGCGCATGTCACCATGGCTGCTCCGTGGTGCCGAGTATCAGGAAATGCTACATCGGGCAATTGCCGATTATTTTAGTTTCAATGCCGAAACTTCCCCGTCCCCGGTCACTCTTTGAGAGGCTTTTAAGCCCACGATTAGGGGGGCAGACATTAGCTATCGCACGGGGGAGAAGCAGCACCACCTGACACAGATACGGGACCTGGAGGACCGTCAGGTCCATCTGCAATCTCAAGTGCTGGAGGGTTCAGACCCCACTGCCCGTCGTAATATGCTGCATGTTCAGCAGCAGCTCCATCAGCTGCTGGCAGATAGTGCTAAGGAGGCCTGGTTGGCAACCCAATATAGAATATATCAATGGGGCGATAAGTCCAGCCAGATGCTCAATAGGCTTTGCCAGGCCAGGGCGTCCCCGACACCGGTCCCCCTACTGAGGTCCCCTGACGGCGACATGTGCGCCTCCCCCGAGGCTGTGGTTCAGGCCTCTGCCGATTTTTACGCTGCGCTTTATGAGGAACGCGAGGTAATTGTTGAATCCCATATAGATGATTTTTTTACAGATATTCCTCCCCGTCGCCTTTCCGATGCGCAGCGCGATGCCCTGGACGCACCCATATCCCTCGACGATCTGCGGACGGCATTATCCAATACCCACCCCGGACGCACACCGGGCCCCAACGGGTTCCCGTGCGACTTCCTGCGCCCGCCCATGGGGACTCTTGGACCTTATTTGCTTAAGGCGCTACACGAGGCCTCGGAGCAGTGTATCCTGCCCCCAGACTGGCGACACACCGAAATCGTAGTCTTCCTCAAACCGGGCCGCCCTCCGGAAGACCCGGGTTCGTATCGCCCCATCTCATTGTTGAATTTTGAGCCTAAACTGCTAGGGAAGGTTCTGGCCGACCGCCTCCGCACGTGTATCCAGGATCTGGTACATCCAGATCAGTCTGGCTTTATGCCACAACGCTCCACCAGACACAATATCAGACGGGCCCACAATGCAGTGGCGGAAGCTCATCGTCTGGGATGCCCAGCGGCGGTCCTGCTGGCGGACATAGATAAGGCATTTGACTTGTTGAGCTGGACCTATCTTTTTAAACACTTGGAGGCTGTCAATCTGGGACCCCGCTTCAGGGCCTATGTGAAGTTATTATATACAGACTTTACTGCATCGGTTCGTACAGCCGGATACTGCTCGGCCCCCTTCCCCATCCGAAGGGGAACGAGACAGGGGTGCCCCCTCTCCCCTCTTTTATTTGCCTTGGCGATCAAGCCATTAGCCGCGTGGGTGCGCCTAGACTCTGTCCTCCGGGGACTGGACTGGTCGCCGGAGTGTTCGGACAGGATCGCGCTTTATGCTGACGACGCCCTGTTCTTTATCTCGGATCCTTGGGCCTCCGGGCCACGTGTGCTTCAAATCCTGTGGATTTTTGGAGAGACTTCCGGGCTCTGCGCTAACCCGTCCAAATCTATTTTGTTCCCCCTGTGCGGTGAGTAGAGGAGTCAGGCTTGGGCCTCGCAACTAATCATTGCGGACGCGGCTTCAAGTACCTCGGGGTAGTTATCACACGGTGTCCTATCGAGGCTTGGTCGCGCAATGTCGCCCCGCTGCTCCCTGCGGTCCGCGACGAGACGACATTGTGGTCCCACCTGCCCCTTTCGCTATACGGTAGGTCCGCCATTTTCAAAATGGTGTCTTTACCGCGCATATTATATCGGCTGCAGAATTATCCGTATCCTATCCCCCGTCGTGGTTCCTTCAAATAAATGCACTCCTGAATAGGTTCCTCTGGCAGGGGGGTGCGATCCGGGTGGCGCTTGCGACGTGTATCCAGTCTACGTACTGCGGTGGGATTGCGGCGGCCGATGTACGGGTGTATTACTGGGCTTCGCAGCTCCTGGTCATCAATGAATGGTGGTATGGTTACCATGTGCACCCGGCCTATGCCGTGGAGCGGCTCTTCATGGCGGATACCCCGCTGCTCCACCTCCTGTACAGCTGCTCGTCCTTGGAGGCGTTTCCCCCGGCCTGCCGGACAGTTATTCAGATATAGAGGTGGGTGGTCCGGTCTATGGGATGGTGGGGTAAGCTGACCCGGGCTACTCCCCTCTGGCAGGGATCACACCTCCGGCCTGTCTCGTCACTAGTGGGCTTTCGTATGTGGGACGACATTGGGATATCCACTCTCGGGGATGTTATGCAGGGGTCTACGCTTAAGTCCTTCCAGAGGTTGCAGGAAGATTTTGACCTTCACAAATCACAGTTCCATAGGTATTTACAGCTTCGCCATGCCCTGTTCCCCCTGATACGGTGTCTCACTTCTCTACCTGAGTTTCATCCGTTGGAGGGTCGGCTGTTGATGGGTGATTTGGGGGCCCACAAAATCCGGCAAATATATCAAACGCTCACCACACACTCCAAGACCACTATACATCGGACCCGAGCGGCATGAGAGGCAGACTTGCCAGCTGTGACAGATGACGATTGGGCCGAGTCGCTGGCTAGCCCCAGGTACTCCGCAGTCTCCACTAGATACATGCTGATCCAATTTAATTATCTCCACAGGATATATTACACACGCCTCCGCCTCTGGAAGATGGGGGCCATTCGGTCCCCCACCTGCCTCCGCTGTGACTCGGACGAGGGGTTCTTTCTTCATACGGTATGGAGCTGTGGGGCACTGCAACACTTCTGGTCGGGCGTCCTGTCTTGCATGGGACGGGTATTGGTATGGGACATTCCTTCAGACCCTAGACTGACACTCCTTCACAGTACGGAAGACATTGGGGGGAACAAATATAAAAGACACCTTCTGTTCTTGGGCCTTACATTGGGAACGCGGGACATTTAACAACACTGGAAGGCTACGTCCCCACCAAGTGTAGCGAATTGGAAAAAGGCCATGGACAGGTGCTTGTCTGCGGAGATTGTGGTGTTTCAGGCGAGGGGGTGTCCACAAAAACATGGGAAGATCTGGGCCAGGTGGGCCAAATATCGGGGTATCAATTTGTCCTTACTAACGCAGCCTGTAAACCGAGATCCTCTTGAACGGCTAGTGGTAAATGATTTACCCATTTAATGTGCCAGAAGCATTCAGATGTGGACGGAATCTTCGTCGAGGTGTTTGTATTACATTTCTGATGGTATGTATGGTGCGTGGTTGGGGGGGGGGGGTTGGGGGCTGTTTCGGGTCTGCTGTTTTGCAGACCTGCTGGGGTGAAAATTTTCAGTACCTAAAGTCTTTACACTATGTATTTCAACTGTATGTTGCTGGTCGGGCCTGGCCCATTTGGTACTACGAAAAATCAATAAAATCTGTTGTTAAATAAAAAAAATATATATATACCGCCAAACATTCATACAGTTTTTGTGAACTGTGGCAATAGGTCTTGCATATTTTAACATTATAAATGTAGATCATATCAGGTTATTGCGGGCATCTGGCGGCACATATGTAGAAAATCAGGTTTTTAGAACAGGTCTCGTTGACAGGAGATCTGGGTAATGGTTACAAAATAAGAAACCAAGACATTTAGAGAGCACATCATTCCATTTACACACCTTTTTCTGGAGTTACCTAACCTACTAAAAATGCGTGCATACTCATCATCCTGAAACAACTTTGAAGCAATACCGCCTAATTGTATAAATGTTGTTGCCAAACCAGACAATTGTGTTCTAAAATCATACCTGAGTCGCTGCAGGCCTTATGCACAGTTGCACAAATATGGATAGCTCTCCACGTTTAAACTGACCAGGCCCCAGTTCAGCCAAACCATTGAATGAAAACACACGTTTTAAACTTAATTCCTAAATGCAACAAACATATGTAACCCCTTTGCAAGCGTGATTAAGCAAAATAAACAGCACATTGAAAACCCAGACACACGTGGTACAGGTAGTATGCTTTTATCAGCCTTAGCGTTTATTTTCATATCCGTGTCCAAGCACAGTTTTTGCTGAAGGAAAACGGCCTGGCACGTCGTTTCTGTTCGGGGCAAGCTAATTAACGGGAGGGGGCTTTAAAGTCTCCCCTCTCATGGCCAACAGGTTTTGCATCTGTCTCACCTCCTGCGGCCCGGCCAGTGCCAATCGAGGGTGACCTGCAATCTGCCACTCTCCCTGTGAAAGCCCGAGACCTCAATCGGCTCTGAAATGCGCTCTATTCATGTGGAATGCAAAATGGCGGCCGCTGACCTGCCACCAGCCTGGCAGGCTCCAGCTCGGAGTGGCACCCCACCGACTACACTACTGAATGAAGAGGGGCTCCATTCAGGCTCAGGGACGGCCATTAGATCATAGTAATTATTAAATTTACATCACACAGTGGCACAGTGGGGCGCGCATGCCTCATCAAACACTTCTCCTGGGCCCGGCCCTCGCTGCTAATGAGGCACTCTGGGCGCCATTGTCTCGCCCATTCACTCATAGCCCAAGAGCCCGCGCGCCAACAACAGCTCAGCGCACCAGACAGGCTGTCCCTTTCAGAGCCATTTATTCCTTCCCCTGACCTTCGACCCCAGGGGTTGTGACATCAGCAGCCCTGATTTGTGATCATTTTTATTGGCAGACACTCAAGCCTTGTTTCCTGTGTTTAACTCGCGTCTCCCCTTCTCCAGCTAAACCTATTGCCTCCAAGAGGCATCTGCCAATTTTAGACTATAAAGTAAGCCAGACCTCGACAAAGAGGCCTGTGATCTTGCTATAAAAATCTCCACAGAGGCTATTTATGCCAATATTAACGGGCCAATCCATTATCTGGAGGCACGAGATCGGCTAATCGTCGAAATGGCGGCTGGCTCAGAGCGGATGCCTGCGATTTTTATGAGTTTTTAATTAAAACGGCTTTATCAATTTTAGCTCCTGCAGCACGAACGCTGTTATTTAATAGAAAGACGTTACTTTTGCGTACTCTGACTGCGCAAATTGCTCCTTGATGGAGAGGATTACGGGTTCCTTGTGTGTTTTTTTCCCCGGGATGCTTTCCTCTTGTAGCGGGACACTTTGTCTAAAATAATACAAAGATTACTTTTGCTTCAACTACTGCTCTTTCAATGTTTTCCAAATCTCCCCCCCCCCTCTCGCTCCCGTATTCTGTTGAGTGCCCTCCCATTTGAAATGAATGTGAGTTTTAGCCAGTTTTGCAGTTGGCACCATGAATGTAAAAACTCAAGTTTCTTGGATGGTAAATTTGTGAAACGATGCCCCATCTCATCATGTGTCTGCATTATGTCAAATTCGCATGTTTCTTTATTTTTATAGACATCGTATGACCTTTCATTGCTTTATCTCTCTTTTCTGTTTGGAGCAGTGGTTAACATTTCCAGACGTAATATAAAAAGATGATTTTCCAGGCAAGAGTAAAATAATGATAATTTCACTGCAGTGCTGATGTACCAGTCCATGAGCCACCCATCAACAACTGAACAGACACAGAATAAATGAAGAGATTTACCACATACCGCTGCCAATGGCGGACTCCAATTTAGTCCAACACTGCAGATCCCGAATAGTAGCATTCCACGGCCACTTCTTGGTATCTCACAATGACAATCAGATTTGGGATGATATGAACATGGTCCATCCCAGCAGATCTCTCCATCACTTCTCCTTTTAACCTAAGCCTGGTCAGGACCATAACATTAAACAAATTATCTCAGAATGGATAACCCAGTATAGTAACCAGCTAAGTGGACTGCGATCATAACAAATATTAACAAGCATTTTCAATGCAATAGGTCTCGCATTTGTGAGAGTTTGAGCTATTGGCATTGTAAATGACAAGGCCTTTTATTTATGTATTTTGAAAGCCTGCAAGCGCGTGTAAATATGCACTCTGTACTTATAGTCCTTGCTTACGAAATGCACGGCTGGCAGTAAAACAGGCACAGTTACTGACAGCCTTGCTTCTCGTAAGCAACTACTACTATAAGTACAAAGTGTGTGTTTATGCACTGATTGCAGGTTTTCAAAACACATAAATAAAGGCATTATCATTTACAATGCCAATAGCTCAAACTCTCGCAAATGCGAGACTATTGCATTGCAAATGCTTGTTTTCTGAAGCTTTTGCATGATGTTTCCACTGTTTTTAGAGGGAAGGCTTTTTTATATGTACTCAGTCAGCACTGCTGTAGATAGACAATAAGCATTCAGCACCAGATAAATCAAACCAATGCCACACAATTCCACCAGACAATTCAGAGCCACACAATTCCACACCACTCTACATAATTACAGTACACATAATACCACTCAACACCACATAATTCAACTCCACCGAATTGCATGCTACTCAATACCACATAAATCCACTCCACATAAATCCACTTTATAACACATAACAATCCACATAATACACTCCACACCATGCCTCATAATGCCATTCAACATGTTTTCCCTCAACACCACACTGTTCCATGATACACTATTCAACTCCACACAAATCCATTCTACACTACATAATTCAACACCAAACCACATTATTCCACTCCACAGCACAATTCCACTGCACACCACATATATTAAATTTATATCACAAAACTCAACATCGCAACACATAATTAGACTCCACTACATAACAATTCACAACACAAAATGCCATTCCACACAATTCCAATACAGTCAAAAACACCAAATTACTAGTCACATAAGACAACTGCACACCATGCCACATAATTCCACTACACAAATCCACGCCACACAACAATGCCACAACTAACAATTCCAATCCAACCCACATAATTCCACTACACACCACATACATCCACTCCTGTCCATAACACATAAGTAAGATATTTACATTTACAACACCAATACCTCTAACTCTCTTTTTTTTAACACCCAAACACACAGACCTGGAGTTTAGCTCCTAACTATTTGTTCTTTTTCATCACAAAAACACAACGCTATCCACACAGTTACACGCCATACAATTCAACACCAAACATTTCCAACGCTGCTTTCCAAATAGGCACTCACCATTTCAATGAAAAACTGCCTGTCCAACAACTCAATTATGGGGATGGCGGGACCATGCAGAGCAGGCAGTCCCTCAGTTTAAATAAGGTCCCATTACCGAGACTGCTTGGTTGGTCTACTAATGTAGTCACCTACCAAGATCCCGTCAGAAATATTGTACGGCTGAGATAACTAAAAATATCCTTTGCAGAAAAGTGGAATGTTCAAGTTTATTTTTGAACACTTAATATCCTGCGTCCTGGCTACAGAAAAAAATGCACTTTTCACACTTGCATCCTAAAATGCAACACTTAAAAACAAAAATAATTAGAAAATAGGACTTTGGGGCTGCCGTGCATTAGAGGAAGGGATGGGTCAGGAAGGAAAGCACACAAACAGTAGACTAGGGAGCACTGGGAAATAAGCACTTGGGTGAAAGGGACAGTTGCACACAAGCGAGGAGAGCAACAGGGAGCACAATGGAGAGCAACAGAATACGGAGGGAAAGAAGCACAGGCTAATTTACTAAAGTGAAAAGGGTCTTAAATTAATAATAAAAAATATAGCAAGCAAGCGATTGGTTTTGTTAAGTAGAAAAGATAATTCAAAATAGGACCGAAGAAGAAAACTGCGGCACTGGGACAGCTGCTTGCAGCCATTTTGCATTCATGCTCCTCACTCGATCCTTCACTGTGCGCGTGCCGCCACTCCCAGGTTGTCGTATAATGCGAGTGCGCCCTGGCAAGTATCTGCCGTAAGCTTATAGAACAGCCTAGGTAATTACGAAGATATTCCTTTTGCCTGTGCTTCTTAGAAGAATGGAGTCAGCGTGATGACGATTTTATGTATAGAAAAGCGTGCCGTGTGGCGGCCGTAAAACAAAAAATAAAAAAGTGGCCTCCGTTATCAAGTGCGGCGCCCATGCATATTAAACCAAATTAATCAAGGCACTGCGGAGCTGCGGGGAGAGAGTGGACCTGGACCGGGGTCAGAGGTCTACTCGCGCTCCCCCGCAGCGGCCGCCATGAAGTAGGGTCATGGGAGGTTACAAACGCAGACAAGGCAGTACTAAGGAGGGACTACTAAGCCTATTCATGAATTAAAAGCAACCATTTAGAAAAGACAGTAACAGGAGCCAATTGAAAAGATGGGTGGATCTTCAAGTCCATACCTGAATAAAGCATGCCTCGCAGAGCAGCGAATGCGCTGCCCAGGCTCGGCCTAAAACAATTTGCAGTCTTTATCAAATTTGTTGCACAATTTACAAATCATGTACGTTGATGGCTCGGCTCGTATTAATAGTTCTTAAGAGTCAAGTCAGACTAGGAGTTCGGCTCCATAACGACTCTCCTTAATTAGATGATGGATGATATGCCCACTACTACAGCATAGAGTGTCTATACCGAGCACACACCTCAGGTCAATAGCTTCAACAATTGTATGTGAGGTAATGAATGTTTCATGTGAGAGCCCCTATGCAGCACAGGTCATTGAATGTTGCTACCCTAATGGGTGCATGGGAATGTTGGAAGGTTTCTGGTATGCAACCTTTGAGCTACTTCAACTGACGGTTTAGTTATGAAATTTTAGTTAAGTGTAATACCCCCAGGCTAGAACCATAATTGGTCACTATTGCATGAGCAAACTCATTATTTCTAGTCCTACAAAGAATAAAACGCATTGATTTATGTGGTCGGAAACTACGGCCCGTACTCCGCACCAAGCCATACTACAATAATTACTATAACTTTGCAACTGTGCGCAGAAAAGCACCAGTGTGTAGTCAGTTCTGCCAAGTTTTGGCTGCAGTGGATGTCCTCGGTAACTTACTTGGATCCAAAAGCAATGTCCCGGAGCGGGCGCTGTCATTAGGAAATGGTGCCTCTCTCCATAACAATACACTAACAAGAAAAGCAGGACATCCTCATGTCTTCTGACTACAAAACCCCTCTTTGACACCACGGGCGCAACTGACCCATCCTGGCTTCAAGGTAGCCTGGGTCGTTCGTTGATGCCTGTGAATGTGAGCGCCATCTTTCAATGGGAGGCCCTCAGTTCACAACAAGAGGGGTGCTTGGAAATCTAAAGACTTTTTTAGTCAATTCAAGTATAAAACATTTTAAACAGAATCTGAAAATAAACAGATTAATTTGAAATTAACATTTATTTTATTTGAAGCTAACATGCAGTGCAACTAATTTCACATTACCTGTTTGCCTTTGTTACATTCACATGCTCGGTATTTACTTTTTGCTAATGCAAACGTTAGGGGCATATTTTGGCACACTTCCTTCAATTGTCCGAGTTAACTGTGCATTCCAAGAGGGCTCCTACAGTCCACAAGTAACACTGCGGTCAGCTTTGAGCCCGAAATACGGCATATTTAGAGACTGTAAGTAAAGTCCAGTATTAACCAGTGGTGCGCGCGCACCACAGAGGAGCAGGGGGAGGGAGCGCAGCAGCAAAAGCGAGACGAACGCGCGCTGCTGCGCGTTCTGGCCACCGTCGGGAATGGGCGCGGCAAAGGCGGGACATGCGCCCGCCTTTGACCAATCGCGTGCCGTCTACATCAAAAAAACATACGCTCCAGCCAATGTGGGCTTCCGAAAACAAAACCACCCGCACGAGCGTGTGGGTCGTTTTCAGAAGCCCTTTCTAGAGGTCTCGCGCTGCGCGAGCAGGACTACGCACTGCAACGCTAGGCGCGAGACCTAAAAAGGGACATGCAGAGCTTCTCAAAGCTGTCAGCTTAGTGAAAACTATAATGTGTGCCTATCTCTCACACTTCTTCATCCACCACACTGCTAAACACTGGGACCCATAACATAAAAACCACACCTCAGTGGTCCTCATGCACAACGTGTTAACACTTCCCATACAGGATCAAAACAAAGACAACACACTTCCAACCAAATACCCTAAAGTGATAGCTTTCTACCCATGTAGACAAGAGCTTCAGTGACTCAATGTGGGGTCGTAAGCGCTATATAAATGTTGCAATTCAATACGTGACGAGATAGGGGTTTATTCTTCCACCTTTACTCACACCTAATCAGGGTATCTTAAAGTCAATTGCAAAAAACACATTTGCCATTTCATGAACTCCATAGCCTCACGAGTTACCAAGAAGCAGATAGTTTTCTGCTCTTTTCTAAAGATCAGATTGTTCCAGGCCTTCCTTACCTGTGTTCATATGAGACTGCAGGCTTTAAACACAGTGAAACAAAAACAATGACACAAAGTAGACACAACTGTTCAAGCAGTGCTTAATTTGAGTCAGTGGTTGCAGGTGAGGCCAATTGGCCCTCATTTCTGGAGACTGAAACTTATTTTTCTTCAGCCCCGAGCAAGAGAGAGAAGGAGAAAGTAAAAGACAAAGGAAGAAAGCAGGGATAAAAAGAACCGCCAAGAATGTGATAAATGGGTGGGGGGGATTTGGTGGTAGATGAAAGTGACATGAGGCGGAAATGAGACAAAGCAGCCATGGTATTCGGCACACCGACATTTGATAGCACCTTCCGCGGGCTTTTAAGCAAAACATTAGGTTCTGGCACTTATTCTTTTACAAATTAAACACTGTTAGTTCAAGAAGCCATATTTGCAAATTTACACTGTGCATTTAAAGGTTGGTTCAAAATGCTCTAAAACAGTGCACAGTGGCTCCTAAGCATTGAAATATATCGGCCAATCAGATGAGGACTGGTCTGCAGGAAAACATGAAAAGCTATTGTTCTGAACAGACCAATATGGAATCAGCAAAGTCGGTTACCTGACAGGCAAGTCATGCAACGCCTAACATACAAGTAAACCACAGCAAAAAGTGATTTTTCCACAAGCTTGGATATTCCAGTGTTTAATCCAATAAATTATACAATCACTGGAGGACTTGTGACTCTTCTTTGCATGTTTGTATCCCGCACAACCTACGTCAGATATAAATTAAGTGTTGCTAACACATTAGTCAATCCATAGCAAAATATATGCATGAAAGGTCTCGCCTAACTCCTAATAGAGCTATGTTAAATTGATACCAATCTATGGCACAGCAGAACCGACTAAAGTCATGTGAATAAATGACATCTTACACTGCTCATATTTAACAAATCTTCCCCAAAGTGAAGCATCCCATTAACTCAAAATTACTAATTTCCAAACATACATGGAACTTGCACAAAACCTGATCAAAATTGCATCATAAGAATTGCTACAAAATACGTGAAACTATGTAAAAACATCATGATTTACTATAACTAACTCACAAACACTGGGTTCTCTCAGAGTAGCATGCTACCCATCAACAAAGTGCCTCAACACCTCATCGGGGAGAATTAGCACTACAATAATACCAATACTATACCATCTTCTATGATTCTTGCAGGCCTTTCATAGGCACAAGTCTATGAGTAGATTTCAGGATTAGTTTGTTCGAAGCTAAATATCTTTCTCCCTAGGACTTAAACTCAAATTGGTTTGAAAAGAGGACTGACTCTGTCTCTTTCTCGCATACCGTGCAGATTAAAAAAGGCACATACGCGCGACTAAACCATGGAACCACTTGAAAGGGCTACATCGACTGATATTAATGAGAGGAAGTGGTCAGTAATAGGCCAGTTGTTTTATTGTTGCGGGAACAAGAATCTTGTTGGGAATAATCAGCTACACATGAGTTGGACATTCACACCTCTTTGTTCAAGGAGGTCTGATTGGTGACATAAACTTTGACTTGTGGTCAAGTTCCTTAAGTTGTCCCCTAGTGTATGGTCCTGTTAGTCTGCTGTGTTTCGCAGTTCTATTTGTGAACCTCAGAAACAGACAACATTTACCTTACCTCGGTTTGACTCATTCCAAAATTGGGTCAGCCTCTCAGAAAACTTGGTGTTGGCAAGAATTTTCACAACCGGTTTGCGTTGCCACATTTTGTCAAATTTTGCAATATAAATTGTCTTGTAAAATTTGGCATGTCACAGAATATCTTTGAATTTGGAATCTTGTAAATGAACCTTTTACTTACTGGTAATCTTTATTACGCTTGTTTCACCTTTTTCAACTGGCTTGCTTTTGCGGTCCCTGTTAGAGGCGGTATGGCCTCAGTGGTTAGTACTGCGATGAGGAGGACCATAGCTAGGGGTAATTAGTTATTTCTCCTTCCAAAGTACAGTTTGGAAGAATGTCAAATCGGACCGGCTGTACAATCTGTAACTCCACAATGGGGTAAGGAAATAACTACGAACTATTCAAGTATAATGCAAAACTGCCCAGGGCACACCAACAGAGGTAGGCAAAATGTCACTAAAAGGAAAGAGCGAGAATCCCTAGTTTCAGGGGTTAGGATATTTCGCGTCAAATTATCACATCACCTCAGGTAGCAAAAATCCTACAAAATTCCTGGAAATTAGACATTTACAGTGGGGAAGATTAGTTACGCAAGGCAGAGGGTTGAGCGTAAAATAAGGATATTGACTGCATGCAACCACCTTCAAAATGAGATGCTGTGGCAAAATCATTAACCAATTCAGCACTGAAACAATGCAGTAAGCATAGTCGAAGACCATAGAGAGAGCGGGGGAATAATTGGAGTTAAAGGTCATGCATGAGTCAGTGAATAATAATAAGAAATGCTAAATGTGCCTCGTGGTCATTTGCCAGAGTTTTAGAACAATGGGGGAACCCGAAAATCCACCGGACCCGGGTAAGGTACAGTACAAAAATAATGGTCACAGTGGAAATTAGTTATACAAAGAAATCAAAACATCACCTTAATAAATCAATTAATACGATTTATTCATATTCATAATATGCTTGCATTCATATTCAGATGACAGCACAATTATCTGTACATTTCTAAAAAGGTGCTCCAGAAAAGGGAAGGAGAGGGTGCTCAGGAAGAGGTGTGCGCTTGTGAGGGTTGTAGAAGAGGAAAGGCGATGTGCAATATATACATTGTATTGTATTGTAATTGCATTTATATAGCGCTTACTACCCCATACGAGGCGTCAACGCGCTTTTTCGGCGAGTAGCACGCTACTCTGGAACCCATAAAAGATTAGTGTTGAATTAGTATAGTGAAATATAAAAGTAATTTGAGTGGTGGATGGGTTAGTCAGTTATTTGGATTTAGACCGATAGCGGAAGCATAGTAGAGGGAAAAAAGGTTTGTATTTATATAGAGCTTGTAACCCCTGATGGAGTGTCGAAGCGCTTTTTTTGGCGAGTAGCAGGCTACTCCGGAAACCCATAAAGGATTAGTGGTGAGTTAGTATAGTGAAATTTGAAAGTAATTTGAGTGGTGGATATTAGTCAGTTATTTGGAGTGAGAAGGATAGCGGAGGGATAGAAGAGGGAAAAAGGTTTGTATTTATATAGCGCTTGTTAACCCTGAGGTGGTGTTGAAGCACTTTTTGGGCACGTAGCACGCTACTCCTGAACCCATAAAGGATTAGTGTTGAATTAGTATAGTGAAATATGAAAGTAATTTGAGTGGTGGATATGTTAGTCAGTTATTTGGAGTGAGAACGGTAGGGGAGGGATGGAAGAGGAAAAAGGTTTGCATTTCTATAGCGCTTGTTCCCCTGATGGGGTGTTGAAGTTGCTTTTTTGGTGAGTAGCACGCTACTCCGGAACCCATAAAGGATTAGTGTTGAAAATTAGTATAGTGAAATATGAAAATAATTTGAGTGGTGGATATGTTATTCAGTTATTTGGATAGAGAAGGGTAGTGGCAGGATATAAGAGGGAAAGAGGTTTGCATTTATATAGTGCTTGCTACCCCTGATGGTGTGTTGAAGCGCTTTTTTGGTGAGTAGCACGCTACTCTGGAACCCATAAAGGGTTAGTGTTGAATTAGTATAGTGAAATATGAAAGTAATTTCAGTGGTAGATATGTTAGTCAGTTATTTGGATTGAGAAGGGTAGGGGAGGGATAGAAGAGGGAAAAAGGTTTGCATTTATATAGCGCTTGTTACCCCTGATGGGGTGTTGAAGCACTTTTTTGGCGAGTAGCACGCTACTCCGGAACCCATAAAGGATTGGTGTTGAAAATTAGTATAGTGAAATATGAAAATAATTTGAGTGGTGGATATGTTATTCAGTTATTTGGATAGAGAAGGGCAGCGGCGGGATAGAAGAGGGAAAGAGGTTTGCATTTATATAGCGCTTGCTACCCCTGATGGTCTGTTGAAGCGCTTTTTTGGCGAGTAGCACGCTACTCTGGAACCCATAAAGGATTAGTGTTGAATTAGTATAGTGAAATATGAAAGTAATTTGAGTGGTGCATATGTTAGTCAGTTATTTGGATTGAGAAGGGTAGGGGAGGGATAGAAGAGGGAAAAAGGTTTGCATTTGTATAGCGCTTATTACCCCTGATGAGGTGTTGAAGCGCTTTTTTGGCGTGTAGCACGCTACTCCGGAACCCATAAAAGATTAGTGTTGAAAATGAGTATAGTGAAATATGAAAGTAATTTGAGTGGTGGATATGTTATTCAGTTATTTGGATAGAGAAGGGTAGCTGAGGGATAGAAGAGGGAAAAAGGTTTGCATTTATATAGTGCTTGCTACCCCTGATGAGGTGTTGAAGTGCTTTTTCGGCGAGTAGCACACTACTCTGGAACCCATAAAGGATTAGTGGTAAATTAGTATAGTGAAATATGAAATTTGAGAAGTGGACATGTTAGTCTGTTATTTTGATTGAAAAGGATAGTGGAGTGACAGAAGAGTGAAGGATTTAGACTTTTTTTTGTTTGTTTGTTTTGGAGGTTATAGCAGTAGGAGGAGGCTTGGGATGAGTAAAAAGGGATGTGGAGGGGAAGAGTCAGAGGGAAGAGTTTAGAAAGGCTTGTTTTGGGGGATCAGTATAGAAAAAGAGGTGTCAGATAATGCAAGGAGGGGTAGAGTAGGGAGAGTCTAGAAAGGGTTATTTTGGGGCTCATAGTAGTGGTGGGGTTTGGGATAAATGAGAGAGTGGATGTAGAGGATATATTGATAGAGGTATAGGGAGAGAAATAGGGTAGTGTATTGGAAAGAGTAGTAGAAAGAAGTTTGAGATGAGTCAGAAAGTTGGGGTAGAAGATATATTGAGAGAGGTATAGGGTGAGAAATAGGGTAGTGCATTGGATATGCTGAATTAGAAGAAAGTAATTAATATATAGATCCATAAGTACATGGAAAGTAAATAGATGCATAAAGGAGGTAAGTATATGTAGATTAAAGATATTGATAGAGGTATGGGATGAAAAATAGGGTAGTGCATTGAATATGCTTTTTTAGGAGAAAAGTAATAAATATATAGATCCAAGTACATGGAATGTATATAGATGCATAAAGGAAGTAAGTATATGTAGATTAAAGATGCATTAGACAAACTCTGGTTTTCAAGTGTTGTTGTACTTAAAAATGTATTTTATTTATTTTTTAACAACATTATTATTCTACATGGTTATACAAAGCAATACACAAAGATATGTACATATCTATAGTACAAATAAATGCTTATGTACAGAGGGATATGCTGTATATTTCTGTTTGCATATGGTGCTTATGTGGGGAAGAGCCAATTCTTGAGTAGTTTTCTGAAGATAAGGTGGTTGTCCGTAGATCTTATGTTGGGGGGTAAAGAGTTCCATAGTTTTGCTGCTTGAACAGTGAAGGATGTGCCACCCATGGTTTTTTTCTTGTATCTTGGGATTTTGAGGCGAGGTGCCACTCTAGAGTGGAGGTTCCTTTGTTGAATGTGTTTAGTGATTTTATTCCTGATGAAGAGCAGTCCCATTCCATGTATCGCTTTGTGGGTGATACAAAGCAGCTTGAACGTGGATCTTCTGGCAACTGGTAACCAATGCAGGGCTTTCAAGGCAGGTGAGATGTGGTCTCGCGGTTTCATATGCAAGAGTAGTCTGGCAGCCGAGTTCTGAATCCGCTGTAGTCTTTTCATGGTCGTTAAAGTTGATCCGTGGTAGAGGCTATTGGCGTAATCGAGCTTGGACAGAACAAGGGAGATGATAGCTTGGACCTTGTGTGGAAATCCCTAATGGAGGAAGATTCGTCGCAGAGTTTTTTATAGTGACAAAGCTTGATCTTGCTAGTTTGTCCACTTGGGCATTCATCGATAGCTGGGAGTCCATGGTCATTCCGAGGTTTCTTACTTCCTTCGATACTTTAGGTGGTGATCCCAGTTCATCAGGCCAGGCGACAAGTGGGTCATAATGTTTCCAATCGCCACACGTGTGTATTTCCGTTTTGGAAGCATTCAATTTGAGATGGCTCCAAGTCATCCACTGATCTATGGCTCTGAGACCACTGAAAATTGGAGAGTTTCCAATGTCTTTGGGGCATTCCAGTTGAAGGAGCATTTGTGTGCCATCTGCGTAGTTATAGCATGTGAGGTGAAATTGATTGATCAGTACCGGTAATGACTTCATGTAGATGTTGAAAAGCATGGGTGAGGTGATAGAGCCTTAAGGGACTCCTGCTTTTGTGGAGTATGGTTTGGACGAGAAAGGTGAGGTACGGATGACATTAGTTCTGTTTCAAAGGTAGGACACGATCCAGTCTAGAGCAGTCCCCTCTATGCCGGCTTCGTAGAGCCTTTGTTTCAGAGTGTCATGGTCAACCGTGTCAAAGGCAGCCGAGAGGTCCAAGAGGAGTAGCACAGCAACCCCGTTGCGGTCAACTGTGTTCTTCAGGTCATCCCAGATGGCAAGGAGGGCAGATTCTGTGCCTCTTCCCGGACGGAATCCTGTTTGGCAGTCTGAAAGTATGGCATTCTCTTCAATTAATTGTGACATCTGGGCGAACGCTGCTCTTTCTATCAGTTTGCTCAGGAAAGGTCCATTTGTAATGGGTCTATAGTTGTCAGGGTTGAGCCGGTCCTAGTTTGTTTTCTTCAGTAAAGGGCGTATGTATGACTTTTTGAGTTCTTCTGGAAATATTCCGGTAGTTAAAGAATCGTTGATGATTCTTCTTACTGGAGTGGCAGCAGAGGTTGTTAAAAGAATTGTCGTGAAAGTTTGCAGTGGACACAGGTTAGATGAGCTGCCGGCAGGCCTGCTTGCTTTGACCAGGTCCATAAATTTATTGTGTGAGATGTTTCGGAAGGAACAGAGAGGCTGGGTTACAGTATTCTTGGATTGTTGTTTTGTAAAAGGGTTAGTGATGGTGCTTTGTCTCTGTTTTAAGTATGAATCCAACGTGTCTGCTTTGTCTGTGTAATGATTTGCCAGTTTGTCTGTGAAATCTTGAGTAACGGGATGAGTTCCTTCTAGGCAATTTGGTTTACAAAATTCATTGAGTATTTTATAGAATTCTTTATTTGTACATTTAGCATTTTGAATTCTGTCTGAATAGTACCTTTTCTTAGCTTTTTTGATAGCTGACTTGTATAATCTGTTAATTTTCTGTAGTTGAAGTTTGTTTTGTTTGGCGTTTGTTTTGAGCCAGGCACGTTGCAGCTTTCTAATTTGTGGTTTTATGTATTTTATCTGCATATTTCTCCAAGGTGCTTTATTTCTTTTGTTCTGTTGTGTGGTTTTGAGTGGTATCAGGATGTCAAAAGCTTCCTGTAGCCACTCATATAGTTTTTTAACAGAATTTATTGTTTCCAGATCTGTACTGGCTGTTAGTTGTGTTTCTAAGTGTTCAAAATTGAGTTTGTTCCACGGTCGATAGGTGGATGCATGTAAGGTAGTTTTAGGTGAGTTGCTTATTGTTTTATGTTAGAAAGCAAGCAAAAGGTGGTCTGACCTTGTGACTGGAGTTATAGTTTGAAAGTTACCAAGTTCGGTATTAGCAAAATGTACATCTAGGATGTGTCCAGCGATGTGTGTGGGTTTGTGGACGATCTGATGCAGGTTCAGTGCGTCTAGGTCAGTGATTATTGTTTTCGAATGGGGCATATTGGCAGACATGCCAACCCTCCCGATTCAGGCGGGAGACTACCGATTTCAAGGCTAGTCTCCCGCCTCCCGATTCCTTCAAGTAAAAACCCGATTACTCAGGGGTTTCAGCTGACAGGGCTTGGTACTGTGTAACGTGGTGTATGCACTGCCAGCAACCTGCTCCTGCAGGCCAGTGCACAACACTTGCATCACCCTCTTTCTGCCGTGCTTCTGAAAGTTAAGAAAAAAACGTGCATTTGCATTTCATATGTCCGATCCTGCAGCAGCACACTTGCTAAGCCCATACATGACAGTAACCCGATTCAAGGCCCCATTCTCCAGATTTATTTTTCTTTAATCTCCCACTTTGCTCTTCTAAAATGTTGGCATGTATGTATTGGGTTTGTCAAACCAAATGTTGAGGTCACCCAGAATGCATAGATTGGAGTGTATTGTTATCAGGTTTGAAACTGTGTCTAGAAGTGTGTCTGGGAATGTCGCCTTGCTAGGTGGAGGTCTGTAAAGGAGCAGGAAGTTACAGGAGGAAGACGGTGTAGGATTGCATCTGGTTAGAAGAGCCTCACAATTCTTTATGGAGATGTCATCAACTTTAGTGATATGTAATGTTTGCCTGCACACAACAGCTAGGCCACGTCCATTTTTGCCTGTACGATTTTGGGTGATCGTTTGATAGCCTTGAGTAATGGCTTCATGCAGGACTGGAGCCATATCATCTCCCAACCATGATTCAGTTATGAATAGTATGTCCGGTTTTGCGTCAGTGAGAAGGTCATAGATGTGATGTTTGTTTTTAGAGAGCGATCGAGCATTTAGTAGTAGACAGTTTAGAGAATGTGATTTGGTGACAGTGAGACTTTGTTTTGTAGAAGAGTGATCAGTATTGTGTGGGTTTATAGCAGGTGTGTTTTTAGTGCTGGTATTGGCTGTATTGGGATAACAATCGTGTAGCTGTTCTGTAATGTGGTCCTCGTCCAGCAGGCTAAGAAGGCATTTTGATGGGTCTGCGTGTGTAGGTGGTGGAGACGGTGTTTGAGAATGAGTTGTATGCTGTGTTTTTTTGTGGTGTAACACTGTTGTGCAGTAGACATGGAGAAGCGAAGTTGTGAGGTGTGGCACATTGCTTATATTGTTTGCGTGTGTTTAGGGCGGAAGGTGTATGAGTCAGGGGTAGTGGTGCAGCATGTGGGTCATTTAGTAAAGTTCTAAATTGTCCAATGGATGAGAGGCGGTTGGAAGAGAGTTGCTGTGTTGCTGTATGTGTGTTAGGTGTGGTGGAAGAGAGAAAGCTTGGCATTGGAGTTTGTTCCTTTGTGTAGTTTGAAAGGTGGGTGTATGTTTGTATTTTGTGACGGTAAGTATTATGAGGTGTTGCACTTGGGAGATTTTGTTGTGCTGGTGTGCGTGATATGTTTTGATTTTGAGGAGTAGTGAAAAGAGGTGCTGGTGTATTTGTTTCATGGATTTGTTTGTATAGTATTGTTTGCGAGTGGAAGTTGTAAGGCAGAGGGGGTTGTGATGTGTTTGTGATTAGAGTGTATGTTGTGTTTAGGAGGGGATGAAGTAGAGGTAAGAGTGTTTGTCTTAGACTGGTTTGTTGCAAGAGTTAAAATCTGTGGTGCCGTGCAGTGTATGTGTTGTGCGTTTGTGTTATTATGGTAGAAAGGAGAGGAGGGTGTTGGTTGGACAAATGATGGAAGGCTGAGTATATATTTGTTAGTGATAAATTATGGATTTTATTCTAAATTGAAAGAAAGGTACATGGAACCTTGCCTGGCCTTTTATATCAAATAGCCTGCTCAGTGTTCAATTATAGAGTAAGGAACATTCTAGAAGAAGTCGTGGTGATTTAAATACTTGCCTTTCAAGTAATGCACCCTGAACCTAAGGCATGGACCCATGACGGAACTGAATGTTAATTAGCTCAATGGATGTTTACTCTACATCACTCATCAATACTATTTGAATATTCATGTGGAAAATATCTAGGGTTTCAAAAGGGCTTCTGAGTTGTAATTTAATCATTAAAAAAAAAACATTAAAAGTGTTGTGGGAGTTGTTTTTTTTCTTACTCACAGTAAACGTAAATGAGCTAAGCTTACGCTAACCTAGACTGTGTTTACACTGACCTCCATCTTGCACCGACTTCCCAATATATCACTCTTCCTGAGCACCCTCTCCTTCCCTTTTCTGGAGCACCTTTTAAGAAATGTACAGATAATTGTGCTGTCATCTGAATATGAATGCAAGCATATTACGAATATGAATAAATCGTATTAATTAATTTATTTAGGTGATGTTTTGATTTCTTTGTATAAGTAATTTCCACTGTGACCATTATTTTTGTATCGTGGTCATTTGCCAGCAGCAAAAACATTCCATATATTGCAAATGTCCGACTCCTTTCATTTTATTATGTAATAAATGGTGAAATGATCAAATATTCTGCGTCTTGTTTGTTGTCCCACATAATTGGCTTTCTAAGGATGCTGGAACAATTTACTTTGCAGTTATTTACCACACCTAGCTGTTTCAGTTTTACCAGAAATGGTTGCTTGTGAAGATCTTTGGAGTGAGAAAGTTCACACAAGGCCTGCTCTACCACCATGCAAGTTTATGTGCTCATTATCATATGGAAAGCTTCCTACTGTCCTCTTCAGTGATTGTTACTAAGGGGTTGTACCTTACACTCCACAAACGTGACAACCAGGCTGCAATAAGCGCAAAATCATGATGCCTACTTCATCGTAGTCCTCAAAGTCTTGGATCACATCTGCTCTGTTTTGATGGCTCTTCATTGGCTCCTTTTAAATGAAGGGTCGAATTCATGACACTTTGAATAGGGCACAAGGCCTTTCTCTATCACTCATCAGAGGAGAACTTATAAGAAATGAGATACCGGAGCTAGATATCCCTCAGACAGGATGTCCCTAGAGCGACCATGCAGCTGTGTAGGCGTGATGGGGTGCCTGTGAGGGAACATACCTATTTTACAAGATCACTGGTAGTGGAGAACTTTCAAACAGACGTTGTCCCTCAAAAGGAATCTTAGGAACATGTTTTTGCCTCATATTTGGTAATAAGGTAGAATGTGAACATCAATGGTGAAGCGCCCCTGCGCTAGCATAGAGCAGCCCTAAATCTGTCAATGCAGTATCACCTTACTGTTAATGGGCAGACATCCCCTGGTGGTCATCCTTCTGCTTCACCAAAGCAATGATGTCTTACCATATGGCCAGATGCCTAAGTTCGGCTACCCAAAACAGTCTCCACATCCACCCCGCGAGACTCAATATATTTGGATGTGGATCTCAACTCTCTTCTTAAGGAACGGCCTCCCTTGCAACTTTCCCAGGAAGCAGATTTGAGAAAACTCAGGACTATAGTCTTTACCCCAGTTGCGCAGGCTTCACTTTACTTCCTTTAGAAGGATCAATAGGAGCAGGCACCTGCCATTTGAGGAGTACCCTTGCTACATCTTTGAGCTTGCCCCCCTCAAAAGAAGCAATTTGAAGCAGCTCTAAGCAGCTCTGAATGTTGTTTAAAAATACTTCAGAATTATGCCAGTAACAATAGGAGGCAAACACCTTCAACATAAATCAGCTAAGATCGAAAGACAAAAATGAATAACTCCTTATTGATTCATGGCTCATTAAGGTACATCGGTAATAGTGCAACATAGTTTATATTTTAAAGTTTCTTAATGAAAACTTGATGGAGAGGATGTAGCCTAACGGCTAGGGCGGTCGATCTCAAATCTGGGGAACTGGGCTCGATTCTCAGCAATGACACTAAGCATCATGTGATTCTGGGCAAATCACTTAATCTCCCCGTGCCTAACAAAAATGACAGGGATGTTATAGTTAGACTCAGATTTCATTTGTGCACAACCATGAAAATTCAGCAGTTAGAGTTATCAGAGCTAACTATAACCTGCACCCCTGCAATTGACTGCTTATGAATGCACATATTACAAAATTCATGACATGGTCAATGACATCTCAATTGACATCACTGATGACATCATCCTGTGAGTGTGTTTTCTAAGAGTTTATGATTCTTAAACATATATACTAATCTACTAGAAAAGTTAAAAGAGTATTGTAGGTTTATTACTAATGAATGATACTACTTTTAACATATATTATGTGAGTGTCTGTGTTTCTATGTGCATCCGTGTGTGAGTGGGTGTCTGAGTAGCTTTGTGGATGAGTGAGTGGCTGTGTGAGTGGCTGCATTGGTGAGTGAGTGGGTGTGTCAGTGACTGCATTGGTGAGTGAGCAACTGTGTAAGTGGTTGTTTGGGTGGGTGAGTTGTGTGAGTGACTGTGTGAACGAGTTAGTGGGTGTCTGAATATCTGTATGAGTGAGTGACTGTGAGTGGTTGTGTGAGTCTCAGAGTGGGTCTGTGAGTGGGTCCATCAGTATCTGAGTGGGTCTGGGAGTGGGTGCGTGAGTCTCTGAGTGAATCTGTGAGTGGGTGTGTGAGTGTCTGAGTAAGTCTGTGAGTGGGTGTGTGTCAGTCAATAACTTTTATTGTATGTGTTTCTGCTCATTTCTCACCTTTATTTTGCCTCTTGCTGCTGGTTTCTGACCTTTATTCTTCCTCTTTCTGCTCATTTCTAACATTTATTTTGCCTCTTTCTGCTCATTGCTGACCTCTATTTTGCCTCTTTCTGCTAGTTTCTGACCTTTATTCTGCCTCTTTCTGCTCTGTGTTGACCTTTATTCTGCCTCTTTCTGCTCGTTTCTGACCTTTATTCTGCCTCTTCCTACTTGTTTCTCACCTTCATCATGCCTCTTTCTGCTCGTTGTTGACCTTTATTCTGCTACTTTCTGCTCATTTCTGACCTTTATTCTGCCTCTTTGTGCTAGTTTCTGACCATTATTTTGCCTCTTTCTCCTCTTTTACCTCGAGGACCATGGGGGGGAGCCTCAAAGCCCTGTGGTCCCTGCCGGCACCCCACCTCATGCAGGAGCAGGCATTGCTCTCACAGACTGGGAGCTGCTAAACATGCAGCTCCCTGTCTGTGAGAGCAATCCTTTCGTCTGTTTCCATTCCCACTTAACAGCAGGCAGGAAAACAGATGAAAACTCCACTCTCAGCAAAAGGGAGCAGTTCAACACCTCTCGCTTTCTGAGAGCAGAGTTCGTGTTTGCTCTGACTTGGCAGGAGCTGTCAAAGCTCCCGCCAAGTCAGAGCAAACAGCTATGTCCTGTTGCTGGGCACCCTAAGACATAGCAGGAGCTGCCCTAGGGGTTGGCGGTCCCCAGGGCCATGTATGGCTCCAGGAGGCGGGGGCGCTTTACTTTTCAGGGCTGGCCCCGGGGAGGTGGTGGTCCCTGGGGCCCTATGTGGCCCAGGAGGGGGCCCATGTGGCCCCTCTTCCAATTTTTTATAAATATATGTTGCCGGGGAGGTGGTGGCCTGCAGGGCCTGGGGGGGTCCAGGAGCCCTACATTTAGGTGCTTTTTAGCCCCAGGGAGGTGGTTGTGTCCGGGGCTGGGGGTCTGCGAAGCCCTCCCAACATTGTTTGATTGCCCCGGGAAGGTGGTGGTCCCCGGGGCTTATAGAACCCATGGAGGGGGCCCCTTGCACCCCCTCCTTTTTTTATTAATAAAGCCTTGGGGGGGTCCCCAGGGCTCAATGAGCCTCAGGAGGGGGGCCCAGTGCACCCCTCCTTTTTAAAAAAACATGCCCCTGGGACCTGGCCAACACGGAGGCTGCATCCAAAACATCAATGGCAGGCTTGAGACATGTTTAAAAACATCAGATAAGCATTACTTCTTAATGTGTGTGGGAAGGGCGAGTGCACTTTCACACTGCATTTGCAGTGGGAAAGTGCCCAGAGCCCTAAGGCCACACAAGCAGAGAATCAGCAAAAACCCATGATGAACAAGCAAAAGGTTTAGGGAAACACTACTTCCAGTATATCAGGTCTAACAGTGAGTGAGTGGGGGTGTGAGTGCTTGCATGATGTGTGAATGGGTATGTAAGTGGTTGCATGGGTGTATGACTGGGTGCATGAGTGGTTGTATGGGTTTCTAAGTGGCTCTGGTGAGAGGCTGTATGAGTGAGTGAGTGGGGGTGTGAGTGGCAATATGGGTGAATAAGTGGGTGTGTGAGTAGCTGTATGGGTGAGTGACTGTATGGGTGAATGAGTAGCTGTGTGAGTAGATGTATGGGTAAGTGAGTGGCTGTGTGAGTGGCTGTATGGGTGGGTGAGTGGGTGTGTGAGTGGCTCTGTGGATGAGTGAGTAGTTTTGTGAGCTGTTGTATGGGTGTGTGAGTGGGTGTATGAGTGGTTGTGTGGGTGTGTGAGTAGATGTGTGAATGGTTCTGTGGATGATGTCAACAGTGGTGTCATCAGTGATGGCATTTGAGATGTCATGAGTGATGTCACTGACCATGTCATGAGTGCTGTAATGAGTGAGTTTATAAGCAGTGAATTGCAGGGGCGTAAGTTATAGTTGGCTAAGGTAACTATAACTGCTGAATTTCACTGGTTTTGTACAAGTGAAATCTGAACCTAACTTTGACGTCCCTGTAACCTTTGTTTTTTTCAATGAATTTGTAAGGTTTTTTAAATTCTATTTCCTAACTATAACGTCCCTTTAACTTTTGTTTTTTCAGTGAATTTCTATGGTTTTTAAAGTCTATTTCGTAACTATAACGTCCCTGTAACCTTTGTTTTTTTCAGTGAATTTGTACTTTTTCCTATGTTATTAACTAAATATGACATCCCTGTAAGCTTTGTTTTTTTAGTGAATTTCTACAGTTTTTTAATGGCATTTGCTAACTATAACGTACCTGTAACTTTAGTTTTTTTAGTGAATTTCTAAGGTTCTTTAAATGTTATTTCCTAGCTGTAACCTGTAACCTTTGAGAGTATGTGAGTGAGTGGCTGTTTAAGTCATTAAGTGTGTGTGTGATTGGCAGTGTGGGTCTTTGAGTGGTTTTGTAGTGCATGAGTGGGTGTGTGATTGGCTGTATGGGTTGGTAATTGGGTGTGTGAGTAGCTCTGTGGGTCAGTGACTGGGTATGTAAGTGGCTGTATGGATCTGTAAGTGGGTGTGTAAGTGGCTGTATGGATCTGTAAGCGGGTGTGTGAGTGGCTGTATGGGTGTGTGAGTGAGTGTGATAGTGGCTGTATGGGTGAGTGTGTGCTTGTCTCAGTGACTGTATAGGTGAGTGAGTACATGTGTTAGTATCTGGTATGAGTAAGTGAGTGGGTGTGTGATTATCTGTATGGGTGAGTGAGTGGCTGTGTGAGTGGTTGTATGGATGAGTGAGTGGGGGTGAAAAAGGAGAACCAGGCTCTCTCTTTTTTAAATTATACAAGGGGAGAGAGGCCCCCCTCACTGGCTGATTTTGGCCTGAGGCCCATCCCCCGGGGCCAGGCCAAAACTTAATGGGGGATGGGGGAGCTGCATGGCCCCCCTTTCGGTCCGATTTCTGCCCCTTGGACTCTATACTCTTGGGCCCAGGCACTTCATGCTGGCTACCCTGGAGCCCACCCAAGGCACCCACTGTGCAATGTTGGTGTCCGCGGGTGAACCTCAATGCTCCCTGACTGCTCCCCGCCTCCAGCAGGAGCCTGCATTGCTCCCACATGTAGGGAGCAGCCACAAATGCTGCTCCCTGCATGTGAGAGCAATCCTTTCATCTGTTTTCCTGCCCGCTGTTACAGATGAAAAGTCTGCTCCCAATGAGCAGGAGCAGTTTTCCTTCTCCCGCCCACTGGGAACGGACTTACAGTGTGCTCTCTTTTGGCGGAGCTGTCAAAACTCCTGCCAAGTGAAAGCAAACTGCTATCTCCCGAGAGTGGGCACCTCAGGAGATAGGGAGCTGGCCCTGCTGGTGGAGGTCCCCAGGGCCATTAATGGTTGCAGAGGGGGGCCATGTGGCCCCTCTCATTTCAATTTGCACGGTCCGACCCCAGGAAAGTGGTGGTCCCCGGGGCCATAAACGACCCGGTAGGGGAGCCATGTGGCTCCCCCTCCCACTTTGCATTTGGTCATGCCCCGGTGAAGTGATGGTCCCCTGGGCTAAATATGGCCAGAGGGGACCTCGCAGTCTCCCTCCCTTTTTTGAGTACTTTTGCTCCCAGGGAGGCGGTGGTCCCTGGGGCAATTAGAAACTAGGAGGGGGTCAGTGTGGCCCCCCTCTTTTTTAATTTACAGGACGGTGGCCATCCCGGGGGCCTTTAAAGGCCTGAGGATGCCGGCTGGGTGCCCCCCCTTATTATAGAAATAAACCCCGGGGACAAGGTGGTCCCTGGGGGTGGAACTGCCCTTGGGGAGGGGGGCTGCATGCACCCCACCCCTTTTTTTAACAATTAAACCATGCCCTTAGAACTTGGCCCACATGGGGGCTGAAAAAATGAACTAGCGCAGGAGACCGTGTTTGTTTTAAAAAAAGAATTTGCCACACAATCCGTCACAATTGTCACCACAAATTTAAAAAAAAATGCATGTTGGCCCTGGCAGAGTGCCTGGGGGACCCCAGCACCAGGCCTAGGGTGTTAGGGTATTTTGTCTACGTCTTTGTTTGGGACTCGACTGAGTCCAAATCCCAAGGTGACTTCCAGCATTCCTGGTCAAAGTTTTTGACAAATCAAAAAAGGGGGGACACTGTTCCGGAGGAGGGGTGCTGCGTGTCACCCACTCACTAAGAGGAAAAAGAGAGTGGAAAGAAGGCAGATAGAGAGGTCCTAGGCCTAGAACCCACAGGTTAGAGGGAAGAACAAGTCTTGCCTCTTGTTGCCCTCACACACCCCGAAGGATGTCATGCTTCATCATCGGGCGTTTGCTCCTCGTCGGGCCTGCGCTACAATGCCCTACGGGTCCCCCGAAGGGTCGCTTTAGCGGAGATCTTTTGCGAACTGCCATCTGATGCATGCGGGTATACATATATATATATATATAAATAATATATATATATATATATATATATATATATACACATATATGCATATATATAAGTATATATACATATATATGTGTATATATATATATTCACTGAAAAAACCATAGGTTTTAGGGAAAGTTATAGTTAGTTGGACATTGCACTCATACAAAACCCGTGAAATTCCCCCGTTATAGTTAGTTCAGCTAACTATAACTCGCGCCCCCGCAATGCACTGCTGATGACGTCACATATTACATCACTCATGACATGGTCAGTGACATCACTGATGACATCACTGATGACATCATGCAGTGACTGTGTGTTTCTGTAAAGTTTAAATATGTTTAATATATATAGGCAAAGGCGTATTGAAGAATGACTGGGTGTATAAGTGTCTCAATGGTTGATTGAGTAGGTGCGTGACTGACTCTCCAAGTGAGTGATTAAATGTATCTTACTGAATGCATGGGTTACTGACTAAACTGTGTGAATGTCTGAATCCATTTGTCTGTTGGTGTGCGAATAGCTACATGAGTGTCTATATTAAGCCTGGGCGTAGTTCACGAAGTAGCGCTACGCGAAGCTACGCAAAGTGCAGTTCGCACTACGCGAGCTACGCGTAGCACTACGCAAACTGCGTAGTGCACTGTTCGCAATGATTGCACAGTGCTGGATGCTTGTCCGCACTGTGCAATCATTGAAACGGCATCTTGCACAGTGCGAGCTGTCTTTTACTGCCGCTCGAGTAGATTTTTACTCGAGCGGCAGCTTTCTCAACGCGGACTGGTAGTTTCTCATCGCGAGCGGTCGCGAGCATACGCGACCACTCGCAATGAGAAACCTGACCTCCCGCGTTGAGAATCTCGCCGGAGGTTTATTTTCCACGCTCGCGATCGGCAACTTGATGTTGCTGATCGCGAACGAGGAAAAAGTCTCGCCGGGATGTCATTTTAGCTTGCTCGCGGTCGCCAACTTGTCGTTGAGGACCGCGAGCAAGCAAACATGACAGCTGCACTACGCTACGCGTGTTTGCACTGTGCTACGTGCACTCGCAGCAGTCGAGCAAGCGCAAACTTCGCAAATTACGCGAGCGTAGCATAGTGCTTTGCACAGGGTTAGTCTATATGGGTTATTGATTGGTTGTCTGAGTATCTGTATGGGTGCCTGAGTGTTTGTGTGGGTGGGGTGTGTGTGACTCTGTACATAGATGTGTGAGTGGGTGATTCACTGGGTGCATGATTTGAAGAGTGCATCTGTGATGGACTGCTTGGGTGGGTGAGTGTGTGTATCGGTGTGTTAGTGAGTGAATGTATATCTCAGTGGTACATGTGTGAGTAACGACATATGTAAAAGGCAGTATATATGTGTGTTAGAGTATTTAAAAGGCTATAAGTGAGAGTGTGTGATTGTGAGAGTGGCTGTATGGATGCGTGTGTGCTTGTATCAGTGATTGTATAAGAGCGTAAGAATGTGCTAGTATTTGTATGAGTAAGTGAGCTGGTGTGTGTATCACTGTATAGGTGAGTAAATGGCAGTGTGATTAATTATTTGCATGACTGACTAGGTGTGTGAGTACCTCTATGGATGAGTGGCGGTGTGTGAGTGTCTATGTAGGTGTATGAGTGCATATGATAGTCTTGTACTGAGTGACGTTAAGTATGAGTGACTGTACGGGTGAGTGAGTGGATGTATGTGTAGACCTAAGAATCAGTGAGTGGGTATGTAGTTATTGGTGTTGGAGTGTGTATGGTTTTGAGAATGGCAGTCTGTAATTTAGAGTGGGTGTATCAAAGGTTATATTAGGGTGTGAGAAGATGCATGAAATTATCACATGGATGATGTCATCAGTGATGTCATCAGTGATGTCATTTGAGATGTCATCAGTGATGTCATCAGTGATGTCACTGACCATGTCATGAGTGATGTAATATGTGACGTCATCAGCAGTGCATTGCGGGGTCGAGTTATAGTTAGCTGAACTAACTATAACGGGGGAATTTCACGGGTTTTGTACGAGTGCAATGTCCAACTAACTATAACTTTCCCTAAAACCTATGGTTTTTTCAGTGAATTTCAAAGGTTTTTTAAATGCTAATTTCTAACTATAACGTGCCTGAAACCTATGGTTTTTTCAGTGAATTTCAAAGGTTTTTAAATGCTAATTTCTAACTATAACGTGCCTGAAACCTATGGTTTTTTCAGTGAATTTCAAAGGTTTTTCAAATGCTAGTTTCTAACTATGCCTACAGAGGTAGTACATGTGAAGAAAGAAGAAAAAACGCACAGAGAGAAGCAAAAGAAATGCAGAAAGAAGCAACAGAACTCCACAAAGACGAAGAAAAGTGCACGAAGAAGCAAAAGATGTGCAGAAAGAACCAACAGAGGAGCAGAAAGAGGCCTTGTTCCAAAATCATCCTGTGCCCACAACTTTTCCGACGTGTACTGGTGGTAACTGACTCTGACTAACCAGAGCCAGTGCTATGCAAAAACACACTTAGAATACAGTGAAAACACCTACATACACTAGGGAACACTATGCGTTGGGGTACCCCTGTGATTAGCATGACCTCCTCTGTAAGTCCCTAGTACATAATAGGGCAGGGGGATTAAAACTACCTCTTAAAACGCGCTACAGGGCGCGTTTGCACAGTGGTGAAGGGAGTGGTTGCCTGAGGTGACATGTGTGCAAACGCGCCCCGTGGCACGTTTTAAGTTGCGGGATTAAGTCCCCTTGAATCCTGAGTGTCCCTGGGGCCCAACTAGCCCCCCAGGTACCTACAGTTAGGACCACAGAGCTGAGTTGCAGAGAGGCGTTCCGAGGCCATGCACCTTTTTCACCTCTCTGCAACGCAACTCTGTTCTGCTTACTGAAGGTATCTGGTGGGCTAGTTGGACTCCAGGGACCCTCAGGATTGAAGGGGACTTAATCCCCCAACTTAAAACGCACCACAGGGCCTGTTTGCACACATGTCACCTCAAGCCCCGCCCTCCCTTCACCACTGTGCAAGCGCGCCCCGTGGCGCATTTTAAGTTGGGGGATTAAGTCCCCTTGAATCATGAGGTCCCTGGGGTCCAACTAGCCCACCCTGTACCTCCAGTATGCGCCAGGGAGCGGCGTTGCAGAGGAGGGTGTTCAGAGGCCACGCCCCTTTTTACACCTCTCTGCAACGCAGCTCTGTGGCGCTTTCTGGATGTACCAGGTGGGCTAGTTGGCCTCAGGGACCCTCAGGATTGAAGGGATTTAATTCCCCATCTTAAAATGCGCCACGGGACCTGTTTGCACACATGTCACCTGAAGCCCCGCCCCCTCCCTTCACAACTGTGCAAACGCGCCCCGTGGTGCGTTTTAAGTTGGGGGATTAAGTCCCCTTGAATCCTGAGGGTCCATGGAGTCCAACTAGCCCACCATATACCTCCAAAAAGCGCCACACAGCTGAGCTGCAGAGAGGTGTAAAAAGGGGCGTGGCCTCTGTACACCTCTCTGCAACGCAGCCCCCTGGCGCATACTGGAGGTTCCTGGTGGGCTAGTTGGCCCCCAGGGACCCCCAGTATTCAAGGGGAATTCGTTCCCCATCTGCAAACGTGCCAGGGGGCGCGTTTGCAGAGTGCTGCAAGGAGGGGGCGTGGCCTCCGGCGCAATGCCGGTCTTTTTTTTTTTTTAAGAAGGGGGGCTGTGTGGCCCCCCTTCTTTTTCTAAATTATTGGTCCTGGGGACCCCATCCCCCAGGGCCTGCCCCCTATTTTTTTTTTTTTATTTGGAAGGGGGCCGCATGGCCCCCCTTTCGAGGCCTTAATCAGCCCCGGGGACCCCATCCCCCGGGGCATGGCCTTCTTTTTTCTTTTTAAATAACTTATGGAGGGGGGCTGCGTTGCCCCCCTCCTCAGGCCACTTATGGCCCCGGGGACCCCATCCCCCGGGGCCGGGCTTTCTTTTATTTATTTATTTATTTATTTTAAATTAAATTTTGGGGAGGGGGGCAGCGTGGCCCCCCTCCCGGGCCACTTGTAGCCCCGGGGACCCCATCCCCCGGGGCTGACCCTCTCCGTTGGGGACCGTGGGGGGGTCCCCAATCCCCCCACGGTCCCACCGGCTCCACGCGTCCCTCGGGAGCCGGCATTGCTCTTTCCACATGGAGAGCTGCTGACATGCAGCTCCCCGTGTGGAAAAGCAATCTGCTTTGGTTTTGGAAGAGAGGCAGGTTTCCTGCTCTCTCTTCCAAAACAAAGCAGTTTGCTATGGCAGGACGAGAGCCGCGAGGCTCCCGCCTTGCCATAGCAAACTACAGTGTCCCGGGGGTAGGCACCCGGGACACTGCAGGAGCCAGCCCTGGGGGTGGCGGTCCCCAGGGCCATCACTGGCTCCAGGAGGGGGGCCGCGCGGCCCCCTCCAAACATCTTGAAAGCCCCGGGAGGTGGTGGTCCCCGGGGCTCTGAGGGTCTTTTAACGATTTAGTGCCCTGGGGAGGTGGTGGTCCCGGGGCGTGTGGGGGCTTGAGCCCCCCACACAGGTAATTTTAATTTTAAAATAGAAGCCCCGGGGGGTGGCGGTCCCCGGGGCTGCGGGAGGGCCGAGAGCCCTCCCGCACCATTTTTTTTAAAGCCCCGGGGGGTGGCGGTCCCCGGGGCTTTGGGGGGGTTTTAGAGGCCCCCCATACATTAATATAATAAACCCCCGCATGCCCCCGGGACTTGGCCCACCCAGGGGCCAATTAACAACGAAGCGCAGGAGACCGCGCTTCGTTTTTTTTTTTCTCGGCGGGATCCGCGCACCCTAAGCGCATCCCGCCGATTTTTAAAAAAAGCAGGCCTAGGGGGTCAGGGGGTTTCTACCCTGCCCCCTTTGTGCGTTTTGCGCAGTTGTTTCTGTGCCTCGGTTCTACCAAGGGACAAAATGGCTGCCAACACTTCCTGATTTGGAGTGTTGACAGCCACTTGACAGCCAATTAGCATGCAGCTCGTGATCGGGAGGGTACGCGGACCCTACTCGGCCATAGATATATATGTGACTTTACTTTTGATTTTCTCAGGAACTACTGAACGGATTTACACCATTTAAGCAAAAGGCACGACTCTGAACCAAGGGTTACCTTTTTGCCAAATTTGGTGTAATTCCGTTCATCAGTTCGGGCTGTAGCTGCGATGAAAGGTTCCTATGGAAAATTGCATGGGGAAAATGCGTTTTGGGACCCCCCTTTTGTCTCAGCCCCTGCTTGCCGAATCACCCCGAAACTTTCAGGATAGGAGCGGACCGGACCGCCCCACGAGTTTTGAAAATTTCGCGAAGTCAACCGGCGCCAAAGTTATTTCAAATAGAATGTTGCGGATTTCCTATGGAAAATAGGTCCTAACTATAACTATCTACTGGCGACCGCCAGTAGATAATATATATATATATATATAGCAAGAGGTTTTGAAGTTGTTTGCAGAAACGAACCTACGAACTACTACTGCAGGACAGAACTCTGGAGGTATCATGATCAGCAACAATCTTTGGAACAATTTACAGCAATTTGAAAAACTTAAAAGGAGGGAAAAAGCCCACTGGTGGGAAAGCGCATCCCTCAAACAATATGTTCAAGTGGGCCGAGTTTCAAGAGGACTACGAATTATTATCACTTCGTCATGTGAAAACCCTCATCCGAAGCTCTTGAAGGAATGATTGAATCGTGATTAAATATGCAGAAACGGAGAGGGAAGAAGTAATTCAAAAAATTAAGGAACTAAGTGCTATTCTTGACCAGGAGACAGATCAAACTCGAATAACAAAATTTAAAAATGATTTAAAGGGCTGGTTAGTGAAATATGAGCAAAGAATAAAGTACAGAAAAGCCACACAAATTTTTAAGCGATCACCTGGATTATCAAAGAGACCAAATCTATACATTCGCTTAGCGATTCAACAATATAAGGAGGCAAAGAATACAGGATATCAATAAAACCCAGCAAGAATACATAGGCAGTGAATTAAGCTCTGACACTGGATCCGAAGTAGAACTTGAGGACCTAGCAGGGGGAGGAAGCGGAACAACAATACGCTTCACAGCTGCAGATGAATTACATTTTTTGCAACAAGACCACAGGACAGACTACAGAGCAATAAGAGGGGGAAGGAAACCACGAGGACAATGAAACATAGGAGGAGGGACAAGGCAGAAGTAGGAATACAAGAAGTAGTGCCAGTAAGGACGATTCGACTGACCACCCAGCAACAAACCAAGAAGTAATTGACACCAAAACCATTGTTAACCTCAGGCAACCTAAGTTGTCTGAGGAGGAGAATAATACCTTGGAATTAGGCATTTTGTACTGTTACTAGAACAGTTTTAAGTACTCACAAAGCAGGATAGATTTGTACAAGTACGTACGAAAATTGAAATGAACCAAGATACACAACATACGAGAAACATCTTCACAGATATTAGTCCACCAAAGAGAACCTCCAAGAACCATCACGAATGCCAACTTAGTAGTCTCTGATATGGATATATTGAAAGATCTGTGGAGTTTACAGGCAGAAGGAGAAATGATTCAAAACACACAAAACTCTTGGACTCAGGAGCTCACAAATTTAGGAATAGAAGGGGGAGGAGTCACCCCATTCTGACCTATATACAGATATGTACCGCAAATTGCAAGGGATAATTTGGACATTGTTTCTGAAAATGTTGTTAAAGACTTGGGAAGTTTATACAGGTCATCTAAGAACAAAGGAAGGTGGCAAAATGAAAGGGACAAAATGTTCTTTTCCACAGTAAAGAAAATCAAGGATGCAAAGGATGTGATAGTGAAACCATCCGATAAAAGAGGAAATATCATACTATGGGACAAGCAGCAGTACCAAGCAAAGACATTAAATCAATTGAATAACATGGAATGGTACAAACGAATAACCATGGATAAATACATGAATGTGAAGGAAGAATTTGATGGCAGGTTGTTATTATGGAGAAACCAAGAACTTCTCAGTTGGGATGAATATAGTTTCCTCAAGCAAGATCACCTGGTATTACCAGTGTTCTACTTAATACCAAAAATTCAAAAGGATTTAAAAGAGCAACCTGGCAGACCTATTATTTCTGTTGAGAACAGTATATTTGTAAATGTATCCAAATATATTGACTATTTCTTGAATCCAATCGTGGCTACCCTTCCATCATATATTAAGGACTCAGCTGATTTCTTAAGGCATATTTATGAGGTTAAATGGGAATCTAATATGATATTAATGACACGTGACATATCCACACTTTGTACTAATATTAGACATGAAGACGGTCTGAAGGCAGTCCAACATTTTTTGCGAATGAGACCAATAGGATATGCGACACACAATGCCATGATATTGGAAATGATTGAAGGGTGCCTTACTATGAACATTTTTGTTTTTGATGTTGAATTGTTTCAGCAATAGCAAGGTATGGCCATGGGCACCTGCTTCGCCCCATTTATGCTAATTTGCATATGGGCTGATGGGAGGAGCAGGTGTTCGGGGGGCCAGGAAAGGAACACTGGACAGGACATAATCCTCTGTGGTTAAAGTTCATTGATGACTTGTTTGTACTGTGGCAGGGTACTGAAGCTGAGGCTATTATGTTTATGTCGGAATTTAATAATAACCCTTGAACCTTAACTTCACAGGGAAAATGAGTAAAACATGAATCAAAATCCTGGATATTCAAGTCTGGGTAGGGGAAGGCAAATTGGCAACTACTATGTATAGGAAACCCACTGCAGGGAATACCATCATTCATGCAGGTAACTTCCACTCAGCTCCCCTAATAAAGAGCATACCATTTGGCGAATTTTTCCGTGTCAGAAGGGTATGTAGTGCCAATGAGGAATATGACAGAGTGGAAGCAGAGAAGAAAAATCGATTCATACAAAGGGGGTACACATCACCTATACTAAAAGCAGCTACAGACAAAGCAATCCTTCTCTGTCTAAGATCAAGAGAAAAGCCAGCAACAAAGTATCACATAGATTTATAACAACGTATAACTCTGAACATGCTAAGGTACAGGGGTCCTTGATAAACATTGGCACCTGATCAGAGAGGACCCGGTAGTAGGGACTCTGGTAACTAAACATCCTCAAATAACGCACAGAAAATCTAAATTTCTAAGAGACTACTTGGTCCAGAGTGAATACACCACAAATGCACCAAGTCGGACATGTTTGGCACCTAGGGAAGGATTTAGAAAATGTTTGAAATGTAAGAATGGGCAAAATCGGAATACTCTAGAAACAGCCTTTAACAAAACTATTAAAATCAAGGGTAGCCTTACATGCAGATCTGATTATATGGTATACATACTGGAGTGCCCATGCAAGAAAATACATGTGGGCAGTACCACATTACCTGCACATTAGCGGATTTCACAACATCTCTGAGCCATCAGTAAAAATGATCTCAGCTATCCCATAGCTTAACATTTCAAAAAAGTCCATCAGAGTGACCCTGCAGGGTTAGTGTATAGTTGTATAGCCCAAGTCCCCAAAAGAAAGAGGGGTCGGGACAGAGAGAAGGAGTTGCAGAAACTCAAGACTTTCTTCATCCTGGAACTTGGATAGTTCGGAGCCACAAGGCTCCAATGTAACTGAGGAATTATATACTTGCCTATCTTAAATTAGCTCTCTCCTTTTGACACTCCTGAAGGAGTGCTTTCAGCATCTGTTAAGATTTTAAAACACATAGGGTAAGGGAATGAATTAGAAGAAAACAAGTTTTTTTCAAACATACATTGACATAAGAAGGAATTAAATTCTGCTCAGCCTCCATTGGTTAAGCATACCAAAACTTTATTTTCCAATTCTTTTTTGGATTATGTATTTGCAGACACACACCATTGAGATTAACCGAAAAACAAGGTATACAGAATAGTTTCTTTAATGGTTAAAATTGCACCTAGGTGTGGTGTTGTACCCCATGAAATAAAATATATGTTTCGGTGACCGTTACCTTAGAGATGTGACTAGAAACTAAAATTATCACATAGTGTTTATGTGGAAGAGGGTATCAGCGTCAGTCTCAAAATAATTTTTGGGCTTTTGAATTGTCATTAATAGAGAAGAAAATGTGAGCCTTACTAGAACAGGAATTGTATTGAACTAAGCACATGCACTTTATAAAATCAAGGAAATTTGAGATTACATATATGCGTATTATAATTTTTCGTATTTTATTTATATTTATGTTCATTTGTTGTTGTTGGTTTGGATTTTTCCTTTGAATGGATGCTTTTTATGAGATCAAATGTGACATCACTAGCCCACTTATTCAATCATGATTAATGTCAAATGAACTTTGCATTAACACACAATACAGGAATACTGTAATATAGATTCTAGTGAAATACTGGGCATCTATCATACGTGGAACGTCTAACAATATAGATAATATTATTAGTACTAATGCTTTACTTTTATTTATTTTTTGCAACAATTATGGCACTTGCCCAGGAAACACTTGACCAGAAAAAAATGCATTTTATAAAGAGAAATGTAAATAAAATGTATTGGCATGCATTCTAACATGTAGTATTGTGATATTCAAACATCATGCTATTGATATGAATATGTTTAAAGATGTTGACTGTAAAAATTAGGCAAATAAGTCACATTTTCTGTTTCCTTTCACTATGTTGACTTTTTACCATGTATAAAATGAAATTGGAAAATGGCGCATGGACATTTCATTTCCTTGTGCTAAATAAATCTTCTTGACGTACCTTTGGAGTGCCTACATCTGTTTTGGATTGGGAACAAACTATCAGATATATATATATATATATTTGGAGACCCAGTAGAAGGCGTCAGCTGAAACGCATCAGTCTGAGAGAAACTACTTTGTAGAATACTGTGTCACCTTTTGCACATGAACTAATGGAATAAAATCAAAAACAGAACCTGCATCTGGACATTGTTCTTCCTGAAAATCGTGCCGCTGCGTGAAGTGTTGCAGAGACAGAACGCCGAAAAGGGATATATATATATATATATATATATATTATATATATTTATCCAAAAATGAAGAGTTGCCCCTGCATGAGGACACCAACAAGGAAAGTTAACCCTCTTTAGTGAGGACTGCAGCAGAGTCAGCTTCCCACCTCAGATCCATTTAAGGGGGGCCTGACGCGTTTCGGACACCTTTGTCCTTGTTCACAGGCCAGTGAGAAGAGGAACATCAACAACATTGCAGAACACCTGCTTAAATTCATCAAGTCCCGCCCCAGTGGGCGTATGCTAAAGTGCATGCTGGTAATAGCAGTTCTACAATTCATTAAATCGCAAGTGGGTGTTGATGTATCTCTTAATTTCATAAAAATGTTTTGTCCCAACAGTGGGTTGATTTGATGCAGGAGATGCTGAGTACGCTGCCCATAATTTGTCACTCAGAAATGGGCCTTCCGTTCCGTCAGCGTCTAATCATCCAAGTCGCCACAGATCCGCTACTTAGGCGGCAGTGTGTCCTCACCAAAAACGAAGAGTTGCCCCTGCATGAGGACACCAACAAGGAAAGTTAACCCTCTTTAGTGAGGACTGCAGCAGAGTCAGCTTCCCACCTCAGATCCATTTAAGGGGGGCCTGACGCGTTTCGGACACCTTTGTCCTTGTTCACAGGCCAGCGAGAAGAGGAACAGCAACAACATTGCAGAACACCTGCTTAAATTCATCAAGTCCCGCCCCAGTGGGCGTATGCTAAAGTGCATGCTGGTAATGGCAGTTCTACAATTCATTAAATCCCAAGTGGGTGTTGCCGTATCTCTTAATTTCATAAAAATGTTTTGTCCCAACAGTGGGTTGATTTGATGCAGGAGATGCTGAGTACGCTGCCCATAATTTGTCACTCAGAAATGGGCCTTCCATTCCGTTCCGTCAGCGTCTAATCGTCCAATCGTATATATATATATATATATATATATATATTTCCTACTGGCGGTTGCCAGTGGGTAGTTATAGTTAGGATCGTGTTTCCATTGGAAATGCATTTTTTTATGTTGCTAATAACTTTCGTGCCATTTGGCAGATCTCTATGAAGTGTTAAAAAAATGTGCTCTTTTTTGCCTAGTTTGCGCATGGAAAGTTTTGGAGTGAATCATCAAGCAGGGGCAGAGACAAAAGGGTGGTCTCAAAATGTGTTCTCTCCATTCCTTTTCCCATAGTGACTTTAGACACAACTACACCCCAAATTTGGCTGAAAGCTAGATCTTTTTTCTCAATGTTTGCATATGGTGAATCCTGTCAAGGACATACATAGAATAATAACGACTGGTCTGTTGACTGCATGCCATTTTGTTTTAAGGTTGGGCCTGATTGTAGTGCCAGCTATGTGATTGGCCCTCCAGGTCCTTGGGAGTGGGTGGAAAGGAAGGCACTGTGTTTTTGGTTAAACAGTTGAACAGTATTACACCTCAGAAGGCAGTAGTACAATTGGTTTCGCAAGAAGATAAGAATTAGATTTTTGATTCCTTTGACTATTTCTTTTCGATAGGTTGCTAACTTTCACCATCAGTATATATAATTCCTTTTCTTTGATATGGTGAAAAACGACACTGAAAAGAACGTTCTAAAAATGAATGTGAGTCATTACAAGTGGGGTCTTGTTTAGTCACTGGCTCTGGTGATGTGTGGAGAGTCGTATCTGTGTGCATCCTTAACCTGTTTCTAATTCCAATATCTCCAGTACAACTTCTAGGTCAGCATTGCCTCATCACTGGACCCACATCCAGCAGTAGCATCCTGGCATAGCCAATTTTACTCTTGCGAGAAAGGATTAAAAATGTTCATGGTTGAGTGCCCATATCTCCCTTAAGGACGCATATTTTTTGGGGTGTTCCAAAAAACCACATGCTGAATGTCTCCCACCCTACTCTTTGGACCATCAGCATTCTTGACACAGGGCATGGGGAATGTGCACCATACCACATGTCCGCATTGAGTCACACCTTCCTTGATCCACATGTAGGACAGAAATTCTTACACCAGTTATTCCCCATATTCAATAGCAGCATTACTACTCCACTCCTCCCGACCAAACTTGTGTAGCAAACAGCTATCACTAAAATTGTAGATTGGTGCAGCCGACCCATCAAGAATTTCTACGCATCCCTTAACAAACTATGAACAAACATTGGCAATAATAGGTCTTGTGGTGGCTACCAGCCTGTTGGCTTTGTCAATGCTTGTTTTTCATTGTTTTAGAAAAAAACTGTTTTGTTGGGAGCTGCCACGCCCATGGCAATATAAAACAAATGTCTAAATTCAAAAATAATTTTTGGTCTCACAAAGCTTAAAATGTACATTGTAACGTAAGTCCCTTGCATTGATCAAAAACTACTTTGTGTATGGATGGGCTCTTTGTGAAAGAACATAATGTTGCCACTTGCAGTGAAGTTAACCTATGACTGAAGTGAGCTGACCCACTGCCCATGCTGTATGCTATAGATGACAGATGAAAAAGGTGAATGATATAACAATAGACCAGTGGATAAAGGGGACTAGCTGAAAGATGCATGCCAACTTCTGAAAAATGTTCACTGCGTGAGGAGGGGCGGGACAGAGGTACTTTAACTCACCATGTCCCATATGAAAAAAAGATTGTGAGGTTTCAGCTGATATCCAAGGGAATTTTCACACTCTTTAATGTTCCAGTTCATTATGTGCATACTGCGATATCAGCTCCTCACTGGGTAATCATGTGAAGGCAGACGATATTGTGACACATACTTGCACTGTGTGAATTGTAAGGTCTGCTACAAGTAAGTATGGGCTAAATGTACAAAGATTATTGCAGTGGCAAATGGCCCGAATCGCAGAACAGGACCATTTACGAATGCAAACAGGCTTTTCCTGATGTATCAAACCCATATTGCGATTCGGTAACACATTACCGAATCACAATTTGGGTTTGCGACCAAATACCGATTCGGTATTTGGAAGTGGCATATTTAGGGCGTCTCTTCTGAATACTGAATCATAGTGGTATGTATCAATTTTTTGCAATTAAAATACAGTCACAAAACATTAATATTTTACCAACATCTCAAAGGAGGTGGCAACCTGTTCGCAAAAGGAAAGGGGGACCCAAAGGACCCCTTTACCTTTGTGAATGTTGAAAAAATAAAAATTACACTGTTCTTGTTTGATGACAGCTGTGCTGTCAAGACAGACCATTAAAAGGGAGCTGAAAGTATGGGAATCCAGAAAATATGTTGCAGGCAGTCATGGCACTGTGATGATTCCTCTTGTTACTGTATGCAAAGGTCTTTTACTGCCTGGAGTCTTATAGCCTCTGGACATCTTTACATTCCACAAGTCACCTTTGATGTGACATGGATTCTGACCTTTTGTACAGTAACACACAAGCAACTCTGCTGTATCCCACAGTGGCTGGAAGTGAGACCTGTGAGACTCACCATGCCTTGATGTACAGGGCAGAGGTGGGGATCTGAGACCATCTCAGTCTACCTTTGCTATTCCCTGTAGAAGAGTGCACTTGTAATATAGCTGAGGGCTCTGTGAATAGGTGACAGTATGCATGCTGGTCAGCGTGAGAAAGGCAGCCTGTAATTGTCTTGCTCTTTTGTATGTGTGCATGTATGTTGCGTGCGTATGTTGGGAAGCATTATTCGTACATAAAATATGCGATGTACGTACAGTAACATGTTGCTGAAACCATTGGCAAAGCCAACGGGTCCTGAAGGCAAAACCTATTGGCTTTGCCAATGCTTGTTTTTTTCTTGGGGACTTTGTGCAGCCCAATATGACTGAGCTAATTCAGCTATGAATGAACCGGCCCAGTGAAACGGGGAGGCACAAAGGCAAGACGGTTAATGGTGCATATTGCACGTTTGAAAATCGTGGAGGACTCATTGTTATGGGCAGGACAACAATGACCTCCCCCAAGAGCAAGTACAGCATGAAGTGTGTCTGACCTGTTCTTCTCATGGCCCGGCCTTGCCTTATAGCAGTGAGGCCTCTGCTTCTGAGCAGCTCATTAACCCTTCAACCCTCAATAGGAGATGGTAATGGGGTTGGAGGGAACCAAGGCCCAAAACAATTTAACAGATTGCAGAGAGTAGGATCTGTAGTAAATTACTCCCAAGTTTATCTAGTCCATGGTTTAATAAAATGAGTAGGGGTGGGCGGAACTCGCGGAGTTGTACTCCACGGAATTCTGCTGAGGAGTTACATAAAAACTCTGCGAGATTCTGCAGAGTTCCGCCCACCCTTATAAACAATGCACTTCACCCCCATGAACACTAAACACCATGATGTCATTAAATGAAGAAGCAGTGTAATACACAACATCCCTTGCCTCACACTAGACTATGAACACAATCCCCTGCTTTTAAGTAAACAACTTCCAAGCACACACCAAACAGACAGAGGGCAAACGAGGAAAGCCGAGGCCCACCCACATGCACAGGTCGCAAACCCTGCCTGGGCAGGTTCACCTTCCATCAGTCAACACCAGAGGCTGCATTCTCTATTTGAGGACTCTCCAGAACATATACTTTAAGAGTCACACAAGTAAGAAATGTGTATCATTTGTTGCCGATTTATAAGCATGAACACACGCAATTGTGCAATCACTATTACTGCCGACACTTTACAATTGCACTTTGTGCCCGCGCACACATACACACCACAGACTACAAACATTACAGCCACACATACACAGTGTACTGCTCTGCAAGCAAAATCTGGCCACAAACTTGGTAAACACTCTAGCCACTGCATCTTCATAGCCAAAGAGCAACAATTTTTAAATACTGCACAAAACTCTGGTAACTCGTGAAATATCCTTGGCTCGTGTACACATTGAATCACAAGTTGGGTAAGTGCACCCTCCAAATGTTCGCTGCACAAACACGCCAAAAGTAATTTCAGACTGCATGAACTGCGCCAGTGTTTCCACATGCGCCCGTACATTTATGATGCACAGAGAAGCAGCTGAAATACAGCATTTTAACTTTGTGAAGAGTAGCAAAGCAGGCCCAGAGCACGTGCTCACGGATGCCAGTGTATGTTTTTAATGGCAGCACAATGCTCTTATTTGCTAAAGCTTGTACTTGCATTTTAAACTGCGCTACATGCTGTTAAATGGACAGCCAATCATTTGGCAGTATCTCACAGGGCTTTTGGAAGTGCGTGTTTATTTATACTCCTGGTATGATACAGCTGCAGCGTATAGATTTAATTCGCCTGATGAAGGAGGCGGGTAGGCTATGTCTATTTATTCGAAGAGTCTCAGGCCACCACATGACAAGCACCGGAGCCGGAGCAGCGGAGCCATGCTCCAACCACATAATATAAGGCAATGTAGCGTAGGCTCGTACCTGTAGGAACCACTCAAACACCGTAGTTATGAAGAAGAGTCTTTATTAGAGAGGGAGAGCGTAACCTCCTCTGCGGCTGGTAACCGCTAACTGCCTGTCACAATTCCATCACCCACAATGCCTTGCGGGTACGTGACGTGGTGGAAAGACTAGAATGCAACACCACACATCTTCCCCCTTTGCAACAACAGAAGTAATAACAAAGAGGCAAATACCCGAAGGGTGTGGCTTCGCAGAAGGAAAATACATATATGCATCAATAATTGATGAGGAAATGGGGACACATTGGAGGGTTCACAAGAGTGTGTCTTAGATACAAGATGGATAACCATGTCATGAATACAAGATAAATGCAAATAAATAAGTGTAAAGAGGGGTACAGGTACCTAATAAATAACTGCGTTATGAATTACTAGATGAATAAATACTTACAGGTGTCGTAGTAATATAAATAGTGAACACCAAGGACACCAACTGGGACAGGGGGAGAGGGGAGAGGGAAGAGGGAAGAGGGAGAGAGGGACAACGGGATAATAAATATTAAATAGCTGAGTACGCAATCCAGGATGAACCGTAATGAGGAGTAAGTAACAGCTCAAGCTGGTTGCATATCGAACTCATCATATTTGTTTGGTAACACCACAGGCCTGCCTGTACGGGTGCATGTATGAGGGACAGGGGACATGTGTACATCTTCATCCAGAGAATTAGACCCAAATTGTGTTCCCTCACCCTCCCTAGGATGTGAGACGGAAGAGCCCTGTGTGCTGTCTGAGTTGTCAGTTTCAAATGAGTCATGAAGTGGAGTGCTCTGAATACGAGCCAAGTTATCTGTTTCTCTTAGATCACGAGTGTCACTCTGTGCCTCGCTATTTACGTGTTCCATGTCGTCATCAACCAGTCCGTGACTTCCCATCTCAGTCCACAACCACCCATCCTTTGCATCTGTGAGTTCGTTGTCCTTTCTCCACCATAAGACTTTGTTACATTTAGCCATTCTCGCTAGTGACCACACTTTTCCATCACTCAGCATTGCAGATCGGGGGTCACTAAACTTGCTGTTGCCTTTCTTGCATAAGGTGCCTAACTTGACCCTGACCCAATCCCCCTCATCGCCAGATTGAAGCGTAGGCTCGTGCCTGTAGGAACCACTCAAACACCGTAGTGATGAAGAAGAGTCTTTATTAGAGAGGGAGAGCGTAACCTCCTCTGCGGCTGGTAACCGCTAACTGCCTGTCACAATTCCATCACCCACAATGCCTTGCGGGTACGTGACGTGGTGGAAAGACTAGAATGCAACACCACAGGCAAGTGTACAGCACAAACAAACACAAGTATGTGTGCATTAGGGGCAGGCACATATTCCTGGAGGCTAAGGTGGGAGGCGTACGGGTACATAGTAATCTCACCTGCTCCCCCGCCGCTCCCAGCGCCTCTCTCCAACATCGAAGGATGGCACGAATGGCCACCGACACCTGCAAAGGCACTACTCCTGGGGGCCTGCAGCAAAGCCGCCAACCGGTTCCAGGGCCCAAGCAGTCGCCACCTAGTGCCGGGCTGCACAGGAAACTGCCACTAAGAGCTGTGCACCATCTGCCGCCGCCTCCGAGGGACTGAGAAGCAACAGGCCAGCCAATGGAGAGGACTTCAAAATACAGATTGCAGGGCGAGAGCGCAGCCACAAAACCAGCATGATAATACAACATTACCTTGTCTATCCAATAGACAGGATTCTAAAATGCAGAGTGCAGGTCGAGGGTAAGCCAACCCCAGAACCTGCATAAATATAGGTGGGCACGGGTAAACTCTGCCACACGGCAGTTAGCAGAGTTTTTGCCAAACTCTGTGCCCCAAGGGGAGCGTGGAGTGTAAAACTGCCCAGGCCTAAAAATGAGAAACAAAAAATAAATAAACACATTAGGAAAAGCTTCATTGAACAAACCTTTCTCCAAAAATCTGCCACCTAATACTAGCTTTGCAATGTTTTGCAAAAGGTCAAGATCCACAAATGTGAGACACTTTCCCAGGCCTATTTCTGATTCCAGTCTGACCATGTGTACCTCAATAGCCGTTGGAGTCTACAGCAAAGACAGACAGTTACTCAGACTCCAACAAATGGACTGAATCTTCTGCATGGGGGTTGGCTGCAGACATTCTGTGAGACTTCAGCAAAGTAACTAAATATATTCATCCTGAGGCTTACCAGGGGACAGGTCAAATTAATACTCACAAAAAAGTAGGCTATGGCCAGCACTTTAATTCAGCTTGAGGGTAAAAGAGTTGGTAGGTACTGCACATGACTAGATGCAGTGACATTTGCCAAAATACAGACAAAGGCCTGATTCATAAAGCTAAACCTACACTTTTGTGTATGTTGATATTTTTCCTTTGTTTACCTTTGTGAATCAGGGCCATAATATGTTTGGTTCAGCTTTCTATGGCCGGAAACTGTCATAAATTGCCCAGATACAGTCATATTTCCTTATTTCCTGAGTGGCAAATCTCAGTGTGGAGTAATGGGGGAGAGCGACATGGCTTCATGGTCAGTGTTGATATTCAGCAACAAGCATTGCATAAGCCAATAGTTTTAGTTTTTTATAGCTAAAGGATTTTCAAAGCTTCTCCAACAAAGACACAAACAGGTGCAGCTTGGGAAGCAGCAGTGAAGGCTTCACTCACAAGAAGTTTTGGCTCAAGCCTTCGATGAGACATCCTTCACAAACAAAAACAAATGCACACAACAAGTACAGCATGGGCAGAATCCCTACAAACTTGCTAAACACACAGAACAGGCAACCACAAACTTTCCTGGCACTTACAGATCAGGGGCAGCATGATCAGACATGCACACATGCAAAAGAATAGTTCATGCAGCATTTAACATGTGTTTTCCTGGCATACATAGACTGGGAGCAACATTGGCAGGAGTGCAGGTTTACATAGTCCCTAAAGTGGGTAAGCAATATGGCAATGCTGCAGGAAGAGCAGAAAGCATGTTGGGATACAGTAGACGACAGAAAACCAACAGAACATGGAGTGTTTGTTACTACTCAGGAGTAGGTCCATCGCCAGTAAGGCCTTATTTCGAGTAGTCATGCTAGCAGTAAGGCAATCTTATAGTTACAGAATGTAAGCAGTATTACCAGTGTAATGCCGGGTGGAGTCATCACAGAAGTGACGGAGTGCTAACCCCAGAAAGTAGTGTTAAGCCACTAGGAAGCACAAAATGGAGTGGCAAACTCCTAGCCCCTGGCAACAGTACAAAGCCTCCAGGAAGTATGATAAAAAAACACCCCTGAGCAACAGTGTCCTAGCCCCTGATGGCAATGGCATGTTAGCATGAAACTCTACATGGAGTCAACACAGGATGCATCTGCTAGAGTATTGCATCAAGCATCTGAAGTCCTCTCTATGCTTATCTTGGAGTATTGATTCAACTTGCAGAATCAACAGCTGACCTATTGTGTTGTGTTTATTTATTGAGTACTCTTGTTTGTTAAGTGCCCAAATCCCTACTTGTATTATTGGTTCTGCTCTCAATGCTATAAGCGAAGTACTAAAATTATATTAAGAAGCCACATCTTACATTTTGAGTCCACTTGTTCGTACTGACATTTTGTGTCCAGTTCTGGAGGAGACTTCTGGATTATTGCTCTTAGATGTCGATGTTGGTTTTCCATGACTCAGGCTGATTCTGGTGCATTGCCTTGGGTCCACATTAAAGGTTTTGTGTCAGGGAAACATCCTTTACCCCACATGCGTTACTCTGCATGCCATTTACCCCACATTTTTTACACCGCAAAATCTTTTACAACACAGGGCTTTACACCGCAAACTATTACAATGCATTCCCCAAAGTAACGCCCCGGTGGAATTAGAATAATAAATTGCGTTGTAAAGGTTTGCGTTGTAAAGCCCTGCGATGTAAAAGATTTTGCGATGTAAAAAATGTGGGGTAATGGCACGCGGAGTAAAAGTGTGCAGGGTAAAGTGTCCTATTCTTTGTGTCCAGTTCTAAAAATCACATCTGATTTGGTGTGTTCAGTTCTAGAGCCCATATCTGGGATATTATGTCCAGGTCTGCAGGCCACTTCAGAGGTGTTTTGTTGGGTTATAAAGATAACATATGGCGTTGTGTCTAGATTTGGAGGTCAACCTAGTGTTTTTTGACACATTTTGGGGGGGCCTTACCTAGTGTGTAGGGCACCAGAAGTATTTTCTAGGTCTGAATCTCACCTGCCTGAGTACTGTGAGCGGTTTGGAGTCCACATCTGGCTTTCTGTTCAGTTGTATAAGCCACATTTGCCACATTATGCTCAGAACTAGATGTCAGTTGTAGCACATTGGGCCCATTCTGAGATTCACAGTGACTTTGGTCCTGCCCACCTGCATAAAAGAAAAATCATTGCACATAGTTTCAAAGCGCAATTCGTCATGCACAAGCAGCAAAAGGAGCACTCTTTGACTGAGGAAGTATAGGTGACGTTTCCTGTGACAGCCAGCTTTAGGTAGGAGAGACCAGTTAGGCTCAAGTCTGGCTAAAAGCTAAATTCTGGCTTGAGCCCAGGTCTAATGTCCAAAGAAAGGACGAGCCACCATCTAGGGAGGCCATTGCCTTCTCACCATCTCATTTAGCCAGTTGTAGCAGAACCAATAAGCATTTAGCTCCTTGCAAATTGAAACAGAGCTGCTGCTACACACTATAAAAATAAATATAATAACAACTGCACATTTCTCCTCTCTCTGAAACTGCATTTTTTATGTTATCTGGTGTGTGATTCGGCCGCGGACCATGCAGGTAACAGCGGTGGGGCCGGGTAGGGGGGATTTCGAGGGATGATGCCGAGGGAAAATTAAATAAATAATTAATTTTTCCTCGAATTCCCCACACCCGGCCCCACTGCTGTTACCTGCACGGACCGCGGCTGGTGTGATTTCCCTAGTGGAATTTTAAATGGCTCAGATCATGCTTTGTCTCTTAGGTCCAAGTCAGACCCCTGGCTCAGCTCCAGATTGGCTTTGTGTAGGGAAATGCCTCTTTTTGCATGTTCAACACACTTTTTCGGACTGATGCTGCTGGTTTTTCAACTTCGAGAGTGCACTGAGGCCTGCTAACCAGCCCACAGTGCTAGGGTTCTAACCCCTTACAGAAGATATGTTGAATTGGATACACCCAATTGGCAAGTACTGACTCACTTATAAGTCTCTCGTATGTGGTACCCAGGGCATGTAAGGCAGAGTGTTCACATAGGGCTGCAGTACTGTTTGTGCCACCCTGAATGTGACAAGGACAAAATAAACCCTAGCCTGCCACTGCAGTCTGAAAGGGCATTGTTTACACTGCTAGTTCAACTGTGCCATTACAAGTAATGGTAAAGCCCCCACTTCCCTTAATATTAATTGGAAGTCTCCCCTAAGGAAGGCCTATATAGCCCTATGGCAGGGAGCTATATATTATTAAGTAGGACATATATTTTTCATGTCTTAACAGCAACACTTCCAAATTGTCGTTATGCTGTGGAAAGGTTAGTAGTCCCATTGGCTAACACAGGGTTACCGCCTGGCACCACAACCTGGCTAACCTCTGATTGGGACTACCTAAGTGGGTCAATTAAGGTATCAAATTAATCATGGCATTCAACCCAACCTGATGCCCAGGTCGAATATTATGTCACTATTAAGGAGAGCAACTTTTAGAAACGTGCCACTCTGCACTCCAGCTAGTCCAATGACCTCACAAAGGCCCTGGCACACAGACAGCTTTCTGCCTGCCTGGGGAGATGTGTGAATGACTCCCAGGAACACAGGCAGTTGCCACAGAGCGAGGTGTTACCTCCTTTCCCAGGATGGCCACTCGGGGTAGTAGCCCAAAAGGCGAGCTTCAGAGGGAAAATTGCCTTTGAAGGGCCTACTGCAAAAACACATCTGAGCTGGATGTCTTTTGTTCCTGCAGACTATTGGGAGCCAGAGCCAGAGAGGGAAAACCCATCCCCAAACTGGCTTTCCTGTGGGTGCATAGCCCACTGGTAGCCATATCTCTAGGGTGGGCTACTGTGCTCCTGATGACCATGGAAGGGTTGTGCCATTTTGAAAGGGGCAAGCATGGGGCACTCTAGGATAGCTAGATGCCACACATTGCAGGAAACACGTCACTAGAAAGGAGGGGACCCAGTTGCCCATTGGCTCTTTCCTGGGATAAATGTGTCACCCCTGGCACCCTACCCCTCAGATCACACTGGAACCGTAGAGAAGACTTAAGAAGGACTGCCCTCCTGCCCATGGAAGTGAAAAAAGAGAGGCTGAACCGTTGCAAGGACTACCTGCTGCACTGTGGGCTAGCAAAGTATGGACTGTGCCTGTGGCTCCTGGCTCGGGAAAAAGTTGATTCCCAGCAGTGACTTCAAGGATCAGCCAGCTGATCCCCAGAAACCAACTCCAGGGTCACAAGAGCTGAAGAAGCTGAAGAAGCCCAAACCGACAAGTTGGTAGCCACTGCAGAGTTGGTACCGCTTCTAGTTGCCGGGCGCACAAAAGCCTAAATCCAAGATAGCCAAATGTTTCACCTGTGTCTGCCGGACTGGGGAGTGCTATAAAAGACTGGATTTGTTGTACTGAAGGGATACTAGCCCCCATCTTAGGATTTAACTCCAACTGCGCTGCAAGGAGACCAGTAGCGTATCATCCGCTAACCTGCTCCTGCAACATAGAAGACTTAAAGGGATCGCCGATCTCTGCGGCCAAAGTTGCCCCTCATCTCTGGTGAACTGAGGGGCCAAAGACTACCCTGTCGACTGCACCACACCTGGAGAATTCTTTGAGCATCTTTTGCCTGTTTCATCAGCATCAGGACCACTCTATTGAAGTCTATGGCAGTCGTCCTGTAAAGTTTGGATTTGGCTTAAAAGTGCTCTGGTGGCCAGGTAACTGACCAAAGTATCCTCTCTGCCCCTGGACATTTCCCCTGCTGGATTTGGTCACCGACCCGGAATGGAGTACCCACACAAACTTTTTTTTACCAATGCTTGCTTGCGTTGCATTCAAAAGTAATAAAAATCTCTAAAATCTGTATCTCCAGAACCCTCCAGTGGATTTTGATGATCAAGGTCTCTAAAAATTCATTAAAATATGCTCTATGTTAATACATTGTTGTTGAATAACTTCATTGGTATTTTCCTTTCTTATTTAATTGTTTGGTGCTGTTAAATGCTGTACACTATGTTCCTTTGCCAAGCCTTACTGCTCACAGCCACAGCAACCCAGGATTGAGCTACGGTTAAGTAAACAAGATATGACTGGACCCAGGATGGTATTTGCGAGTGCACTCCACGATAAGGCACCACAGCTGTATCATATAGTACACCCAAATTTTCACATTGGTGCCTTGCAGTGGGATCCAGAAGTTGTGTTTAGCTGTACAAGACAAATAATCACTGATAAGAGACTGCCTAGTTGAGACTGCCTAGTCGACATTGAGAAAATGTTTTTTTAAGTTGCTAAGTTCTGAAATTCCAAAGGCACTGTTCCCTAGAAGAATAGTCAAAAAGTAGCAAAAGGTTGTTTTTTTCTACAAGTCTTCAAAGATGGAGAGCAGGGAAATCGACTTGGCTTTCCTGACCACAATCAAGACTAATACCCTGAGGACACTGTTCAGGGAGAGAAACATTTTCCCAGGAAATACTGCATCTAAAGAGAATCTAGAGAAAGCCCTCAAAGCATGGAAGGAATCCAGGAGGGCCCAGCTCCATCTGGAAGAGGAGATCACCCCCACTGACAGTAGAGAAGAGGGGGATGATGTAGACTTCGAGGAACTAGATGGGGACAATGAGAGTGGAGTCCCCACAATTCGTTCAAGGGTTAACTCCCTGTCTGGGAATGAAAGGTGCTCTTCCTCAGTGAGGGGACCACAGAATCTAGCAGCCCAGCTCAACCTCCTTGAGATCCAGGAGAGGAACCTGGCCCTGGAAGAGAAGAAACTGGTCCTAGAAGAGAGGATGGTCAAGCTGGGGATGAAACCCCAAGATAATGATATCAGCAACAGAGAAGCAGAGGGAATCACAGGGGGTGCCTATGATCCCAGGTTAGCCAAGGGCGTTGTTCCCAAATACATAGAGGGGATGACATAGACAAGTGGCTAGCATCATATGAGAGAGCTCTTAGTATGAGATGGGTGAGTGCACAACATTGGGGGTCCTTCCTTTGGGAACTGATACCAACAGTAGGGAGAGATAGACTGCTTACACTTGAGGATGAGGTGGCAGAGTCTTACACCCACGTGATAGAGACACTCATTGAGTTATTTTGTCTTACCCCAGAAGAGAATAGACAAATGTTTAGGAACATACACAAAGAGGTAACACAGACATGGATGGATTTTTTAGATGCCTCTGTGAAGTCACTGGAGTGCTGTATTAAGGGTAACAAGATTGATACCTACGAGAGCCTATCCAATTTAGTGGCAAAATAACACAATATTACAAATTGTACCTCAGAGAAGTTACACCAGCATCTGGTAGACTCAAAGTTATCTATCCCTAGAGAGCTGAGGAAGATAGCTGATGAGTGGGTAAGTACTTGGGTGCCCAAAAAGCCTTGTGGTGGTAAACATAAAAAAGCTGGGACAGGCCCCCCTCCAGGATAAAGATGGGACCAAGTTTAGAAAGACAGAGAAACCAAAAGAGACCCCAGAAGATGCCCACGGTGGGGAGCCCAGAGCCACATCTCAATTCAAGGGGAGGGGGTGTAAGGGAAAGAACTTTGACTGATCAAAGGCTGGGGTGTGCTATGGCCGCAGACATCCAGGGCACAAGAAGAAGGATCATGCATGCACAAAGAAATCACCCACTGGTGATAGTTCCAAGGGACTTACCAGTAGGAATTTGGGTGGAAGTTGTCCCTGGGGATTGAAGGGGTTTCACTAAAGCCACATCAGTTTCCTTGGGTGGTGAGGAAATTGAAACCTTGGCCCACGGCCTGCCAGTATAGTACAGGCAGTGGTCAAGAATCAATGGGGTGGAAGTCCAGGCCTTGAGCGATACAGGTGCCAGCATAACCATGTTTATGGTCAAGCTGGTTTGGCTAAGCCAGATTTACAATGTTTTTTATTTATTTATTTTATTTAATGCGATTTTATATAGCGCGAACATTACCCGAAGGTGTCAGAGCGCTTTACAAAAGAACCAGTTGCGTTACATAAGGACTTTGGATTACATGAGTTACATAAGAGATACAAACAGAAAAAAATTGCAAATGTACAAGGTGTAAAATCACTCAAGGAAGAGATATAAACAGGAAAAAATTGCACATGTACAAGTTGTAAAGTCACTCAAGGAAGAGATACAAACAAGATACACTCTAAAATCACATAGGAATGGTAGTAAGTACAAAGATCTACTACATATACTAGTGGTTAGAGTTCTAAATATACAAATGGTAAATTCACACAGGATTACATTTTAACAGCAATTGGGCTTGGGCAATTATATAATACATATATATATATACCAGAAATAAGCAATATTACTTGCTTATAAATAAACTGCAAAAAGACAAAAACATTGTAATTAGAAATTCAGATAAAGGAGGTAATGTGGTGTTATGGGCCCGAAAAGATTATCTGGAGGAGGCGATGTCTCAATTGAACGATCGAGCATGCTACAGGATCAGCAATGTATTGACTTTAAAGGAAATGACTAGTGATTTTTATGGGAAATTGGTGGCGTGGAAAAGCGCGGACTTTTAACTAAGGACGAATATCAGTTCATTAGGAGAGATCATCCAACTGTTCCAAACATCTATTTTATCCCTAAAATTCACAAAAATGCACTGAAGCCTCCCGGAAGGCCAATCATCTCGGCACAAGCTAGCCTACTGGAAAATGCGTCCAAATACATTGATTATTTTTTACAAGATGGGGTCCAACAACTATCCTCGTATATAAGGGACACAAGTGATTTTATTTCCAAATTGAAAGATTTTAGATGGAACAGTAACTACATGCTTTTAACTTTGGATGTTGTTTCCTTATATACCTGCATCAATCACAAAGATGGATTACGTGCAATTGAATATTTTTTGGGAAAAAACAAGGCAACGTGGCCTCAACACAATGTGATGTTAGTAAACATGATAAGCTTTTGCCTACACAATAATATATTCATGTTTGACAAGACCTATTATCAACAAATGCGAGGCGTTCGATGGGGGCCAGCTTCTCCCCCAGCTATGCCTGTTTATTTATGGGCTGGTGGGAGGAGCTGGTCCTCATGGACACACACAAGCAACACATGAACAATAATGTCAAAATGTTTTATAGATACATAGATGATTTATTCATTGTGTGGGAGGGAACACAAAGTGAGGCTATGAAATTTGTGTCTGATATCAACAAGAATAACATCAACCTTAGCTTTACAGCTACCATAAGCAATTCCAGCATAAACTTTTTAGATGTTGAGATATACCCCAATAATAACAGATTAGAGACTAGGGTATATAGGAAGGAAACTGCCGGTAATTCAGTCCTTCATTTTTCCAGCTTCCACCCTAGACACCTTATCCAGAGTGTTCCTTATGGGGAAATGCTGCGTCTCAAGAGAATTTGCAGTAACCCCAAAGATTTGATCAAAGCCCAGCAAGAAAGTAAACATAGATTTTTAACTAGAGGGTATTCCAACAAAACCATCCAAGTGGCTATCAATAAAACATATAACCTTGATAGAGAACAACTATTAATCCCTAAAAGAGACAGAATAACCACAGAGAGTTCTAAACAGAACTCAAATGAACTGAGACTTATCATTGCTTACAGTGCTCAAGAAAGATCAATCAGGAAAATCATGCAGCAAAATTGGCCAATGGTTAAAAATGACCCAGTGATCGGAATGGAACTATCCCCCAAGTTAAGTATAACATACAGGAGAGCTCCCGCCATGTATAATAGTCTGGTCTCCAGTAATCCTGAATCTACAGCTTCCTCCAAGTGGCTGATGCAACCGAATGGGTTCACTAAATGTAGGACATGCAAAGCATGTCTGTATGGCAGTAACAAGAAAACCTATTCTACTGCCTTTAGTGACAAAGAAGTTAAAATTAACAAACCGCTCCACTGAAAACCGAATATGCCATCTATGTGTTGGAATGTGCTTGCAATCTCAAATATGTTGGGAGCACCAAATTACCGGTGAACAAGAGAATTTTGCAACACATTAGAGCAATTAATAACTGTGACCCCACTTATCCAGTCGCCAGGCATTTCCGAGAAGCACATGAAAACAATCTTAAAGACTTCTCTTATTATGTCATTGATGCCATAATTAACACCAAAAGAGGAGGCGACAGGGAAGGCCGTCTCAGAAAACTGGAAACTAGATATATACTAAATATGAATAGCAAGGCCCCCGGGGGGTTAAATAATACAGAGGATCTTTACACCTGTTTATGATGAGATAATGTATATTCCACCTACTCTGACTTGCACTGTACTGCTTTTAAAATCTGCTTTTGCCTTGATTTTAGACTCGTGATATATTTATATATTTATATATTTATGTTTTAATTTAAGCCCAAAGACATGAGTACATATTTATATATTCACACACTCTAGTATTTTTGGATATATGAATTTAATCAATTTTTGATAAGGAACACTTCTTTATAATCTACGGTAATTACCGTGTTACGAAGCTGCCGTTTCACCTTATCCATAGACCATGATGGTTTTTTAAATTACATGCACGACATTTTAAGCACTAGGTTTTATAAATTTTAGACACAATAGGTGATGGAGGTGACTAGAGAGAAGATTGTAATATCTGTAGTAAGGAGCACGAGCACTTTATGTATAAAACATAGACTTGGTATACCCTGTGGAAAATGAACAGATCAAATGGAAAGAATCTAATGGAAGCATTTTAAGCCATAATATGATTGTAGGAATATATACAAGGGATTGATCCGAGTTATGTTTTGGTAAGGGTACAATTATGTAATTGCAAAACGCTTTTTTGTACTGGAAATATTTATATATTTATATTTTTATGAAATGTATTTACCCTTTTAAACAATATAATAATTTTTTAATATTGTTAATGTATTTATTTCACATGAACCAGTTAGATTGTTGCAACATTGTCCGTCTGATCTAAGATAGAGGTTTTACTTAGTTCATACAACATTATACCAAATGTATCTTCCATGTCTATGATTTACCACCAATCACATTTAGCATGTAGCACTTTAAATAGGTCGTTGTTACGTAGCAGCGTTGTCATGTGATCAAGGTCCGGCTGGACCGAAACGCGTTATGGCCGACAAATAAAGCATCATCCTAAAAGCACGTACCTGGTGGTCCGCGTCTGCTTGGCTGAAAAGATATGGAAAAGCGAGGAGCAGCGTTTGGAGATATATATATATATTTAAGGCAGTCCAGCAAAAAAGAGAAAAACGATCGAGGGTCATCAGGAGGAGTCGGGAGGGAAGAAGGAACGGAACAAAGGTCAGACAAAATGGCGGGTCCGGGTCGTGGGTATAGACAGGGACCATCTCCAAAAATGGCGGGATGCACAAAAGTCACCAAAGTCAAGAATCCAGAAGAAGAACCCAGAGAGCAGGATTCCATTGAGTAGAGTCAGAGGGGGGACACAGCATAGGAAAGGATTCCCTGGCGGTGGATGGTCTGGAATCGTCTAGTTCAGAGGAGTATTTTGCATGTAGTGGGACGGAGCGCGGCTGCTGCCAAAGTCTACGTACCTCCCAGTTCCGGGCTCGGTCCCTGGGGACACCGCAGGTCGGGCCCCTCCCCCTCCAGCCGCATCCGTGCCTCACAAGCGGTGCAGGTAAACGAAATCCACAATGCTGAGTTTTTCTCCCCAGTAGGGCCAGCCGGCAACGTTTCGAGATGCGGGCGGGCGGGGCGCTGTCTGAAGGTGAAACGGAGGTTGGTGGCATCGCGGAGCCCATTCTTACGGCCGGGCACGGACTCACAGCTCCCTGGCGCCATCTTGGCATGTTCACTGGCGGGGACGTCTCGGCTCATTTCTCTGCAGTGGACGGATGGAAAAGGGCGATGTTAAGACTCCGGTGTTCCGCCTGTATTCCGGTTACGGAATTATTGAATTGGGTGGGAATTAAAGTGCGGTGGAGTGCCGCTCTGGAAGCTGAAGTGAGTGTTCACTATGGAGCTACAGCTCCGAGCGGCCATCATGGTCGCTAGCTCCTCCCTGCAATGTTACAAAGTCACATCCCATAGCTGTGGTAGACTTTGAGTGAAGAGGGGTTAATGGCCCTACAAAAGTAGCTGTATCCCCTGCCATCCCAGTGGAGTGTCTATTGGGCAACAAACCTGAAACTTCTGCTTGTGTAGAGGTGTAGAGAAGGACTCATGGAGTAATGCTGGGTGTCCCTGAGTGGGTTTGTGTCTCCACTAGAGCACTGAAGGCCTTAAGGATAAGTCAAGGGACTGTGGATCCTGAAAGAGTGGACCAAGTCCCTAGTCCCAAGAGAAGAGGTAGGAAGCCTGGGAAGGCCTCTCTTCCAAAAATCCCCAGAATCAGAAGGAGCATAACCCTCAGGGGTGGAGACCTGGTCTCTGAAAAGGAGGGTGCTGCCCTGAAGGACTGGCCTGACCTGTCAGAACTTCAAGGAGCAGGTGGTCCCTCCAGAGAGGACTTAAGCCAGGGACAAAAGTCTTGTCCCATTCTTGAGGGCCCAAGACAGTTGGCTGTTAGACAGGAGGAAAGAGATGTCAGTGGTACCCTTAAGGTATACTGGGAGAAGGGAATTCCTTACAGTGAGGCAAGGGACCCCAAACCATGGGCAACCAGGAGATTGGTGGTCCCTCAATAGTACAGAGAATTCCTCCTTAACCAAGCACATGACATCCACTTAGCTGGACATCTGGGGCTGACCAAAACCCGGGACAGGCAGTGGCATAGCAAGGTCAGGTGGTACCCGATGCAGAAAATTTCTTGTCAGCCCCGGCTTGACAAAATGGCAAAAATATGTGTTTAAAACACATATTTTTGCCATTTTGTCACCCCACTCAGTGATTTCTTGTCACCCCCGACTTGACAAAATGGCAAAAATATGTGTTTAAAACACATATTTCTGCCATTTTATCACCCCCCTCAGTGATGACACCTGGGGCGGCCCGCACCCACCAGACTCCCCTTCCTACGCCACTGGGGACAGGTTGGTCAATCACTTCTATTAGCCTCAGATGTCAGAAAAAGTGAAGGAATTCTGTCACTTCTGTGTTCCTTGTAAAGCAGGTAGCAAGCCGAAGGCTCCCCTTATACCACATCCAGTGGTGGGGGCTCCCTTTAAAAAGGTGGGGATTGATATAGTTGGTCCCCTAGACCCACCTATTGTCTCTGGACTTAGGTTTATCCTGGTGGTAGTGGACAATGCCACTAAATATCCAGAAACCATACCACTTAGGACCTGCCACTGTCTAGACCTTTACTTGGTCTTTTTACCAGAGTGGGTTTCCCTAAGGAGGTCATTTCATATAGAGGCAAAACTATATGTCTGCTTATCTGAAAACAATGTATCGTGAGTGTGGAGTGACTTACAGATTCACTACACCTTACCATCCCCAAGGTAATGACCTTGTTGAAGGATTTAACAAGACCATGAAAAGCATGATTATGGGTTTATCAGATAAACTCAGGAGGAGATGGGATATTCTTCTCCCTTGCCTATTGTTTACCTACAGGGAGGTTCCCAAGAAAGAGTAGGGTTCAGTCCCGTTTAACTACTCTTTGGACACCCTGTAACGGGTCCCTTAAGTTTGATAAGAGAAGGTTAGGAGAGACCTCTCAAAAAGCCCAGACAGGACATCCTAGGATGGCTGAATACATGAAAAAGGCAAGTAGAAACTTGGAGGTCAGCCAGGTGCTTGTCAAGGCAGAGGACGCATAACTACTGCAGTTGTTAGTAGTCTCTTACGCAGAGTGTTGTGTCGCGTCAGACCTACCCCTCTCCCTGCCTTCCAGGAAGACAATGATTTAGTGCAGGGTACACACCCATTTCTGGGTGTGTGAGTGCATCACTTCATTTAAGGAAGATTCCTCTCACCATTACCTATACCAACCGTTCTCTTAACTCTTATCTATTTAGGAACAAGTACCCCCGTTGCTGTTATATATGTTAAACTTTCCAAGGAGCTTGGGTACTGGACCTAGATCATGCTCCTTGTCCTCCTCTCTACATGGTATGTGATGTACAAATGATTTTAAACCATATTTGTGTTGGTGTAACTTTCTAAAAGCTGTCAGTCTAACCAGTCACTATATTAGAACCAATATGATGCATATTCCCCGTGCACTCGAGCCAAACCATACATGTGCATAAAGGCGTACAGATTTGTTGCAAGGAAAATCCTACTTTCTGAACAGGCTTTATGAATGCCAAAAATAGTAATTGTTTAGCTATTCAATCCATGATGGCACACCACCGAAGATAATATGCTTCATAGCTAAACACTTATAAGGTCCCAAAGGTGAGACCTATTGGCTATGCCAATGCTTGTTTTGATTAAATCGCATTACATATGCCACTCAGAGCCTTAGGACAGCTTAAATAGTTGAATGCATGTTGCCATTATCTATGTGTATCCTGTACATCAAATTTGGATCCGAAGAGCAGTATTACAGATGTAGCCCCTGGGTGTAACATCGGTTTGAACATATTTTCTGAGTGCCCTGGACACAAATGGATCTAGATGCTTGTGCAGCGCTTTCTTAAATACCGATCACTCAGTCAACATTTTGCAACTGCAAATTCTCAAGAGGGATTTTTATCACTTGCATGGGAGTGTGGCTCTGTTCAAATGAGTGGACACCTTTGCACACCCATTGCTGCATGATTGCCAAGGGCAGAGGGGTAAACAAGCTCAGTGCTCACTGGAGGCACGCAGACTTTGAATAGGCACAAAAGGCAACCACCTGTAGACCTGCTAACTCATATGGAGTCTGATGTGTGTCACATGATATCGGCACTTTTCACACAGTCACCCAGTGAGGGGCAGTTATCCCACAGTGAACACAAAGTGATCTGGAAACCCATTCACAGAGTGGGTTTCCAGTTTGAATGTGAAGTCTCTGCAAAGTTAAATTCCCCTGTCAGGCTTTAAAACCTACTCAGAACATGGAAGGTAGTGTTTTTTTTGAGGGTAGGAGAGGTCGGCTTGACAGTGATTACCACAAAGCCCCACCCTGCTTTTTTGCCTATTCAGTCACTACAGCAGACAGGAGACTACAGTTTGTTAGGTCTGGCGTTAGCCAAGACCTTTTGATTTTACTAAAATATGTATAATATACTTACATATAGGGGCTTTCAGCCACCTCACTTCATCCACTGGTCTGTTGTTGTGTCATTCACAGTTTGCTTTTGCCCACTACAGCATATAGCATAGGGCAGTGGGCCAGCCTACTTAAGCCTGGTTAACTTCACTTTGGGTGACTGCATTTTGCTCTCTCACAAGGAGCACATCCGAACACAAGCAAGTTCCCTTGAGTACCAGTGTTTTTGTTTTTACTTTATAATTGCTTTAGTGTTGCCTTCGTGTCTAGAGCCTGATGTGATAGCAGGACACTTTGGATGCACATTTCATCTTTATCAAATCCCGTCTCCTGCCAGTGCTATTGTAAATTCCTTTGCAATGTTTTGCTTTTCTGACTGCTGCTATTTCACAGCATACCAGATAAGATTGTGTCCTTTTGAAACTGTTCTGCATTAAGTTATTCTTTTTCTACTTATTTTCATTCTGTCTTTATTTCCTTCATACCTTTTCTTTCTTTCTTTCTTTCTTTCTTTCTTTCTTTCTTTCTTTCTTTCTTTCTTTCTTGCAAAAGGCTTGGCTTCTCAAAGGCAAGAGGTCTGTGTTAGCCAGGGTCACTGGAATTATGCGATTGTGCTTATAGATTCACCACACTTGCCACAGAATCCTTTATCTGCTGCATAATCTGCAGATTTTAACAAAAAACGTTTTGTTTCTAGCTCAAATGGATCAAAAGTTACAAAAAATACAGTGACTCGTGTTGCTGCGCAGTGGAAGGCCCTTTGCAAAGGTTGACTAGTCACCTTTCTGCTCCTTATTGCTATATTTGGGTGTTAAACTTGTACTAATGTGATGCTACCAATGCCCAGACAGTGTTAAGTTTAAAAACGACAAAAATATTGTGCCGCATTGCGCCACATATTTTGCCTTTTCTCGCTTCATAATTTATTCAACCTCCTGCATAATTTGTCCCTCCCCTGTCGCATAATTCTAGTGACCCTGGTTTTAACCAAGACCTTTTAATTTTACTAAATTCATGTGTATAACAGTTACTTTTATGGGTTTCAGACAGACTTCATCCAATAGTCTGTGTTTGGTATCATTCACATTTTGATTCAACCCACTCTGGCATGAATTAAGGGGTAATGTATCAGCCCACTTCAGTCATTGACTGACTTCACTATGAGTTACGGCATGCAGCCCTTTCAAAGGAACACATCCACACACAAAGTAGTTCCCTTCAGTGCCAGGGAGTACTATGGTAACGAGTGTTTTATCTTAGACCAAAAAAACGTTTTTACCTGTAGCAAATTATTATTTTCCTTAGCTCAATGACGGCAAACATATTCCCAAACAATAAAGTTTTGCAAAAACCATGCCAAAGCAAAGCAAGAATTGCCAGAAGGCTGGTAGCCAACGCCAGATCTATGGGCTTTGCCAATGCTTGTTGTAGTATAGACAATTTGTCCTCAAGCACACAATAACACATGTTAACAATAATACTTTGAGATTAACAGTTGTCTTCTTCTTTGTTTATTCTCTTTTTATGTATTTTTCTTGTTCGATTGTTGTAATCTTTTAGCCTCACAAGCCAACATGTGTTTCGTCGCTTACAAGGAAATATCCTGCTACTTCCTCAGGGCTAAAATGAAATACATAAGAGGAGAATCACTGTATTGGGCAGCTGTCACCATCTTTCCCGAGACTCTGCAGAAAACCACCCCAAAAACATGCCAGACATATTTCTCAGCTTAAAAACCCCAAAGAACAGGTCACAAGGCCGGTCCAAGGCAAGCCTTCATCAGCACCACTTTACCTGTACCTCTTCGTTCTGTCTTAGAGTGTCTCAGTGACACCACTACAGAATCCTGTCCCCGCCCCCAACTTCCTTCCAATCCAACCCTGGCCCTTCCCTTCTCCCCAAGAGATTGGACATCCCAAATGCGCCAACATATATCCAAGACATCATGGTGGAAAACAACGCTATCTCCTCACCACCTATGCCTCTTTCTGGCAAAACCCCTAACATTTTGCCAAAAGTGTCTTTGTCACAGGGCTCCAGACCCTAGAACTGTTCCCTGTCTCCCTTGCCCACCGTTCAAGCATGCGCCTACCCAGTTCACCCGCAGAAGGAGCGTTACCCCAAAAGAGCTTACCCATAAGGCAATCCCACAAGTTTGCAGGCAATAATTTTAAACATTTGTCAATAAATGACAAGATAAAACTGAACGACATCTTCCTCCCTTGCGCAGGCCTCTGACCTCTTCCGTGCACCCCATCTAAAAACTCCTGCCAAGCTTGACAATATGCATTCCTAGCGGATACGGCCAGGGACCCTGCCACCAACTGGAGCATCCTTTGTCACCTATGGACCACATCCCTGCCACACCACTGTATGGCACTGTCTGCCTCCGTGGCTAGCCCATGGAACCTCTCCCACTGTGAACTAGACGAAGCGTCCACCATGTCATTGTCCACCCCTGACACATGTCTAGCTTGCAACACAATCATGTTTCACTCAACTCATGATGAAAACTCGCAGCAGCTTTAGCACCTGTTCCTCCCTGGCAGACTGTTTATTGACCACGTGTAGCACTGCAATATTGACCACCCTGCAAATGACCTTACTGTGTGACAATTCCTGTCCCCATACAGTGACCACTACCCTAGAGGAGAAAAGTCAAGGAAGGCAATACTCCTACCCCCATTCTTCCATTGCCCTGACCACTCTTATGCGCATAATCTACCCTGCCAGTATAAACCAAAACCATTAGCTCCTGCAGCGTTAGAGTATATTTGTACATTAAATTCCCATTCTTTGGGCACTGCCATGGGAATACTATTGAAATCTTCCAAGACCCTGCACCCCCTGCGTACATCTTTCTTTGTCCCTGCGGAGAAACGCACGTGATGGTATGCTACAAAAACCGCCCTGCTTATGGCTTGCTCAGTCTGCTACAGAATGTCCTTCGCATCCGTACTACTCTACATGCAAAAGTCAAATGTCCTAATAGAACCTGTACCTCCCTGACCGCCACCTTTGTTTTAGCCAACATATCATCCAGCAGCATCTACATGTGCAATTTTTTATCTATAGGTAGGCGTGCGTCCATTGCCACCGAATCCAATTCAATTCCCAGAAATGACAACACCTTGCTTGGACCTTGTGTCTTCTTTGGTGCCAGGCACACTCCCAGTACCCCCATGAGCTATTGGAACCTTGTCATCTATTGCTGACAGTCCGATGAACCGGGTTTGCCCACCAGAAAGAAGTTGTCATGGTAGTGTGTCACTGTATCTTCACCAGTTTGCCAAGAGAACACCCATTGCAGAATTGCACTGAAACACTCAAACAAGGGACAAGATATAGAACAACCCATGGGTAGTGCTGTGTCCATGAATATTTGTCCATCAAACTTAATGCCCAATAGCTGGAAGTCATTGGGGCACACCACCAATAACCGAAAGGCAGACTTAATATCGCATTTGCCATCTCTGCTTCTTTCCCCACTCTCCTAACCAGTCCCCTGGCTACATCTACAGGTAAGTATGAAACAGGGGTTAGTTCCTCAGATATGAAATGATTGACAGGAACACCCTCTGGCCAAGACAAGTGCTGTATCAATCTGAACTGACCTGATTCTTTCCTTGGAACCACCCCAATAGGTGAAGTGATCAAATCTCTGATTGGCCAATTTGCAAATGGGCCGTCATTGTTTCTTCTGCATCTGCTTTGAACAGCTTCCCCCGCACCACCGCCTTATGTGAATTGACTGATCTTAAGTTTTCTGCCCCATCTGGGTTTTGCAGTGGTAATATGCTAACCAAGCATCCAAACATTGTTTTTTCATTGGCGTACAAGCCTGTTCCCCTAAGACCTTGTGCCCCACACCCTCCCCTGCCCTCTGATGTATGGTATCCCTGCTGTCCACTGTAGGAAGCAGGGTGCTGGTTCCCTTGGCCAAACTGCTGTCCCTGACTGTTGAAAACCCGCCCTGAAACATTGTACAAGTGGGTGTCGTCCTGCACTTTTCTAAAATTCCTGTCGGAATCTGCAATACTCTCTCATGCAGAAACCTTTGTTAAAGTCCCAACATGCTCTCTGAAATCCTCATTTGTTTTTTTTGTTTTTTTGGATATCCCACCCCCGTGGGTGGTGTGATTTTGAAAGGGACGGTATACTAACGGGAGACCGCTAGCCATATAGGTGGTTTTCCCGAACTTAACTGATCCCATCGTCTGCTGGTACAGATCTGTGTCGATCTCCCCCATTTAGCCTCCGGGTCCCAGGCTAGCCGGGTCCTAAATTCCTCGTCGTCGTGTGACCAGGTATATCTCCCATGTGTTACCTGTGCCCTCATGATCACAGCTGTGTTTTTGAATAAAGACACACTTCTCAGGGTATTTCTCACAATAAACACTTGCGAAAATCCAGGAAGCTGCAGTCCAATTCTCTATTGTCATTGGCACCTAGGCGTCTTAGACAACTATAGTTCCTCCTCTTTTGACCCTTTCTTTGCCCTTAATTTTCTTGAAAGCAATTTTAACAGCTCCACATAGTCTCTACAGTTGCTAACATAAGATGTGCTCCCAGGTGTTTCGGCACTCCCATGTAAGGTAGTTTCTTTATTGTTATCTCGTGACTTTCTTTTGCCACCTCACCCTGCGACTATGTGTTGTCCGTCTCTACCACCTTGTCCTCATCCTTGTGTGCTTGCGTCTTTCCCCTTTTTTCCCTTGACCCTCCGTCATCAGCCCCAGACTTGTCTCCCCCCTGTTTTCTGTGTCTCTGTACCCACCCCTGTATATTTCACATCCAAACCTTTCCAGAGACATACCTCTCCAAAATCAACTTTGCCGCCCACATTAACCCCCACTGACACCTTGTCATTTGTGCAATCCTGATCTCCGTCCCCCCATTGCCTTTACCTGGCACCAAGGTCAGCGTCCGCATTGAATCCAGCAGCCAATTGTGAAGTGGTTTGAATGGCGTCGGCCTGAACAAGGTATCCTTCTCCTTGTCTCCGAGCCTGCAACAGATTAGGCACAACATTGTTACCGCGAACCCCCCCAGGCCCCCTGCACTCCCCTCTTTCCCCCTAAATAATTTCCCCTTCTTCCACGCTCCTTTCGTCAAAGTCCAACTGTGTGATTTCTTCCTCCATGACCCAAGAACCTGCCTGCGTGTTTACCCATGCCTCTGCTATTCCCTGCCCTTGCTGAATTACCTCCTTGATGTCCTCCGCCTGGTGCGAGCGGGCTGCAGTACGCCCTTCTGTCACAGCCTTTTGCTCCTAATGCCCTGCATATGTTCCGAGGCACCAGAGGCTCCATTGACCCAACTGGGATGTTGCACCATCAAAGCCTCCTTTAACCTTCATGGCAGTGTTGTGACTGTCCCTTGCTGAACTCCGGCTGGCTGCTCCAGACCATGCCATTCCCTTCCCCTCTGGGTCTTTGAGCCGCATGTGACTCTCCTGAGTCTGCCTGTCCACGTGGCCGCTTCCCCTGCAAAAAAAAATAGGGTCCTGCAAGCCAGGGTTAGCAGCCCTACCTCACCGTGCCCTCCTTGCTGCCGGGATTTTTGTCCTCGCCCATTATCCCCCACTCTCCCCCCTCCCCTTTCCTGCCTTTCGCTGTCCCCTGGGGATGCCTCCTGCTTCCACCTCCCCGCTTCTGACCACTGTGATCTGAGCTCCCCATGGTGCCCTGTCCATCCATCCTCCCACTTCAAGGAGACAATGGGCCCCCACAGTAGCCCAGCCCTGTGTCCCCCCCATGTGGCACACCTCATCTAACCCTCTCCCCCCTCCCCTTGCAAGGGCTGGTGCTTAGAGCCCCCATCCTGGACTGAGACAGTCTCCATTCCCAGCGCTTCCCCAGTATACTCCCTCAACACCCCCTTTCAGGCAGCACTCCCACCACCCTGCCTTCGACCCACCCCATTGTACCCTCCCCAGTCCTGCCTGCTGTAATTTATGAAGGGGCCCTTCTGGCCCTCGGCACTGGGGCCATCTCCTCCACCAAATCTCTGCCTTCAAAACTACAGGTGTCTTCCCTCCCCCCGCCCCTGCTCCTCACTATGATCAGCAATGCTGACAGTGCCCTGTAGACTCAGGTGCCCAGCATTCCGGGCCCCATTCTTAAAGGCTGACCTTGCCACCACTGCTAGGACTTGAATCCCTGCCTTATAGCAATCTGTGACACCGAGTGCTAAAAACATTGCTTCAGAGCTGCCGCTAGCCTGCTCAGCCCCCGCATGCCTCCCCTGTCTCTCGCTGCATGGACAGGAGCAGTGTAACATCCCCCCCCACCAGATACAAATTGAAATGCGGGACGCCACGCAGCACCCCGCTCCCCCGCCCTGCCTTCTGAATACCAGGCGCTGGTCCTTTTCCCTCTCCTTCGGTCCCTGGTAACTACCTTTGACACATTCCCCTGTCCTTTGGCCGCGGCGGGGAACAGGCCCACACCTCTGCAGCCACACCACTGGATGCCGGCCGTATCGGCCTCACCGACACACGGGCCTCAAGGTTAATTAGGTTCATATGCCATGCTTCCGCAAGCAGGCACATGGCCTCTTCAACACAATTTTTTTTTCTCCGTCTGCCCGGCGGCCGTGTCACATTACTAAAATTGGTGACACGGAGCAAGGAAATGGCGGCATAAATATCCCGCCCGCCAGCCCAAAAGACATTGGTGACACAGAGCATGAAATGGCCACATAAATACCCCGCCCGCCAGCCCAAAAGACATAGCCAAAAGATAGCCCAATTGGGCCCGGGCCGCACCATTGGCCCAAAATCCCCGGGGGTACAAGCCTCCCGAGCAGTCGGCTGCCCCCCTAAAGCCCCATTAGGGAACAGAAACATTTCAGAAGTAATTCCATTTGTGGTGTTCAGCCATTGTATACAACAACACCACAAAGTGTTACAAGAACCAATAGCATAATTATTTCTGATGGCGAACAAAGCAAACACAAGGAGATGATGGACGGAGCGCTGAAACTTTTCAGACACTCACCTCCAGTCACAGATCTGGGTTGAATCCATCATCGTTCTTTAGCTCACTTTGCCACCCCAGTTCAGACACAGCTTTATGCAAATCAGTCTTGACCCTGTGCCTCATGGGAACAGTCCAGCCCGAACTGCCAAGCCATGTCTTCACTGGACCCGAAACAAGCATCCTGGGACCGGTTTCGGGCTAACAGCCCTCATCAGCCAGGCTAGCTTGAATCCAGTGGCAAAGTGAGCAAGGGACCCCAGCTGGGCATACCCTGCCAACTTAGGGCGAACAAAGCAAACACAAGATGATGGACGGAGCGCTGAAACTTTTCAGACACTCACCCCCAGTCACAGATCCGGGTTGAATCCATCATCGCTCTTTAGCTCACTTTGCCACCCCAGTTCAGACACAGCTTTATGCAAATCAGTCTTGACCCTGTGCCTCATGGGAACAGTCCAGCCCGAACTGCCAAGCCATGTCTTCACTCGACCGGAAACAAGCATCCTGGGACCGGTTTCGGGCTAATAGCCCTCATCAGCCAGGCTAGCTTGAATCCAGTGACAAAGTGAGCAAGGGACCCACGTCTGGGCATACCCTGCCAATTTAGGGCGAACAAAGCAAACACAAGGAGATGATGGACGGAGCACTGAAACTTTTCAGACACTCACCCCCAGTCACAGATCTGGGTTGAATACATCATCGTTCTTTAGCTCACTTTGCCACCCCAGTTCAGACACAGCTTTATGCAAATCAGTCTTGACCCTGTGCCTCATCGGAACAGTCCAGCCCGAACTGCCAAGCCATGTCTTCACTCGACCGGAAACAAGCCTCCTGGGACAGGTTTCGGGCTAACAGCCCTCATCAGCCAGGCTAGCTTGAATCCAGTGGCAAAGTGAGCAAGGGACCCACGTCTGGGCATACCCTGCCAACTTAGGGCGAACAAAGCAAACACAAGGAGATGATGGACGGAGCGCTAAAACTTTTCAGACACTCACCCCCAGTCACAGATCTGGGTTGAATCCATCATCGTTCTTTAGCTCACTTTGCCACCCCAGTTCAGACACAGCTTTATGCAAATCAGTCTTGACCCTGTGCCTCATGGGAACAGTCCAGCCCGAACTGCCAAGCCATGTCTTCACTGGACCGGAAACAAGCATCCTGGGACCGGTTTCAAGCTAACAGCCCTCATCAGCCAGGCTAGCTTGAATCCAGTGGCAAAGTGAGCAAGGGACCCACGTCTGGGCATACCCTGCCAGCTTAGGGCGAACAAAGCAAACACAAGGAGATGATGGACGGAGCGCTGAAACTTTTCAGACACTCACCCCCAGTCACAGATCTAGGTTGAATCCATCATCGTTCTTTAGCTCACTTTGCCACCCCAGTTCAGACACAGCTTTATGCAAATCAGTCTTGACCCTGTGCCTCATGGGAACAGTCCAGCCCGAACTGCCAAGCCATGTCTTCACTTGACCGGAAACAAGCATCCTGGGACCGGTTTCGGTCTAACAGCCCTCATCAGCCAGGCTAGCTTGAATCCAGTGGCAAAGTGAGCAAGGGACCCAGTCTGGGCATACCCTGCCAACTTAGGGCGAACAAAGCAAACACAAGGAGATGATGGACGGAGCGCTGAAACTTTTCAGACACTCACCCCCAGTCACAGATCTGGGTTGAATCCATCATCGTTCTTTAGCTCACTTTGCCACCACAGTTCAGACACAGCTTTATGCAAATCAGTCTTGACCCTGTGCCTCATGGGAACAGTCCAGCCCGAACTGCCAAGCCATGTCTTCACTGGACCGGAAACAAGCATCCTGGGACCGGTTTCGGGCTAACAGCCCTCATCAGCCAGGCTAGCTTGAATCCAGTGGCAAAGTGAGCAAGGGACCCACGTCTGGGCATACCCTGCCAACTTAGGGCGAACAAAGCAAACACAAGGAGATGATGGACGGAGTGCTGAAACTTTTCAGACACTCACCCCCATTCACAGATCTGGGTTGAATCCATCATCGTTCTTTAGCTCACTTTGCCACCCCAGTTCAGACACAGCTTTATGCAAATCAGTCTTGACCCTGTGCCTCATGTGAACAGTCCAGACCGAACTGCCAAGCCATGTCTTCACTGGACCGGAAACAAGCATCCTGGGACCGGTTTCGGGCTAACAGCCCTCATCAGCCAGGCTAGCTTGAATCCAGTGGCAAAGTGAGCAAGGGACCCAGTCTGGGCATACCCTGCCAACTTAGGGCGAACAAAGCAAACACAAGGAGATGATGAACGGAGCGCTGAAACTTTTCAGACACTTAACCCCAGTCACAGATCTGGGTTGAATCCATCATCGTTCTTTAGCTCACTTTGCCACCCCAGTTCAGACACAGCTTTATGCAAATCAGTCTTGACCCTGTGCCTCATGGGAACAGTCCAGCCCGAACTGCCAAGCCATGTCTTCACTGGACCAGAAACAAGCATCCTGGGACCGGTTTCGGGCTAACAGCCCTCATCAGCCAGGCTAGCTTGAATCCAGTGGCAAAGTGAGCAAGGGACCCACGTCTGGGAATACCCTGCCAACTTAGGGCGAACAAAGCAAACACAAGGAGATGATGGACGGAGCGCTGAAACTTTTCAGACACTCACCCCAGTCACAGATCTGGGTTGAATCCATCATCATTCTTTAGCTCACTTTGCCACCCCAGTTCAGACACAGCTTTATGCAAATCAGTCTTGACCCTGTGCCTCATGGGAACAGTCCAGCCCGAACTGCCAAGCCATGTCTTCACTGGACCGGAAACAAGCATCCAGGGACCGGTTTCGGTCTAACAGCCCTCATCAGCCAGGCTAGCTTGAATCCAGTGGCAAAGTGAGCAAGGGACCCACGTCTGGGCATACCCTGCCAACTTAGGGCGAACAAAGCAAACACAAGGAGATGATGGACGGAGCGCTGAAACTTTTCAGGCACTCACCCCCAGTCACAGATCTGGGTTGAATCCATCATCGTTCTTTAGCTCACTTTGCCACCCCAGTTCAGACACAGCTTTATGCAAATCAGTCTTGACCCTGTGCCTCATGGGGACAGTCCAGCCCGAACTGCCAAGCCATGTCTTCACTGGACCGGAAACAAGCATCGTGGGACCGGTTTCGGGCTAACAGCCCTCATCAGCCAGGCTAGCTTGAATCCAGTGGCAAAGTGAGCAAGGGACCCAGTCTGGGCATACCCTGCCAACTTAGGGCAAACAAAGCAAACACAAGGAGATGATGAACGGAGCGCTGAAACTTTTCAGACACTTAACCCCAGTCACAGATCTGGGTTGAATCCATCATCGTTCTTTAGCTCACTTTGCCACCCCAGTTCAGACACAGCTTTATGCAAATCAGTCTTGACCCTGTGCCTCATGGGAACAGTCCAGCCCGAACTGCCAAGCCATGTCTTCACTTGACCGGAAACAGGCATCCTGGGACCGGTTTCGGGCTAATAGCCCTCATCAGCCAGGCTAGCTTGAATCCAGTGACAAAGTGAGCAAGGGACCCACGTCTGGGCATACCCTGCCAACTTAGGGCGAACAAAGCAAACACAAGGAGATGATGGACGGAGCACTGAAACTTTTCAGACACTCACCCCCAGTCACAGATCTGGGTTGAATACATCATCGTTCTTTAGCTCACTTTGCCACCCCAGTTCAGACACAGCTTTATGCAAATCTGTCTTGACCCTGTGCCTCATCGGAACAGTCCAGCCCAAACTGCCAAGCCATGTCTTCACTCGACTGGAAACAAGCCTCCTGGGACAGGTTTCGGGCTAACAGCCCTCATCAGCCAGGCTAGCTTGAATCCAGTGGCAAAGTGAGCAAGGGACCCACGTCTGGGCATACCCTGCCAACTTAGGGCGAACAAAGCAAACACAAGGAGATGATGGACGGAGCGCTAAAACTTTTCAGACACTCACCCCCAGTCACAGATCTGGGTTGAATCCATCATCGTTCTTTAGCTCACTTTGCCACCCCAGTTCAGACACAGCTTTATGCAAATCAGTCTTGACCCTGTGCCTCATGGGAACAGTCCAGCCCGAACTGCCAAGCCATGTCTTCACTGGACCGGAAACAAGCATCCTGGGACCGGTTTCAAGCTAACAGCCCTCATCAGCCAGGCTAGCTTGAATCCAGTGGCAAAGTGAGCAAGGGACCCACGTCTGGGCATACCCTGCCAGCTTAGGGCGAACAAAGCAAACACAAGGAGATGATGGACGGAGCGCTGAAACTTTTCAGACACTCACCCCCAGTCACAGATCTAGGTTGAATCCATCATCGTTCTTTAGCTCACTTTGCCACCCCAGTTCAGACACAGCTTTATGCAAATCAGTCTTGACCCTGTGCCTCATGGGAACAGTCCAGCCCGAACTGCCAAGCCATGTCTTCACTTGACCGGAAACAAGCATCCTGGGACCGGTTTCGGTCTAACAGCCCTCATCAGCCAGGCTAGCTTGAATCCAGTGGCAAAGTGAGCAAGGGACCCAGTCTGGGCATACCCTGCCAACTTAGGGCGAACAAAGCAAACACAAGGAGATGATGGACGGAGCGCTGAAACTTTTCAGACACTCACCCCCAGTCACAGATCTGGGTTGAATCCATCATCGTTCTTTAGCTCACTTTGCCACCACAGTTCAGACACAGCTTTATGTAAATCAGTCTTGACCCTGTGCCTCATGGGAACAGTCCAGCCCGAACTGCCAAGCCATGTCTTCACTGGACCGGAAACAAGCATCCTGGGACCGGTTTCGGGCTAACAGCCCTCATCAGCCAGGCTAGCTTGAATCCAGTGGCAAAGTGAGCAAGGGACCCACGTCTGGGCATACCCTGCCAACTTAGGGCGAACAAAGCAAACACAAGGAGATGATGGACGGAGTGCTGAAACTTTTCAGACACTCACCCCCATTCACAGATCTGGGTTGAATCCATCATCGTTCTTTAGCTCACTTTGCCACCCCAGTTCAGACACAGCTTTATGCAAATCAGTCTTGACCCTGTGCCTCATGTGAACAGTCCAGACCGAACTGCCAAGCCATGTCTTCACTGGACCGGAAACAAGCATCCTGGGACCGGTTTCGGGCTAACAGCCCTCATCAGCCAGGCTAGCTTGAATCCAGTGGCAAAGTGAGCAAGGGACCCAGTCTGGGCATACCCTGCCAACTTAGGGCGAACAAAGCAAACACAAGGAGATGATGAACGGAGCGCTGAAACTTTTCAGACACTTAACCCCAGTCACAGATCTGGGTTGAATCCATCATCGTTCTTTAGCTCACTTTGCCACCCCAGTTCAGACACAGCTTTATGCAAATCAGTCTTGACCCTGTGCCTCATGGGAACAGTCCAGCCCGAACTGCCAAGCCATGTCTTCACTGGACCAGAAACAAGCATCCTGGGACCGGTTTCGGGCTAACAGCCCTCATCAGCCAGGCTAGCTTGAATCCAGTGGCAAAGTGAGCAAGGGACCCACGTCTGGGAATACCCTGCCAACTTAGGGCGAACAAAGCAAACACAAGGAGATGATGGACGGAGCGCTGAAACTTTTCAGACACTCACCCCAGTCACAGATCTGGGTTGAATCCATCATCATTCTTTAGCTCACTTTGCCACCCCAGTTCAGACACAGCTTTATGCAAATCAGTCTTGACCCTGTGCCTCATGGGAACAGTCCAGCCCGAACTGCCAAGCCATGTCTTCACTGGACCGGAAACAAGCATCCAGGGACCGGTTTCGGTCTAACAGCCCTCATCAGCCAGGCTAGCTTGAATCCAGTGGCAAAGTGAGCAAGGGACCCACGTCTGGGCATACCCTGCCAACTTAGGGCGAACAAAGCAAACACAAGGAGATGATGGACGGAGCGCTGAAACTTTTCAGGCACTCACCCCCAGTCACAGATCTGGGTTGAATCCATCATCGTTCTTTAGCTCACTTTGCCACCCCAGTTCAGACACAGCTTTATGCAAATCAGTCTTGACCCTGTGCCTCATGGGGACAGTCCAGCCCGAACTGCCAAGCCATGTCTTCACTGGACCGGAAACAAGCATCGTGGGACCGGTTTCGGGCTAACAGCCCTCATCAGCCAGGCTAGCTTGAATCCAGTGGCAAAGTGAGCAAGGGACCCAGTCTGGGCATACCCTGCCAACTTAGGGCAAACAAAGCAAACACAAGGAGATGATGAACGGAGCGCTGAAACTTTTCAGACACTTAACCCCAGTCACAGATCTGGGTTGAATCCATCATCGTTCTTTAGCTCACTTTGCCACCCCAGTTCAGACACAGCTTTATGCAAATCAGTCTTGACCCTGTGCCTCATGGGAACAGTCCAGCCCGAACTGCCAAGCCATGTCTTCACTTGACCGGAAACAGGCATCCTGGGACCGGTTTCGGGCTAATAGCCCTCATCAGCCAGGCTAGCTTGAATCCAGTGACAAAGTGAGCAAGGGACCCACGTCTGGGCATACCCTGCCAACTTAGGGCGAACAAAGCAAACACAAGGAGATGATGGACGGAGCACTGAAACTTTTCAGACACTCACCCCCAGTCACAGATCTGGGTTGAATACATCATCGTTCTTTAGCTCACTTTGCCACCCCAGTTCAGACACAGCTTTATGCAAATCTGTCTTGACCCTGTGCCTCATCGGAACAGTCCAGCCCAAACTGCCAAGCCATGTCTTCACTCGACTGGAAACAAGCCTCCTGGGACAGGTTTCGGGCTAACAGCCCTCATCAGCCAGGCTAGCTTGAATCCAGTGGCAAAGTGAGCAAGGGACCCACGTCTGGGCATACCCTGCCAACTTAGGGCGAACAAAGCAAACACAAGGAGATGATGGACGGAGCGCTAAAACTTTTCAGACACTCACCCCCAGTCACAGATCTGGGTTGAATCCATCATCGTTCTTTAGCTCACTTTGCCACCCCAGTTCAGACACAGCTTTATGCAAATCAGTCTTGACCCTGTGCCTCATGGGAACAGTCCAGCCCGAACTGCCAAGCCATGTCTTCACTGGACCGGAAACAAGCATCCTGGGACCGGTTTCAAGCTAACAGCCCTCATCAGCCAGGCTAGCTTGAATCCAGTGGCAAAGTGAGCAAGGGACCCACGTCTGGGCATACCCTGCCAACTTAGGGCGAACAAAGCAAACACAAGGAGATGATGGACGGAGCGCTGAAACTTTTCAGACATTCACCCCCAGTCACAGATCTAGGTTGAATCCATCATCGTTCTTTAGCTCACTTTGCCACCCCAGTTCAGACACAGCTTTATGCAAATCAGTCTTGACCCTGTGCCTCATGGGAACAGTCCAGCCCGAACTGCCAAGCCATGTCTTCACTGGACCGGAAACAAGCATCCTGGGACCGGTTTCGGGCTAACAGCCCTCATCAGCCAGGCTAGCTTGAATCCAGTGGCAAAGTGAGCAAGGGACCCAGTCTGGGCATACCCTGCCAACTTAGGGCAAACAAAGCAAACACAAGGAGATGATGAACGGAGCGCTGAAACTTTTCAGACACTTAACCCCAGTCACAGATCTGGGTTGAATCCATCATCGTTCTTTAGCTCACTTTGCCACCCCAGTTCAGACACAGCTTTATGCAAATCAGTCTTGACCCTGTGCCTCATGGGAACAGTCCAACCCGAACTGCCAAGCCATGTCTTCACTGGACCAGAAACAAGCATCCTGGGACCGGTTTCGGGCTAACAGCCCTCATCAGCCAGGCTAGCTTGAATCCAGTGGCAAAGTGAGCAGGGGACCCACATCTGGGCATACCCTGCCAACTTAGGGCGAACAAAGCAAACACAAGGAGATGATGGACGGAGCGCTGAAACTTTTCAGACACTCACCCCAGTCACAGATCTGGGTTGAATCCATCATCATTCTTTAGCTCACTTTGCCACCCCAGTTCAGACACAGCTTTATGCAAATCAGTCTTGACCCTGTGCCTCATGGGAACAGTCCAGCCCGAACTGCCAAGCCATGTCTTCACTGGACCGGAAACAAGCATCCTGGGACCAGTTTCGGTCTAACAGCCCTCATCAGCCAGGCTAGCTTGAATCCAGTGGCAAAGTGAGCAAGGGACCCACGTCTGGGCATACCCTGCCAACTTAGGGCGAACAAAGCAAACACAAGGAGATGATGGACGGAGCGCTGAAACTTTTCAGGCACTCACCCCCAGTCACAGATCTGGGTTGAATCCATCATCGTTCTTTAGCTCACTTTGCCACCCCAGTTCAGACACAGCTTTATGCAAATCAGTCTTGACCCTGTGCCTCATGGGGACAGTCCAGCCCGAACTGCCAAGCCATGTCTTCACTGGACCGGAAACAAGCATCCTGGGACCGGTTTCGGGCTAACAGCCCTCATCAGCCAGGCTAGCTTGAATCCAGTGGCAAAGTGAGCAAGGGACCCACATCTGGGAATACCCTGCCAACTTAGGGCGAACAAAGCAAACACAAGGAGATGATGGACGGAGCGCTGAAACTTTTCAGACACTCACCCCACAGGGTCAAGACTGATGTGCATATAGCTGTGTCTGAACTGGGGTGGCGAAGTGAGCTAAAGAATGATGATGGATTCAACCCAGATCTATGACTGGGGGTGAGTGTCTGAAAAGTTTCAGAGCTCTGTCCATCATCTCCTTGTGTTTGCTTTGTTCGCCCTAAGTTGGCAGGGTATGCCCTGACGTGGGTCCCTTGCTCACTTTGCCACTGGATTCAAGCTAGCCTGGCTGATGAGGGCTGTTAGCCCGAAACCGGTCCCAGGATGCTTGTTTCCGGTCCAGGGAAGACATGGCTTGGCAGTTCGATCTGGACTGTTCCCATGAGGCACAGGGTCAAGACTGATTTGCATATAGCTGTGTCTGAACTGGGGTGGCGAAGTGAGCTAAAGAATGATGATGGATTCAACCCAGATCTGTGACTGGGGGTGAGTGTCTGAAAAGTTTCAGAGCTCCGTCCATCATCTCCTTGTGTTTGCTTAATTATTTCTGATGGCTTGGTTCTGCTGTTTTCTATGTCTCTTATAATATGGGTTTAGGTTGTGTTTTTTTATGTTAATACATTACATGAGGTTCTATTCAGGCAGTTACGCTATGTTGTGCTACCTTATGTTGCATTTAAACGGGTGGCATGGTTGTTTTCTAGTATTCATACCGGTGGTAGCATTGTTTTGTTTCCTGTGGTCTGTGGGAGTGCCATTTGTGCAAGAACGTATAAATCGAGGAAGCTGATGATTTTATATCAGGCGTAGCATTACATGCAACAGAGTTTGAAAGAAGTGATACTTTTGAGGGTGTTCCACAAAGCAAACACAAGCCATGATGCTGCCTTTGAAATGCTTAATAAACAAGCTGGAATCAGGAACCCATGATGGCCAATTAGGACCCACTTTAGCATTGGTTACACCCAGTGTGACAATCTTTGTTGGCACCCCCAGGCTCCAGTGACATCCTTCTCCACCGATTCCCTCCTTACCACCCTCCAAGGGTGGCCTTCATCTCTCCTTAGTCCCCTCTCACATTTATGAAATTCCTTTTATAGTGCTCCTAATATCAATGTAGGGTGTTAGAGTGCTTTGTATCATACACGCGTATTATACAGATTCAATGAATGAATGTATAAATCAATGTAATGCAGGATCTGTAAAGACATATTTATGGTTAATTTAACATTTATGGGCTGAGACACTACATGTGACTTGTGAAGCATTTGAAAATCTAAATCACATTGAAAAGCACACATAATAAAATCATTTGAGTAGAAACTTTGCCTGTGGAGTGTAGTGGGCTCCCTCTTGCAGCACCCGGGTGCCCATGGGCACAGGCACCCATGATTAAAAATGAAAAACAACAAAGGAAAAAGACTGCGGCGCGGAGCTGCAGCAAAACAGAGAGCAGACAATCCACTCAAGCAGCCTGACAAACATGTTTTTGAATTTAAAATGCCTTATTGACAATATTTATACTGACAATGCAATGTTCTCCATTATAATGAGCGCTTTTAATTATTAATACTGTTCTTTGTGATTTCAATGGTGGTACAGTGTTGAGTCATGACATGTAGGTGCTTTTACTAATGTGGTGACATGCTGCCAAAGGCAGTTATCCTGCCTTATTTATAATTGCACTGGCTTATATTGTGAAGTTGCAGCTGGTATAGGTAGGGGGTATAGGGTTCAGGACCAATTAAGAGTGTAATGTAATAGAGGGTGTCGCCAAAGGTGTTTCCAGCTACCTGATGAATATATTTTTGCGATATAATGTGTAGTATTTACCAGTTTATGTTTAATAAAAGTACTTTTCCTTTTCGGAAGACAAAGCAGTGTTTTGACAATAATTTATTGAATGTTTTTATTGCTTACCGGCGAGCTGGGGTTACTAGCCCTCACCATCTCCCTGAGTAGGCATTGGACAGCGCAACTTTGCTACTCTGAGAGTCCAGTGCTACAATGAGGTATTTGGTTCCCAGTAAAAAGACAATTGTGGACCTATTACTTGCAAGGGACTCACATCCTTTGCTATTAATAACAAGATTTCTCATAGGGACCTTTTGATCAGATTTTCACCCTACAGGTTGTCTGGAGCACTTTCATACGTATTGTGTCATCAGCAGATGGGATCAGGAAGATTTCTCCTTCTTCGTCATCTGTGCCAAAGAATGCATTAGGCATCTACTAATAGGGTCATTATTAGACCTGGTTGGGGAACTCCGCTCTGTTCTCGGAGTTTGCGGAGTTTTCCGCACTCCGTGGAGGTCGTGGAGTTCCGAAAAACTCTGCTCCACTTCACGGAGCAGAGTTTTTCCATGCTCGCCAACATTAAATTGGCGAGCACGAGCAAGGAAAATCCAGCACTAGATCACCCCCAAGCAAGTTTCTCATCGCAGGCGGTCGTGGATGGTCGTGACCGCTTGCGTTGAGAAACCTTCTGTTCGCGTTGAGGAAGATGCTGCTGGAGTAGAAAAACTACTCAAGCAGCAGAAAGAAGCAGCACCCTCTTGCACTGCGCATTGGACCGTTCACGCTGATTTTCCAGTGCGGAACAAACAGCTGGCGCTAAAAATCAGCGCGACCTAACGCACTCCGCCGCTTGCATAGAGTGGCAGAGTTTTTTGGTCACTTCGCAGAGTTCCGCTGCGGAACTCCGCAAACTCCGCCCAGGCCTAGTCATTACTGCTTATCACTACTCTTGTCAGCTACCATGGGTGGAGTCCCCTTCAATGGAGTGAGAATAGAAGACACACCTCCATGCCAACTGGATGACTCCTCCCCACAACTTCTGTTGCTGTTCATTCAGAGCCCCAGATCTGCTGTAAAATCTCCCAGAATTCAGGTTGTGCAAGTAAGTCTCTTTAAGCAATAACAGTAATGGCTCACCATTAAAGGCAATTTCAGGTGTCAAATAGTAGTTTCTCAGTTTCACACTGTCAGGCTGTAAGTATATATTTCCGAATCCATGGCAACATATTTAGATCCTCTATTTGCTTTGCTAATCCATGCCGCTCGTGGGTTAGCAAAGGCGTCTTGCCAACTTAAGCCCTTTTAGTGCTGACATCTTTAAAGCCGTGCCAACGGCCAGAACCACAGACAACAAAAACTCAACTGTTTAAATACATTATCCTTTGTGCAGTGGCAGAAGACAACTACTGACAAACTAATCTTCAGTTTGCTGTAGATAAAACTAACATAAAAAGATATATGTACCCAGCTGGCAGAGTTCCTGTGGATTACCTGAATAGAAAACCACTGTAAGTCAGGCTTTATTGCCAGCGTTGGCGTGAAAACAACCTTCCTGGCAGTAGTTAATGTCATGCTCGGAGCCTCCCATGCAGGAGAAGTATCCATGCTACATCCCCCGGATCCTCAGAATGGGTGAACATGATGGGGTGGATTCCTCTGGGCAAATTCGGGCATGTCAGAGCACCTCGGAATTACACCAGAAAGCAATTATTATATTTGCTAAAATATGCACATCTCAGGGAGGAAGTGTTCGTCCTCAATTATAACTGATGAACGTGTGCTCAAATGCATCTGTAAAGCACTTAGGGGCATATGTACAACAGAATGGCAGATCAGGGTGTTACTCCGTAATTGGTAGCGCCACGCTCCGACATTCCGAAAACGCAGGGATGTGCCAGATTTACAATAATATGGGGCACCCGTGCGTTTCCCCTAGGGCTGGCGCTAAATTTAGCTGCCTAGCGCCACCGCAGGCACCCTTGCACTAGAGTGCAAGGGTGCCTGCGTTGCAGGGAATGATTGTTTATGTACAGAAAGGTGTTCCTTCCTGCACATAAACAATCAATAATGGCAATTTGTAACTTCTATGTGTGCTGCAGAATGCAGCACATATAGAAGTTGCAACCCGTCATTTTCTAATGATTGTTTATGTGCAGGAAGGGACACCTGCCTGCACATGAACAATTACTAATGGTGATTTGCTCTTTCTATGTGTGCTGCAGAATGTAGCACACATAGAAACAGCAAAAACGAGGAGAAATTAATCATTTCTCTTCGTTGCGCCAGGTTAAGACCAGGTTTTCCCTGGTCTTATTTTTGGTGCTGCCCCATACTTGCGCCACCGTTGCAAAAGGGAGCAGCATCAAAAAGCAATGGATGTTGCGGCGGACGCCCACTGCAACACCCATTGCCCACCACTTTCACATTAAGTGCTGTGTAAAAGAGGCATTATTTACAAGGTGTTATTAAGCCACGTTAAATGGCTTTATGCCGCCTTGTAAATAAGGCGAAGGGGTTGTCGCCACCAGAATGTCCAAAAAAGTGACGTTCTGGTGGAGCTAAGCCCTTCTAAATTTGCCCCTCAGACTCTCAATCGTGATGGGTCTGCAAACTTTGGGCGTAAAATACTTTTTACGCTGAAAGCGGCATGGTTTATGCACAAAATATAGATGGTTCCACCCATAATATGCAGCTGGAAAAATCTGACGCAAAATCATGGGTGCAACTGCGCTGTTTGCACGCGCACAAATGGGGACTAACATGCATTTTCAGCGTGTTATTCCCTGTCGCTGAATTTGTAAAGGAGTGAGCGCCGCTGTCCAAAACTCTGCTCAGAAGCCTGCGGCCGGTGCAACTGTTAGTGCACCGAATACATAGGCTGCCTTGTTTTAATTCACATCATGCATTTTAATTCTCTACCGGGCACACCCTTCCCCTTTATCTTACTCTTACAGGCTTCTGCTTTCTCCCTTAGTCACGGTTTTCCATCTTTTTTTTACTTCTGTCTTTCCACTTTGTGCGTATTCCCTCTGTTGTCTCGAAAAATAAGTCCCGTTCCCCAAATATGAGTGCTGGTGGCCCCCACTAGCAACCACCGGCTCAAATTAAGCACTGGTTATTCCTAGTTCCTGCTTAATTGGAGGCAAATTTTGCACAAATTTGGGAGCGGTCAGTTTGCATCGGCAAAATAAAGATGCATCGTGACTGGGGCTTAAGCATCTGAAATATGCTGTGAACCTATGTAAATTTGCCCCAGTCCATATCTTATTGAGTAGGCCGTAAGGCATCTGGTGCAGATCTGAACAGCTCTTGACTTCTAATTTGCTTACGGTAATTCTTTCTTCTTCAGGCTCAACATATTCATACAAAGTACATGCAGAAGATGTATTTACAGACTGTAGGAGAGTAGGACCTGCTTCACATGGGTACCCCCACTTTTTGCTGATGCTTCACTGTTTTTCGACATTAGTCTGGCTGGGGCCCTGCTAATCAGAACCCCAGCCTAGCTGCTTCCTCTCTAAAATGGTTTCCATGTGCCTTAGGCACATCACTGATTGGGATCTGGAGTGCCCTTATAAGTCCCTAGTATATGGTATACTATGTACCAAGGGCATAGGTACCTCAGAGGCCTGCCAGGGGCTGCAGCATGTATTATGCCACCCCTGGAAGGCCATCCAAACTGACACCACAGGTCTGCTACTGCAGCCTGGGTAAGGTGGTGCATGCACCCCTTACTGTGATATAGGTTACCTATATCACGAGATACATACACACATATAAACCTATAAGTCACTCCTAAGGCAGGCCTTATCAATCCTAAAGGCAGAGTGCGTGGTTCCTATGTGAGAGGGTGCCCCTGCATGAGCAGGGCCCCTCTGCAGCATTCGGAGACCCTCTCTGATGCTGTTTGTAGTGCAGCCTGACCATATACTCTTAAGCGCATTATATCCTCGCGGTAAAATGCTAACTTTGGAATGGCTGCACCTAAACATGTCGTGTTTGGTGTCAAACATCTTGGAATACTACCCCCCACCAATCCTGGCGGCGGGGGTAGCATTCCACCCTTCTAGAGGGAAAGACATGTTAACTCTGACTAGTCCGGTAACTTCTTTCCAGAGCCCTGGCATCACAAAATGGATGCTGCTGCCACAGACACGAGTCTGGCCTCCTGCTGCTGGACGAAACTCCGGCAGGGGAGGCCTGGACAATAGGGTTCCTGTCCCAGGGAGGTGTGACCACCTCCCCAGACAGGATAATGTGTATTGGGGCTGGGCGGGAGCACTTTCGGGTGCTTTGAAGTCCTGCACTGGGGGCACATTTGGTGTCCCTGTGCATACCCCAGTTCAAACCGGATCAGGGGCTTGCAGCCCCTGCTTTGGCGCGAACTGGACAAAGGGAAAGGGGTGTAGCCACCCCTCTGCCCTGACCCACCCATAGGTGGGGCCACAGAGTAGTCCAACCCCTATTTTTAGAATAAAGGTAGGAACCCAGTCCTTAGGACTTTAGATTATACCTGGACGAAACTCTGAAACTGAATCCTGGACCTTCGACGCTCTACGACAAGATTAGAGGACTGAAGAATCTCCCTTGGGGTCAAGGAGTGACTTCCCTGCTTGGCAGGCACCAAAGAAGCATCTGTCCAGTTCGCATTTCTGAAGCTCCCGTCGGACGCCGAAGTTATCGCATCACCAGAGGTGGATTCTCAGACTTCCCCGAGGCTACCCTGAGTCCCCAGCAAAGCTGAGGCCCGTGGCTATCGTGGGTGACTTGAGACCGTGACCCCTGGACACCGAGCACATTTGCAAGTGCATCATCTTCTGGGTCTCCCAAGAAGTCGTGCTTTGGGCTCCGAGTAGCCCTAGCCTCCAGCACCACCTGCACCGAAGATCACTGGCCCTCACTCCACGAGTGTCCTGTAAGCCAGATCCACGTGCGGCGTCACGAGGCTCCTTCGCGGTCGCTAGCCCGTTGGCTAGTAGCCCTTAACGAAGGCCAATCCTTTTCTTACTTGGCATCCTGGTTGCTCCAGGCCTGTCCTCACTTACCTTTGCTGGGTGAGTTCCACAGACCTTGCTGGTCTGCACCATCGACGATCTACATCTTAATCAAGACTTGCCGTTGCCAAGGCTTGTTGGGTCCAATCCGGTCGCCGACACCTCAGCACTCGACAGACATCGTGTACCAGCCCGAATCCTGCTCCTGGTTGCCGACAACACCTCCTGGACCTCGTGGCTGAAGAGTCAAGACAACTGTCAATGCACCTGAAGCACTCGACATCGGTGGGCATCTGTCCATCGCCTTCCTGGTCACTGGCTAGTGACCCAGACTCTGTCCCCTCTGCTTTCAGGTTCACCAGAACTCCGATCCACTCTTGGATCCACCCGGACACTTTTCTCTTGGCCGCCAGCAGCACTTTGCAGCAGATCGCCATTCGAATCGACGACGAAACCCGACCCCGAAAGGCACCTATGCACCCGGCTTCCCTGGGTGAGGTAACACGAGTACTCCGGTGCTCCCGTGGGTAGAGACTCTTCAAAGTCCTAGATCTCAAAGGGTTTTGTCCTAGTCCTCTTATAAGTGTCCCTTTCCTCTATTTTCCCGATCCCGACTTTCTCCATAGAAGTTAACGGCGTATCGCGGTTGTGTATTTACACTGCACGCGTCTCCCGTGGGTCCCCTGTGTCACTACCTTGGGTGGTTCCTTGTGGTCCAAGCACTTCTAGAGGCTCTAGGCCTAGTGTCTAGTTCAGTCGTGGTTCGCATACCACTTTATTGGTATATGGTTTGGTACGCCCCTAGGGCCCAAACGTGTATTTGTGCTATTACTGTGATTTAATATCTTATAACTTATGTACTTCGAACTCTAGCCTCATAAAGAGACTAGAGGGGTGTGTTTAGCAATAAATACATATATTTTGAATATATACCTGGTGTGGTGCTCTTTCATTTGATCACTCAAGAGATTATAGACTGGTAAAACAAGCTGCTTTACATTCCTTCAAGACTTAGCCTGAAGGCTGCTCTCCATAGCTACCACTAGGATAGCTTTCAATAAAGGTTATCTTTAACCTATCTCCAATAAGGGGTTGTTTGGACTGGTGCAAGGTGCCCACTATAATTAGTGGACAGCATATGCCAGGCCAACTTCTCACATTGGTGTGCAGCGTGTGGGATTCCAGCTTGCTATTGTTTTACCAGATAATCTCAATTGAATTGATCAACTGAAAACCACTAAAGGTACCTAAGGTACATATAATTTAAGCTTAGAATAACAGTAAGTTCTACTGAACTTAGAGTTGTGTGTTAAGGGATAGCACAACCCTTTCTACAACTCAAGAGAGTTTAGTAGGCCACACTAGAGTAGGTAGTGCATACACCACACCACACTAGTAATGTCTTTAAGGGCAGGATCCAAAGAATCCTTGCAGGAAGCCATTGAGCTTCCACCCTCCAAGTATGATACACTCCCATTCTTGGAATTGAGAGCTTTATGTAACTTGAGAAAATTAAGGACAGGCCAAAGCCCCACCACCCAACACCTCAAGGAGTTGTTGGTGGCTTATGACCTTAGTAAGCCTGTAGGGACTGAAGGGGTAGGAGCTGAGGGTGGGGCAGACGAAGAGGACGAGGCTAGGGGTACCAATACCCCCAGCCCCCCTCTGAAACTGGCCAGGAGGGTGACAATGACCCTGACCTGGAAAACCCAATCCCTCCTGTGGATGATGATGAGGATGATCAAGATGATGCCCTCTTTGTCCCCCCAGGAAGGATTAAGAGTGTGCCCAGGAAGTCTAGATCTCCTTCTCAGGAGTCTAACCACTCTGGCACCTCTATAGGGAGCTCTGTCTCTTCTCACAGGAGGGAATCCTCTCATGAGAGGAGAGACCGACTGGTCCAGTATGAGGAAACTCAGCTGGAGATCAGAAAAAAGCAATTGGCTTTAGATAGGGAATCCCTAGATCTCCTTAGAGAGAGAAGAAAGTTGGGACTAGAGTCCCATGGTGGCAGCCATGTCCCTAGAGACAGGGAAAGGTCCTATGACCATAGGAACCTGAGCAAGATTGTCCCTCCCTACCAGAGTGGGGATGATATCCACAAATGGATAACTGCTTTAGAGAGGGCCTGTAAAGTACAGAAGGTCCCTCAGGAGCAGTGGGCAGCAATCTTGTGGCTCTCCTTTGCTGACAAAGGTAGAGATAAGCTCCTCACTGTTAGAGAGGAGGATGCTGATAATTACAAGGTCTTGAAGAGTGCTCTTATTGATGGGTTTGGCCTAACCACTGAACAGTACAGGTTGAAGTTCAGAGACACCCAAAAAGCACAGACTCAAGACTGGGTAGACTATGTGGATTGTTCTGCCAAGGCTCTGGAAGGCTGGTTGATGGGCAGTAAGGTGTGTGACTTCTCAGGATTGTATAATCTGATAATGAGGGAGCAGATTCTTAATAACTGTCAAAATCAGCTGTTGCATCAATACCTGGTAGACTCTGATCTGACCTCTCCCCAAGAATTGGGAAAGAAGGCAGACAAATGGGTCAGAACCAGGGTGAAGCAGAAGGTACAGAACCAAGGTGGGGAAACCAAGAAGCAAGATGCTAAGAACTCTGACAAGGGTGGGGAGAAGGGTAAAGATCAAAAGTCTTCATCAGGCCCCCAAAAATCTTCTTCTGGTGGGGATTCCCAGTCTACCAAAGGTAAAGGCCAAAGAAAACCATGGTGCAAGGTCTGTAAGCAAAAGACCCACTGGACCAGTGATTGCACCAAGTCCAAAGACTCCAGTCCAGCACCCACCAATGCCCCTAAGGCACCTGTTCCCCCTAGTACAGTTGGTGGAAGTGCTCCAGCAAAGGGTTTAGTAGGGTTCACCCTGGGAACTGAGTTGGGCTCTGACTTAGTCAGGGAACTGACTCAGGCTGTGTTAGTCTGTGATGGAGGCATGGATGTGACCTCCACTGTGAGTCCCAGTAATCTGGGCAAGTACAGACAACAGCCTTTAATCAATGGACGAGAGGCTTTGGCATTTAGGGACACAGGGGCAAGTGTCACAATGGTGACACAAGACCTTGTGCTACCTGGGCAAGTTATGCTTGGTGAGATGTACCAAGTGACCAATGCTAGCAATGTCAGAACAGACCATACTCTGGCAGTTGTTAACTTCTCCTGGGGAGGGGTAACTGGCCTTAAGAAGGTTGTGGTAAGTGCAAACCTACCAGTCGAATGCTTGCTTGGCAATGACTTAGAGACTTCTGCTTGGGCAGAAGTGGAGCTCAGGACCCATGCAGAAATGCTGGGGATCCCTGCAGATGTGTTTGCTGTGACCAGGTCACAAGCCAAAATGTCTAGCACTGAACAGGCCTTGGATTCTGGAAGAATGGACCAAGTGCCTTCCAAGAGGAGGAGTAGTAGGGTTAAGGCAGTGCCTTCCCCCTTGGCTCAGGAGGAAGATCAGTCCCTTGAGGGGGATGATCTCAGCCCTGAAGAAGGAACTGTCCCAGAGGAACTTGAACCTGACCAGGTTGAGTTCTTGGGGACAGGGGGACCTTCTAGGGCAGATCTGAGCCAGGAGCAGCAGAGCTGCCCCTCCCTTGAACCCCTCAGACAGCAAGCTGCTGCTGAGGCTGCTGGGAAAGCTAGTGGTCCCCATACAGTGTATTGGGATGATGGACTCCTGTACTCAGAGAGTAGAGACCCCAAGCCTGGTGCTACCAGGAGGTTGGTAATACCTTTGAAGTTCAGGGGCTTCCTATTGACCCTAGCCCATGATATTCCCTTAGCAGGTCACCTGGGCCAGAACAAGACTTGGGACAGAATTGTCCCTCACTTTCACTGGCCCCACATGTCTGAAGACAGTAAGGAGTTTTGTCGCTCCTGTGTAACCTGCCAAGCCAGTGGCAAAGCAGGTGGCACTACAAAGGCCCCCTGATACCACTACCTGTGGTGGGGGTGCCCTTTGAAAGGGTAGGGATTGACATTGTTGGTCCCATGGATCCCCAAACAGCCTCTGGGCACAGGTTTATCCTGGTGGTAGTGGATCATGCCACCAGGTACCCAGAAGCTATTCCCCTCAGGACCACTACAGCACCTGTGGTGGCAAGGGCCCTCCTGGGAATCTTCTCAAGAGTGGGCTTTCCTAAGGAGGTAGTCTCAGACAGGGGTGCTAACTTCATGTCTGGGTACTTGAAAGCAATGTGGAAGGAGTGTGGAGTGACTTATAAGTTCACCACACCCTATCACCCACAATGCAATGGTTTAGTTGAGAGATTCAACAAAACCTTGAAGGGCATGATTAAAGGGCTCCCAGAAAAGCTTAGGCGTAGATGGGACATACTCTTGCCCTGCCTTTTATTCGCATATAGGGAGGTGCCTCAGAAGGGGTTGGTTACAGCCCTTTTGAACTTCTGTTTGGCCACCCTGTGAGGCGTCCACTGTGCTTGGTGAAGGAAGGATGGGAGTTACCTCTCAAGCCCCCAAAGCAAGATATAGTGGACTATGTACTTGGTCTCCGCTCCAGGATGGCTGAGTACATGAAAAAGGCAACCAAAAACCTTGAGGCTAGCCAGGAACTTCAAAAGGCCTGGCATGACCAAAAGGCTGTTCTGACTGTTTACCAGCCAGGACAGAAGGTGTGGGTGTTGGAGCCAGTGGCCCCAGCAGCTCTCCAAGATAAATGGAGTGGACCCCACACTATTGTTGAGCAGAAGGGTGAGGTCACTTATTTAGTGGACCTAGGAACACCCAGGAGTCCCCACAGGGTTCTCCATGTCAACAGGTTAAAACCATATGTGGACAGGGCAGACATGGGCTTGCTCATGGCTACTGATGAAGGGCAGGAGGAAGAGAGTGACCCACTCCCTGACCTGCTCTCACAGAACCCTGACGATGGGTCAGTTGATGGTGTAGCCTTGGCAGGCAGCCTCACTACCCAGCAACAAACTGATTGCAGGCAAGTCCTCAATCAGTTTCGACATATGTTTTCACTGACACCCAGTCAGACCACCTGGTGCACTCATGAAGTGGACACTGGGGACAGTCTGCCTATTAAAAACAAGATTTATAGGCAACCTGACCATGTCAGGGACTGTATCAGGACTGAAGTCCAGAAAATGTTGGAATTGGGAGTAATTGAACCCTCAGATAGCCCTTGGGCTAGTCCAGTAGTCCTAGTACCGAAACCTCACACCAGTGGTGGAAAAAGAGAGATGAGGTTTTGTGTAGACTACAGGGGTCTCAATGCAGTCACTAGGACTGATGCCCATCCAATACCCAGGGCAGATGAGCTCATAGATACTTTGGCCTCTGCCAAATATCTCAGCACATTTGACCTAACAGCTGGCTACTGGCAGATCAGACTAGCTGATACTGCAAAGCCCAAAACAGCATTCTCAACCCCTAGTGGGCATTATCAATTTGTGGTAATGCCCTTTGGTCTGAAGAATGCACCTGCCACTTTCCAGAGGTTGGTGAATACAGTTCTCACAGGACTGGAAGCCTATAGTGCAGCATATCTAGATGATATTGCTGTCTTTAGCTCCACCTGGGAGGATCACCTGGTCCACCTCAGGAATGTTTTACAGGCCCTGCAAAAGGCAGGCCTGACTATCAAGGCCACTAAGTGCCAGATAGGGCAGAGTCAGGTTGTGTACCTGGGCCACCTTGTGGGTGGAGGCCAGGTTCAACCTTTGCAGAGCAAGATCCAGACCATCATGGACTGGACTGCTCCCACTACCCAGACTCAGGTGAGAGCCTTCTTAGGCCTGACTGGGTACTATAGGAGATTTGTCAAGGGGTATGGATCAATAGTGACACCCTTGAATGACTTAACTTCTAAGAAAATGCCCAAAAAGGTTCAGTGGACAGTTAGCTGTCAAAAGGCATTTGATGACCTCAAGCAGGCCATGTGCACTGCTCCAATTCTGCAGAGTCCTGATTACTCCAAGAAGTTCATTGTTCAAACAGATGCATCTGAATTGGGGGTAGGGGCTGTACTGTCACAATTGAATGAAGAAGGTCAGGATCAGCCAGTAGCTTTTATTAGCAGAAGGCTGACCCCTAGAGAGAAACGTTGGTCAGCCATAGAGAGGGAGGCCTTTGCTGTGGTCTGGGCTCTGAAGAAGTTGAGGCCATACTTGTTTGGTACACACTTCCTGGTTCAGACAGACCATAAGCCCCTCTTATGGCTAAAACAAATGAAGGGTGAAAACCCCAAACTGCTTAGGTGGTCCATTTCCCTACAGGGGATGGACTTTACAGTGGAACATAGGCCTGGGAGTAACCATGCGAATGCAGATGGACTCTCTAGGTATTTCCACTTAGAACATGAAGACTTAACTGGGCAAGGTTAGTTTAATGTCCCTACGTTTGGGGGGGTTGTGTAGGAGAGTAGGATCTGCTTCACATGGGTACCCCCACTTTTTGCTGATGCTTCACTGTTTTTCGACATTAGTCTGGCTGGGGCCCTGCTAATCAGAACCCCAGCCTAGCTGCTTCCTCTCTAAAATGGTTTCCATGTGCCTTAGGCACATCACTGATTGGGATCTGGAGTGCCCTTATAAGTCCCTAGTATATGGTATACTATGTACCAAGGGCATAGGTACCTCAGAGGCCTGCCAGGGGCTGCAGCATGTATTATGCCACCCCTGGAAGGCCATCCAAACTGACACCACAGGTCTGCTACTGCAGCCTGGGTAAGGTGGTGCATGCACCCCTTACTGTGATATAGGTTACCTATATCACGAGATACATACACACATATAAACCTATAAGTCACTCCTAAGGCAGGCCTTATCAATCCTAAAGGCAGAGTGCGTGGTTCCTATGTGAGAGGGTGCCCCTGCATGAGCAGGGCCCCTCTGCAGCGTTCGGAGACCCTCTCTGATGCTGTTTGTAGTGCAGCCTGACCATATACTCTTAAGCGCATTATATCCTCGCGGTAAAATGCTAACTTTGGAATGGCTGCACCTAAACATGTCGTGTTTGGTGTCAAACATCTTGGAATACTACCCCCCGCCAATCCTGGTGGCGGGGGTAGCATTCCACCCTTCTAGAGGGAAAGACATGTTAACTCTGACTAGTCCGGTAACTTCTTTCCAGAGCCCTGGCATCACAAAATGGATGCTGCTGCCACAGACACGAGTCTGGCCTCCTGCTGCTGGATGAAACTCCGGCAGGGGAGGCCTGGACAATAGGGTTCCTGTCCCAGGGAGGTGTGACCACCTCCCCAGACAGGATAATGTGTATTGGGGCTGGGCGGGAGCACTTTCGGGTGCTTTGAAGTCCTGCACTGGGGGCACATTTGGTGTCCCTGTGCATACCCCAGTTCAAACCGGATCAGGGGCTTGCAGCCCCTGCTTTGGCGCGAACTGGACAAAGGGAAAGGGGTGTAGCCACCCCTCTGCCCTGACCCACCCATAGGTGGGGCCACAGAGTAGTCCAACCCCTATTTTTAGAATAAAGGTAGGAACCCAGTCCTTAGGACTTTAGATTATACCTGGACGAAACTCTGAAACTGAATCCTGGACCTTCGACGCTCTACGACAAGATTAGAGGACTGAAGAATCTCCCTTGGGGTCAAGGAGTGACTCCCCTGCTTGGCAGGCACCAAAGAAGCATCTGTCCGGTTCGCATTTCTGAAGCTCCCGTCGGACGCCGAAGTCATCGCATCACCAGAGGTGGATTCTCAGACTTCCCCGAGGCTACCCTGAGTCCCCAGCAAAGCTGAGGCCCATGGCTAACGTGGGTGACTTGAGACCGTGACCCCTGGACACCGAGCACATTTGCAAGTGCATCATCTTCTGGGTCTCCCAAGAAGTCGTGCTTTGGGCTCCGAGTAGCCCTAGCCTCCAGCACCACCTGCACCGAAGATCACTGGCCCCCACTCCACGAGTGTCCTGTAAGCCAGATCCACGTGCGGCGTCACGAGGCTCCTTCGCGGTCGCTAGCCCGTTGGCTAGTAGCCCTTAACGAAGGCCAATCCTTTTCTTACTTCGCATCCTGGTTGCTCCAGGTCTGCCCTCACTTACCTTCGCTGGGTGAGTTCCACAGACCATGCTGGTCTGCACCATCGACGATCTACATCTTAATCGAGACTTGCCGTTGCCAAGGCTTGTTGGGTCCAATCCGGTCGCCGACACCTCAGCACTCGACAAACATCGTGTACCAGCCTGAATCCTGCTCCTGGTCGCCGACAACGCCTCCTGGACCTCGTGGCTGAAGAGTCAAGACGACCGTCAACGCACCTGAAGCACTCGACATCGGTGGGCATCTGTCCATCGCCTTCCTGGTCACTGGCTAGTGACCCAGACTCTGTCCCCTCTGCTTTCAGGTTCACCAGAACTCCGATCCACTCTTGGATCCACCCGGACACTTTTCTCTTGGCCGCCAGCAGCACTTTGCAGCAGATCGCCATTCGAATCGACGACGAAACCCGACCCCGAAAGGCACCTATGCACCCGGCTTCCCTGGGTGAGGTAACACGAGTACTCCGGTGCTCCCGTGGGTAGAGACTCTTCAAAGTCCTAGATCTCAAAGGGTTTTGTCCTAGTCCTCTTATAAGTGTCCCTTTCCTCTATTTTCCCGATCCCGACTTTCTCCATAGAAGTTAACGGCGTATCGCGGTTGTGTATTTACACTGCACGCGTCTCCCGTGGGTCCCCTGTGTCACTACCTTGGGTGGTTCCTTGTGGTCCAAGCACTTCTAGAGGCTCTAGGCCTAGTGTCTAGTTCAGTCGTGGTTCGCATACCACTTTATTGGTATATGGTTTGGTACGCCCCTAGGGCCCAAACGTGTATTTGTGCTATTACTGTGATTTAATATCTTATAACTTATGTACTTCGAACTCTAGCCTCATAAAGAGACTAGAGGGGTGTGTTTAGCAATAAATACATATATTTTGAATATATACCTGGTGTGGTGCTCTTTCATTTGATCACTCAAGAGATTATAGACTGGTAAAACAAGCTGCTTTACATTCCTTCAAGACTTAGCCTGAAGGCTGCTCTCCATAGCTACCACTAGGATAGCTTTCAATAAAGGTTGTCTTTAACCTATCTCCAATAAGGGGTTGTTTGGACTGGTGCAAGATGCCCACTATAATTAGTGGACAGCATATGCCAGGCCAACTTCTCACACAGACCATTAACTGGGTGTCTTTAAAGTGTTTCCCCACAGAAGGTGCCTAGTTTCGTTATTTTATTTTTACATCTTATATGATGAGTGAACACCTTGCTCCAAAGAATCATGGGCATCATTTAGGGGTTACCAGGGGTCGCAGCTGCGACCCCTGGCTTGCCCCTTGTAACTCCTGGCACTGCCTTTGTGACCGCTGGCCTCAGAGGTGGCAACATTAGTGCCAAGAACATAGGAGTTCCCCATTCCTTATTGCCTGCCTGTTTTTCAGTATACTACTAGAGAATAATATTCTGTGTTTCACTATTAGTGCAATAAAAAATGGAGTACACTTAGGACCTATGGTGGAAGCTGTGGTACAAGAATGGTTTTAAATGTATGTTGTATGCATGGTTGTGGATGACAGTGAGAGAGCGAGTGCGCATGTCTATGAGAACATTTTTCTGTATGTGTAAACGTGTGTGAGGGAAAGTGAGTGAGATTTAAGTGGTAGGCAGAGAGTGAAATTGTGTGAGACTGAGGCCCAGGTTCACTATTTTTTGACGAAAGCAACGCTGCACCAAAGTTGTTGCACTGCCTTGCATTAAAGGGGGAGAGACAACATGTGCCACATCTACTAATATAAGGTGCATTTTTTCTCTCTCCATGCACTGGTACACTTTTGGAAGGCACTCACCAAGGCACTGACCTTGTTCCAGAGTGCAAAGTGTGTGCATTTTCTGAAGCATAGGTTTTGTACTGGAAGAGGTCCCTTCCAGTACAAAAACTAGACTTTAAGGCTTTTCCTACTTTGCATGTGTGCTGGCGCACACATACTATTTGAAAAACAAGAAGAAATTGAAAAAAAATGTCCTGCCTCCAGAAGGTATAAGATTCTGGAACAAATACCTGTCTATCTGAGTTTGTAGATAGAAATTTACATTTACATGGTTGGTTACATTGGAGCACCCATGCGCCATCCATGGAATGCCCCCTTTGTTGTGATGTTAGAGTCATGTGACATGCCTTCTTGGACAAAATCTTGGTCAGTGGTCATTTGTTGTCGCTTCCTGTGATGACATTAAGGGCAACGGGTATGTGATGTCACTTCCGTTCTGCTATCCCAGGGCTATTCCTGGCATTTTGGTGATTTGAAATTTTGGTGAATGCAAATAATCAATGTAAAACATGAGGAATATGAGGATAAAAAAACATAATTAGTGTCAGATTACATGCATTGCACTAGTGAGTGAGCGATTTTGCACCACTAATCAGCAACTTTTCATCAGACTTGGCACTGGCTAACAAATGCGAAGTGATATTTGTGTGTACTATATAGGTAGGATGGACGCCTTTGTGGCTAAGGTTGAAACACTAAGGAAGGGCTACATTTGCTTCTCTATTAAGTTTTCCTCCCTTGAGCAATTTGCACCAGAACTTCCAAAAAACTATAAACATATTTATCCTCAAGAGACTCAATCTGATAATGGTAAAGTTGGGTCACCTTGATTTAGTGCGGCCAATGTTATAAGTCATATCTGACACATTGAGTCAGACGGGCCTGGTGGCTCAGTGGGCTAATGTGTCTCCTCCGGAAGCCGGTGTTTGACCTCTTGGCCATTCAGCTCCCAGAGGGTCCACTCAGCCTTTCTTCCTTCTGAGGTCAATACAATACAAATACTTGTGTTATATTACTGAACACCGCCTTCAGTGATACGCCTATTAAATTTTAATGGTAAAATTCAAAACAAAAGGATCCCAGAGGCAAAGTCGATTCAAATGTATTAACACCTTTGGTTCCATGAGGATTTCCTTCAGCATATAGAACACAATACATTAAACTGGTAGTAAAATTGAGCATAAGATGGTGAAGAAGAAGGGGGAACGGAAATGGACGAGGGTACAGAAATGCATCAGGAAAATCAATAAATGCATTCCAGGAAAAACAGGGAAAGACTAAACAATTCTGGGCAAAATAAGGGTTATAGACGATAGAAATTAAAAACCCAAAGAAGAGTAAAAAGGTATTTTGCCGTTATCTATACAATGTGTATCTAAGAATGTGCCTTTTTGAACCCACAGTTCATGTCTATGCATATCTTGGTTATTTCGTAATGGGATCAAAGAGTCAATGAGTTTATAATTAGCTGATTTTCTAAACAACCATGTATTTCACCATTGTGCTTCTGGGAAAATGTCCATTTCCATATGCCATAAGGATGCAAACTTTGTTGATGTCCCACTCTCAAATGTGAATACTTCCTAGAATTTTTAAATCTTCTAAAAGCAGGCTTTCCCAGCATTGACCATAAAACTTTACCCTATTCAGTGGCAAAATTTGGCAAATTCATGAACAGGGCTCGAAGGGTCCTAATTGAAAACAATACAGATGCAAACTGTGCGGCCACAACTATAGTGATTCCTGTCGGCACAGAAGGGGACGAACAGTGAGGCTCACTCTCCAGAAAAAGGACCGTGAGGGGCCCATGAAAACCGTAACGCATCAAGTAGACTCTTTACCCATAGTCAATGATTATATAAGGGACCCAGACATTTTTTTAATTTCAAATGCTTTATTGATTTTGAAATAAAGAGAAAATCAGGAACCAACCCATGGGTGTGTAACATTGTTAAGATAAGGACATGGTGTGCATATCCAAAAAGGTCGACATTGGAGTAGCAAAAATACATTGACTGCACAAAATTTAAAACTGAGAGATACCTCTAACAATCGTTCCTGTAGAAAGAGAAAACAGCTTGAAGAAAGGAAAGAATAAAAAGGAAGAAAAGAAAATATGAGCAGAGGAGAAGCAAGAGTTCATACATAATAAACCTCCTTGAAGTTCTTGACATCAGGATAATCCAGCTATGGCATATGTACCCTGTACAGACAAGGGAAACCACACATAACTCACCATTATAGAATACAACGAGGGTATACAATAGGATTGCAAGTAATCTCACAGGGGTTTGTGAGAGTCAAAGTAATTGTCCAGAGTGGACCACATTGGCCTAGAAGGGGGTCTCCAAGGAGAATTTTGCAAGGCCACATTGTCCGCACCTCTCAGGTGAGTAACCCAATTTATCCATCCTTTGTAAGAGGCCTTACTTGTGTCCTTCCAATTAGCAAGAACCATTTTCACTGCTGCCGTCAACAAGAGGTCCAGGAGAGCTTTGTAGCCATCAGAGTCCAGGTCAACCCTCAGAGATGCCATAGTCAGGGTGGAGAATTCTTTAGACAATGTACAATTAAATAATTTGGACAAAAATGCAAAGACCTTATCCCAAAAGGACTCCACTTCCGAGCAATGTAAAATAAGATGAGCTAAGTCCCCCGTTTCATGTTTGCAATTCCAACACCGAGCGTCATCTCGTATGTTCAAGGAAAATAAACGTGCAGGCGTCCAAAAGGCCTTGTGTAATAGCCAATATTTGGTCTGGGAAAGCACTGGAGACACCTTGTTACGTGAGACAGAGTGCCATAGTTTAGGCCACAAGGATTCAGCTAGCGGAACAGAGGAATGCATGTTCCAGAATTCAACCACGTGAGCATTAAGATTCGAGGTTTTAGGGCGCAAGAGTTTATATATCAGAGAAACCTGATGGCCTAGTTTGTTAATTTTAGTCACGAACAATGGTAGCGAAGGCAGGGTAGAGGATAGTTTGGATTTTGATATGGCAGCTCGTACTTTTAGAAAGTTATAGAATTCAATATCGGCTAAATTGTATCTAGATTGGAGATCTGAGAACGTTATTGGATAAGAGGCATTTTCTAATTGACAAGGGTAAAACACCCCACTCTTAAGCCAGGAGTCGAAGTCCAAACATTTGCCCTTGTAGATTACTTTATTATTATACCATAATGATTCCATTTTGGAGCCTTTAACACTGACCTCCAACTTTTGGTCTATTTTCAAGAGTGCTATTTTAGTATTTTTAAAAATGGACTTAGAGCTAGCGGGATAAAGGCGATTGGCTGTGAGGAGTGAGAAAGGATTCAGGTTGTTAAGAATAGCTCTCTCTACCTCTAACCAGACAGGAACGTAATCGCCAGGCGCGGAGATCCAATATGAGCCTTGTTTGGCCAAAAAAGCATACTGGTATATTCTAAAATCTGCGAGATTTACACCTCCTAACGTTTTATCGAGTCTCAGCTTTTTAATACTAATCCTAGCTTTTTTGTTACGCCAAAGAAAGTTTGATAAAAGATTGTCCAGTTTCTTGTGAAAATCATCTGTCAAAAAAAGTGGAAGCATATTTATGAGATAATTAACTAGGGGAGTGACCATCATTTTTATTGTTTCGATCCTGCCCCACCATGTGATAAACTTCGGGGACCAGGAGTCCAAAAGTTTTTTAATTTTTCCCAATAATACCTTCTCGTTCTGAAGTAACGTACTCATAATGTTATAATCAAACTCAACTCCCAAGTATTTAATGTATCCAGACTGCCAGGCCAGCCCCGATTCCCCTAGAATCTCTCTGGTACAGTGCACGTTCAGTGGTTTAACCTCTGATTTATCCCTGTTGAGTTTATACCCCGAATGAGCAGAATATTCTGTTATTGTATCCATCAGGGCAGCAATTGATGGTCCCGGTTGTTCCGTCACTATTAAGATGTCGTCTGCATATGCAGCTAATTTCACTTGAACGCCATGGATGGTCACACCTTTAATACTCAGGTTTAGTTTAATGCTCTGAATAAGGGGTTCAAGCGCCAATAGGAATAATGAGGGGGATAAAGGGCAGCCCTGTCGCATGCCCTGGTGAAGAGAAAAGGGGTCAGATAGAGAACCATTGACTGCAATACGGGCCGATGGGTTTGAATAGAGGGACAGAACCATAGAGGAGAAAGCCTTTCCTAAGTTGAAGGAAAGCATACACTGTTCCAAGAAAGCCCACGAAACTCTATCGAAGGCCTTCTCAGCGTCCAGTGTAATTGCGATTGACGGCTCAGGTTTGGTAGCGGCATTCTCCAAAACATGACATAGCAGGCGTGTGTTATCGTTTGACATGCGATTGCGGAGAAAACCAACTTGGGAGCTACTTATCAGTTTAGGGAGAACCGAATTGAGTCTAGCGGCCAGAATCTTTGCATATATCTTACAATCTACATTGATAAGGGAGATAGGTCTATAGTTTTTTGGCATAGTTGGATCTTTCCCTTCCTTTGGAATAACTATTATATTAGCCTCAAGCATAGAGTCTGGTGGTGTACCATTAACAGCAATATGGTTAAAAACTTGCTTCAAAGTTGGGTTCAAATGATCTAAGAAGGCCTTATAAAATGATGCAGAGAAGCCATCAGGCCCGGGGCTTTATTATTCTTCAATGACTTTACAGCCCGTTCGATTTCTAACTCACTAATTTCTTGTTCTAGCATGAATCTGTTTTCTTCTGAAATCTGCGGTAACTTGAGGCTATCAAGATATTTGGTGCACTCCTCCATGTTGAAAGTTTGGTTATTGTTATATAGCTGCTGATAAAACGATTTAAAAGTATTGAGGATGTCCTTATGTTTGGTATGGATTTGATCATTAGAGACTTTAATAGAGGAGATAACCTGTTGATTCTGTTTGTGCTTAAGGTAGGAAGCGAGCAATTTACCTGCCTTGTTGCCTTCGCATAAGTTCAGAGCTTTGAATTTATTGACCCACACCCCCGCACGCTCGCTTAATATCTTATTATATTCATATTCCTTTTGCATCAAAGTAGTAAGTAAATTAGAGTCGTGTAAAGCAGTCGAATGAGCTGATTCTAGACTTTTAATCTCCTTTTCTAATTGGATTAGACCCAAATTTATGCGTCTATTTATTTTTGTTTTAATTTCAATTATTAATCCCCTAATGGTGGCTTTTAAGGCATCCCAGTGAATATTTATGTTGGTTTCAGAGATGTTATTATGTCTGAGGTAATCCACAATGGCCTCCTCAATCCTTTTCTTGTCCTCCGGATCAGATAGAACCTCCTCATTAAACCGCCATCTCCGGGGCACAGGTTTGTTATGACAAGCCACCAGTTTAAGGCTAATACATGAATGGTCAGACACCAGCCTAGGGGCAATATCCGTATGTTCGATTAACCGAGTGAAGGCACCAGAGATGAGAATATAGTCTATCCTGGTGTAAGAATTGTGAGGGGTAGAGTAAAAGGTGAAGTCTCTGGTATCTGGATGTTGGAGGCGCCAAGAGTCTTTCAGGTTGAATTTGGAGCAAATCGTTTGGAGTATGGCATTCGAGCTCGTTGCATTATAATGACAGTTGGATTGTCTATCGATAATCGGGTCTAGTGGGATGTTGAAATCCCCTGCTACAACCATGAGATCTTCCTGAGGGAGACCTTCCAAGGTGCTAGCTACCCCGGACCAAAAATTCGGGTCATCAGAATTAGGCCCATATATATTTACCACATGGATGAAATCCTCTCCCTTCTTCAGGCAAGGAACCAACAGTCTACCCTCATCGTCGTATGTTTGAGACTCTAAAGAAATATTCGAATTCTTTGATATTAAAGTAATCACACCCCGTTTCTTTTTAACAGCTGGAGAGCAGGCCATTTGTGAAATCCAATTGCATCTAATAAGTTTAGTATCCTCTTCAGACAGTTTAGTTTCCTGCAATAATATAACATCCCCTTTCGTTTTGGCCAGATAGTCAAGAATTTTACGGCGTTTAATGGGTTAGTTGAGGCCTTTAACATTCAAGGACACTATCTTAAGATCTTCTGATAAAGTATGTGAACTATTGTGAGCCATCATGTGGGGGTGTATGTAGGCGGCACAACAAACCCAAACACCGGAAACCAAGAGCAAGGCACTCGGAGAGGAGCACAGCACTGGGACACAATATGCACTTTCAGAGCAACAATTAGCACGTGGCCCGTATCAAGGTACATTATATCAAGGAGAACAAAAAGAAACACGTACTCTTGCATGGAGGACAGTGAAAGAACAATAAGCCAGAATAGAAAGAGAGAAACAGAAGAGAATAGGAAAATCATAGAGAAAAAGAGAGCACCCAACACACAGTATACATGAAAGCAAAGATCATTTTGCACTTCCTGGGTATTCTCAACCCACCCCCCCTCGTCTCCCTCCCACCCCTCCCTCCCCTGAGAAATTCGCATGCAGGAGGTGAGACGGCAGGAACGTCAAACCATCCCCCGGAGGAATTGAGTGGACATCATTCCCACGCATATTTCCCAAAATGACATAAGAGTGTGCAATAAAACTCTGTCAACACTAGAGTGGCCCTTCTAAAAAGGCCAACGCCAACGACAAACACAGACTGTACCAGACTCATTGGGACTGAGTGGAGAAACTATAACATCAAAGAGGAGTAAGCATGTTCCAAACAGTATAAACCTGAAAACATCCGACCTGAGAGGTAAGAATTCATCCTCAGAGATGTAGATCAGTTGCAGAACAGAGCAAACAGCAAAAACAGACTACAGACTATAAACCTGGCAGCGTATGTAAACAATGAGCTAAGTTCCTACTCGTAACACAGAGCAGGCAAAACCAACTTCAGACTGGGCCCGGTGATGACTTCCTTTTGCTAGAAAGAGATTGTGAGGCATCCATGTCCTGGGTCGAGGGGCCATCCAGATAGGACGAAAGGTCTCTAGGGTCATTGAAGTAAAGATGTCTGCCGCTGTCTGTGATTTTAAACTTAGTAGGGCCAGCGAAGGAGAACTGGATGTTTTTGTTCCTCAATCTGTCACGTAGGGCAAGGAAACCCTTCCTAATGTCTACTGTAGACGTAGAGTAATCTTGTGTGAGAATAATTTTGTGGCCGTTCCAAGTAAGTTGACGAGACTTACGAGCATGAGCAAGGATAGCCTCTGTATGCTGGTACCTTAGAGGCTTGCATATAATAGGGCAGACCATTTGACTTGAGGAGGACTTGAAGGTGGGTATCCTGTGTGCACGATCCAGCTAGAATTGTTGGCTAAGCCAGTGAACTTAGGGATCCACTCCTCCAAGAAGGCTAAGCACGATCCCGAGGTGTCTTCCGAGCCCTCCGGGACACCAAGAATGCGGATGTTCTCTCTGCGATTACGATCTTCGAGCTCAGCCGTCTGTTTAAGAAGCATAGATGTCGCATTCCTTAGAGCCTTTATTTCATTACAGGATTTAGTTGTGATGTCCTCCACATCACTGATCCTTTGCTCCGCTAAAGACAGCCTGTTGTTAACAGTATTCATATCTGCTCTAATGGCCGTTATTTCCAACTGGATAGCGTCTGTAGCTTGCTTGGTGGATTTGGCTAACTCATGAACATCAGCCAATTTCTTAAGGATCGTGTCAAGCGTGCTATTGATGTCAGATTTGATTTTGATAGGCGAGTCTGACAATGAGGGTTGACCTTTGTTCCTCTTGTTTAAGAGTTTGGAGTCTCTGTCCGCCACGTTCCTGAACTTGCAGTGATGGATAGATAGGTTGATAGGTAATACTTGTTACAGAGAAGCTTCCTTTGAGAGAGATTGTAAGCACTGAGGTGGTAAAGTCAAAGGCAGATTAAGATGATTGCAGGGCCTGGGGCGTTGTATCGCCTTAATTATCTGCTTGGTTAGTGAAACTTGCCTTGAAACCCCCAAAAGCGCCGTGAAGGAAGAAAAAGAAGGCACCAAGAAGGCCCCCTACAAAGAAAATATCAGCTCTCTGTAGTAATGCATGGCCATTATGTGCATATTTAGTAAGCTCCAGATGGCCATAACACATATGCCAATTTGTGTTGATTCGCCCAGGTGTGGTAGGGCTCGCAGGCAGATGGCAGTGTAGCAGCGTTTAGTAGGTAAAAAGTATTGACCCAAATAGGTACCAGGTGGTAGCAGGTATTATAACAGCTTGCCCAGAAGAAGAGCCCGGAAGGGGGATCGATCCTGTCCTCAGCGCGGTGTGCAGCTCCCTCACCCCACAGATCGCACGTAGAAACACACACTGGCTAAACCAGTGTTAATTTGTGGCTGCAGCACTGACTTGGAAACCTAACTGGGAAGCAATGTTGCTCTAGACCCACAACACATATGCACTCTTGATCAGCAGAACTCAAAGACTGGCCCCCAGCAGAGTGGTTAATCAGGAATGCCAAGGACACAGCCAGCTGTCAAATTGCGAGCCATGCGTGATTAAATGACATTCAAATGCTGAAACAAGCAGCGCTGCAAGAGGACACCAAAAGACTCCCAGGCAGCCCCATGACTCGCGCTGGTCTCTCCCGGGCAGACGATTGTTTAGGGAGGTCAGAATGCTTGGTTAACATTAGTGTTGCTTAAAGTCCTTCGTTATCGCCGCCATTTTAAGGTCAGGCACGCCGATATTCTAACACAAAGCTCGCCAAAGTTACTGAAGGTGCTGAAAGTACCTTGACATCAGTGCGAGCAACCGGATAGGCGCCGCAGATAGTTGTAGACCAGTAGTGAGATGTCGGGTCAGCCGAACGGGACCATTTCAACGAGTCCTTCGGGTGGGCGCCATTATTCTTTTTCCTCCTTAGCGTGTCGCGAAGAAAACCCTCCGATAAAGAGACTATTTAGCCTCCGTTGTCGATTATAGAGGGTTCTTCATGCGCCAGACAAGTTCTGAAGTACTACTCTGATCCAGTTGCACGATCAGCTGACCACAGGGCTCGGGAAAAACAGCGTTTTCCCTCCGGTCCGACGGAGTGACGAATTCAGGCAGCCATCCCCACTGCCGTCCAAGCCACGCCCCCCGGGACCCAGACATTTTAATCGTAATTTTAACCTATGTATTTTTGGGCAAAACCCCATTTCACAAACAAAGGTGTGAGACATGTTTTTAAACATTAATTTTGATACTGTATTGGAATTTTGCAATGATTTTAAGTAATTATGCAAATAAATACATTCGTTTATTTAGTAGGCCTCCCAGGGCTTAATATGCCCTATTACCGTGGAAATGTTATTCACGATGGTTGAATTTTTCGTGGAGGATGGTTGGCAGCCTTCAGTGTCCCCCCAGCCCATACTTACTGTAGGTTTTAGCCTGCTCCTGGGTGATTGAGTTACAATGTTTGGGTGGAAGGGGTATGAAATGACCTTATTTCTAGGGTTGGGTTTATGCCCAAATGGTTGGACTTTCTTTGAAATACCAGTTTATCTTGGGGTCAGGTGATTGTTCCCAATTGGATATCTACTAACCTCAAAAGATCATCATATGAAGAGTCCTCCTCAATATTGCTGCCCTTTTCCCTTGAGGGGGTTAGACCTTGCTTAATAGGATGCTGGAAGTACTTTCAATAGGAGGGCTTTTCATTATACGAGCAGTACTGGTTATACTTTTGGAACAGTTAAATGAGCACAAATCGGCATTTTCTTAATCTTTGAAATGTTCTCATGATCTGTGATAGGAAAGGATGCCGTCTTGTTGACCAACACATAATACCTCCAGTATACCCACATTCCTGGGCTCACATCCAGCATGTGATGTTTCCCCATTTGCCCATGCCTGCGCAATTGCGTAGTCCTTCCTTGGTACAGCCAGCATATACTGCTTAATGTAGATGAGGCTGCTGTGTCCATGGTCACTTTTGTGGGATGTATGATATTTCAACGCTCTGCTTTGTTTCTGGCTTCCTCCTCAAGTCTACAGGAACAGTTTAAGAATATGTCTTTGTTTTTGTGCACACATATTCGAATTCTGCAATTTGGCCAAAACTGATGGGCGGGGTAAAATGGATCCTGTGGTACTGGAGGTGCCACCTCTTAGCCCCTCTGCACCTACCAACCTAGTCTCTCTCATATTTGTGTTCTTTGCTTGAGTTGTATGTTATGTGCTGTACGGTGACACTTATGGGCATATTTACAAGCCCCTATCCCCACCACAGCGTCACTTTCAGTGACATGATGGCGATAGGGCTTTGCCTTATTTACAAGGCACAGTTAGGCCACTTAGCGTGGCTTAACGCTGCCTTGTAAATAAGGCACCCTTCAACATTGTACTTAGCGTGAAAGGGGAGGGCAATGGGTGCTGTGGTAAGCGTTCCACAGTAACACCCATTGATTGTGACCCTGCCCCCTATGTACAAGGGTGGCGTAAATAGGAGGCAGTGCCAAAATTAAGACCAGGGAAAACCTGGTCTTAAACAGGTGAAACAAGGAGAAATGCTTTCTTTCTTTCTCTTCGTTTTGCTGTTTCCATGTGTGCCCCATTGTGCAGCACACATAGAAACAGCAAATTGCAATTTATTGTTTATGTGCAGGAAGGTGTCCCTTCCTGCACATAAACAATCAAAAGAGAAATGACATTTTGCAACTTCTATGTGTGCTGCATTAATCAGCACAGATAAAAGTTACAAAACATCATTTAAAGATTGTTTATGTGCAGGAAGGGAGACCTTCCTGCACATAAACAATCTTCCCCTCAACCCAGACACCCTTGCACTATGGTGCAAGGGTGCCTGCGTTGGCGCTAGGCTGCTAAGTTTAGCGCAAACGTAGGGGGAAATGCAGGGCTGCACCATATTGTTGTAGGAAGGCTAACGTCGCACTCCGTCACTTTATTATAAATATGCCCCTTAGAGTTGGGAATAGGAGGCTAACAGGCTAGCCAGTGACTCCCTTGTTGGAGAACTCACTGAATTTGGCCTAAAATCGGCAAACAGTGCTGACCTTAAGAAATCACTCCAGGGTGCTCTACCTACTGCCAGATGACATGCACCGCTTCCCTCCATTTGACAATGAATCACAGGCAGACAACAAACAGATAATAAAAAGAGGTGCAGGCTGGCAACACGCACTCTGACTCCATATGCAGTAGGAACAGTGAATTTGCATGACACAGATACGTCATGAGGCAAAGTGCTATTGGCTAAAAAGTCAGAAGCGAATGACAGTGTAAAAAACTCTGGGCACTGTGGCAGGGGTAAAAGGCCTACACATACTAGTCTATGCGTAGTACAATTTTTAAAGATACGCATCTTGTTAAGCAAATATTGATTCCTGTCCAAGATAAATTGAAACTGGAGAAAGCCATCAGTCATCCAAGTAACAAACTGTATCCATTGATTACCCAGAGCTAAAAGGAGATCTTTCAGAGGTGCTGTCTTGAGGCTGACCAAGGTAAGTTAAATTGACATTTTAGATTGTGGCATCAGCCTGAGCTTTTCTTTATGATTGATGGGCATTGCTTAGTGAGTAGATGACTGCCTGTAATTTCCACTTGTGTCTTGATTTTAGGATGAAAGGGTTAGTAAATACCTGAATATGTGTGGAGTGTGTAAATTATTACTCTATTACTCTATTACTCAACTTAAACATAACAAATCACATTTAGATGTATAGAGAATAGCTTAGAATCATACATGTGTAGCTTGCCTTTTAGAGCGGGATACGTAGTTGGGCAGAATTCAGCAGAATACCCCCCATAGTTGCCGATACTGGAGTCATCAGGAAATCTGGATCGGGTGTAAACTATCCCTATTAAAAGTTTTTGAAGACTAACATGCATGAAGGGTTTCCATGCCGACTCCCTCAAGTTTTCAGTTGATGTTTCACAAAGAGATGCTGTCTGCTTTTAACAGCCAAAACCGCCACATGAGACATCACAACTTATATCTGCTGCTACCAGTCGTATCAAGTTTCAATGGCGCACGCGTAAAGAGTTCCATGGGGAGTGCTTATTTTGAGCAGGTGGTTGCAAGTGAGGCCCAGCGAAAAACACAAAAGAGGAACAAAGGAGGAAGAGAAAGATGGATAAACAGGACCGAAAGGAGAATGCAGGGATGGCAAACAACCTGAAACAGTCAGATAAGGAGGCAGGTAGTGTCTGGTGGTAGAAGAAAGAGGCATGGGGTGGAATCAAAACTACATAGCCATGGTATTCTGAAAACCTGATTTTTGATGAGGCCTGCTGCAGGCTTCTGAACAAAACCTGGGGCGTGTGCACTTATTCTTTCACAAATTAAGCACTGCCCTAGGGTAGAGTGACCAGACGTCCTGAATTTCCCTGGACAGTCCCGGTTTTAAGAGGACTGTCCCGTTGTCCCGTCACGTTGCTTAATTTTAGGTAAATGTCCCAGTTTTTGGGACAAAGTTCTGGTTATTATGCAAAGCAGAATTGAAAGTTATATGCTCCCTTCACAGGCACCACTGAAGACTGAAATGTTTTAAGCAATTTATCTGTGTCTGTCAGGCAGCACAGAAGAGGGATGGCTGCATACTCCCAGATATATATATATATATATATACACACTCACTTTGCGGTTGCCGGTCTGCACCTGAGCACAGGTGGTGCAAGGCAGGATGATACCGCTGCGCACCTTAATTTATCTCTTCTCCTCTGAATACCAAAGAGTCCTTACACTCTAGGGAGAGAGAGTCTCCTTTCTTTATTACAAGTTGCTTTACATTTACAGAGAATCGTTTCAGCACTATATTGACCTTTTCTATCTGAAAACACCATGATGATTGTATAATTATGCAAATTGTCTCTCCACAAAAAGCGGAAGAAATACTTTCCGTTTGTCTCCATCAACCTGGATCGTCATTATACACGTCATGCCTTTAAGTTTCAGAAACTTTTCGAAACACTTACACTTGCTGGATGATGTCATAAGTGATGTCATCAGTGATGTCATTTGAGATATTATCAGTGATGTCACTGACCATGTCATGAGTGATTTGATATGTGAGGTCATAAGCAGTACATTGTGGTAAGTTATAGTTAGCTCAGGTAACTATAACTGCTGAATTTCACTGGTTTTGCATGAGTTAAATCTGAGCCTAACCACAACATCTCTGTAACCATAATTTTTTCAGTGAATTTCTACGGTTTTTTAAATTCAAATTTCCTAACTATAACGTCCCTGTAATCTCTGTTTTTTTATTAGTGAACTGTTACGGGTTTTTAATGTTACTTCCTAACTATAATGTCCCTGTAATCTTTGTTTGTTTTTGTGAATTTCTATGGTTTTTTAATGTTATTTCCTAACTATAACGTCTGAATAACCTCTGGTTTTTTTGTGATTTTCTAAAGTTTTTTACATTTTATTTCCTAACAGTAACCTTTAACCTTTGAGAGTGAGTGTGCGAGTGGCTGTGTAGGTCGGTGAGTGGGTGTGCGAATGGCTGCATGGGTCTGTGAGTGGGTGTGTGAGTGTTTTTGTAGGTGTGTGAGTGGGTGTGCAAGTGGCTGTATGGGTCAGTGAGTGTGTGTGTGAGTGGCTGTATAGGTCTATGGGTGGGTGTGTGAGTAGGTGAATGGGTCTGTGACTGGGTGTGTGAGTGGCTGTATGAGTCTTTGACAGGGTACATGAGTGACTGTATGGGTCTGTGAGTGGGTGTATGAGTGGTCATATGGATCTGTAAGTGGGCGTGTGAGTGGCTGCATGGATATGTAAGTGGGTGTGTGAGTGGGTATGTGAGTAGTTTTCTGGGTGTGTGAGTGGGTGTGTGAGTGGCTGTATCGGTCTGTGAGTGAGTGTGTGAGTGGTTATGTAGGTGTGTGAGTGGCTGTATGGGTCTCTGAGTGGGTGTGTTAGTGTTTTTGGGGGTGTGTGAGTGCCTGTATTGGTGTATGCGTGTGTGTGAGTGGGTATGTGAGTGGCTGTGTGGATCTGGGAGTATATGTGACAGTGGCTGAATGGGTGTGTCAGTGGGTGTCTGAGTGGCTATGTCAGTAGCTGAGTGGGTGACTCGGCCAGAATGGAACCTCACCTACCCCTTTATCCAACAAGAATCCACAGTTTTGCACAAAATGTCTACCCAACTGTAGTACTTTCTACTGGTTAATTAGAAAAGTGCTACCTCATTGGGTAATAACTAGTGCATGTTCTACACTACAGCTGCATAATGGACCATGAGGAAATGTCTCCAGCAACCTTGTATGCATCTAATTTCAGCAATGTGATTGTTCTTTGAGCGTCTTGATCCACAAATCTGTGATAACATGGATCCTCGTCTAGAGAACAGGACGAGACTACAAAGAGGGGAATCTCCACCAAACAAAGGTACTTCCTCCTAACTATATGATGTAATGCTTCTTTGTTTGGTGGAAATGTCCTCAAAATTTCTCTGCATTAAGAATGCTTCACCAAAATTGGCGGGAAACGCGCTTGGTGGCCTTTTGGTAAGCTGTCCATCAATGTGGGAAAAGACGGAAAGACCTTTGCATTCTACTAAGGAAAAAAGGGCGGGGCCAAACGGGCAGAGTTTGCATATGATTTTGAGCATTTGCATACTCAGGGTAATTAAAAGGGCGAACCATGAACTCTGCTGTCACCAGGAGTCGACAAGGAAGAAACCACTCATCACCACCACTCAGTCACACCAGACTAGATTGCGCTCCAATAGATCAACAATGCATTCACCTCCATTAAGGATTTCAGATTGTTTTTCAACGTGGTATACAAGAGGAAACAAACTTGCTTTGCCATCGTCAAGCCCAAGAAGGTACGATCATTTGTGCTTCACAGAAGTGGAGCTTCAACTGGGGTACCTTCTGTGTTTATATTTGTAAGTGCTTCCAGTTGAGGTTTAATGTCTGTGAAATGAGCATCAGGACCAGAATGGAACCCCATTTTTTCCAAGAAGAGTCCACAGTTTTGCCAAAATGTCTACCCAACTGGAGTTCTTTCTACTGGTTAATTAGTAAGTGCTACCTTGTCGGGCAAATGTCTAGTGCATATTCTACACTACAGCTGCATAAAGGACCATGAGGGAATGTCTCCACTGACCTTGTGGGCATGTCATTTCGGCAATGTGATTGTTCATGCACCCTCTTCATCCACAAATCTGTGTTAACATTAATCCTAGTCAAGAGAAGACGACGAGACTACAAAGAGGTAAATAACCACCAAACAAGGGTACTTCCTCTCAACTATATGAAGTAACTGTTTGTTTGTTTGATGGAGTTATCCCCGTGTTCCTGTGCATAAAGAATGCATCACCAAAATCGTCGGGAAACATGCCAGAGGTCCATTTGATAAACTGTCCATCAACGTGGGAAAAGGTGAGAAGACCTTTGCATACTACTAAGGAAAATGGGGAAGGGCCAAACGAGTGGCGCTTGCAGATGATTTTGGGCATTTGCATACTCTGGGTCATTAAAAGGAAGAACCATTGACTCTGCTCTCTCCAGGAGTTGACAAGGAAGAAGCCACTCTTTACAGTCACCCCAGACTAGATTGAGCTCCAATAGATCAACGATGCATTCACCTCTTAAGGTTTGTAGGAGGAGGAGGGCCGCGTGGACCCCATCCCCCGGGGCCCTGCCTCTTGATCCTAGGTGCCTTAAAGCTTACCCTGGGCACCCAGTCTGCAGGTTTGGTGACCGCGAGGGGGAGCCTCAATGCCCCCGCAGCCTTGCTGGCTCCCCGCCTCCAGCGGGAGCAGGCATTGCTCCCACACACAGGGAGCATCCAAAAATGCTGCTCCCTGCATGCGGGTCAAATTTTTCATCTGTTTTCCTGCCCGCTTGACAGTGGGCAGGAAAACAGATGAAAGGTGCGCTGCCAGTGAGCAGGAGCAGTTTTCCTGCTCCCGCTCACTGGGAGCAGACTTACTGTTTGCTCTCACTTGGCAGGAGCTTTCAAAGCTCCTTCCAAGCGAGAGCAAACAGCTATGTCCAGGGGGTAGGCATCTTGGGTGGTGGTGGTGGTCCCTGAAGCAGTAAATCTCCTTTAAATACAATTGCTTTAGCCTTGCCCCGGGGAAGTGGTGTCCCAGGGGCTGAGAACGACCTATGGAGGGGGGTCATGAGGCCCCCCTCCTTTTTGTTTTATGTTTGCCCTGGCCCCGGGGAAGTGGCGATCCCCAGGGCCCATATTGGGAATGGGGAGGGGGCCGCATGCACCCCCTCACCATATTTTCTATATAAATGAGCCCCCGGGACCTCATGTGTTGTAAGAGTGCTGAATCCCCCTCTTTCTAACGTTTTTGTCTGGTTATGGTGGCTTTTTTTAATCCTCAGTGTATCTTTATGTGGATGTCTGATTGTTATTTCGTACACACATGTACATATTTTTTACACATATTGCCTAGTTGTCACTTCCACTTTATCCTGGGGTTTGATCCTTCTGCACTAGCACTTTATATCTCAAATGGAATACAGAGCTAATTGTGACCGTTGTAACGATCTATCTCAGGAATTATTGCATTTACACTTTAATATACGGCGGCACTTTTTTGCATCAACTAGACACTTCAAATTGGGATATGTCTCAAAGATAAACGATGGTTGGTGATCCAATGGGTGTAAACTATTTAATGTAGAACTGTGGAGACTCACTATTTATGTAGAAAAAAACGTTTATTCAATGGGTATGTACGCTGAGGACATTGGAGTGAAATGGGGATGAGATGGTTCATGTTTATTACACTCTGATTGAGATAGTCATGCATATACATCTGATGTATTAATCAGATGTAATCAAAAATATTAGTATGTATACGATCACCATTATGACATGTAAGGCAGCTGTGCTATCTATTGCACTTTAGCATATTTTGCACTATTTCTGAAAATTCAGGATAGAATAAATTTTTTCATGTACATATAGATTTTTACCACATTTCGCTATATACAGATATTGGAAATTAACTTGAATTATTTTTACCCACGGTTTGTTTGATTTATAGAACTGAAGCACTTTAACTTGTCTGGTTTGCACCGATGTATATAAAATGCGTACCAAATATACTAGATGAAAATATGCACTTTATAATGAAGCTTTAATATGATGGTAGCAATATGTATATATGTCAATCTTTTCCTATTTTGGTATGTGTCATATGAAATCTTGAAATATATTGTGAAATATTTATGCACTTATGCAACATAAACTCAGTATTCCAGTGTACCGTATATATGATCGGTAACCATTATGGCTGTCGTACTGGCTCCTAATTACACATTCATTACGGTCTAGTTGGTATTTGAGGAAGAAGTGCGAAATAGGAAGGACTACCTTTATATTCACGTTGGTTGTGGGAAATGGGGTTGTCCAGTTGAAGGAGTAAGCCGAAACGCGATGGTGTCCTATGTCGGGTGTTTGCAAATGAAAACAAAACAATATTGAGCAACTTGATGGTGTCGTGCAACTTTCGTGGGTCGAAATTTGCCTCAGGAGGGAGGCCATGCGGCCCCGTTATTTATTTATAAAAAAGGGAAAAAAAAGGAAAAGGCCGGGCCCCGGGGGTGGGGTCCCCAGGGCCGTAATTGGCCCAGGATGGAGGCCGCGTGGCCCTCCTCCTCATTTCATAAAATGCTGGCAACGGGAGATGGGGTCCCTGGGGCAAAAATTTGCCCAGTGCAGGGGGGCTACGTAGCCCCCCTGCCCTAAAAAAAAAGTTTAATAAAAAAAAAACCTCTGGCAAGTCGCCGGAGGCCATGCCCCCTTCACCACCACTCTGCAAATGCACCTCCTGGTGCAGTGGTGGTTGGGGAATGAAATGCCCTTGAATGCTGAGGGTCCTTGGAGGATCCTTGGGGGCTAACAAGCCCTCTTGTTACCTCCAGTAAGTCCTAGAATGTGTGATTGCTGAGAGGACTTGGAGGCCATGCCCCTTTCTCCACCACTCTGCAAACAAGCCTCCTGGCACGCTTCTGGTTGGGGAATGAATTCCACTTTACTCCTGAGGGCCTCAGGACTAAAGTGGACTACTTCCCCCAACCAGTAGTGCACCTGGAGGCTTGTTTGCAGAGCGGTGGAGAAAGGGAGCGTGGCCTCTGACAACCTCTCAGCAATCCAGCTGTGTGGGTCTTACTGGAGGTGACAAAAGGAATAGTTGGCCCCCAAGGACCTTCAAGAGCCAAGGGGACTTCATCCACCAACTAGTAGTGCGCCAGGAGATCTGTGACTGGGGGTGAGTGTCTACAATGTTTCAGTGCTCCGTCCATCAACTCTGTGTGTTTGCTTTGTTCACCCTAAGTTGGCAGGGTATGCCCAGACATGGGTCCCTTGCTCACTTTGCCACTGGATTCAACCTAGCCTGGCTGATAAGGGGTGTTACCCCGAAACCGGTCCCAGGATGCTTGTTTCCGGTCCAGGGAAGACATGGCTTGGCAGTTCGGGCTGAACTGTTCCCATGAGGCACAGTGTCAAGACTGATTTGCATATAGCTTTGTCTGAACTGGGGTGGCGAAGTGAGCTAAAGAACGATGATGGATTCAACCCAGATCTGTGACTGGGGGTGAGTGTCTGAAAAGTTTCAGTGCTCCGTCCATCATCTCCTTGTGTTTGCTTTGTTCACTCTAAGTTGGCAGGGTATGCCCAGACGTGGTTCCCTTGCTCACTTTGCCACTCGATTCAAGCTAGCCTGACTGATGAGTGGTGTTACCCTGAAACCAGTCCCAGGATGCTTGTTTCCGGTCCAGGGAAGACATGGCTTGGCAGTTCGGGCTGGACTGTTCCCATGAGGCACAGGGTCAAGAATGATTTGCATATAGCTTTGTCTGAACTGGGGTGGCGAAGTGAGCTAAAGAACGATGATGGATTCAACCCAGATCTGTGACTGGGGGTGAGTGTCTGAAAAGTTTCAGCGCTCCGTCAATCATCTCCTTGTGTTTGCTTTGTTTGCCCTAAGTTGGCAGGGTATGCCTAGACGTGGGTTCCTTGCTCACTTTGCCACTGGATTCAAGCTAGCCTGGCTGATGTGGGGTGTTACCCTGAAACTGGTCCCAGGATGCTTGTTTCCGGTCCAGGGAAGGCATGGCTTGGCAGTTCAGGCTGGACTGTTCCCATGAGGCACAGGGTCAAGACTGATTTGCATATAGCTTTGTCTGAACTGGGGTGGCGAAGTGAGCTAAAGAACGATGATGGATTCAACCCAGATCTGTGACTGGAGGTGAGTGTCTGAAAAGTTTCAGCGCTCCGTCCATCATCTCCTTGTGTTTACGTTATAGTTAGGGTCAGATTTCACTTGTACAGAACCAGTGAAATTCGGCAGTTATAGTTACCTGAGCTAAACATAACTTATGCCTCTGCAATGCACTGTTTATGACCTCACATATTACATCACTCATGACATGGTCCATAGCATCACTGATGACATCTCAAATGACATCACTGGTGACATCATCCACAGAACCACTCACACACCTACTCACCCCCTATACAATCTCTTGTACACCCACTCACACACCCACACACCCACTGACATACCAATTCACAGACCTATACCAGTACTCATACACCCACTCACTCCTCCATAGAGCTACTCACAGACCAACTCACTCACTCATACACCCATTCACACAACCATTCACTCACCTGCACAGCCACTCATACAACCAGTTACTCACCCATACAGCCAGCCACATAACCACACAGTCACTCACACAGCTACTCACACATCCACTTATTTACCTACAAAGTCACACACCCACTCACTAACCCAGTCAGCCGCTCAACACAGCCACCCACTCCCCCATAGAAGCCCTCATACACTCATTCACACAGCTACTTACATAGCCATTCACACATCAATACAAGCACTCACACATTACTGTACTCATCCATACAACCATTCACACAGACACTCACTGTCCAATACAGTCACTCATACACGAAGTCACTTAACGAAACACCTACTCAAACAGCCACTCACCCATATAGCCACTTACACACCCAGTCACTTACTCATACAGCCATTCAGACACCCACTCACTCACCCATACAGTTACTACTCACCCACTTACCCACTGATAGAGCCCCTTACACCGTCACTCGCCCACACATACATCCACTGACACACACACTCACTCACCAATACAGTCACTCACACAGCATCTCACTCACCCACACAGCTGCTTACACAACCACTTATACAGCGACTTGCACACCCATACGCACAAGGATACATACAGTCACACAGCCACTCACATGATATATATATTAAAAGTAGTATCAATCAGTAGTAGTACATCTAGCATAGTACTTTAAGTTTTGCAGTGCATTAGTATATATGTTTAACAATCATAAACTCTTACAAAATACTTACACTCACTGGATGGTGTCATCAGTGATATCATGAGTGATGTCATTTGAAATTGTCATGAGTGATGTTATCAGTAATGTCACTGACCATGTCATGAGTGATGTAATATGTGAGGTCATAAACAGTGCATTGCGGGGCATAAGTTACAGTTAGCTCACGTAACTATACCTGCCGAATTTCACTGTTTCTTTATGACTGAAATCTGACCCTAACTATAATGTCCCTGTAACCTTTGTTTTTTTCTGTGAATTTCTATGTTTTTTTTTAACTCTATTTGTGAACTATAACATCTATAACGTCCTGTAACCTTTGTTATATATATATATATATATATATATATATATCCACAACGCCGTTCCTTCTCACTTCCCTTCCTCTGGGAAAAACGGACTGCGAGACCACAATTTCGTGCTAGATTTAATTTATTTTGCCACCAATTTCGCCATGACGCGTTTCGGCCTCACTCGGCCTTGATATATATAATATACAAAAAGAGTTGCCTCTAGGTGGGATGCACTCCCAGGTGGAAATTACGCCAAAGCAAGGGCACACGCCATGAACAAAGTCCTTTTCTGGTTTCCTGCCAGACACGTTTCGGGCCAACGCCCTCTTCAGTGGCAGACCATTTGACGTGACGGCGTGCGGCAACCACCAGTAAATCCCCGTAATAATTATGCTCAGGTGAACCACCTGAAGCAATGCTTCCCGGGACTGGTGGTTCAGTAAAACCCAAGTGGGTCGCCGCCGGCACTCACATTCAAAAATGTCTTTGAAAAGGATTGCCGATGTTCGCGCCGGCACCCCTGCATATAACAGGCACCTCCTGTTCCACAGTTAGCTGCCCCAATAAAGCAGCCGCGGACCCGCAAGTGTTTCGCGGTGGTGCAATCCCGCGACCAGGCAGGCCGCTATACAAAATACAAAAAGTGTTGCCTCTAGGTGGGATGCACTCCCAGGTGGAAATTACGCCAAAGCAAGGGCACACGCCATGAACAAAGTCCTTTTCTGCTTTCCTGCCAGACGCGTTTCGGGCCAACGCCCTCTTCAGTGGCAGACCATGTGACGTGACAGCGTGCGCAACCACCAGTAAATCCCCATAATAATTATGCTCAGGTGAACCACCTGAAGCAATGCTTCCTGGGACTGGTGATTCAGTAAAACCCAAGTGGGTCGCCGCCGGCACTCACATTCAAAAATGACTTTTAAAAGGATTGCCGATGTTCGCGCCGGCACCCCTGCATATAACAGGCACCTCCTGTTCCACAGTTAGCTGCCCCAATAAAGCAGCCGCGGACCCGCAAGTGTTTCGCGGTGGTGCAATCTCGCGATCAGGCAGGCCGCTATATAAAATACAAAAAGAGTTGCCTCTAGGTGGGATGCACTCACAGGTGGAAATTACGCCAAAGCAAGGGCACACGCCATGAACAAAGTCCTTTTCTGGTTTCCTGCCAGACGCGTTTTGGGCCAACGCCCTCTTCAGTGGCAGACCATGTGATCGTGACGGCATGCGGCAACCACCAGTAAATCCCCGTAATAATTATGCTCAGGTGCCCACCTGAAGCAATGCTTCCTGGGACTGGTGGTTCAGTAAAACCCAAGTGGGTCGCCGCCGGCACTCACATTCAAAAATGTCTTTTAAAAGCAATGCCGATGTTCGCGCCGGCACCCCTGCATATAACAGGCACCTCCTGTTCTACAGTTAGCTGCCCCAATAAAGCAGCCGCGGACCCGCAAGTGTTTCGCGGTGGTGCAATCCCGCGACCAGGCAGGCCGCTATACAAAATACAAAAAGAGTTGCCTCTAGGTGGGATGCACTCCCAGGTGGAAATTACGCCAAAGCAAGGGCACACGCCATGAACAAAGTCCTTTTCTGTTTTCCTGCCAGACGCAATTCGGGCCAATGCCCTCTTCAGTGGCAGACCATGTGACGTGACGGCGTGCGGCAACCACCAGTAAATCCCCGTAATAATTATGCTCAGGTGAACCACCTGAAGCAATGCTTCCTGGGACTGGTGGTTCAGTAAAACCCAAGTGGGTCGTCGCCGGCACTCACATTCAAAAATGTCTTTTAAATGGATTGCCGATGTTCGCGCCGGCACCCCTGCATATAACAGGCACCTCCTGTTCCACAGTTAGCTGCCCCAATAAAGCAGCCGCGGACCCGCAAGTGTTTCGCGGTGGTGCAATCCTGCGACCAGGCAGGTCGCTATACAAAATACAAAAAGAGTTGCCTCTAGGTGGGATGCACTCCCAGGTGAAAATTACGCCAAAGCAAGGGCACACGCCATGAACAAAGTCCTTTTCTGGTTTCCTGCCAGACGCGTTTCGGGCCAACGCCCTCTTCAGTGGCGGACCATGTGACATGACGGCGTGCGGCAACCACCAGTAAATCCCAGTAATAATTATGCTCAGGTGAACCACCTGAAGCAATGCTTCCTGGGACTGGAGGTTCAGTAAAACCCAAGTGGGTCGCCGCCGGCACTCACATTCAAAAATGTCTTTTAAAAATATTGCTGATGTTCACGCCGGCACCCCTGCATATAACAGGCACCTCCTGTTCCACAGTTAGCTGCCCCAATAAAGCAGCCGCGGACCCGCAAGTGTTTCACGGTGGTGCAGTCCCGCGACCAGGCAGGCCGCTATACAAAATACAAAAAGAGTTGCCTCTAGGTGGGATGCACTCCCAGGTGGAAATTACGCCAAAGCAAGGGCACACGCCATGAACAAAGTCCTTTTCTGGTTTCCTGCCAGACGCGTTTCGGGCCAACGCCCTCTTCAGTGGCAGACCATGTGACGTGACGGCGTGCTGCAACCACCAGTAAATCCCTGTAATAATTATGCTCAGGTGAACACCTGAAGCAATGCTTCCTGGGACTGGTGGTTCAGTAAAACCCAAGTGGGTCGCCGCCGGCACTCACATTCAAAAATGTCTTTTAAAAGGATTGCCGATGTTCGCGCCGGCACCCCTGCATATAACAGGCACCTCCTGTTCCACAGTTAGCTGCCCCAATAAAGCAGCCGCGGACCCGCAAATGTTTCGCGGTGGTGCACTCCCGCGACCAGGCAGGCCGCTATACAAAATACAAAAGAGTTGCCTCTAGGTGGGATGCACTCCCAGGTGGAAATTACGCCAAAGCAAGGGCACACACCATAAACAAAGTCCTTTTCTGGTTTCCTGCCAGACGCGTTTCGGGCCAACGCCCTCTTCAGTGGCAGACCATGTGACGTGATGGCGTGCGGCAACCACCAGTAAATCCCTGTAATAATTATGCTCAGGTGAACCACCTGAAGCAATGCTTCCTGGGACTGGTGGTTCATTAAAACCCAAGTGGGTCACTGCCGGCACTCACATTCAAAAATGTCTTTTAAAAGGATTGCCGATGTTCGCGCCGGCACCCCTGCATATAACAGGCACCTCCTGTTCCACAGTTAGCTGCCCCAATAAAGCAGCGGCGGACCCGCAAGTGTTTCGCGGTGGTGCAATCCCGCGACCAGGCAGGCCGCTATACAAAATACAAAAAGAGTTGCCTCTAGGTGGGATGCACTCCCAGGTGGAAATTACGCCAAAGCAAGGGCACACGCCATGAACAAAGTCCTTTTCTGGTTTCCTGCCAGACGCGTTTCGGGCCAACGCCCTCTTCAGTGTCACACCATATGACGTGACGGTGTGCGGCAACCACCAGTAAATCCTCGTAATAATTATGCTCAGGTGAACCACCTGAAGCAATGCTTCCTGGGACTGGTGGTTCAGTAAAACCCAAGTGGGTCGCCGCCGGCACTCACATTCAAAAATGTCTTTTAAAAGGATTGCCGATGTTCGCGCCGGCACCCCTGCATATAACAGGCACCTCCTGTTCCACAGTTAGCTGCCCCAATAAAGCAGCCGCGGACCCGCAAGTGTTTCGCGGTGGTGCAATCCCGCGACCAGGCAGGCCGCTATACAAAATACAAAAAGAGTTGCCTCTGGGTGGGATGCACTCCCAGGTGGAAATTACGCCAAAGCAAGGGCACACGCCATGAACAAAGTCCTTTTCTGGTTTCCTGCCAGACGCGTTTCGGGCCAACGCCCTCTTCAGTGTCACACCATATGACGTGACGGTGTGCGGCAACCACCAGTAAATCCTCGTAATAATTATGCTCAGGTGAACCACCTGAAGCAATGCTTCCTGGGACTGGTGGTTCAGTAAAACCCAAGTGGGTCGCCGCCGGCACTCACATTCAAAAATGTCTTTTAAAAGGATTGCCGATGTTCGCGCCGGCACCCCTGCATATAACAGGCACCTCCTGTTCCACAGTTAGCTGCCCCAATAAAGCAGCCGCGGACCCGCAAGTGTTTCGCGGTGGTGCAATCCCGCGACCAGGCAGGCCGCTATACAAAAAGAGTTGCCTCTAGGTGGGATGCACTCCCAGGTGGAAATTACGCCAAAGCAAGGGCACACGCCATCAACAAAGTCCTTTTCTGGTTTCCTGCCAGATGCGTTTCGAGCCAACGCCCTCTTCAGTGGCAGACCATGTGACGTGACGGCGTGCGGCAACCACCAGTAAATCCCCGTAATAATTATGCTCAGGTGAACCACCTGAAACAATGCTTCCTGGGACTGGTGGTTCAGTAAAACCCAAGTGGGTAGCCGCCGGCACTCACATTCAAAAATGTCTTTTAAAAGGATTGCCGATGTTCGCGCCGGCACCCTGCATATAACAGGCACCTCCTGTTCCACAGTTAGCTGCCCCAATAAAGCAGCCGCGGACCCGCAAGTGTTTCGCGGTGGTGCAATCCGCGACCAGGCAGGCCGCTATACAAAATACAAAAAGAGTTGCCTCTACGTGGGATGCACTCCCAGGTGGAAATTACGCCAAAGCATGGGCACACGCCATGAACAAAGTCCTTTTCTGGTTTCCTGCCAGACGCCTTTCGGGCCAACGCCCTCTTCAGGGGCAGACCATGTGACATGACGGCGTGCGGCAACCACCAGTAAATCCCCGTAATAATTATGCTCAGGTGAACCACCTGAAGCAATGCTTCCTGGGACTGGTGGTTCAGTAAAACCCAAGTGGGTCGCTGCCGGCACTCACATTCAAAAATGTCTTTTAAAAGGATTGCCGATGTTCGCGCCGGCACCCCTGCATATAACAGGCACCTCCTGTTCCACAGTTAGCTGCCCCAATAAAGCAGCCGCGGACCCGCAAGTGTTTCGCCGTGGTGCAATCCCGCGACCAGGCAGGCCGCTATACAAAATACAAAAAGAGTTGCCTCTAGGTGGGAAGCACTCCCAGGTGGAAATTACGCCAAAGCAAGGGCACACGCCATGAACAAAGTCCTTTTCTGGTTTCCTGCCAGATGCGTTTCGGGCCAACGCCCTCTTCAGTGGCAGACCATGTGACATGACGGCGTGCGGCAACCACCAGTAAATCCCCGTAATAATTATGCTCAGGTGAACCACCTGAAGCAATGCTTCCTGGGACTGGTGGTTCAGTAAAACCCAAGTTGGTCGCCGCCGGCACTCGCATTCAAAAATGTCTTTTAAAAGGTTTGTCGATGTTCACGCCGGCACCACTGCATATAACAGGCACCTCCTGTTCCACAATTAGCTGCCCCAATAAAGCAGCCGCGGACCCGCAAGTGTTTCGCAGTGGTGCAATCCCGCGACCAGGCAGGCCGCTATACAAAATACAAAAAGAGTTGCATCTAGGTGGGATGCACTCCCAGGTGGAAATTACGCCAAAGCAAGGACACACGCCATGAACAAAGTCCTTTTCTGGTTTCCTGCCAGACGCGTTTCGGGCCAACGCCCTCTTCAGTGGCAGACCATGTGACGTGGCGGCGTGCGGCAACCACCAGTAAATCCTCGTAATAATTATGCTCAGGTGAACCCCCTGAAGCAATGCTTCCTGGGACTGGTGGTTCAGTAAAACCCAAGTGGGTCACCGCCGGCACTCACATTAAAAAATTTCTTTGAAAAGGATTGCCGATGTTCACGCCGGCACCCCTGCATATAACAGGCACCTCCTGTTCCACAGTTAGCTGCACCAATAAAGCAGCAGCGGACCCCCAAGTGTTTCGCGGTGGGGCAATCTCGCGACCAGGCAGGCCGCTATACAAAATACAAAAAGAGTTGCCTCTAGGTGGGATGCACTCCCAGGTGGAAATTACGCCAAAGCAAGGGCACACGCCATGAACAAAGTCCTTTTCTGGTTTCCTTCCAGACGCGTTTCGGGCCAACGCCCTCTTCAGTGGCAGACCATGTGATCGTGATGGCGTGCGGCAACCACCAGTAAATCCCCGTAATAATTATGCTCAGGTGAACCACCTGAAGCAATGCTTCCTGGGACTGGTGGTTCAGTAAAACCCAAGTGGGTCGCCGCCGGCACTCACATTCAAAAATGTCTTTTAAAAGGAATGCCGATGTTCGCGCCGGCACCCCTGCATATAACAGGCACCTCCTGTTCCACAGTTAGCTGCCCCAATAAAGCAGCCGCGGACCCGCAAGTGTTTCGCGGTGGTGCAATCCCGCGACCAGGCAGGCCGCTATACAAAATACAAAAAGAGTTGCCTCTAGGTGGGATGCACTCCCAGGTGGAAATTACGCCAAAGCAAGGGCACACGCCATGAACAAAGTCCTTTTCTGGTTTCCTGCCAGACGCGTTTCGGGCCATGTGACGGGAGTGCATACGTTTAATCACTCACTTATAGAGTTAGTCACGCACCTACTAAATCACCCATTCAGACACTTATACACCCACTCATTCTTCAATACGCCTTTCCCTATATATATTAAACATATTTAAACTTTACAGAAACACACAGTCACTGGATGATGTCATCTGTGATGTCATTTGAGATGTCATCAGTGATGTCACTGACCATGTCATGAGTGATGTAATATGTGACGTCATCAGCAGTGCATTGCGGGGGCGCGAGTTATAGTTACCTCGCGACCCTTGACCTTGCCAGGTAGGTCGCTCCCCCACCACACAGCTCCGCCTGTGCTGTCTGCCCGCTGCTCCTGTAGGTAAGATCGCCCTCCGCTTGTGGCCCCGGTGCCAGTTTTGTCTGCTTGTCTCCCTTTTCCTTTCTGTGCCCCTCGCTGCCCCACTGTTGTTGTGCCCGTGATTTACCTGCTCTCCCCCGTTTTTCCTTCTGTGACCCTCGCTGCCCCACTGTTGTTGTGCCCGTGATTTACCTGCTCTCCCCCGTTTTTCCTTCTGTGCCCCTCGCTGCCCCACTGTTGTTGTGCCCGTGATTTACCTGCTCTCCCCCCGTTTTCCTTCTGTGCCCCTCGCTGCCCCACTGTTGTTGTGCCCGTGATTTGCCTGCTCTCCCCCGTTTTCCTTCTGTGCCCCTCGCTGCCCCACTGTTGTTGTGCCCGTGATTTGCCTGCTCTCCCCCGTTTTTCCTTCTGTGCCCCTCGCTGCCCCACTGTTGTTGTGCCCGTGATTTACCTGCTCTCCCCCCCGTTTTTCCTTCTGTGCCCCTCGCTGCCTATCGCCATTCCCGCCGCTGCGTCCCTGCGGCCCCGCCCCCTGACTGCCCATTCGCTGCCCCTGCCTCCCGCCTCCCAGCTGCTCCTCCCTCCCACCTCCCCATAAATGGCGGCCGCTGCACGGTGAGGAGAGCGACCCTTGACCTTGCCAGGTAGGTCGCTCCCCACCACACAGCTCCGCCTGTGCTGTCTGCCCGCTGCTCCTGTAGGTAAGATCGCCCTCCGCTTGTGGCCCCGGTGCCAGTTTTGTCTGCTTGTCTCCCCTTTTCCTTTCTGTGCCCCTCGCTGCCCCACTGTTGTTGTGCCCGTGATTTACCTGCTCTCCCCCCGTTTTTCCTTCTGTGCCCCTCGCTGCCCCACTGTTGTTGTGCCCGTGATTTACCTGCTCTCCCCCCGTTTTTCCTTCTGTGCCCCTCGCTGCCCCACTGTTGTTGTGCCCGTGATTTACCTGCTCTCCCCCGTTTTTCCTTCTGTGCCCCTCGCTGCCCCACTGTTGTTGTGCCCGTGATTTACCTGCTCTCCCCCCGTTTTTCCTTCTGTGCCCCTCGCTGCCCCACTGTTGTTGTGCCCGTGATTTACCTGCTCTCCCCCGCTTTTCCTTCTGTGCCCCTCGCTGCCCCACTGTTGTTGTGCCCGTGATTTACCTGCTCTCCCCCGTTTTTTCCTTCTGTGCCCCTCGCTGCCCCACTGTTGTTGTGCCCGTGATTTACCTGCTCTCCCCCGTTTTTCCTTCTGTGCCCCTCGCTGCCCCACTGTTGTTGTGCCCGTGATTTACCTGCTCTCCCCCGTTTTTCCTTCTGTGCCCCTCGCTGCCCCACTGTTGTTGTGCCCGTGATTTACCTGCTCTCCCCCGTTTTTCCTTCTGTGCCCCTCGCTGCCCCACTGTTGTTGTGCCCGTGATTTACCTGCTCTCCCCCGCTTTTCCTTCTGTGCCCCTCGCTGCCCCACTGTTGTTGTGCCCGTGATTTGCCTGCTCTCCCCCGTTTTTCCTTCTGTGCCCCTCGCTGCCCCACTGTTGTTGTGCCCGTGATTTGCCTGCTCTCCCCCGTTTTTTCCTTCTGTGCCCCTCGCTGCCCCACTGTTGTTGTGCCCGTGATTTACCTGCTCTCCCCCCGTTTTTCCTTCTGTGCCCCTCGCTGCCCCACTGTTGTTGTGCCCGTGATTTACCTGCTCTCCCCCCGTTTTTCCTTCTGTGCCCCTCGCTGCCCCACTGCTGTTGTGCCCGTGATTTACCTGCTCTCCCCCGTTTTTCCTTCTGTGCCCCTCGCTGCCCCACTGTTGTTGTGCCCGTGATTTACCTGCTCTCCCCCCGTTTTTCCTTCTGTGCCCCTCGCTGCCCCACTGTTGTTGTGCCCGTGATTTACCTGCTCTCCCCCGTTTTTCCTTCTGTGCCCCTCGCTGCCCCACTGTTGTTGTGCCCGTGATTTACCTGCTCTCCCCCCGTTTTTCCTTCTGTGCCCCTCGCTGCCCCACTGTTGTTGTGCCCGTGATTTACCTGCTCTCCCCCCGTTTTTCCTTCTGTGCCCCTCGCTGCCCCACTGTTGTTGTGCCCGTGATTTACCTGCTCTCCCCCGTTTTTCCTTCTGTGCCCCTCGCTGCCCCACTGTTGTTGTGCCCGTGATTTACCTGCTCTCCCCCGTTTTTCCTTCTGTGCCCCTCGCTGCCCCACTGTTGTTGTGCCCGTGATTTACCTGCTCTCCCCCCGTTTTTCCTTCTGTGCCCCTCGCTGCCCCACTGTTGTTGTGCCCGTGATTTACCTGCTCTCCCCCCGTTTTTCCTTCTGTGCCCCTCGCTGCCCCACTGTTGTTGTGCCCGTGATTTACCTGCTCTCCCCCGTTTTCCTTCTGTGCCCTCGCTGCCCCACTGTTGTTGTGCCCGTGATTTACCTGCTCTCCCCCGTTTTTCCTTCTGTGCCCCTCGCTGCCCCACTGTTGTTGTGCCCGTGATTTGCCTGCTCTCCCCCGTTTTTCCTTCTGTGCCCCTCGCTGCCCCACTGTTGTTGTGCCCGTGATTTGCCTGCTCTCCCCCGTTTTTCCTTCTGTGCCCCTCGCTGCCCCACTGTTGTTGTGCCCGTGATTTACCTGCTCTCCCCCGTTTTTCCTTCTGTGCCCCTCGCTGCCCCACTGTTGTTGTGCCCGTGATTTACCTGCTCTCCCCCCGTTTTTCCTTCTGTGCCCCTCGCTGCCCCACTGTTGTTGTGCCCGTGATTTGCCTGCTCTCCCCCGCTTTTCCTTCTGTGCCCCTCGCTGCCCCACTGTTGTTGTGCCCGTGATTTGCCTGCTCTCCCCCCGTTTTTCCTTCTGTGCCCCTCGCTGCCCCACTGTTGTTGTGCCCGTGATTTACCTGCTCTCCCCCCGTTTTCCTTCTGTGCCCCTCGCTGCCCCACTGTTGTTGTGCCCGTGATTTACCTGCTCTCCCCCCGTTTTTCCTTCTGTGCCCCTCGCTGCCCCACTGTTGTTGTGCCCGTGATTTACCTGCTCTCCCCCGTTTTTCCTTCTGTGCCCCTCGCTGCCCCACTGTTGTTGTGCCCGTGATTTACCTGCTCTCCCCCGTTTTTCCTTCTGTGCCCCTCGCTGCCCCACTGTTGTTGTGCCCGTGATTTACCTGCTCTCCCCCGTTTTTCCTTCTGTGCCCCTCGCTGCCTATCGCCATTCCCGCCGCTGCGTCCCTGCGGCCCCGCCCCTGACTGCCCATTCGCTGCCCCTGCCTCCCGCCTCCCAGCTGCTCCTCCCTCCCACCTCCCCATAAATGGCGGCCGCTGCACGGTGAGGAGAGCGACCCTTGACCTTGCCAGGTAGGTCGCTCCCCACCACACAGCTCCGCCTGTGCTGTCTGCCCGCTGCTCCTGTAGGTAAGATCGCCCTCCGCTTGTGGCCCCGGTGCCAGTTTTGTCTGCTTGTCTCCCCTTTTCCTTTCTGTGCCCCTCGCTGCCCCACTGTTGTTGTGCCCGTGATTTACCTGCTCTCCCCCGTTTTTCCTTCTGTGCCCCTCGCTGCCCCACTGTTGTTGTGCCCGTGATTTACCTGCTCTCCCCCCGTTTTTCCTTCTGTGCCCCTCGCTGCCCCACTGTTGTTGTGCCCGTGATTTACCTGCTCTCCCCCGTTTTTCCTTCTGTGCCCCTCGCTGCCCCACTGTTGTTGTGCCCGTGATTTGCCTGCTCTCCCCCGTTTTTCCTTCTGTGCCCCTCGCTGCCCCACTGTTGTTGTGCCCGTGATTTGCCTGCTCTCCCCCGTTTTTTCCTTCTGTGCCCCTCGCTGCCCCACTGTTGTTGTGCCCGTGATTTACCTGCTCTCCCCCCGTTTTTCCTTCTGTGCCCCTCGCTGCCCCACTGTTGTTGTGCCCGTGATTTACCTGCTCTCCCCCGCTTTTCCTTCTGTGCCCCTCGCTGCCCCACTGTTGTTGTGCCCGTGATTTACCTGCTCTCCCCCCGTTTTTCCTTCTGTGCCCCTCGCTGCCCCACTGTTGTTGTGCCCGTGATTTACCTGCTCTCCCCCCGTTTTTCCTTCTGTGCCCTCGCTGCCCCACTGTTGTTGTGCCCGTGATTTACCTGCTCTCCCCCCGTTTTTCCTTCTGTGCCCCTCGCTGCCCCACTGTTGTTGTGCCCGTGATTTACCTGCTCTCCCCCCGTTTTTCCTTCTGTGCCCCTCGCTGCCCCACTGTTGTTGTGCCCGTGATTTACCTGCTCTCCCCCGTTTTTCCTTCTGTGCCCCTCGCTGCCCCACTGTTGTTGTGCCCGTGATTTACCTGCTCTCCCCCCGTTTTTCCTTCTGTGCCCCTCGCTGCCCCACTGTTGTTGTGCCCGTGATTTACCTGCTCTCCCCCGTTTTTCCTTCTGTGCCCCTCGCTGCCCCACTGTTGTTGTGCCCGTGATTTACCTGCTCTCCCCCGTTTTTCCTTCTGTGCCCCTCGCTGCCCCACTGTTGTTGTGCCCGTGATTTACCTGCTCTCCCCCCGTTTTTCCTTCTGTGCCCCTCGCTGCCCCACTGTTGTTGTGCCCGTGATTTACCTGCTCTCCCCCGTTTTTCCTTCTGTGCCCCTCGCTGCCCCACTGTTGTTGTGCCCGTGATTTACCTGCTCTCCCCCCGTTTTTCCTTCTGTGCCCCTCGCTGCCTATCGCCATTCCCGCCGCTGCGTCCCTGCGGCCCCGCCCCCTGACTGCCCATTCGCTGCCCCTGCCTCCCGCCTCCCAGCTGCTCCTCCCTCCCACCTCCCCATAAATGGCGGCCGCTGCACGGTGAGGTGAGCGACCCTTGACCTTGCCAGGTAGGTCGCTCCCCCACCACACAGCTCCGCCTGTGCTGTCTGCCCGCTGCTCCTGTAGGTAAGATCGCCCTCCGCTTGTGGCCCCGGTGCCAGTTTTGTCTGCTTGTCTCCCTTTTCCTTTCTGTGCCCCTCGCTGCCCCACTGTTGTTGTGCCCGTGATTTACCTGCTCTCCCCCCGTTTTTCCTTCTGTGCCCCTCGCTGCCCCACTGTTGTTGTGCCCGTGATTTACCTGCTCTCCCCCCGTTTTTCCTTCTGTGCCCCTCGCTGCCCCACTGTTGTTGTGCCCGTGATTTACCTGCTCTCCCCCCGTTTTTCCTTCTGTGCCCCTCGCTGCCCCACTGTTGTTGTGCCCGTGATTTGCCTGCTCTCCCCCGTTTTCCTTCTGTGCCCCTCGCTGCCCCACTGTTGTTGTGCCCGTGATTTACCTGCTCTCCCCCCGCTTTTCCTTCTGTGCCCCTCGCTGCCTATCGCCATTCCCGCCGCTGCGTCCCTGCGGCCCCGCCCCCTGACTGCCCATTCGCTGCCCCTGCCTCCCGCCTCCCAGCTGCTCCTCCCTCCCACCTCCCCATAAATGGCGGCCGCTGCACGGTGAGGAGAGCGACCCTTGACCTTGCCAGGTAGGTCGCTCCCCACCACACAGCTCCGCCTGTGCTGTCTGCCCGCTGCTCCTGTAGGTAAGATCGCCCTCCGCTTGTGGCCCCGGTGCCAGTTTTGTCTGCTTGTCTCCCCTTTTCCTTTCTGTGCCCCTCGCTGCCCCACTGTTGTTGTTCCCGTGATTTACCTGCTCTCCCCCGTTTTTCCTTCTGTGCCCCTCGCTGCCCCACTGTTGTTGTGCCCGTGATTTACCTGCTCTCCCCCGTTTTCCTTCTGTGCCCCTCGCTGCCCCACTGTTGTTGTGCCCGTGATTTACCTGCTCTCCCCCGTTTTTCCTTCTGTGCCCCTCGCTGCCCCACTGTTGTTGTGCCCGTGATTTGCCTGCTCTCCCCCGTTTTTCCTTCTGTGCCCCTCGCTGCCCCACTGTTGTTGTGCCCGTGATTTGCCTGCTCTCCCCCGTTTTTTCCTTCTGTGCCCCTCGCTGCCCCACTGTTGTTGTGCCCGTGATTTACCTGCTCTCCCCCGTTTTTCCTTCTGTGCCCCTCGCTGCCCCACTGTTGTTGTGCCCGTGATTTACCTGCTCTCCCCCCGCTTTTCCTTCTGTGCCCCTCGCTGCCCCACTGTTGTTGTGCCCGTGATTTACCTGCTCTCCCCCCGTTTTTCCTTCTGTGCCCCTCGCTGCCCCACTGTTGTTGTGCCCGTGATTTACCTGCTCTCCCCCCGTTTTCCTTCTGTGCCCCTCGCTGCCCCACTGTTGTTGTGCCCGTGATTTACCTGCTCTCCCCCCGTTTTTCCTTCTGTGCCCCTCGCTGCCCCACTGTTGTTGTGCCCGTGATTTACCTGCTCTCCCCCGTTTTTCCTTCTGTGCCCCTCGCTGCCCCACTGTTGTTGTGCCCGTGATTTACCTGCTCTCCCCCGTTTTTCCTTCTGTGCCCCTCGCTGCCCCACTGTTGTTGTGCCCGTGATTTACCTGCTCTCCCCCGTTTTTCCTTCTGTGCCCTCGCTGCCCCACTGTTGTTGTGCCCGTGATTTACCTGCTCTCCCCCGTTTTTTCCTTCTGTGCCCCTCGCTGCCCCACTGTTGTTGTGCCCGTGATTTACCTGCTCTCCCCCCGTTTTTCCTTCTGTGCCCCTCGCTGCCCCACTGTTGTTGTGCCCGTGATTTACCTGCTCTCCCCCCGTTTTTCCTTCTGTGCCCCTCGCTGCCCCACTGTTGTTGTGCCCGTGATTTACCTGCTCTCCCCCCGTTTTTCCTTCTGTGCCCCTCGCTGCCTATCGCCATTCCCGCCGCTGCGTCCCTGCGGCCCCGCCCCCTGACTGCCCATTCGCTGCCCCTGCCTCCCGCCTCCCAGCTGCTCCTCCCTCCCACCTCCCCATAAATGGCGGCCGCTGCACGGTGAGGTGAGCGACCCTTGACCTTGCCAGGTAGGTCGCTCCCCACCACACAGCTCCGCCTGTGCTGTCTGCCCGCTGCTCCTGTAGGTAAGATCGCCCTCCGCTTGTGGCCCCGGTGCCAGTTTTGTCTGCTTGTCTCCCCTTTTCCTTTCTGTGCCCCTCGCTGCCCCACTGTTGTTGTGCCCGTGATTTACCTGCTCTCCCCCGTTTTTCCTTCTGTGCCCCTCGCTGCCCCACTGTTGTTGTGCCCGTGATTTACCTGCTCTCCCCCGTTTTCCTTCTGTGCCCCTCGCTGCCCCACTGTTGTTGTGCCCGTGATTTACCTGCTCTCCCCCCGTTTTTCCTTCTGTGCCCCTCGCTGCCCCACTGTTGTTGTGCCCGTGATTTGCCTGCTCTCCCCCGCTTTTTCCTTCTGTGCCCCTCGCTGCCCCACTGTTGTTGTGCCCGTGATTTACCTGCTCTCCCCCGTTTTTCCTTCTGTGCCCCTCGCTGCCTATCGCCATTCCCGCCGCTGCGTCCCTGCGGCCCCGCCCCCTGACTGCCCATTCGCTGCCCCTGCCTCCCGCCTCCCAGCTGCTCCTCCCTCCCACCTCCCCATAAATGGCGGCCGCTGCACGGCCGCGCAGCGGACGTGCGCAGCGGGCGCGCCGCTGGCGCGCCGAAGGCGCGCCTAAGGCAAGCCCGTCTGCGCCCGTCCGCGACTGGACCGCGCCCAGCGCCAGAACCCTGGATCCCACCGATGCAACACCACTCGACGGACCTACGACGCCGCCACACTCACCGCACTCAATGCCGGCCGGAACCCTGCCTGCTACCGAGCCTCACCGAGACGCACCCACGGACCCTTCACCTGCCAAACCTGCCGATTCACCTGCCCCCGGACGTGCACCACCTCCGCCAAGTCGAGCAACAGCAGCAACCACCTGAAATGCATCCTGCTGAACACCCGCTCCGTCCACAGGCACGCCGTGGAACTCTGGGACCTGCTCGACGCAACAGCACCGGACATCGCCTTCCTCACCGAAACCTGGATGAACGCCTCCTCAGCGCCTGACATCGCCATAGCCATCCCGGATGGATACAAGATCACCCGGAGGGACCGCGTCAACCAGACGGGAGGAGGCATCGCCATCGTACACAAGAACACCATCCGCATCTCGACTAACTCCGACGAGACCTTCACCGCCGCCGAACACCTACACTTCCAGATACACACGGACCCCAAGACCACCCTCCGAGGCACCCTCATCTACAGACCCCCGGGTCCACGCACACTATTCAGCGAAGACATCGCAGACTTCATCAGCCCGCACGCCATGCCCTCCGCCGACTACATCCTCCTAGGGGACCTCAACTTCCACCTGGAGAACAACAACGACAGAAACACCACCGCCCTGCTGGACAACCTCGCCAACCTCGGACTCAAACAACTGGTGAACACGCCCACCCACTACGCCGGCCACACGCTTGACCCCGTCTTCTCGTCCAGCAAGCACATCTCCTTCAGCCACGCCACCGGACTCCACTGGACCGACCACAGCTGCGTCCACTTCAGCTTCAGAAAGACTGCGACCCACCACCACCCGCAACAGGCTCCCCGCCGGAGCTGGAGCAAGATCACCGCCGAGCAGCTCACCGCCTCCTCAGCCAGAACACACCCACCGACACAACGGACCCAAACGAAGCAGCCAGCAACCTCGCCAAGTGGCTGACCGCCTGCGCCGACGACCTCGCACCACTAAAAACCCTCCCAGCAGACCCGGAAGCAAGAAAACCCCTTGGTTCACCAACGAACTCAAGGAATCCAAGAAGAACTGCCGCACTCTCGAGAAAACCTGGCGACTCGTCCAGACCACAGACAACAGGACCGCCCTCAAGCACGCCACCCGCAAACACCACCAGCTGATCCGTGCCACCAAGAAGTCGGCACTCAAAGAACGACTGGACAACAACGCCCATGACAGCAAGGAACTTTTCAGCATCGTCAAAGAGTTCTCCAACCCCAGCGCCGGAAACAACGACATCACCCCTCGCAAGACCTCTGCAACTCACTCTCCGCGTTCTTCCACCGCAAGATCACCGACATACACAACAGCTTCGACGCACAAACAACGCACCCTACCGCCGAACCAATGCCCGCCACCACCACCCTCTGCAACTGGACCCCGATCAACACCGAAGACACCACCCGCACGATGAACTCCATCCACTCCGGATCACCAACCGACCCCTGCCCACACCACGTCTTCAACAAAGCCGACGCCACCATCGCACCCCATCTCCGGGACATCATCAACTCCTCCTTCCACACCGCCACCTTCCCGGAGAGCTGGAAGCACGCCGAGCTTACCGCCCTCCTGAAGAAACCAACGGCGGACCCCACCGACCTCAAGAACTACCGCCCCATCTCGCTCCTTCCGTTTCCGGCCAAAGTCATCGAGAAGACCGTCAACAGACAGCTTGCCGCCTTCCTCGAGACGAATGGATCCCTCGACCCCTCGCAGTCCGGGTTTCGGGCCAACCACAGCACCGAGACCGCCCTTATCGCAGCCACCGACGACATCAGAACCCTAACCGACAACGGGGAAACAGCTGCCCTCATCCTCCTGGACCTCTCCGCGGCGTTCGACACCGTCTGCCACCGCACCCTAGTGAAGCGCCTCAGCAACATCGGAATCCGAGAGAAAGCACTGGAATGGATCATCTCGTTCCTCGCCGGAAGAACCCAGAGAGTCCGCCTCTCCCGTTCAGATCCGAAGCCACCGAAGTCATCTGCGGCGTTCCACAAGGATCCTCACTCAGCCCGACCCTCTTCAACGTCTACATGAGCCCCCTCGCAGCCATCGCACGCCGACACAACCTCAACATCATCTCCTACGCCGACGACACCCAGCTGATCCTCTCCCTCACCAACGACCCCACCACCGCCAGAGCCAACCTGCACGACGGGATGAGAGACGTCGCCGACTGGATGAGGAACAGCCGCCTTAAACTGAACTCAGACAAGACGGAAGTCCTCATCCTGGGCTCATCACCCTCCGCCTGGGACGACTCCTGGTGGCCCCCGGCCCTGGGCACCGCACCCAAGCCAACGGACCACGCACGCAACCTGGGCTTCATCCTGGACTCCTCCCTATCGATGACCAGACAAGTCAACGCCGTCTCATCTTCATGCTTCAACACTCCTGCGCATGCTCCGTAAGATCTTCAGATGGATCCCCACTGAAACCAGGAAGACCGTCACCCAGGCACTCGTCACCAGCCGACTGGACTATGGGAACACCCTCTACGCCGGAACCACAGCCAAACTTCAAAAGAGACTCCAGCGCATCCAGAACGCCTCCGCACGACTCATCCTGGACATCCCCCGACACAGCCACATCACCGTACACCTGAAAGACCTGCACTGGCTCCCCGTCAGCAAGAGAATCACGTTCAGACTCCTCACCCACGCACACAAGGCCCTCCACGACCTGGGCCCAAAGTACCTCAACGACCGCATGTCCTTCTACACGCCCACACGCCATCTACGATCAACCAGCCACGCCCTCGCCACCGTACCACGCATCCGCAGAACCACCGCCGGAGGAAGATCCTTCTCCTACCTGGCGGCCAAGACCTGGAACTCCTCCCCACTCACCTTCGGCGAACCCAGGACCATCTCGCCTTCAGGAAGCAGCTCAAGACCTGGCTGTTCGAGCAGTAACTTACCCCCTCCCCCAGCGCCTTGAGACCCTCCCGGGTGAGTAGCGCGCTCTATAAATGCCGTGATTGATTGATTGATTGACTGAACTAACTATAACGGGGGAATTTCATGGGTTTTGTACGAGTGCAATGTCCAACTAACTATAACTGTCCCTAAAACCTATGGTTTTTTCAGTGAATTTCTAAGGTTTTTAAATGCTAATTTCTAACTATAACGTGCCTGAAACCTACGGTTTTTCAGTGAATATATATATATATATATATATATATATATGTATATATATATATATATCCAAGCTCCAAATATATATATATATATTATCTACTGACGGTCGCCAGTAGATAGTTATAGTTAGGACCTATTTTCCATAGGAAATCCACGACATTCTATTTGAAATAACTCTTGCGTCGGTTGACGAATCTTCGCGAAATTTTCAAACTTTATGGCCCGCTCCGGTCCGCTCCTACCCTGAAAGTCTCAGGGTGATTCGTCAAGCAGGGGCCGAGAAAAAGGGGGTCCCAAAACGTGTTTTCCCCATTCATTTTCCCATAGGAAACTTTAGACACGGCTACAGCCTGAACTGCTGAACGGAATTACACCAAATTTGGCAAAGAGGTAGTTCTTGGTTCAGAAAGAACCCTTTTGTTAAATGGTGTAAATCCGTTCAGTAGTTGCGGAGAAATTAAAAAAATAAGAGTCAAAAAATCAATTTCCCATAGGAAAATTTAGACACGGCTACAGCCCGAACTGCTGAACGGAATTACACCAAATTTGGCAAAGAGGTAGTTCTTGGTTCAGAAAGAACCCTTTTGTTAAATGGTGTAAATCCGTTCAGTAGTTGCTGAGAAAATCAAAAGTAAAAGTACATATATATCTATGGCCGCGTCGGATTCGTGCACCGTCCCGAACACGAGCTGTCTGCTAATTGGCTGTCAACACTCCAAACCAGGAAGTGTTGGCAGCCATCTTGTTCCTCGGTAGAACCGAGGAACAAGAAAGCAGTAAAAAAAAGTGCGCAAAACGCACAAAGGGGGCAGGGTAGAAACACCCTGACCCCTAGGTCTGCTCAGGGGTCCCACAAGGACCCCTGGGCAGAAAAAGCATTTTTTTTTAAATCGGCAGGATGCGCTCAGGGAGCGCGAATCCTGCTGGAAAAAAAATCGAAGAGCGGTCTCCCGCTTCGATTGTATTTGCCCCGGGTGGCCCAAGTCCCGGGGGCATGGTGGGAGGTTAAATTTATGTATGGGGGCCTCAAGGGCCCCCAAGCCCCGGGGACCACCACACCCCGGGGCTTTCTTTTAAAATGGTGCGGGAGGGCTCTGAGCCCTCCCGCAGCCCCGGGACCACCACCTCCCCGGGGCTTCTTTTTAAAAACTTTTTCCTGTGTGGGGGGCTCGAGCCCACCCACATGCCCGGGGACCGCCACCTCCCGGGGCACTAACAAATTAAAATGGGGGTCCGTTTTGGACCCCCGAAGCCCTGGGGACCACCACCTCCCGGGGCTTTGCTGATGTGGGGAGTGGGGCCGCGCGGCCCCCTCCTGGAGCCTGTGGTGGCCCTGGGGACTGCCACCCCCAGGGCCGGCTCCTGCAGTGTCCCGGGGTGCCTACCCCGGGACACTGCTGTTTGCAATGACAGGACGGGAGCCTCGCGGCTCCCGTCCTGTCATTGCAAACTGCTTGGATATTGGAAGAGAGAGCAGGAAACCTGCTCTCGCTTCCAATATCCAAAGACAATTGCTTTTCCACATGGGGGCAGCATGTTAGCTGCTCCCCGTGTGAGAAAAGCAATGCCGGCTCCCTTAGGACACGGGAGCCGAGCGGACTGTGGGGGTTCGGGACCCCCACAGTCCCCAACAGAGGCCAGGCCCCGGGGATGGGGTCCCCGGGGCCATAAGTGGCCCGGGAGGGGGCCACACGGCCCCCTCCCCAGAAATAAGTAAAAAAAAAAAAGAAAAAGAAAAAAGGCCTGCCCCAGGGGATGGGGTCCCCGGGGCAAAAGGAGGCCTGAGGAGGGGGCCACGCAGCCCCCTCCTTAAAAATTAAAGAAAAGTGTGGCCATGCCCCGGGGATGGGGTCCCCGGGGCAGGATTCGGCCAGGGGAGGGGGCCACGCGGCCCCTTCCCGTTTAATTGAAAAAAAAAAAGGGGGTAAGGCCCTGGGGGATGGGGTCCCCAGGGCCCAAAAATAGGAAGAAGGAAGGGGGCCACACAGCCCCCTTCAGGAAAAAAAAACGATCGGGCCACAGGCCCCGCCCCTTCCTTCACCACTCTGCAAACGCGCCCCTGGCGCGTTTGCAGATGGGAAGTAATTCCACTTCAATACTGGGGGTCCCTGGGGCCAACTAGCCCACCAGGAACCTCCAGTATGCGCCAGGGGCTGCGTTGCAGAGAGGTGTACAGAGGCCACGCCCTTTAAACACCTCTCTGCAACGCAGCTCTGTGGCGCTTTTGGATATACCTGTTGGGCTAGTTGGCCCCAGGGACCCTCAGGATTCAAGGGAGTTAATCCCCCCAACTTAAAACGCGCCACGGGCGCGTTTGCACAGTGGTGAAGGGAGGGCGGGGCTTCAGGTGACATGTGTGCAAACAGGCCCGTGGCGCGTTTTAAGATGGGAATTAAATCCCTTCAATCCTGAGGGTCCCTGGGGGCCAACTAGCCCAACAGGTACATCCAGAAAGCGCCACAGAGCTGCGTTGCAGAGAGGTGTAAAGGGGTGTGGCCTCTCTACACGTCTCTGCAACGCAGCCTCTGGCGCATACTGGAGGTTCCTGGTGGGCTAGTTGGCCCCTAGGGACCCTCATGATTCAAGGGGACTTAATCCCCAACTTAAAACGCGCCACGGGGCACGTTTGCACAGATGTCACCTCAGGCCCCGCCCCTACCGTCACCATTGTGCAAATATTCCTCTAAAATCTGCCGAAATACGAATTCCGATTTACTCACCTGTTATCAGGAGAGACCTCAGTGCTGCATCTTTCAGCCCAGTACTGATCCTCAAAAGTAATTTTAACCGTACTTACCAGTAACTTGAATTTCCTTCCATAGGATATCATTGTCTGCTTTTTGCTGAAAAAGTTTCTAAGTGTTGATTTTGAAACATACAAATATTCCTCTAAAATCAGCCGAAATACAAATTCCGATTTACTCACCTGTTATCAGGAGAGACCTCAGTGCTGTATCTTTCAGCCCAGTACTGGTCCTGAAAAGTAATTTTAACCGTACTTACCAGTAACTTGAATTTCCTTCCATAGGATATCATTGCCTGCTTTTTGCTGAAAAAGTTTCTAAGTGTTGATTTTTGAAACATACAAATATTCCTCTAAAATCAGCCGAAATACGAATTCCGATTTACTCACCTGTTATAAGGAGAGACCTCAGTGCTGTATCTTTCAGCCCAGTACTGGTCCTGAAAAGTAATTTTTACCGTACTTACCAGTAACTTGAATTTCCTTCCATAGGCTAACATTGACTGGTTTCACTTGGAAATTCTTCTAAGTGTGGAGTTTTGGAACTTTAAAATATTCCTCAAAATCAGCCGAAATACCAATTCCGATTTACTCACCTGTTATCAGGAGAGACCTCAGTGCTGCATCTTTCAGCCCAGTACTGATCCTCAAAAGTAATTTTAACCGTACTTACCAGTAACTTGAATTTCCGTCCATAGGATATCATTGTCTGCTTTTTTGCTGAAAAAGTTTCTAAGTGTTGATTTTTGAAACATACAAATATTCCTCTAAAATCAGCCGAAATCCGAATTCTGATTTACTCACCTGTTATCAGGAGAGACCTCAGTGCTGCATCTTTCAGCCCAGTACTGGTCCTGAAAAGTAATTTTAACCGTACTTACCGGTAACTTGAATTTCCTTCATAGGCTAACATTGACTGGTTTCACTTGGAAATTCTTCTGTGTGGAGTTTTGGAACTTTATAATATTCCTCTAAAATCAACCAAAGTACGAATTCCAATTTACTCACCTGTTATCAGGAGAGAACCCAGTGCTGCATCTTTTAGCCCAGCACTGACCCTGAAAAGTAATTTTAACCGTACTTACCAGTAACTTATATTTTCTTCCATAGGAATCCATTGTCTGGTTTTCAGCAGAAAAGTTTCAAAGTGTCGATTTTCACAAACTACAAATATTCCTTAAAAATCGCCTGTATGACTTAAACGCATTCTTTCAACTGTTTACAGGAGATGCACCAGTGCTGGATCGGATCCAACACTGAGTAAGAAAAAGTAACGATAACAGTTTTTACCTGCTAAGTGAATTTCCTTTCATAGGATAACATTGGTGATTCTATGTGAAAAAGTTTCTAAGTGTCAACTTTTAAAATACAATAATATTCCTTAAAAATCACTACTGTAACCAAAACGCTTTTACTCAACTGTTTACAGGAGATGTCCCAGGACTGAATCTAGGATCCAGTTCTGTGGTTAGAAAAGTAATCCATAAAGTAACTAATTGCATTTAACTAGAAATTCACATTGAGCTGAATGTTGCATTGTGTTTGAAAATGTGTTGCCCATTGCAACAACTGTAACTACTGTACTTAAAAGTCTATTGCCTATGTGCAAAGTATTTAAACTAAAGTAATTCATTCTCAGAAAGTATTTTTTGTAATGTAATGTATAATGTAATTACAATGTAATTTAAAAATAAAATATGTAAAAAAAAGGTTTCTAAAAATGTAGTAAATCAGTATGACAAAAATTAATATAACAATTAATACATTTAAAAATTGTCATTTACAAAACCTTTGAAATTCACTGAAAAAACCGTAGGTTTCAGACATGTTATAGTTAGGAATTAGCATTTAAAAAACCTTTGAAATTCACTGAAAAAACCATAGGTTTCAGATATGTTATAGTTAGAAATTAGCATTTAAAAAACCTTTGAAATTCACAGAAAAAACCATTGGTTTTAGGGAAAGTTATAGTTACTTGGACATTGCACTCGTACAAAACCCGTGAAATTCCCTGTTATAGTTAGTTCAGCTAACTATAACTCGCGCTCCGCAATGCACTGCTGATGACGTCACATATTACATCACTCATGACATGGTCAGTGACATCACTGATGACATCACTGATGACATCTCAAATGACATCACTGATGACATCATCCACGTGATAATCTGATGCACCTCCTCACACCCTAATATAACCTTTGATTCACCCACTCTAAATTACAGACTGCCATTCGCAAAACCATAGACACTCCAACACCAATAACTACATAACCACTCACTGATTCATAGGTCTACGCACACATCCACTCACTCACCCGTACAGTCACTCATACTTACGGTCACTCAGTAAAGGACTATCATATGCACTCATACTCCTATATAGACACTCAAACACCGCCACTCATCCATAGAGGTACTCACACACCTAGTCAGTCATGCAAATAATTAAACACACTGCTATTTACTCACCTATACAGTTATACACACACCAGCTCACTTACTCATACAAATACTAGCACATTATTACGCTCTTATACAATCACTGATACAAGCACACACTCATCCATACAGCCACTATCACAATCACTCACTCTCAGCTATAGCTATTTATATACTCCAACACACATATATACTGCCTTTCACATATGTAGTTACTCACACATGTACCACTGGGACATACATTCACTCACTAACACACTCTTACACACACTTACCCACCCATACAGTCTATCACAGATGCACTCTTGAAACCATCCACCCAGTGAATCACCCACTCACACATCTATGCACAGAGTCGCACACACCCCTCCCACACAAACACTCAGGCACCCATACAGATACTCAGACAACCATTCAATAACTCATATAGACACTCATGTAGCTATTCACAAACACATGCAGCCACTTACACAGCAACAGACAGACGGATACAGACATTCACCCAGTTTAGTCACTAACCCATGCATTCAGTAAGATACGTTAAATCACTCACTTATAGAGTCAGTCACGCACCTACTAAATCATCCATACTAACACTTACACACCCACTCATTCTTCAATACGTCTTTTCCTATATATATTAAAAATATTTAAACTTTACAGAAACACACAGTCACTGGATGATGTCATCAGTGATGTCATTTGAGATGTCATCAGTGATGTCATCAGTGATGTCACTGACCATGTCATGAGTGATGTAATATGTGACGTCATCAGCAGTGCATTGCGGGGCGCGAGTTATAGTTAGCTGAACTAACTATAACGGGGGAATTTCACGGGTTTTGTACGAGTGCAATGTCCAAGTAACTATAACTGTCCCTAAAACCAATGGTTTTTTCAGTGAATTTCAAAGGTTTTTAAATGCTAATTTCTAACTATAACATATCTGAAACCTATGGTTTTTTCAGTGAATATATATATATATAAAGCTCCAAGTTGCCCACAGGTTAGGGACGCACTTGGACATCAGTTCGCTTTCAAGCATTAAAGTAAGACTGCTCAGCATTCTGATACATTTTCAGCCATGTCGATGATACACTGATGCGTTTCTGAGCTTATTGCTCTCTTCAGAGGCTCGACATATTGTGTGCCGCATCTGACACGCCCCGCAATTATCATTAATTAACGCCCTCCAATGGGCTACTCCAATGAGTATGATACTTGCTGGGCCTTGTAGTCCGTGTCAGGATCGTTTCTCCCTCATGGGTGCACAGAAATTCATGCTTTCCTTATATAAAGCCCTCCGATGGGCCTCAGCTTGCATGGCAGTCATAAATCCTATTGACTGTTGTCTCACATTGCGAGCTCGGCATGATTCCAAGCCCAGTGACCCCCTATGATCCCGGGGTGGTTCAGTCCTTCGCGGCTGGGCAGCCGTGTGATAAATCAAAGCTCCAAGTTGCCCACAGGTTAAGGACGCACTTGGACATCAGTTTGCTTTCAAGCATTAAAGTAAGACTGCTCAGCATTCTGATACATTTTCAGCCATGTCGATGATAGCCTGACGCGTTTCTGAGCTTATGGCTCTCTTCAGAGGCTCAATCAATCAATCATGTCACTTATAAAGCGCACTACATACCCGCGAGGGTCTCAAGGCGCTGGGGGAAGAGGGGGGTGGTGCTGCTACTGATCGAAGAGCCAGGTCTTGAGGAGTCTTCTGAAGGCCAGTAGGTCTTGGGTCTGTCGGAGGTTGGTGGGGAGGGTGTTCCAGGTCTTGGCGGCGAGGTGGGAGAAGGATCTGCCGCCGGCGGTCGTTTTCCGGATGCGGGGGACTGTGGCAAGGCTGGTCGAGCGGAGCTGGCGGGTGGGGGTGTAGAAGCTGAGTCGTCTGTTGAGGTAGGCTGGTCCGGAGTTGTGGAGTGCTTTGTGTGCGTGGGTGAGGAGCTTGAAGGTTATCCTCTTGTTGACAGGGAGCCAGTGCAGGTCTCTCAGGTGGGGTGTGATGTGGCTGCGTCGGGGATGTCGAGGATAAGACGTGCAGAGGCGTTCTGGATGCGTTGCAGCCGTCTCAGGAGCTTAGCCGTCGTTCCTGCGTAGAGGGCGTTTCCGTAGTCCAGCCTGCTGGTGACGAGGGCCTGGGTGACTGTTTTTCTTGTTTCGGTGGGGATCCACTTGAAGATCCTGCGGAGCATTCGGAGGATGTTGAAGCAGGATGAGGAAACGGCGTTGACCTGCTTAGTCATGGAGAGGGTGGGGTCGAGGATGACCCCTAGGTTGCGTACGTGGTCGGTGGGTGGCGGGGCTGTTCCCAGTGATGTTGGCCACCAGGAGTCGTCCCAGGCTGAAGGGTTGGAACCAAGGATGAGGACCTCCGTCTTGTCCGAGTTCAGCTTCAGGCGGCTGGTCCTCATCCATTCGGCGACGGCCTTCATTCCTTCGTGGAGGTGGGCTTTGGCGGTGTGAGGGTCTTTGGTGAGGGAGAGGATCAGCTGGGTGTCGTCGGCGTAGGAGATGATGTTGAGGTTGTGCTGTCGGGCGACGTGGGCGAGGGGTGCCATGTAGATGTTGAACAGTGTTGGGCTGAGGGAGGAGCCTTGGGGTACGCCGCAGATGATCTTGGTGGCCTTGGATCGGAAGGGGGCGAGGCGGACGCTTTGTGTTCTGCCAGAAAGGAAGGATGTGGTCCAGTCCAGGGCCTTCTCTTGGATCCTGGCGTCGTGAAGGCGTGTTCGTAGTGTGTGGTGGCAGACCGTGTCGAAGGCGGCTGATAGGTCCAGGAGGATGAGGGCTGCTGTTTCTCCGTTGTCTAGCAGGGTCCTGATGTCATCGGTGGCGGCGATGAGGGAGGTTTCGGTGCTGTGGTTGCTCCGGAAGCCGGACTGGGAAGGGTCCAGGATGTTGTTCTCCTCGAGGTAGCGGGTCAGTTGTTTGTTGACGATTTTCTCGGTGACCTTCGCGGGGAACGGGAGCAGAGAGATGGGTCGGAAGTTCTTGAGGTCCTTGGGGTCTGCCTTGGGTTTCTTGAGTAAGGCGGTGATCTCGGCTCGACATATTGTGTGCCGCATCTGACACGCCCCCGCAATTATCATTAATTAACGCCCTCCGATGGGCTACTCCAATGAGTATGATGCTTGCTGGGCCTTGTAGTCCGTGTCAGGATCGTTTCTCCCTCATGGGTGCACAGAAATTCATGCTTTCCTTATATAAAGCCCTCCGATGGGCCTCAGCTTGCATGGCAGTCATAAATCCTATTGACTGTTGTCTCACATTGCGAGCTCGGCATGATTCCAAGCCCAGTGACCCCCTATGATCCCGGGGTCATGCAGTCCTTCGCGGCTGGGCAGCCGCGTGATAAATCAAAGCTCCAAGTTGCCCACAGGTTAAGGACGCACTCGGACATCAGTTCGCTTTCAAGCATTAAGGTAAGACTGCTCAGCATTTTGATACATTTTCAGCCATGTAGATGATAGCCTGACACGTTTCTGAGCTTATTGCTCTCTTCAGAGGCTCGAAGCGATACCAAAGGGGATGATGGACGGAGGGCTTGAGCTAATCAAACACTCACCCCCAGTCAACTGATCTGGGTTTAATCCATCATCATTCTTTAGCTCACTCCACCACCCCAGTTCAGACATGGTCATATGCAAATCAGTCTGACCCTGTGCCTCATGGGAACAGTCCAGCCCGAACTGCCAACTCTTCAGAGGCTCGACATATTGTGTGCCGCATCTGACACCCCCCGCAATTATCATTAATTAACGCCTTCCAATGGGCTACTCCAATTAGTATGATGCTTGCTGGGCCTTGTAGTCCGTGTCAGGATCGTTTCTCCCTCATGGGTGCACAGAAATTCATGCTTTCCTTATATAAAGCCCTCCGATGGGCCTCAGCTTGCATGGCAGTCATAAATCCTATTGACTGTTGTCTCACATTGCGAGCTTGGCATGATTCCAAGCCCAGTGACCCCCTATGATCCCGGGGTGGTGCAGTCCTTCGCGGCTGGGCAGCCGCGTGATAAATCAAAGCTCCAAGTTGCTCTGTGGCGCTTACTGGAGGTACCTGGTGGGCTAGTTGGACCCCAAGGACCCTCAGGATTCAAGGGGACTTAATCCCCCAACTTAAAACGCGCCACGGGGCGCGTTTGCACAGTGGTGAAGGGAGGAGGCGGGCCTGATGTGACATGTGTGCAAATACGTCCTGTGGCATGTTTTAAGTTGGGGGATTAAGTCCCCTTGAATCCTGAGGGTCCCTGGGGGCCAACTAGCCCACCAGGTACCTCCAGTAAGCACCACAGAGTTGCGTTGCAGAGAGATGCAAAAAGGGGCGTGGCCTCGGACCACCTCTCTGCAATGCAGCTCTGTGGCGCTTACTGGAGATACCTGGTGGGCTAATTGCCCCCCACGGACCCTCAGGATTCAAGGGGACTTAATCCCCCAACTTAAAACATGCCATGGGCGCGTTTGCACACTTGTGACATCAGGCCCCACCCCCCTCCCTTCACCACTGTGCAAACGGGCCCTCTGGTGCGTTGTAGGTTGGGGATTAAGTCCCTTGAATCTGAGGTCCCTTAGCAACTAGCCACCAGGTACCTCAGTAGCGCCACAGAGCTGCGTTGCAGAGAGGTGTAAAAGGTGCATGTCCTTGAACAACCTCTCTGCAAAGCAGCTCTGTGGCGCTTACTGGAGGTACCTGGTGGGCTAGTTGGCCCCCAGGGACCCTCAGGATTCAAGGGGATTTAATCCCCAACTTACAACGTGCTAGGGGGCACGTTTGCACAGTGGTGGAGGGAGGGGGCGGGGCCTGATATAAGAAGTTAGCAATCCTGCTGTGTGGGACTTACTGGTGGTAATAAAAGGGATAGTTGGCCCCAAGGTTGACGTTGAGGGTTAACTACTCCTCCTGTTACCTCCAATAAATCCCACACAGTGGGATTGCTAAGAGGTGTTTCGGAGGCCACGCTCATCTTTCTCCACCACTCTGGAAACGCGACGGGTATGTTATAGTTAGAAATTAACATTTTAAAAACCTTTGAAATTCACTGAAAAAACCATTGGTTTCAGGGACGTTATAGTTAGAAATTAGCATTTAAAAAACCATTGAAATTCACTGAAAAAACCATAAGTTTCAGGCACGTTATAGTTAGAAATTAGCATTTAAAAAACCTTAGATATTCACTGAAAAAATCATAGGTTTCAGGGACGTTATAGTTAGTTGGACATTTCTCTCGTACAAAACCATAGAAATTCCCCCGTTATAGTTAGTTCAGCTAACTATAACTCGTGCACCCGCAATGCACTGCTGATAACGTCACATATTACATCATTCATGACAAGGTCAGTGACATCACTGATGACATCACTGATGACATCTCAAATGACATCACTGATGACATCATCCATGTGAAAATCTGATGCACCTCCTCACACTCTAATATAACCTTTGATACACCCACTGTAAAATACAGACTACCATTTTCGAAACCATCGACACACCAATACCAGTTACTACATATGCACTCACTGATTCCTAGGTCTACACACACATCCACTCATTCACCCATACAATCACTCATACATGCAGTCACTCATCAATACAACACTATCATAAGCACTCATAGACCTATACAGACACTCACACACCACCATTCATCAAGAGTTACTCACACACCTAGTCAGTCATGCAAAGAATCAATCACACTTCCATTTACTGACCTATACAGTTATACACACACCACATCACTTATTCAAACAGAAACAAATGCATACTTACTCTCTTATTCAATCACTGATACAAGTACACACTCATCCATACAGCCACTCTCACAATCACTGACTCTCACGTATAGTCATTTATATACTTCAACTCTCACATACACTGCCTTTTACATATGTAGTTACTTGGACATGTACCATTGAGACATCCATTCACTCACCAACACACCCATAGACACACTCACCCACCCATACAGCTGTTTCCACATGCACTCTTGAACCCATACACACAGTGAATCAACCACTCAAACATCTATGCACAGAGTCACACACCTCCCACCCACCCACACACACACTCAGGCACCCATACAAATACTCAGGCAACCAATCGATAACCCATATAGACACTCATGTAGCTACTGACCAACCCATGCAGCAGCTTATACAAAAACAGAGAGACTGATACAGACATTCACACAGTTTAGTCACTAACCCATGCATTCAGTAAGACACATTTAATCACTCACTTAAACAGTCAGTCACGCACCTACTAAATCCTCCATCCAGACACTTATACACCCACTCATTCTTCAATACACCTTGGCATATATATAATACATATTTAAACTTTAAAGAAAAACACAGTCACTGGATGATGTCATCAGTGATGTCATCAGTGATGTCATTTGAGATGTCATCAGTGATGTCATCAGTGATGACACTGACCATGTCATGAATGATGTAATATTTGACGTCATCAGCAGTGCATTGCAGGTGCGCGAGTTATAGTTAGCTGAACTAACTATAACGGGGGAATTTCTATGGTTTTGTACGAGAGAAATGTCCAACTAACTATAACATCCCTGAAACCTATGGTTTTTTCAGTGAATATATATATATATATATATATATATATATATATATATATATTCCAACAATTCCACAAATAAACGCACTCTCAAAAAGTTTTAAGTGCAAAGCAGGATGCTCTTTATTGCTTGTTACGCGTTTCGACAACTGAATGTCTTGATCACACGAAAAGTGTGGCAACTCGAGCGTGCATACATTAACATAACAATGGACAAAGGACTACAGGTGCAACTCTCACTTCGAATCCAATGTGTCGGCCATTTTGTAACATGCAAATTATTCGTGCAAATTCGCCACCCTTACTAAATGCATGGCAATTGATTCTTAAAGTACATCAAATTTACATATATTTAAGAAGATAGAATATCAAGCTTTGATATCGCACTAGTGGCGTAAAGTACTATGATGGCTAGTGAAATTGTGTACTAAGGCTTGGTAACAGCACTTCATCACGTACATTGATTGCTGTAGTGCATACGGACTAGTGCCTAAGAACCACATCCCTCAATGTGACATTATTAGATAATATAAGAAAGTGCTTAATGTCACACAAGTGGCATAAATTACTATACTAGCTCGTGGCACTGTGAACTATAAATCTTCGTATCGCCATAGGGCTTCATCACGTGCTTATATATATTTATTACTGTCATGTATACGGACTAATGCCTGTAAATTACATCTCTCCATTCAGTAATTATAATACATGTGTACAAATTGAATTCGCACAAGTGGCTTAACAGAGTTGAGGTATCTGAATGCCGTAGTGGCAATGTTACATGACATCATCTTTTGAAGCCACTATCTTGTATTGAGATTAATATCTGTGGGACGTATGAGGGTAGGTTCTTATTAGGGTAAGTGAACTATGCTGTAACTACTAAGTATAGTAGATTAAGCTTGGAAACTCGGGCTCGGGTGAACACCGAATCAAGATAAGAGACTTTTAAAATTTGATAGTATTGTTACATTCCTTATTAGTTTTCCTTTGCACTTTCTCACTGTGGTATATATTGGACAGAGACAATAAATAGTGGTCACTTGGCGAGTCAATACAACTCTTATTGAGTTTCCAAGCTTAATCTACTATACTTAGTAGTTACAGCATAGTTCACTTACCCTAATAAGAACCTACCCTCATACGTCCCACAGATATTAATCTCAATACAAGATAGTGGCTTCAAAAGATGATGTCATGTAACATTGCCACTACGACATTCAGATACCTCAACTCTGTTAAGCCACTTGTGCGAATTCAATTTGTACACATGTATTATAATTACTGAATGGAGAGATGTAATTTACAGGCACTAGTCCGTATACATGAAAGTAGTAAATATATATAAGCACGTGATGAAGCCCTATGGCGATACGAAGATTTATTGTTCACAGTGCCACGAGCTAGTATAGTAATTTATGCCACTTGTGTGACATTAAGCACTTTCTTATATTATCTAATAATGTCACATTGAGGGATGTGGTTCTTAGACACTAGTCCGTATGCACTACAGCAATCAATGTACGTGATGAAGTGCTGTTACCAAGCCTTAGTACACAATTTCACTAGCCATCATAGTACTTTACGCCACTAGTGCGATATCAAAGCTTGATATTCTATCTTCTTAAATATATGTAAATTTGATGTACTTTAAGAATCAATTGCCATGCATTTAGTAAGGGTGGCGAATTTGCACGAATAATTTGCACGTTACAAAATGGCCGACACATTGGATTCGAAGTGAGAGTTGAACCTGTAGTCCTTTGTCCATTGTTATGTTAATTTATGCATGCTCGAGTTGCCACACTTTTCGTGTGATCAAGACATTCAGTTGTCGAAACGCGTAACGAGCAATAAAGAGCATCCTGCTTTGCACTTAAAACTTTGAGAGTGTGTTTATTTGTGGAATTGTTGGAGTATTATAGCCGGTTTTGGGCTTACCGGCATCACGCACCACCTGACTACGGGCTTGTTCCCGAAATGACCCTTCTTCTTGGTTTTGGAATATATATATAGATATATATATATATATACATATTCACTGAAAAAACCATAGGTTTTAGGGACAGTTATAGTTAGTTGGACATTTCACTCGTACAAAACCATAGAAATTCCCCGTTATAGTTAGTTCAGCTAACTATAACTCGCGCCTCGCAATGCACTGCTGATGACGTCACATATTACATCACTCATGACATGGTCAGTGACATCACTGATGACATCACTGATGACATCTCAAATGACATCACTGATGACATCACTGATGACATCATCCAGTGACTGTGTGTTTCTGTAAAGTTTAAATATGTTTAATATATATAGGGAAAGGCGTATTGAAGAATGAGTGGGTGTATAAGTGTCTGAATGGATGATTTAGTACGTGCGTGACTGACTCTACAAGTGAGTGATTAAACGTATCTTACTGAATGCATGGGTTAGTGACTAAACTGTGTGAATGTCTGTATCCGTCTGTTTGTTGGTGTGTAAGTGGATGCATGGATTTGCGAATAGCTACATGAGTGTCTATATGGGTTATTGATTGGTTCTCTGAGTATCTGTATGGCTGCCTGAGTGTTTGTGTGGGTGGGGTGTGTGTGACTCTGTACATAGATGTGTGAGTGGGTGATTCACTGGGTGCATGATTTCAAGAGTGCATCTGTGATGGACTGCTTGGGTGGGTGAGTGTGTGTATGGGTGTGTTAGTGAGTGAATGTATATCTCAGTGGTACATGTGCGAGTAACTACATATGTAAAAGGCAGTATATATGTGTGTTAGAGTATTTAAATGGCTGTAAGTGAGAGTGTGTGATTGTGAGAGTGGCTGTATGGATGCGTGTGTGCTTGTATCAGTTATTGTATAAGAGCGTAAGAATGTGCTAGTATTTGTATAAGTAAGTGAGCTGGTGTGTGTATAACTGTATAGGTGAGTAAATGGGTGTGTGATTAATTTTTTGCATGACTGACTAGGTGTGTGAGTACCTCTATGGATGAGTGGCGGTGTGTGAGTGTTTATATAGGTGTATGAGTGCATATGATACTCCTGTACTGAGTGACTGTAAGTATGAGTGACTGTACGGGTGAGTGAGTAGATGTGTGTGTGTAGACCTAAGAATCAGTGAGTGGGTATGTAGTTATTGGTATTGGAGTGTGTATGGTTTTGAGAATGGCAGTCTGTAATTTAGAGTGGGTGTATCAAAAGTTATATTAGGGTGTGAGAAGATGCATGAAATTATAACATGGATGATGTCATCAGTGATGTAATCAGTGATGTCATTTGAGATATCATCAGTGATGTCACTGACCATGTCATGAGTGATGTAATATGTGACGTCATCAGCAGTGTATTGCGGGGCGCGAGTTATAGTTAGCTGAACTAACTATAACGGAGGAATTTCTATGGTTTTGTACGAGTGAAATGTCCAACTAACTATAACTGTCCCTAAAACCTATGGTTTTTCAGTGAATTTCAAAGGTTTTTAAATGCTAATTTCTAACTATAACGTGTCTGAAACCTATGGTTTTTCAGTGAATTTCAAAGGTTTTTTAAATGCTAATTTCTAACTATAACGTGCCTGAAACCTATGATTTTTAAGTGAATTTCAAAGGTTTTTAAATGCTAGTTTCTAACTATGCCTACAGAGGTAGGACATGTGAAGAAAGAAGAAAAATGCACAGAAAGAAGCAAAAGAAATGCAGAAAGAAGCAACAGAAGTCCACAAAGACGAAGAAAAGTGCAGGAAGAAGCAAAAGATGTGCAGAAAGAACCAACAGACGAGCAGAAAGAGGCCTTGTTGCAAAATCATCCTGTGCCCACAACTTTTTCAGACGGGTACTGGTGGTAACTGACTCTGACTAACCAGAGTCAGTGCTATGCTAAAAGACACTTAGAATACAGTGAAAACACCTACATACACTAGGGAACACTATGCGTTGGGGTACCCCTGTGATTAGCATGACCTCCTCTGTAAGTCCCTAGTACATAATAGGGCAGGGGGATTAAAACTACCTCTTAAAACGCGCTACAGGGCGCGTTTGCACAGTGGTGAAGGGGAGGGGCCTGAGTTGACATGTGTGCAAACGCGCCCCGTGGCGCGTTTTAAGTTGCAGGATTAAGTCCCTTGAATCCTGAGGGTCCCTGGGGCCCAACTAGCCCCCAGGTACCTACAGTTAGGACCACAGAGCTGAGTTGCAGAGAGGCGTTCCGAGGCCACGCACCTTTTTCACCTCTCTGCAACGCAACACTGTTGTGCTTACTGAAGGTACCTGGTGGGCTAGTTGGCCCTCAGGGTCCCTCAGGATTCAAGGGAATTAATTCCCCAACTTAAAACGCACCACAGGGCGTGTTTGCGCACATGTCACCTGAGGCCCCACCCCCTCCCTTCACCACTGTGCAAACGCACCCCGTGGTGCGTTTTAAGTTGAGGGATTAGGTCACCTTGAATCCTGAGGGTCCCTGGGGCCCAACTAGCCCACCAGGTACTTCCAGTAAGCACCACAGGCCTGCGTTGCAACGCCTGTAACAAATTGTGCAGTTGTGTTTAGGTAGTGAAGGGGTCGTGCTGGGGCTGGTGTTTCAGGGTTTAGGGCAGTGCAGTGGTGTTTGGGCAGTGTAGGGGGTCATGCTGGGGCTGGTGTTTCAGGGTTTAGGGCAGTGCAGTGGTGTTCGGGCAGTGTAGGGGTCATGCTGGGGTGGTGTTTCAGGGTTTAGGGTAGTGCAGTGGTGTTCGGGCAGTGTAGGTGGTCGTGCTGGGGCTGGTGTTTCAGGGTTTAGGGCAGTGCAGTGGTGTTCGGGCAGTGTAGGGAGTCGTGCTGGGGGTGGTGGTTTCAGGGTTTAGGGCAGTGCAGTGGTGTTCGGGCAGTGTAGGGGGTACGTGCTGGGGGTGGTGTTTCTAGGGTTTAGGGTAGTGCAGTGGTGTTCGGGCAGTGTAGGGGGTCGTGCTGGGGGTGGTGTTTCAGGGTTTAGGGCAGTGCAGTGGTGTTCGGGCAGTGTAGGGGGTCGTGCTGGGGGTGGTGTTTCAGGGTTTAGGGTAGTGCAGTGGTGTTCGGGCAGTGTAGGGGTTCGTGCTGGGGTGATGTTTCAGGGTTTAGGGCAGTGCAGTGGTGTTCGGGCAGTGTAGGGGTCTTGCTAGGGGTAGTGTTTCAGGGTTTAGGGCAGTGCAGTGGTGTTTGGGCAGTGTAGGGGGTCGTGCTGGGGGTAGTGTTTCAGGGTTTAGGGCAGTGCAGTGGTGTTCGTGCAGTGTAGGAGGTAGTGCAGGGGTGGTGTTTCAGGGTTTAGGGCAGTGCAGTGGTGTTCAGGCAGTGTAGGGGGTCATGCTGGGGGTGGTGTTTCAGGGTTTAGGGCAGTGCAGTGGTGTTCGGGCAGTGTAGGGGGTCGTGCTGGGGGTGGTGTTTCAGGGTTTAGGGCAGTGCAGTGGTGTTCGGGCAGTGTAGGGGGTCGTGCTGGGGGTGGTGTTTCAGGGTTTAGGGCAGTGCAGTGGTGTTCGGGCAGTGTAGGGGTCATGCTGGGGGTGGTGTTTCAGGGTTTAGGGCAGTGCAGTGGTGTTCGGGCAGTGTAGGGGGTCGTGCTGGGGCTGGTGTTTCAGGGTTTAGGGCAGTGCAGTGGTGTTCGGGCAGTGTAGGGGGTCGTGCTGGGGGTGGTGTTTCAGGGTTTAGGGCAGTGCAGTGGTGTTCGGGCAGTGTAGGGAGTCGTGCTGGGGGTGGTGTTTCAGGGTTTAGGGCAGTGCAGTGGTGTTCGGGCAGTGTAGGGGGTCGTGCTGGGGGTGGTGTTTCAGGGTTTAGGGCAGTGCAGTGGTGTTCGGGCAGTGTAGGAGGTCGTGCTGGGGCTGGTGTTTCAGGGTTTAGGGCAGTGCAGTGGTGTTCGGGCAGTGTAGGGGGTCATGCTGGGGGTGGTGTTTCAGGGTTTAGGGCAGTGCAGTGGTGTTCGGGCAGTGTAGGGGGTCATGCTGGGGGTGGTGTTTCAGGGTTTAGGGCAGTGCAGTGGTGTTCGGGCAGTGTAGGGGGTCGTGCTGGGGATGGTGTTTCAGGGTTTAGGCAGTGCAGTGGTGTTCGGGCAGTGTAGGTGGTCGTGCTGGGGGTGGTGTTTCAGGGTTTGGGGCAGTGCAGTGGTGTTCGGGCAGTGTAGGGGTCATGTCTGGGGGTGGTGTTTCAGGGTTTAGGGCAGTGCAGTGGTGTTCGGGCAGTGTAGGGGGTCGTGCTGGGGCTGGTGTTTCAGGGTTTAGGGCAGTGCAGTGGTGTTCGGGCAGTGTAGGGGTCGTGCTGGGGGTGGTGTTTCAGGGTTTAGGGCAGTGCAGTGGTGTTCGGGCAGTGTAGGGGGTCGTGCTGGGGCTGGTGTTTCAGGGTTTAGGGCAGTGCAGTGGTGTTCGGGCAGTGTAGGGGGTCTTGCTGGGGCTGGTGTTTCAGGGTTTAGGGTAGTGCAGTGGTGTTCGGGCAGTGTAGGGGGTCGTGCTGGGGCTGGTGTTTCAGGGTTTAGGGCAGTGCAGTGGTGTTCGGGCAGTGTAGGGGTCGTGCTGGGGCTTGTGTTTCAGGGTTTAAGGCAGTGCAGTGGTGTTTCAGTGCAGTGTAGGCGGTTGTGCTGGGGGTGGTGTTTCAGGGTTTAGGGCAGTGCAGTAGTGTTCAGGCAGTGTAGGGGGTCGTGCTGGGGCTGGTGTTTCAGGGTTTAGGGCAGTGCAGTGGTGTTCGGGCCAGTGTAGGGGGTGGTGCTGGGGCTGGTGTTTCAGGGTTTAGGGTAGAGCAGTGGTGTTCGGGCAGTGTAGGGGGTCGTGCTGGGGCTGGTGTTTCAGGGTTTAGGGCAGTGCAGTGGTGTTCGGGCAGTGTAGGGGGTCTTGCTGGGGTGGTGTTTCAGGGTTTAGGGCAGAGCAGTGGTGTTCGGGCAGTGTAGGGGGTCTTGCTGGGGGTGATGTTTCAGGGTTTAGGGCAGTGCAGTTGTGTTCGGGCAGTGTAGGGGGTCTTGCTGGGGGTAGTGTTTCAGGGTTTAGGGCAGTGCAGTGGTGTTCGTGCAGTGTAGGGGGTCATGCTGGTGGTGGTGTTTCAGGGTTTAGGGCAGTGCAGTAGTGTTCGGGCAGTGTAGGGGGTCGTGCAGGGGGTGGTGTTTCAGGGTTTAGGGCAGTGCAGTGGTGTTCGGGCAGTGTAGGGGGTCGTGCTGTGGGTGGTGTTTCAGGGTTTAGGGCAGTGCAGTGGTGTTCGGGCAGTGTAGGGGGTCGTGCAGGGGGTGGTGTTTCAGGGTTTAGGGCAGTGCAGTGGTGTTCAGGCAATGTAGGGGGTCGTGCTGGGGCTGGTGTTTCAGGGTTTAGGGCAGTGCAGTGGTGTTCGGGCAGTGTAGGGGGTCTTGCTGGGGGTGATGTTTCAGGGTTTAGGGCAGTGCAGTGGTGTTCGGGCAGTGTAGGGGGTCTTGCTGGGGGTAGTGTTTCAGGGTTTAGGGCAGTGCAGTGGTGTTCATGCAGTGTAGGGGGTCGTGCTGGGGATGGTGTTTCAGGGTTTAGGGCAGTGCAGTAGTGTTCGGGCAGTGTATGGGGTCGTGCAGGGGGTGGTGTTTCAGGGATTAGGGCAGTGCAGTGGTGTTCGGGCAGTGTAGGGTGTCGTGCTGGGGGTGGTGTTTCAGGGTTTAGGGCAGTGCAGTGGTATTCTGGCAGTGTAGGGGGTCGTGCACGGGGTGGTGTTCAGGGTTTAGGGCAGTGCAGTGGTGTTCGGGCAGTGTAGGGGGTCGTGCTGGGGCTGGTGGTTCAGGGTTTAGGGCAGTGCATTGGTGTTCGGGCAGTGTAGGGGGTCTTGCTGGGGGTGGTGTTTCAGGGTTTAGGGCAGTGGTGTTCGGGCAGTGTAGAGGGTCTTGCTGGGGGTGATGTTTCAGGGTTTAGGGCAGTGCAGTGGTGTTCGGGCAGTGTAGGGGGCCTTGCTGGGGGTAGTTTTTCAGGGTTTAGGGCAGTGCAGTGGTGTTTGTGCAGTGTAGGGGGTCGTGCTGGGGATGGTGTTTCATTGTTTAGGGCAGTGCAGTAGTGTTCAGGCAGTGTAGGGGGTCCTGCTGGGGCTGGTGTTTCAGGGTTTATGGCAGTGCAGTGGTGCTCGGGCCATGTAGGGGGTCATGCTGGGGGTGGTGTTTCTAGGTTTAGGGTAGTGCAGTGGTGTTCGGGCAGTGTAGGGGGTCGTGCTGGGGCTGGTGTTTCAGGGTTTAGGGCAGTGCAGTGGTGTTCGGGCAGTGTAGGGGGTCATGCTGGGGCTGGTGATTCAGTGTTTTGGGCAGAGCAGTGGTGTTCGGGCAGTGTAGGGGGTCGTGCTGGGGGTGGTGTTTCAGGGTTTAGGGCAGTGCAGTGGTGTTCGGGCAGTGTAGGGGGTCGTGCTGGGGGTGGTGTTTCAGGGTTTAGGGCAGTGCAGTGGTTCAGGCAGTGTAGGGGGTCTTGCTGGGGGTGATGTTTCAGGGTTTAGGGCAGTGCAGTGGTGTTCGGGCAGTGTAGGGGGTCTTGCTGGGGGCAGTGTTTCAGGGTTTAGGGCAGAGCAATGGTGTTCAGGCAGTGTAGGGGTCGTGCTGGAGGAGGTGTTTCAGGGTTTAGGGCAGTGCAGTGGTGTTCGGGCAGTGTAGGGGGTCTTGCTGGGGGTGGTGTTTCAGGGTTTAGGGCAGTGGTGTTCAGGCAGTGTAGGGGGTCATGCTGGGGGTGGTGTTTCAGGGTTTAGGGCAGTGCAGTGGTGTTCGGGCAGTGTAGGGGGTCGTGCAGGGGCTGGTGTTTCAGGGTTTAGGGCAGTGCAGTGGTGTTCGGGCAGTGTAGGGGGTCATGCTGGGGGTGGTGTTTCAGGGTTTAGGGCAGTGCAGTGGTGTTCGGGCAGTGTAGGGGGTCGTGCTGGGGGTGGTGTTTCAGGGTTTAGGGCAGTGCAGTGGTGTTCGGGCAGTGTAGGGGGTGGTGCAGGGGGTGGTGAGTCAGGGTTTAGGGCAGTGCAGTGGTGTTCGGGCAGTGTAGGAGGTCATGCTGGGGGTAGTGTTTTAGGGTTTAGGGCAGTGCAGTGGTGTTCGGGCAGTGTAGGGGGTCATGCAGGGGGGGGTTTCAGGGTTTAGGGCAGTGCAGTGGTGTTCGGGCAGTGTAGGGGTCATGCTGGGGGTGGTGTTTCAGGATTTAGGGCAGTGCAGTGGTGTTCGGGCAGTGTAGGGTGTCGTGCTGGGGGTGGTGTTTCAGGGTTTAGGGCAGTGCAGTGGTGTTCGGGCAGTGTAGGTGGTCTTGCTGGGGGTGGTGTTTCAGGGTTTAGTGCAGTGGTGTTCGGGCAGTGTAGGGGGTCTGTCTGGGGGTGGTGTATCAGGGTTTAGGGCAGTGCAATAGTGTTCGCGCAGTGTAGGGGGTCTTGCTGGGGCTGCTGTTTCAGCGTTTAGGGCAGTGCAGTTGGGTTCGGGCAGTGTAGGGGTCTTGCTGGGGGTGGTGTTTCAGGGTTTAGGGCAGTGCAGTGGTGTTCGGGCATTGTAGGGGGTCTTGCTGGGGCTGGTGTTTCAGGGTTTAGGGCAGTGCAGTGGTGTTCGGGCAGTGTAGGGGGTCTTGCTGGGGCTGGTGTTTCAGGGTTTAGGGTAGTGCATTGGTGTTCGGGCAGTGTAGGGGGTCGTGCTGGGGCTGGTGTTTGAGGGTTTAGGGCAGTGCAGTGGTGTTCGGGCAGTGTAGGGGTCGTGCTGGGGCTTGTGTTTCAGGGTTTAAGGCAGTGCAGTAGTTTTCAGGCAGTGTAGGCGGTTGTGCTGGGGGTGGTGTTTCAGGGTTTAGGGCAGTGCAGTGGTGTTCAGGCAGTGTAGGGAGTCGTGCTGGGGGTGGTGTTTCAGGGTTTAGGGTAGTGCAGTGGTGTTCGGGCAGTGTAGGGGGTCGTGCTCGGGCTGGTGTTTCAGGGTTTTGGGCAGAGCAGTGGTGTTCGGGCAGTGTAGGGGGTCGTGCTGGGGGTGGTGTTTCAGGGTTTAGGGCAGTGCAGTGTTGTTCGGGCAGTGTAGGGGGTCTTGCTGGGGTGGTGTTTCAGGGTTTAGGGCAGTGGTGTTCGGGCAGTGTAGGGGGTCTTGCTGGGGGTGATGTTTCAGGGTTTAGGGCAGTGCAGTTGTGTTCGGGCAGTGTAGGGGGTCTTGCTGGGGGTAGTGTTTCAGGGTTTAGGGCAGTGCAGTGGTGTTCGTGCAGTGTAGGGGGTCATGCTGGTGGTGGTGTTTCAGGGTTTAGGGCAGTGCAGTAGTGTTCGGGCAGTGTAGGGGGTCGTGCAGGGGGTGGTGTTTCAGGGTTTAGGGCAGTGCAGTGGTGTTCGGGCAGTGTAGGGGGTCGTGCTGGGGGTGGTGTTTCAGGGTTTAGGGCAGTGCAGTGGTGTTCGGGCAGTGTAGTGGGTCGTGCAGGGGTGGTGTTTCAGGGTTTAGGGCAGTGCAGTGGTGTTCAGGCAATGTAGGGGGTCGTGCTGGGGCTGGTGTTTCAGGGTTTAGGGCAGTGCAGTGGTGTTCGGGCAGTGTAGGGGGTCTTGCTGGGGGTGATGTTTCAGGGTTTAGGGCAGTGCAGTGGTGTTCGGGCAGTGTAGGGGTCTTGCTGGGGGTAGTGTTTCAGGGTTTAGGGCAGTGCAGTGGTGTTCATGCAGTGTAGGGGGTCGTGCTGGGGATGGTGTTTCAGGGTTTAGGGCAGTGCAGTAGTGTTCGGGCAGTGTATGGGGTTGTGCAGGGGGTGGTGTTTCAGGGATTAGGGCAGTGCAGTGGTGTTCGGGCAGTGTAGGGTGTCGTGCTGGGGGTGGTGTTTTAGGGTTTAGGGCAGTGCAGTGGTGTTCGGGCAGTGTAGGGGGTCGTGCACGGGGTGGTGTTTCAGGGTTTAGGGCAGTGCAGTAGTGTTAGGGCTGTGTAGGGGGTTGTGCTGGGGCTGGTGTTTCAGGGTTTAGGGCAGTGCAGTGGTGTTCGGGCAGTGTAGGGGGTCGTGCTGGGGCTGGTGTTTCACGGTATAGGGCAGTGCAGTGGTGTTCGGGCAGTGTAGGGGGTCATGCTGGGGCTGGTGTTTCAGGGTTTAGGGCAGAGCAGTGGTGTTCGGGCAGTGTAGGTGGTCATGCTGGGGCTGGTGTTTCAGGGTTTAGGGCAGTGCAGTGGTGTTCGGGCAGTGTAGGTGGTCATGCTGGGGCTGGTGTTTCAGGGTTTAGGGCAGTGCAGTGGTGTTCGGGCAGTGTAGGGGGTCGTGCTGGGGCTGGTGTTTCAGGGTTTAGGGCAGTGCAGTAGTGCTCGGGCAGTGTAGGGGGTCGTGCTGGGGGTGGTGTTTCTGGGTTTAGGGTAGTGCAGTGGTGTTCGGGCAGTGTAGGGGGTCGTGCTGGGGGTGGTGTTTCAGGGTTTAGGGCAGTGCAGTGGTGTTCGGGCAGTGTAGGGGGTCGTGCTGGGGGTGGTGTTTCAGGGTTTAGGACAGTGGTGTTCGGGCAGTGTAGGGGGTCTTGCTGGGGGTGATGTTTCAGGGTTTAGGGCAGTGCAGTGGTGTTCGGGCAGTGTAGGGGTCTTGCTGGGGGTAGTGTTTCAGGGTTTATGGCAGTGCAGTGGTTTTGGGCAGTGTAGGGGGGTCGTGCTGGGGGTGGTGTTTCAGGGTTTAGGGCAGTGCAGTGGCGTTCGGGCAGTGTAGGGGGTAGTGAAGGGGGTGGTGTTTCAGGGTTTAGGGCAGTGCAGTGGTGTTCGGGCAGTGTAGGGGGTCGTGCTGGGGGTGGTGTTTCAGGGTTTAGGGCAGTGCAGTGGTGTTCGAACAGTGTAGGGGGTCGTGCAGGGGCTGGTGTTTCAAGGTTTAGGGCAGTGCAGTGGTGTTCGGGCAGTGTAGGGGGTCGTGCTGGGGGTGGTGTTTCAGGGTTTAGGAGTGCAGTGGTGTTCAGTGCAGTGTAGGGGGTCATGCTGGGGGTGGTGTTTCAGGGTTTAGGGCAGTGCAGTGGTGTTCGGGCAGTGTAGGGGGTCGTGCAGGGGCTGGTGTTTCAGGGTTTAGGGCAGTGCAGTGGTGTTCGGGCAGTGTAGGGGGTCATGCTGGGGGTGGTGTTTCAGGGTTTAGGGCAGTGCAGTGGTGTTCGGGCAGTGTAGGGGATCGTGCTGGGGGTGGTGTTTCAGGGTTTAGGGCAGTGCAGTGGTGTTCGGGCAGTGTAGGGGTGGTGCAGGGGTGGTGAGTCAGGGTTTAGGGCAGTGCAGTGGTGTTCGGGCAGTGTAGGAGGTCGTGCTGGGGGTAGTGTTTTAGGGTTTAGGGCAGTGCAGTGGTGTTCGGGCAGTGTAGGGGGTCATGCAGGGGGGTTTCAGGGTTTAGGGCAGTGCAGTGGTGTTCGGGCAGTGTAGGGGTCATGCTGGGGGTGGTGTTTCAGGATTTAGGGCAGTGCAGTGGTGTTCGGGCAGTGTAGGGTGTCGTGCTGGGGGTGGTGTTTCAGGGTTTAGGGCAGTGCAGTGGTGTTTGGGCAGTGTAGGTGGTCTTGCTGGGGGTGGTGTTTCAGGGTTTAGGATAGTGCAGTGGTGCTTGTGTAGTGTAGGGGGTCATGCTGGGGGTAGTGTTTTAGGGTTTAGGGTAGTGCAGTGGTGTTTTTGTAGTGTAGGGGTCATGTTTTAAGATGCAACGCTCCAATACCTGACCAGTCTGCACTACATAAAACTGCAAAAAACTAAAAATAAAAAGGGTTTTGCACACTTTTGTCATTGTGCTATATGTGGGCTACATCTGGGTAATATTTGTGCTACATTTGGGCTCTTTTTTCTCTGGTGGCCATCTTGGAAGACTTCTTTGTTATGAAGTTTCCTAATTTCCTCATTTACTGCAGTCTCCTCAGTAGGAAATGCTTTCAGTTTTTTACTTTGATTCCATCAAGAAGGCATTTAGATGTGTCTCACATTTGCCATAAATTCAGAATGTTAGCACTCTAGTTGCTCATTAGATCACTGTAGTAAAGCTACTGCTCACCAGGGAGTTAACTGGAAGTCTGCTGCTGGTATTGAAAGTGATTGTTTCAGTCTGCATGTCAGAATTTTCTAATGAAATAGAAGAGGATTTGAGATCTCACTTAAAACATGCCCTCATTTTTCTTTCTGCAGCACTAACCATAATTTCTATTTCAAAAAGAACCCCCTCATTTTGTTCCTTTTTAAATTAAATGTTTTAAGTATTAACGGTTTATTCCAATCAAGATGGCTTCAGGTGTGCCATACTTTTGTCATAAGTAAGGCTGTTAGCGCTCTAGTTGTTCTTTAGAACACTCTGGGAAGCTGCAGTAGAACACAAAGGCATCAACTGGCAGGCTGCTCCTGTTGAAATATAACAGGAAGATATTTGAGATCACACTTGAAACATGTCCTAATTTTTCTTTCTACAGCACTACCCATAATTTCTATGACAAAATGAATCCCATCATTTTGTTCCTTTTTAAATTAAATGTTTTATGTGTTACCAGTTTATTCCAATCAAGATGGCTTCAGGTGTGCCATACTTTTGTCATAAGTAAGGCTGTTAGCACTCTAGTTGTTCTTTAGAACACTCTGGGAAGCTGCAGTAGAACACAAAGGCATCAACTGACAGGCTGCTCCTGTTGAAATATAACAGGAAGATATTTGAGATCTCACTTGAAACATGTCCTAATTTTTCTTTCTATAGCACTAACCATAATTTCTATGACAAAATGAACCCCATCATTTTGTTCCTTTTTAAATTAAATGTTTTAAGTATTACCAGTTTATTCCAATCAAGATGGCTTCAGGTGTGCCATACTTTTGTCATAAGTAAGGCTGTTAGCACTCTAGTTGTTCTTTAGAACACTCTGGGAAGCTGCAGTAGAACACAAAGGAATCAACTGACAGTCTCTGCCCTTGTTGGATGTACATGTTTTACTGAGAATGTCAGACTTCATTCTCACATGACTGAGAAAGATAATGTGAATTTACAGAAAATATGCTCTCATTTTAGCTTCTGGAGCACCTTCCAAAACTCTATGGGACAAGCATGTGAAAATAGTTTTCTCTCAAACATGATTCATGATATCCCAGCAGAATGTTTTTCACAGGGTAAAATCACCTTAGAACACACCACAATTCCTGAAATTAGTTTGGTACCATCAACAAATGAATTCTAATGTAACTAAAGTCTGTTATCACCCTTTATAGTTCTCCTTTTGGTAACCCTCAAAATCTTTGATTCACTACAATGCATTTCAATGGGGTACTATCATTTATATTGGTCCCAAGATGGCTGCCAGCAATTCCAGGATGAAGTGCTGACAGCCAATCAGATCTCACGATGACATGTGTGATTAGGCTCCGCCCAGATATATATGTGATTTTACTTTTGTTTTTCTCAGCAACTACTGAACGGATTTACACCATTTAACAAAAAGGGTTCTTTCTGAACCAAGAACTACCTCTTTGCCAAATTTGGTGTAATTCCGTTCAGCAGTTCGGGCTGTAGCCGTGTCTAAAGTTTCCTATGGAAAATTGCATGGGGAAAACACGTTTTGGGACCCCCCTTTTTTCTCGGCCCCCACTTGCCGAACCACCCCGAAACTTTCAGGATAGGAGCGGACCGGAGCGGGCCATAAGTTTTGAAAATTTCGCGAAGATTTGTCAACCGGCGCCAAAGTTATTGGAAATAGAATGTTGTGAATTTCCTATGGAAAATAGGTCCTAACTATAACTATCTACTGGCGACCGCCAGTAGATAATATATATATATATTCACTGAAAAAACCATAGGTTTTAGGGAAAGTTATAGTTAGTTGGACATTGCACTCGTACAAAACCCGTGAAATTCCCCCGTTATAGTTAGTTCAGCTAACTATAACTCGCGCCCCCGCAATGCACTGCTGATGACGTCACATATTACATCACTCATGACATGGTCAGTGACATCACTGATGACATCACTGATGACATCTCAAATGACATCACTGATGACATCATCCAGTGACTGTGTGTTTCTGTAAAGTTTAACAATGTTTAATATATATAGGGAAAGGCGTATTGAAGAATGAGTGGGTGTATAAGCGTCTGAATGGATGATTTAGTAGGTGCGTGACTGAGTCTATAAGTGAGTGATTAAACGTATCTTACTGGATGCATGGGTGAGTGACTAAACTGTGTGAATGTCTGTATCCGTCTGTCTGTTGTTGTGTAAGCAGCTGCATGGGTTTCTGTCTAGCTAAATGAGTGTCTATATGGGTTATGGATTGGTTCTCTGAGTATCTGTATGGGTGCCTCAGTGTTTGTGTGGGTGGGGTGTGTGTGACTCTGTGCATAGATGTGTGAGTGGGTGATTCACTGGGTGCATGGTTTCAAGAGTGCGTCTGTGATGGACTGTATGGGTGGGTGAGTGTATGTATGGGTGTGTTAGTGATTGAATGTATATCTCAGTGGTACATGTGTGAGTAACTACATAGGTGAAAGGCAGTATATATGTGTGTTGGAGTATATAAATGGCTATAAGTGAGAGTGTGTGATTGTGAGAGTGGCTATATGGATGAATGTGTGCTTGCATCAGTGATTGCATAGGAGCGTAAGAATGTGCTAGTATTTTTATGAGTAAGTGAGCTGGTGTGTATAACTGTATAGGTGAGTAAATTGGAGTGTGATTAATTATTTGCCTGACTGACTAGGTGTGTGAGTACCTCTATGGATGAGTTGCGTTGTGTGAGTGTTTATATAGGTGTATGAGTGCATATGATAGTCCTGTACTGAGTGACTGTAAGTATGAGTGACTGTACGGGTGAGTGAGTAGATGTGTGTGTGTAGACCTAAGAATCAGTGAGTGGGTATGTACTTATTGGTATTGGAGTGTGTATGGTTTTGAGAATGGCAGTCTGTAATTTAGAGTGGGTGTATCAAAAGTTATATTAGGGTGTGAGAAGATGCATTAAATTCTCACATGGATGATGTCATCAGTGATGTCATTTGAGATGTCATCAGTGATGTCATCAGTGATGTCACTGACCATGTCATGAGTGATGTAATATGTGATGTCATCAGCAGTGCATTGCGGGGCGCGAGTTATAGTTAGCTGAACTAACTATAACGGGGGAATTTCACGGGTTTTGTACGAGTGCAATGTCCAACTAACTATAACTTTCCCTAAAACCTATGGTTTTTTCAGTGAATTTCAAAGGTTTTTTAAATGCTAAACCCTAACTATAACAGGCCTGAAACCTACGGTTTTTTCAGTGAATTTCAAAGGTTTTTAAAATGCAAATTCCTAACTATAACAAGCCTGAAACCTATGGTTTTTTCAGTGAATTTCAAAGGTTTTTTAAATGCTAATTCCTAACTATAACATGTCTGAAACCTATGGTTTTTTTCAGTGAATTTCAAAGGTTTTGTAAATGACAATTTTTAAATGTATTAATTGTTATATTTATTTTTTTTGATACTGATTTACTACATTTTTTTAAACTATTTATCTTTAGATATTTTATTTTTTATATTACATTGTAATTACATTATACATTACATTACAAAATATACTTTCTCAGAATGAATTACTTTAGTTTAAATACTTTGCAAATAGGCAATAGACTTTTAAGTACAGTAGTTACAGTTGTTGCAATGGGCAACACAATTTCAAACACAATGCAACATTGAGCTCAATGTGAATTTCTAGCTAAATGCAATTAGTTACTTTATGGATTACTTTTTCTAACCACAGGACTGGATCCTAGATTCAGTCCTGGGACATCTCCTGTAAACAGTTGAGTAAAAGTGTTTTGGTTACAGTAGTGATTTTTAAGGAATATTATTGTATTTAAAAGTTGACACAGAAACTTTTTCACATAGAATCACCAATGTTATCCTATGGGAGGAAATTCACTTAGCAGGTAAGTAGTGTTATCGTTACTTTTTCTTACTCAGTGGTGGATCCTGGATCCAGCACTGGTGCATCTCCTGTAAACAGTTGAAAGAATGCGTTTAAGTCATACAGGCGATTTTTAAGGAATATTTGTAGTTTGTGAAAATCAACACTTTGAAACTTTTCTGCTGAAAACCAGACAATGGATTCCTATGGAAGGAAATATAAGTTACTGGTAAGTACGGTTAAAATTACTTTTCAGGATCAGTACTGGGCTGAAAAATGCAGCACTGAGGTCTCTCCTGATAACAGGTGAGTAAATCGGAATTCGTATTTCGGCTGATTTTAGAGGAATATTATAAAGTTCCAAAACTCCACACTTAGAAGAATTTCCAAGTGAAACCAGTCAATGTTAGCCTATGGAAGGAAATTCAAGTTACTGGTAAGTACGGTTAAAATTACTTTTCAGGATCAGTACTGGGCTGAAAGATGCAGCACTGAGGTCTCTCCTGATAACAGGTGAGTAAATAGGAATTCGTAGTTCGGTTGATTTTAGAGGAATATTTGCACAATGGTGAAGGGAGGGGACGGGGCCTGAGGTGACATCTGTGCAAACGCGCCCCGTGGCGCGTTTTAGGTTGGGGGATTAAGTCCCCTTGAATCATGAGGGTCCCTGGGGTCCAACTAGCCCACCATGTACCTCCAGTATGCGCTAGGTAGCTGCGTTGCAGAGAGGTGTTCAGAGGCCATGCCCCTTTTGCACCTCTCTGCAATGCAGCTCTGTGGCGCTTTCTGGACGTACCTGTTGGGCTAGTTGGCCCCCAGGGACCCTCAGGATTGAAGGGGATTTAATTCCCCATCTTAAATGCGCCACGGGGCCTGTTTCCACACATGTCACCTGAAGCCCCGCCCTCCCTTCACCACTGTGCAAACGCGCCCCGTGGCGCGTTTTAAGTTGGGGGATTAAGTCCCCTTGAATCCTGAGGGTCCCTGGAGTCCAACTAGCCCACCATGTACTTCTAAAAAGCGCCACAGACTAACCTAGAGACCAAAATTGACAAGGTCACAATCGAAATGAACCTTATGCGGACAGATATGCAAAAAACGTCTGAAAGAGTCACGGCCACGGAAGGAAATGTGAGTGAACTACAGAATATCACACGTGAATTGGAGAAAAAGGTGCAAAAACTGGTTCACCAGCATAAAGAAATGGCACTACACCTGGACGATCAGGAAGGAAGAGCCCGTCGTAACAACATACGAGTGGTGGGGGTGCCTGAAAAGGCGGAGGGGCCCAGCATGGACCTCTTCCTGGAAGACCTTATCCTCAATCACCTCAAACCCAAGAGACTCTCCCCGCTATTCTCCATCGAGAGGGCACACAGGGCTCCAATCCCAAGGCCGCGGCCCGGTGCACCGCCCCGCACTATTATTGCCCGTATCCTGAACTTTCGAGACCGAGATGCAATCTTGCAAGCAGCTAGGGTGAAAGGAGATCTCCCTTATGACAACACGACGATCAGATTTTTCCCGGATTTTACCCTGAAGGTACAGAGAGACCGTCGCTCCTTTGAGGGTGTCAAGCGGGCACTCCGGGACAGGGGTCTAAAATATATGATGTTCTTCCCAGCTAAACTGAAGGTACTGGATGGAGAAAATCTTGGTTCTTCACGACACCAGAAGACGCACAACGGTGGCTTGAAGAAGGACCGGCTACGTCCCAGCGCCGCAAAGGAGAAACCGCCAATCGAAACGCCAATTCCTACACCAAAGACTCTGATCACAGACTCAAAGATATGCGACGCTCCCCGTCAAGATCCAGAAGTTCCAGGTCCAGGAGCCCTGGCAGCGACATCGCACGCTCCGGGATATGAAGGACTGCAATGATGACAATGGTCGGTAGATATTTCACTTCTTGCCATGGTTATAATGATGGGTAGAAAGGTTCCGACCTGAACACCTCAGCGGCGCCCATGATCGAACTTGAGGTGCACTGTTTCAGTCGGGGACTAGAGACACTTAACTGCACCATTAGGGAAACTAAATGCAATTGGGACTGCTGCGGGTCCGGGAGGGAGAGACTATAGGCGCTACACCGCGCAACCCTACGTTTATGATTTATTCATTGTTGGGGATCATAGGCACTCTGCTATTGGGGTGGTGGGTAGTTTGGAACCTACTGGGCAGGGATGCAGGGAGGGGGATGGGTTAGGGGGAAGGGATGGGTAAGCCATTATTACTATTTGTGTATTTTTTCGGTAGAAATGTTTATTCTGTTATAGTTTTATTCATTATAGATCTGCAATCGTCACTGTATACTCACTTCGAAAATACGCAAAGAATGACTTTCATACTTCAACATGTCGCAGAGACAGAAATACCCAATGGCGTCACATGACCTAACGACACAACGTCCTACACAGCAAAAACTGTCCTTCCTCACCTGGAACGTCAATGGCCTGCGGGATAAGATAAAACGTGGATTGGTGCTACAGTACCTGAAACGCATGTCTCCGGCCGTTACACTAATACAGGAGACCCACCTAACGGGCTCTACCTCTAGGGCCCTTGACAGATGGGGGTTTCTATTGGTATCCCACTCCGAGTTCACCACTGGCTCCCGGGGGGTGGGGATCCTGATACGAAAACAGTTCCCCCTCATTATCCACCGCACCTTTAAAGATGACCAGGGCCGCTTTGCAGCAATTTCGATGCAGTGGGAAGGGCGCATGTTCAATTTCGTATCTGTTTACATACCACCTGCACTGCAGGCCCCCGCCCTACGAGATCTGGGCAAATTTCTCTTAGCGTTACCAGAAGGAGACCTGGTAATCGGAGGAGACTTCAATATGACCGCAAATGACACGCTAGATCGTACACCGGCTCGCCCACAGCATCGTGTTGGCTCCTCTCTGGCCGACTTCTTAGACGCACATGGTCTGTTAGATATGTGGAGGTTTCAAAACCCAAATGAGAAGCAATACACATTTCATTCAGGCGCTCATAACAGCCTCTCCCGTATAGACTATATACTCGTAGCCATAGATGGTTTGAGTAAGTTTGGCAGAGCCGCACATTTGCACAGGGGAATCTCTGATCACGCACCGGTTACGGCAGAACTGTTGAAACATGGTACTACTCAAAGGCGTATATATCCTATATACCCGGGTACCTCCTGAACTCTAAGATTAAGAAAGCCCTAATTAGAACAACTACACACTACTTTCAAGATAATGAAGCATCAGTCTCCTCCCCAGTCACATTGTGGGAAGCATACAAGGCAGTAGTAAGAGGACATGCTATATCGCTAATTGAGGGACATAAGAAGGGGATAACACAGGGTATAGAAACTATGGAGCATGAGCTAAAACAATTGGAATCTCAACAGGCGACGAACCCTACAGAGGGGAACAATCACACACTGCACATAAAAAGACAGGAATATTGTGAATGTCTCCGGAATGATGCAAGATCCCGCATGACAACCACCCAACACCGGATCTACGAATCCGGAGATAAAGCGGGTAAGCTCCTTGCATGGCTCGACAAAAGGGAAAAATCACGTAGATGGATAGCACAGATAAAAACGGATAAGGGTGAAACCACATCTGACCCACAACTCATAGTGGATACGCTGGCACGACACTATGAGCGAGTCTATACTTCCACAAACACCACCACCGTACAGGAAGCACTTGCCTTCCTTAAAGATATTCATATGCCTCGGCTCACACCCCAAGAGGCCAACAGACTAGAAGCTAACATAACAGTGGATGAACTTAAAGTAGCTATTACAAAAATACAATCGGGGAAGGCCACTGGCCCAAATGGTATTCCAATAGAACTATATAAGTGCACAGCAGACAAGATAGCCCCATACTTGTTGCGTATGTATGAAACAAGTCAAGTCCCTCATGTATGAAACAAGTCCCTAAAGATCAACGATTAGCCACTATTGTGGCCATACATAAGCCGGGCAAACCTGTGGAAGAGTGCTCATCGTATCGCCCGATCTCCTTAATTAATGTGGAAGGGAAAATATTAGCAAAAACACTGGCGCTTCGTCTTACACCCTATCTCACCAAACTGATTCATCCGGACCAGTCCGGTTTTATGCCCGGTAGAAACACCGCACTAAATCTAAGACGCCTACACGGCGTATTGGGCAGACAACACACCATATTAGAAGACGCCGCAGTCCTATCGCTGGACGCAAAGATGGCCTTTGATTCGATGGAATGGGCCTTCCTATTCGCGGTACTCCAGCACTTAGGATTCGGACCGAAATTTTGCTCATGGATACACTTACTTTACACCGACCTCATAGCATATGTAGCGGTGAATGGTCATATATCAAAGGAAATCACCCTGGGAAGAGGGACAAGGCAGGGGTGTCCATTGTCGCCCCTATTATTTGCATTAGCCCTAGAACCATTGGCGACCTGGATAAGGTGGGACCCCAGGATACGAGGTTTGAAGTGGAGGGAGGAATGGGAGGACCGTATATCCCTCTATGCCGATGATGTATTACTATATATTACCTCGCCTACACGATCTCTTCACGCCACACTCAATATCTGTGCTGTGTTCGGCTCAGTATCGGGATACACCATTAACTGGGACAAGTCGGTGCTATATATCCTACATGGGGCACCCCCACGGATGCCGAGAGACTGTAAGGTCCAGATAGTCACGAATAGTTTTAAATACCTAGGCATTCATGTCACCTCAGATCAAGATTCCTTTTTACTCTTAACCTACAGCCCCCTTGCAAAGACTGAAACGAGATATTAAACATTGGAGGGCACTACCGCTCACACTGCTCGGTAGAGCGGCCCTCTTTAAAATGATGGCCCTGCCCAGATTCCTTTATGTCCTGCATAATACGCCATATCCAGTCCCCGACACATACTTTAAGGCAATAAACTCAGAGGTTGCGGCCCTCTTATGGAACGGCAAACCGGCCAGAGTAGCTGGGCACAAATTGACACGGAGTTGGTACGATGGTGGAATAGCCCTGCCAGATGTAAAGACGTACTATTGGGCCTCACAACTCACAGTAATCAACCAATGGCTGCACGTACCAGATACAGACCCCGCATATCACCTAGACAGAATGACATTGGGGAGTGGAGGGATTAATAGAGCACTTTGCGCCCAACGAAGGACTAGCAACTTTGTGGGCCCAGCGCTGCATACTGTTCGCACCTGGCATACGGTTAACAGGCACCTGGGATGGACGGGCAGATTTACACAACACACTCCCCTATGGGATACAGGCCGACTAGGAACATTGGGCAATAGCAAAGGGTTTCAAAACTGGGACTTGATCGGTATCTCCCGGCTGGGGGACCTTTGGCGCAACGGGGAGGTGGTTAGTTTCACCTATCTGCAAGATCAGTACAAAATGGCCCCGAGGGAACAGTTCAGGTATATGCAAATAAAACATGCCATAGAGGCAGTCCTCCCTCCTGCTGAGATTCTCCCGGAATCATCACCCCTAGAGGACCGACTGCTCACGGATCGCTTGTGTAAGCGAGCAACTTCGCTAGTATATAAAAAAATAATCAATAACCGTACAGATCCGCTTAGCCGACTCAGGGAAGCATGGCAACTAGAGGTGGGAGACATGGATGACCCTGAGTGGCGAGACGCCACGGCGTCGCCCAAGGAGGTTGCAATCTCCTCTAGACTACGGCTGATACAGTTCAAAATACTGCATAGAACCTACTACACCAGGGTGGTTTTACACAAGATGGGAAGGTCCCCTGACCAGAGTTGTCTACGGCAGTGTGAGGATGTGGGTACCTTCTACCACACATTGTGGGGCTGTATGAAACTAAGACCGTACTGGGAGACAGTGGTGAGGATTATCGCAGAGGTAACAGGGAAACAAGTCCCGCTGGAGCCTAAATGCTGCCTTTTGAATGTGTGGGGGCCTACGAATCTTACTCACGCCGAACGGCAATGGGCAACGACAGGCATGATGATAGCCAAGAGGAACATTGCGCAAAAATGGGGGGTCGAAACTGTACCATCGGCGATGCAATGGGGTAACGATATGGATGTTGTTATGGTAGCGGAAAAGGCCACATTTATTAACAGGAAATGTCCCAAAAAATGGAATAGAATATGGGGAAAATGGAATGTATATAGAGGAGATATCTGCACCCCCCCAGAGGAGGAGAGCGGCTCAGATGATGATGTGTAATGATGGAGAGAACGGATGTGACGTTCAACATTCATAAATATATTGAATAACAGTAATGAAGTGTTTTGCAGATGATAAATTGTACATGCAGATCTCTGTTGTTTGCAATAAAAATTTTCAATTAAAAAAAAAGCGCACAGAGCTGCGTTGCGAGAGGTGTAAAAAGGGCGTGGCCTCTGTACACCTCTTTGCAACGCAGCCCCTGGCGCATACTGGAGGTTCCTGGTGGGCTAGTTGGCCCCCAGGGACCCCCAGTATTCAAGGGGAATTACTTCCCTTCTTAAAACACGCCAGGGGGCGCGTTTGCAGAGTACTGCAGGGAGGGGGGCGGGGCCTCCGGCACACTGCCGGTCGTTTTTTTTCTAATTTTTTTTAATGGGAGGGGGGCTGCGTGGCCCCCCTTCCCTTGGCCACTTTTGGCCCCGGGGACGCCCATCCCCCGGGGCCTGAGCATTTTTTTTTATCAAAAAAAAAATGGGAATGGGGCCGCGTGGCCCCCCTTCTCTAGGCCTGTATTGGCCCCGGGGACCCCATCCCCCGGGGCATGCCCTCGAGTTTTATTTTTTAATTTGGAGGGGGCTGCGAGGCCCCCTCCTCAGGCCATTTAAGGCCCCGGGACCCCATCCTCCGGGCCGGCCTTGCCCTTTTTTTTTTTTTTTATTTGGAGAGGGGGCTGCGTGGCCCCCTCCCTGGCCACTTATGGCCCCGGGACCCCATCCCCCGGGCCTGGCCTCTGGTTGGGGACCGTGGGGGTCCCCAATCCCCCACAGTCCCGCCGGCTCCCTGTGTCCTACGGGAGCCGGCATTGCTTTCCACATGGGGAGCAGCTAACATGCTGCTCCCCATGTGGAAAGTAGATTGTTTGCATTTTGAAGAGAGAGCAGGTTTCCTGCTCTCTTTCAAAATGCAAACTAAGCTTGCTATGACAGGGCGGGAGCCGCGAGGCTCCCGTCCTGTCATAGCAAACTACAGTGTCCCGGGGGTAGGCACCCCGGGACACTGCAGGAGTCGGCCCTGGGGGTGGCGGTCCCCAGGGCCATCAAGGGCTCCAGGAGGGGCCGCGCGGCCCCCTCCCAACCATTTCACAGCCCCGGGAGGTGGTGGTCCCCGGGCTTTGGGGTCCGTAACGGACCCCCATATTCAAATCTTTAGTGCCCCGGGAGGTGGTGGTCCCGGGCGTGTGGGGGCTGGGGCCCCCACACAGGTGAAAATAATTTTTTTAAAAGAAGCCTCGGGCTAGCGGGAGGGCCAAGAGCCCTCCCGCACCATTATTTTTTGAAAGCCCCTGGGGGTGGCGGTCCCCGGGCTTAGGGGCCTTAGAGGCCCCCACATTAAATTTAACCCCTCACCATGCCCCCGGGACTTGGCCCACCCGGGGCAATTAACATAGAAGCGCGGAGACGCGCTCGATTTTTAATCGGCAGGATCCGCGCACCCTGAGCGCATCCTGCCGATTTAAAAAAAAATGCTTTTCTGCCCAGGGGGTCCTTGTGGGACCCCTGAGCAGGCCTAGGGGTCAGGGTGTTTCTACCCTGCCCCCTTTGTGCGTTTTGCGCACTTGTTTCTGTGCCTCGGTTCTACCGAGGGACAAAATGGCTGCCAACACTTCCTGAATCGGAATGTTGACAGCCAGCTGACAGCCAATTAGCATGCAGCTCGTGGATCGGGACGGTGCGTGCAGGGTGCGCTCAGGGTGCGCGGACCCTACTCGTCCATAGATATATATGTGATTTTATTTGTGATTTTCTCAGAAACTACTGAACGGATTTACACCATTTAAGCAAAAGGCACGACACTGAACCAAGGGCTACCTCTTTGCCAAATTTGGTGTAATTCCGTTCAGCAGTTCGGGCTGTAGCTGCAACTAAAGGTTCCTATGGAAAATGAATGGGGAAAACACGTTTTGGGACCCCCTTTTTTCTCGGCCCCCGCTTGACGAATCAACCCGAGACTTTCAGGGTAGGAGCGGAGCGCCCCAACAAGTTGGAAACTTTCGCAAGATTCGTCAACCGGCGCCAACGTTATTTCAAATAGAATGTCGCGGATTTCCTATGGATAATAGGTCCTAACTATAACTATCTACTGGCGACCGCCAGAAGATAATATATATATATATATATATATATATATATATATATATATATATATATATATATATATATATATATATATATATATATATATATATATATATATATATATATATATATATATATATGAGAGAACTCTGGGTAGTTCCCAAGTTTTTATTAATTTCAGGTTTGCTTAGTTGGTATTTTACCAATTCAAAGCAATAATACTGTGCCTGGAGTGATAAAACTCTTTGTCACTTTACAGCTCGGCGTGGATAGCACTGCGTTAATCCTATGCTTAACGACTTGGCTGTAGGAATGGCAAAAGACTTTGTCCCTTTCTATCTTGGCGTGGATGGCACTGTGCTAATCCTATGCTTAAAAACTTTGATAGAAAAGCAGACATTTGAGGTGAGCAAATTCAGAGTGTCTCTGGTGTTGTAGGGTGCTCTATACAGGAGCTGATCTCCACCTAAACTTGGGAACTATCCAGAGTTCTCTGCTTCATTTTTGCATAATGTATTTATCACTCTGTGCCTGAAAGGGTGTTGTTTTGATAAATCAATAAATACATATACACACACTTGGACACAGTTACATGCCTAGTGTGTGTATATATACACATATAAAAAACACACACATACATTTACAAGCCCATTGTGTGTATGTATATATGCGCGCATATTTACAAGGCTATGCAAAAAACGGGAAAGGTCAGTTACGGAAGTAATGACTAAAGGCTTTAGTCCTACTTTTATGTCTGGCCTGTCCCGGTTTTTGCTGCTCAAAATCTGGTCATCCTGCACTTGGGGCCTCATTAGACGATGTCTTGTGCCTATGGAAAGTACTGAGATTGATCCAGCGGGTTACTAGCAACAAGCATTCATACACCGAATACTCACCTGGGCCCATTCATTCATACTACGCTAGCAATTTCCACTGGTGGGTCAGTTGTACTCTTTATCTATATCCCTGCTACCAATTACTGTTCTGATTGAAGAGTAATGACTTACTAATGGACCCTTTGATAATTGGGAAATTTAAAATGAGTGACATTCATTACAATTCATAATTTTTAAATAATCACTGAGTCAGGAAGTTTTAAAATGTTTATCTAAAATTTTAGCAGAGTAAAATACAGAACCACATAATACTTAATCGTATTTCAAGGATGAAGCATAATAATCAATTATCGATCAATGACGGTTCCTCAGAAAGAAGAAGATAGAGACAGCAGCACAGCTAAAGGTTGCATTTATATTTACTTAAAGGTGCGAGAAACCAAACCTCTTGGCCAAGGAGTTGGAAAGATAGGTCCCAGGAAGGATGAAGACCAAAGACCTCCGGACCAGGTTCAGGACAGGACAGGTGACCTCTCTATCAACGACGCCTGCGTCGTTCCCCTCTCTGACACTTCGCTCCTCCTCGAGTTCTTCCGTATCTTCCTTCTAATGGACTCCGCCACCCCCACCTCAGGACCTCTCTGGACAGCGGTTCAGTCTGCAATCGATCAGCTCTTCGAGCACCAAAACCCTGATCTCTCGTGTCTGAGCTTGTGCGTCCTAATGCCAATGCCTGTTCTAACTAATTAGCTTAATTCTATATCTATTATACCCTTCTACACCCAGGTACCTCCCATTAATGTTTCAAAATTATGGGCCCACTACTTCTGATTGGACGGGGACAGGGGGTTGATCCTCACACCATGTTAATTTAGTTCAATTTCTTTAAGCCCATTGTTTTAAAATACCGCCCCTCACAATTAATACATTTGCTTTATTTCCCACCCGTTTCCCATTGATTCTTTAATACATTTTGTATACATTTGTTGCGACTTCAGGTACATTTCAGATGAACTTGTGAACCAGGCTTTGCGACCTTGGAGGGCTTCCAAGTTGACTTCATCGCTTCCTCTGGTCAGCCTTGCAGGGCGCATGCGCAGAACCAATGTCTCTCGAACTGCAGTTCAACCAACCCAGGCCCATTTACGAACTAATAAAAGTCAAAGAAGAAAATATTAAAATCACAAATAAATGTTTTCACTGTATACCCACTATGTCTACTCTATTCCCATTTAATTATAAATCTATCCCGCATTAATAGCATTAGAATACCACAGTTTTAATTGCAGCATATGCGCAAGCTTTAGAACGTGAAAACATTAAGCAGCCATCTTAATACACACTGCGCAGAAGCAAAGATTTCCCTCCAAGCAAAGAAAGACGTCATACCACGTGATATGGTTGACACATGCGCAATGAAATTCCCGCGCATTAGCAGCCATTTTGGATTTAGACAAGCGTTACTTATTAGTTTAAACACATAGGCAAGCTTCACTAGGATAGTGTTTATGTGTGCATTTATTAGTAGAGACATTACAAAGTTTGAATAAATTAATACTGTGAGAGGATTGCTTACGAGCAAGTCTTGTGAGTTCTTGCTCCATCAAGATCAATATGATTATGGCCAGTAATTAACACCCCCCCCCACCTCCAACCCTCAGTTACGAGGCATCACAAGAGTCTGGGCCCAGAAAAAGGAAAAAGATGAGGTAACTAGATTTACCTATTATATTGAGCATTTTCACCCCTCTTTGAGCAGGACGAACGTGTGCTTGAAACACAATAGGTACCAGGTGTGTTCTTGCACCCAGTAAAGCTTGTGATCATATTGTATTGTATTGTAATTGCATTTGTATAGCGCTTACTACCCCTGACGAGGCGTCGAAGCGCTTTTTCGGCGAGTAGCACGCTACTCCGGGACCCATAGAGGATTAGTGTTGAATTAGTATAGTGAAACATGCAAGTAAATTTTAAGTGGTGGATATGTTAGTCAGTTATTTGGATTCAGAAGGATAGCGGAGGGATAGAAGAGGGAAAAAGGTTTGCATATATATAGCGCTTCTAACCCCTGATGGGGTGTTGAATTGCTTTTTTGGGGCGAGTAGCACGCTACTCCGGAAACCCATAAAGGATTAGTGGTGAATTAGTATGGTGAAATATGAAAGTAATTTGAGTGGTGGATATTAGTCAGTTATTTGGAGTGAGAAGGATAGTGGAGGGATAGAAGGGAAAGAAAGGTTTGCATTCATATAGCGCCTGTTACCCCTGGTGGGTGTTGAAGCGCTTTGTTGGCGAGTAGCACGCTACTCTGGAACCCATAAAGGATTAGTGGTGAATTAGTATAGTGGAATATGGAATTAGTGAAGTGAACATGCTAGTCTGTTATTTTGATTGAAAAGGATAGTTGTGGGATAGAAGAGTGAAGGATTTCTTTTTGTAGGTCATAGCAGTAGGAGGAGGCTTTTTGATGAGTAAAAAGGGTTTGGGGCAGTATCGCCCGAGAGACCACTCCACACAACTTGTAAAGTGTTATAAGTGCAAAAGAGCTTCCTCCCACATTACATCGACTACCTTTCCGGAAGGTACCAGCCAGTGTAACTTTACAGAGACTTTCCACTTTTTAAAATTCACAAAAACAGTAGTCAGATAATTTGGATTTCTGGTGATGCACTCTTGTGCGTCCTTGTCAACAATACCGTCTGCATCATTTTCATCGTACTCACCGCTTGGTGCCACCTGCCAAAATATCCCACATCTCATGAATATGTATCACTTTAGTTTGTTTCATGTTTACGTTGGGAGACTGTATCAATGCTACAATTAATTAGGCTAATTAGCCTGACAGACGCTACATAATTCAAAGTTGTGTTGCAGGCTTTCATCATTTCTTTGCTTAAGGTGGGACAGGTCACCGGCGAGCGGTGGAAGTGCCACTATTCTGAGTGCTAAGACAGTCTGAAATGGCAGCCGACGTCACTCCCCTGACTCTTGTTATGTTAACGGCACAATCGGTGCTTCTTCGGTTTTGGCTTGACACGTCCCGCCTGAAAATGCTTGCAGGCAAAAAACGGCGGTTTCACTTATCCATCACATCTGGATTTTTTTTTCTCCTTAAATAACTGTGACTCGTTAAGAGAAAATGATTAGCTTATTATGTACATAGCACTTTAAAAACTATTAGAATACCAAATGTATTCCCAAACACGTATATAAATTTCATTTATACCTATTTAGGATGAATCGTTATTTAGAAAAGATCATCCGTGTATGTCCCACTCTTGCACTGCATGTTATGTAGAAGGGTGCATGGATGAATTAACTCTGTGGGGTTTAAGCATTGTGTTTGGTTAGATGTTTTATATAGCGCTTGTGTTTCCTTTCATCAGCATCAGAGTGCTTAGGGACACTGTCAGATGCATAAATTCCAAAACCACGTGGTAACTGAAACTCCTTACAGAATGAGCCGAGTAGATCAAAGAGTATGTGCCTTGAGCTGAAAGTCTCTCTGCTGTTGCCCCTAAAGCCACCTGTTTGCCAGACAAACACCCATATGGCCACAAGAGGCCAGATTCTGCAGGTAGTAGAATTGCATGAGGTTATGGACACTGAAACATAGTGCAGGCTTCACACTGTGGGTCCTCTGAAGGTGAATGCGGTGAGCTTCAGCTTTCTGTGCACAACTGGTGCTTGCAGCGTTTGAGGTTGGCTGTGACAATTGCAAGAACTGGGCCCATCCGTGGCCATCCTTTTGCGTATATGGGAGTCATTTGCATAAGCCAGCCCTTCTGCTCACTCCCTGTGCTGAACTTGTCATCATCTGTCAATAGAATGACTCCTAAGATGATGAACTTACTGGAGACTTGACCTTTGATGTTATATTTGCAGATTTGTAGAGCTCATTATCACCCGGGAGTGTATCCTGGTGCTGCACGACTCTTTGGGGCTTATTTATATGGCCAATGCGCCACCGGTGCGTAACTTTTGTTGATGCACCGGTGGCGCAATGGGCTTGCCCATAATTTGCAAGGCCACATAAACTCACCCTGCGTGACTTTTTATAGCCTTGTAAATATGGGCCCCATTCACGCATTATTCTGTGTGAAAGGGGCGTTCCATGGGTATTGTTGTGGGTGTTCCGGCACAACATCCATGGAACTTGACGCATTCCCAGATTTACAACATTTTGTAAAACTGGAAATGCGTCAGAATCCTACACTTTTCCAGGGAAGGCGTAGGAATGGTGCAACGAGGGGAAATACTTTTCTTTCTTTTCTTTTTTTCTTTCTATGCGTACTACATTCTGCAGCACGCATAGAAAGAGGAAAATGCCATTAATTATTGTTTTTGTTTAGGAAGGTGTCCCTTCCTGCACAACAACAATCATCCCCGCCGTGCTGGCACCCTTGCAAAATGATTGTTGTTAATACGACGCATACCTGTGCTTTACAAATGATGTAGCATGGTGCAGCTAAATGGCTTTCGGTGCTGCACCATTTTCTTGTAGATGAGGCCCTATGTTTGTTCAAGGGAACTGCAGCTGCTGCCATTGGGGTTTAGAGCTAGAAGGGGTGAGGGAGCAAGACATGAGTGGGTGAGTAAATGTGTGGGTGGGTGAGTCAATGCATGAGTGAATGTATGAGCAAGTGAATGTTATGCTAGCGCTTGCATGTGTGTGAGTGGAGCGAAAGACCTTTCAGTACCGGCCAGCTTACAAGTTGAGGTGGCACACTTATGTATACCTTAGAATACAAAGGACATTTCAAGTGCTGAAAAGCATTGAAGTGTGCAAAGGAACACTGCGTGCCTGACTATCTGATACAACCTGACCACCTCACATGCAGTCTCACCAAGTGCAAATTCAAGGTATTTTGGGGATGGGATGCACTTAAATTTAGCTCCCACCCATGTTCCAATTGGAATAATAGATGCATCCAAATTAATACCTGTGCCCTAAGTTCTACGTCTATTACAGTTGGAAAAAAGTGTACCATCCTCAGCTGAAAAATGGAACAGCAAATTCATAATTGTTAGTTAGAGAATATTAATAGCTCATAATTCTTCCAAAGCTTTTCAGGAGATATCAAGCTCCTATATTATATACATATTTATGCAATCTATTCACAGAGGAATCATTTTAAAGTGATTCAACTATTAAAATCTCTAATTAGATGTGTTTTTCATCTGAAAAGTGTGATTATTCACGTACAAAAGGCTTTGATCAGAATGTATGCACTTGATTCTGTACCAGTTTTTCTGTGAAAACCTCTTTCTTTTTATTGTTCCACTTTTGAAATGTCAATGATACCAAAAATTGAGGTCAGTTTGGTAGCTGCTGATAAGTTTATCCACTTGGTAATCAGATTTTACTCCAGCGATGCTCGATTGTTTATGTCACCCTTACGGGTGAGTAGTCGCGCTTTACAAGTCACTTGGTTGATTGATTGAAGGGTAAGACCCATTTAGACAGGCTCGCATAACTAGTGACCAACGTTTAACCAAAGAATAGTACAATTTTATGTGTGTTTCAAGGTTGAAATAATGCACATTTCTGTGTAAATTCACATACCTGTTCCTTTTGTAAGTCTTCAATTCACTTTTAATGCTAATAGTAATGATGGTTGTACGACATTACAATGCATGATTTTACTGCACATGACTTTACCACACATTTTTTACAATGCATGCCTTTACCACGCATATGCCCTTACCACGCATGCCTTTACCACACAGGTAAGTATAAATAAGGTAAGTGAAATATATATTTATATATCTATAGTGCTGCTTGCTGTGGGACATATATATATATTTATATATATACACACACGCACACACACACATATATATATATAGGGTTGAATGCTGATGAAGCCTTAAATGTGCACCTGTAATCCTCATATGCCGCCTGTCCCGCTCTCTTCTGCTTCCCCTCCTGTAACGTTAGGTTTAAATTGCACACTTTAATTTTTATTTTTTTTTATTTTAATTTTTTAGTTATTTATCACACCCCTTCTGTCACTACAGCGAGCTCGGAGCGATGCCCCCCTTGCTTTAATTGTCATAAGTAGATTTTGCCCACTTGGGCAATACACTTCAGCGAATACTCTTTCCTGTGCCATAATTATAGAGAGTCTGGGTATAGGAAGAAGCCCGTCTGGGCACCATTTTTTTATTGGAATATCAACATAAGTGGATTAAATTGACCCATGTGGGTGTTACTCCTTAGTGTTCACGATTTGTTGTACCACATTTATAGAGAGTCTAGGTTTAGGATCTAAGCCCACTTGGGCAGTATCCCGTTTTCTTACTGACACCTATAACGCATTTCCTTTTGTCTCTAAATAAAGCACAATTACATCTAGGCGCAGACATCACTTAAATTTCCCAACTGAGACGTAACTCGACTCTCATTGATATAAACCCTTGGATATGGATCCATATAATAATGACACCAACATATTGAGTAGTACATATCATATGCTGTAATTCTTTTCTGTCTACATATGACTTAGCTTAATTTAAGCGTCATTTTGCCAGTTCTCCTTGCTTGCTGTTAGCGAATAGGTTAAACACTCACTTATTTGTAATTAAATATATAGCTATTCAGCTGTGTGTCATGTTAAATGTGAAGGTAAATTAATATTTCGTAACTGACACTGTTTATGCTTTTTCTAAAGAATAAGGAAAAGTTTTTTTGTTTTTTTTTGTTGTTGCACCGTCATTGCATTTACAGAATATGTTTTCTGTTTCTATTACACAGAAGTGGTTACTATGGCAACTGCCTTAAGTGTGCTATACCAATCAGTGTGAGTGTGTATATATATGTGCAATTATGTGTTACCTGGCGTAGTGAGCACGGCGGTCCGCCGCCGAAACGCGTCTTGGTCTTCATTTGGAATTAAAACGTTCCATGATATACTCCCACGGTGTCAGCGCCTGTGTTTTGTCGTCATACAGGATTGGAACTATATATATATATATATATATATATATATATATATATATATATATATATAGAAGCTCAGTGGGGTGTCCAACAAAGAAAGCAGCACTCGAACGCAGCTTCGCCTTTTCCCCATAAAAGCCTTTATTGGTATGCATGTCATCCATTCTCAGTCCTTGTAAAAGCATACGACCGCAGCCTTACGCGTTTCGTGGCTTCACTTCATCAGAGGCTGAACGGTCGAAAGAGGCATTGCGGGTCATGCCTCCCTTTTAAACAATATCCTACGCTGTCATGCAGCTGCTCTGAATGAGACTGTATGTAATGTTTATGGGAGATGTAGTCCGCCATTCGTCCTCAAATGGATGCCCCTTAAAATGAATGCTGGATACGAAGCTCACCATGAGCCCCAAGAAGCGATGTTATGCTCAATCCAAGAAGCGCGTTCCACTACTGAGTCCCTCATTGAGACTCTGTGGCCCCCTTTGGATCTGGGGTGGTGCTTGTTTTCTTGCGAGAAATGCGCATGCGCGATCGCGCGCGCAGTTTTCTTAAGCATTACCGGTACGGCGAGGAAGAGGAGGAGGGCAGCCCGGGAACACCGCAGTAAAGAGGTAAGTGGTTTTAAGTTTATTTTTAATTCCTGTAAACTTACTTCTTAATAGGGGGGTGGAGGCAGGGGCTGGCCAACTCCGCTCCGCTGCGGAGTGTGCGGAGATTTGCCTTCTCCGCGGGCATAGCGAACGTCTCCGCCCGGGGTTGAAATAATCCCTGCCTAAGCACTGCATTTATAAGAAAATAGTCTAGAGTTGCAATTAATTTTTTATGTTTGTCAGTTGTCTTCAGTCATTTGCATTTATAAGAGTGTGAGTGCTGTTCTCTCTCATTCTGTCATACACACACACATGTGCGCACGCACATGCTCTTAAGTCAGGTATAAGGTGTGATTTTGCACCTAATTGTTTCTTGTGGACTAAGACATGGGAAATAATGAGTACAAAGAGTTTTTTACCCAGATTTAGTACCCGTCACATAAATGTACACAGGTAACTGCCATCAGATTCCATTTGGTCGTAACTGCTCATGTAAAGCACATTGGGGAGAAGTATTTAAACTTATCTTCTAATGGGTGCAAGTGCACAAACAGGAAAAAAAGGTTTGTACTTGACATTGCATTTTACCCTTTCCTCTCTGTGATGGACGGTCTATAAATACTCGCTCCCAAAGTACTTGGTCATTTTTTTGAGCTGTAAGAATAAGACAGGCCTAATTACATGTGGGTATAATTCTGAATTTGGCTGGTAATTGGAGTTACATGAGATGATCACCCAGTGTCCCCCTCCTGAATATTTCATCAATTGATTGCTGCTGAAATTTCTGAGTAGGGAAATGGCCATAAATTGGGCATTACCAGGTGAATTGGGTGTATTAACACAACTCCCATGGTAATTCCTCATTTCTAAAGGACTGCTCAGGGCCCCACTTGGAATATCATGGTAATCCCACTGCCCAGAATCACCCATGCTCACGGTAGCCACAATTCTTTTTTTTTTAAATGTAATTTTTATTTCCCAAAGAGACATGAGCATATAAAATGAATTCATTCCGGTAATATCACAGGGCACTTAACAATCTTCATTAAAAAAAAGTTACAGATGTTATGTTAACAGAGTTTATATTGCGCACAGCTACTCAGAAGAATGTCCCGGCGCGAGCCCAAAGTAAAACAGAGAAAGATAGGAAGCAAAACAAACGGGGAACATTGCAGTTGAAAAGGAAAGTTTTTAGTTTCTTTCTAAATTGAATGGGATCCTGCAGGCTGCGTAGATCAAATGGGAGAGAGTTCCAGGCCTCCACGGCCAGATAGGCCAGGGAGCTGCGGCCTTTCCTTTTCAGGCGAAATCTGGGCATAATTGCCCTCAGCATGTTTGAGGAGCGCAGGTGTCTACTGGGGACGTAAAACTGAAAGCGCTTCCTAAGATAGACAGGGCCATAATCATACAGGGCAGCATGGGCCGTTACTAGGGCCTTGAACTTAACCCTTGCTCTCACAGGCAGACAATGAAGACTACGCAGATGCTGCCTCACACTAGTTCGTTTGGGGAGGCCAAGGAGCATTCTGGCAGCGGTGTTCTGGACCACCTGTAATCTGTCCAAGAGGAAGCCAGGTAGACCTACACAAAGTGCATTAGCATAGTCAATACGGGAGGTAACAAGCGCATGAGTAACCGTTTCTTTTGCTGCTAAAGGAAGAAGAGGCAGAAACTTTTAAGTAGCTTCAGAATACCGAAACAGGTACCAGTCAATTTACTGATTTGGTGGCCGAAGCTAAGCTTTTCATCAAACCATATCCCAAGATTTTTGACCGGAAGACCCCGAGGAGAAGGCTTAGGGGACTCAGCCAGCCAAAAAGTATGCCAGAACAAAGGGGGAAAAGCGCCAAAGAATAAGATCTCCGTTTTATCTTCATTGCATTTTAGCTGGGCGGAAGTGAGCCAATTGAACACAGCTGCAAGACAAGTTTTAACATGCGTAGTAGAAGACCCATGCTTCTTCCAGGTGAACAAGAGCTGAGTATCGTCAGCATAGGCGACAACTTTGGTGCCTAACTCCTCCGCCAGCTGAATGAGAGGAGATATAAATATTAAACAAAAGCGGGCTTAACACGGATCCCTGAGGTACCCCGGTCCGAACTTCTTGAACAGTGGACGTAAAAGGGGGGATCCAAACTTGATGAGTTCTGCCTTCTAAAAAGGATTTGAGCCACTTACTAGCGGAACCCGTGATGCCCAGCTGTTGCAAACGGGCAAGGAGCAGTGAATGGGAGACCGTATCAAAAGCGGCAGACAGGTCCAAAAGGACCAGTGCTGTCCTGCCCCCCATATCCAAGTTTTCGCAGATGACTTCAGCAGTTTCCACCAGTGCTGACTCCGTACTATATGAGGCTCTAAAGCCAGATTGGGCCGGGTGGAGGAGGCCGTGCTGTTCAACAAAGGCGGTCAATTGCTTGTTGACCAACTTCTCACATACTTTAGCAATGGCTGGGAGAAGCGAGATCGGGCGGTAGCTGGCCAGGAGGTTAGGCTCGAGGGACACCTTTTTAATAAGGGGAATGATCAAAGCCTGCTTCCAGGCGGAAGGGACAATGGCCGATGCCAAGGAGGTGTTAATCAACTGATTCAGGAGAGGGTTAATTACAGTGGCAGCTCTCGCCAAAAGTTTGGCAGCACACGGATCAGTAGGGGAACCTGATTTGTGAGAGGACAGAACGGCCAGGGAATCCGCCAAAGGAATTGCGTCAAAGGTGGAGAGGATGGCCTCGGAAGGAGACAAGGTTTGTTGGAGTTGGGGGGGCCGCAATGGCCTGGGCGTCCAATTTGCAAAAGTGAGATTGAAGTGCTCTAACCTTATCCATAAAAAAATTAGAGAGTTCTTCGCACCATAAAAGCGATGGAGCATGAGCATTGGTCATAGCCTTAGGTGTCACATAGCTTTGTACAATATTAAAAAGCTCCTTAGCATTGTTGCCAGATAAGGCAATACGTTCGGCATAGTGCACGCGTTTAGATTGCACAATAGCAGCGTAGTAGGATTTTTGGGCCATTTTAAGGGCAGCTTTCGCCTCAGTACAGTAGTTCAATCTCCATTTCCTTTCTAACCTTTTGCAATGCTGTTTCTGCACTTTAACCGAGGGCGAGAACCATGGTTTAGAAAGAGACACATCAGAGAATGATAAAACCCCATAACATTCCTTTCCACTGGGTCATAGGACATCAGAAACAGGGCATTCAATTGATAGATAAGGCATCACATATATAAATAGGAAGATAAGCAATACATTTCCATCATCCTGGGACAGCGCTAATTCTGTCAAGAGCCAAGACAAGTCAAACCATTGCTATGTGTGACAAATCAGGCACTAAAACACCTCCTAAGAGTCAAGTTTCCCCCCGCATTGGAGAGTAGCCAACCATCGCCCTCCCTATTAGGATTTGGGGGTTAACCAATCATCATGCCCTAGGTGACCAATCACCCAATTAATCAAAGGGGACCAAATCTTTTTACCCCGCCTTCTAGCCCCCCTACCCTTACAGCTGTATAGAGATCTTTCTAAATTATAAATACTAATAGTCGCCAAGCCATGCCTGGATCGTAGGAGGTTCTACACTTTTCCACACCATTGCAATTAGCAGCCAAGCTACTGCCATTGATATAAAAATAAAATACGTCTGATTAGATCTCCTTCACAGCGGTTAATAATAACCGAGAAGCATCATGATAGAGCTAATGCATATCTCTTTCCCAAATCGCTTCCGCCAAAATGTCTCAATACCTTCCTTCAGAGACTGTAGTTTTTCAGAACTATAAAACATATGTGTCATGTTTGCCGGGCCTTTTCCACACCTAGAGCACTTACCATCTTCCCTCTAACCCCATCCAAACAACTTTGCCGGAGTAAAATAGAGTCTAAAAACTGTTTTATAGTGCTGGGCTCTCAAATTATATGAGAGAAGAACCTTCATTCCTAGTCCGATAGACAGGTATAAATCCACAACCCCTTCCCCAAACTTCCTAGCCCAGTTTGATTCAGCCTTCTCGAGATCATCCGAGGCTGTATCCATTAATAGTTTATACATCTGGCTTATTTTACAATCTGCCCAGATTGTTGCATCTAAGAGGGGGATTCTTCCAGAGAAAACGTGCCTGCACTGAGCTTACTCCAAAATTCCCTCACCTGTAAATACTTAAATAAGTACCTGGCCGCTGGCCCAAAATCTTGTTGCAGTTCCATAAATGAGCATAGTTGGTCAGCAGAATATAGGTCTCCTATCTTATTGAGACCAGATTGTTCCCATTTCCTGCCCATTATGTCATAGAAGTTGGTTGGAAAAAGCGGGGACCGCCACAAGGGAGTATACCTGCTGTAGCATTTAATCTTCAGCAGTTTTTGAACAATGATCCAGACTCTCGAAGCGGTGATCACACTCTTAAACCTCACTTTTTTCAAATAACTCGGCTCAACTTGTTGGAGGAGACAGCCCCATGCTGTTTCACCAAGCCGCGCCATATCCCTGATCCTCTGCATTACCCCTTTCTGCAGAAAACAATACCCCCATCTGTAGTAAGAGGGCTGCCTAATAATAAAACAAGAAGTTGGGAGCTGCCCAACTTCCCCATTCCCATGGAAATGTTAGAAATTAATAATAGTCTTCTTATATTGCCATATCAAATTTATACATATAGAGTCCAAATTCCTGAGCAAGGAACTATCAACCTCAAGGTGAATAGTGTGGAACAGATAATGTACATTAGGTAGGACTGTCACTTTAAGAACCTTACATCTACCAATAATTGATAGATGTACACCATTAATACGCTTCAAGTCAGTAGCTAATCTTATTTATCAGGGGATCGAGGTTGATATGATATGTGGTGGCAACCTTAGGGTTTATCTTTATCCCAAGATACGTAACCGTATCCTTCCAATGAGTGTCTATAAAAACAATGTTCTCAGTACAAACAATCTGGGTTTTTCCCTGTTCAGTAGGTAGCCTGATTTTCTCCCAAATTCACCGGCCAATTGCTCAACCTCAGTTATTGCGCTACCGGGGTCAGATGTTATTACTACGATATCATCCACATATGCTAGTACCTTCATGTCATATTCATTAATTCAAACTGGCTTTATTGCTTGACTTTTGGTGATTTGCTCAATGAAAGGGTCTATGTAGAGAGTAAACAAGATTGGAGAGTAGGGACACCCCTGTCTTATTCCTCTGGTTATGTCTATTCTCCCCGAATCCTGGCACATAATTTGTAGTTTGGCGTAGGGAGTGAAATAGATGGCCCTGATAGCCTTTATCAGGTGTGGACCAAACCCCTTATGTTTAAAAAAATTCCTATAAATAGCTCCATGACACTCTGTCAAATGCCTTCTCCGCATCGAGGAGGATCATAGCCATCCGGTCACCTGTTATCTCTGCAATATCAAATAGGGTTATAGCGCGTCTGACATAATCGGTTGTTCCTCTGCCAGGTATAAATCTGTGTTGCCATGGTGTGACCAGGTAGGCTATGATCCTCCCCAAGCAGACTGCAAGAATTTTAGAGTAAAGCATGGCATCAGCGGTTATCAAAGACATGGGCCAATACAAGGCCCGATTATTCAGGGGCTTACTTTTTTCGGGAAGCTGACAATGTCCGTACCCTGCCAAGACGGAGGAGGTATCCCATTACGCTGCACTCCTGTAAACAAATCTAGCAGAAATGGGGCTAATTCTAAATGTAATACCATATACATTTCAAGGGGGATTCTATCAGGGCCATCCACCTTCACTGAGGCCAAGCTAATATCTGCTTCCAACTCCCTATTTAAATCTAGATCTATTCATCCCTGGCCTACTTCTAACTGTACTTCTTCTCCCAATGGACTAGTATGTGGGGTATCTTCTCAGTATGGCACTCTGTGAAAATCTTCAAATACTTTGAGGATGTATTTAGGGTCTGTGGCAAGTGACCCATCATTCCTTTTAATATTCTCGATAATTTTCCTAGCTTCCCCCTTGTCTTGTGCGTAAAACTAAAAGTCTCCCAACCGACTTCCCATATTCATAACTTTCATTTTCATGTGCCTGAAACTTTTCTGCCGCCCCCTTAGTATGATAACTATTGATCTCAGCTTTTACCATCATGATTTCAAATTGGATTTGCGGATCCCCCTGCCCCCGCATGATCCCTTCCGTGTCGATCTTTTCTAGCGTCGCTATTTTTCCATATAACCCTCTGATCTACCCCCAGTTGCTTCCTTCTACGTGCAACAAAACTAATGGTATCCCCTCTCAATCCTGCTTTAAAAGCATTCTTGACATCCCCCGTGAAGCAGTATATCTGTTCATATAAAAAAACTCGACCACCCATTTTTTCATGTGCTCAACAAATAGGTTATTTAAAAGCAACATCCGATTGAAGGTCCACTTAGTCTGAGACTTAAGGTCTCCCTGCCCGAGATTTCCAAAACTGATGGACTATAATCAGACAAAAGCCTTAGAAGTTTCTTAATTTCATCCTTACCCACTAGTCCAGCGGAGGCCAGAACATAATCTACTCGGACATACTTTCTGTGTAGGCAAGAAAAATATTTAAATCAAAGATCACGTGCTTTATCGGCATCCCAAATGTCAGCTAGCCCATCACTGTCCATTAGTGATGCCAAGGCCCTATGAACCTGAGGTTTTCTCCCATGATGCTTGGTTGTTTGATTCCTTCCAAAATCAAGATGCAAATTTAAATCCCTACAGATTATCAACGGGACTGGGCAGGATGCTAGCTCTACTTCTAACTCTTCAAACATTTTGGGAACCATCCTGGTTAGAGCCATAAATGGAGCAGTCAGTCACCCCGACTGGTAGCTCTACAATCACCCACCTACCCCACTTATCCACCAGCTTCCGGTTAGCAGGGCCAATACTATTTTTGACAAGAATAGCCACACCCCTAATCGTGGAGCTCTGAGTCATACGTGCTAATAAAGTATACCCCCTAACTGTCATCAATTCCCTCTTTCCCCAAAGAATATGCGATTCCTGTTGACATATAACCTCTGGACTCAAAGACCTAAATATTTGCCACCCTCTATCGCATCAGATTATCATTTAGGCCTCCCACATTAACTGAACATATGGATAATTTACCCATTTGATATCCAAGGAATATCCTTGTGCCCATTCTTTGCGCCATCATTATCCGACATTCCACGAAGCCTAATAACTTAACGTCCAGTGTTCTACTTCCTCGCCTCTTTTTTTCCTAGCTCACTCTTTGGGATTTTGTATGCCACTCCCATACCTCGACCCCTCCTCCAAAGAACCCCCTCATCCTCCCCAAACCTCGAACCACCTGTAACCCTCCCTGGAGACACCCTTCCCAAAACTCCTGACCGCACCACCCGCACCCCCTACCCACCCAACCCAAAGAAGCAGACAGACCACTCATTAGTCTGTTGAGATGAGAGCAATCTCTCTGAACCAGCCACCCAGAGAACACAATCCACCTGTGAAAAAAATCAAATTTGCAAAAATACATACCCCTCATAAAAAGGAAAAACCCATCCACCTTGCAGGCTTTATCAAAACACAGCCCTAGACCGAAGCCCCACAAGTCTGCAAAAATGTATATACTTGGTTCCAACAAAAATTCTTTTGCATGTATTTCAGATGTAAAAAACCGAGTCCGCTCTTTCAAGACCACTTTCAGATGTGCAAGGTTCATTAAAAAAGCCTGGGCCCCTTTATCTTGAAGCGGTTTGATTAGTTGTGGTAAGCGTCATCGCCTCTCAACAATTATGTGGCAGAAATCAGGCTTGACAAAAAAGGAGCAGTCACCCACTGACTTGGCTTCTGGCCTGGCCATAGATTGACTGTCTCAAAAGGAAATTCCCGATATTTATCAAAATAGCCCGTCGCTTCACATCTTCCCTAACCCGGCTGTTTCTGCATGAAAGGGATCCTATGGGTGCGCTGGAGCTCGTGGGCCCAATTCCATCCCTCCAGCTCTGGAAACGCCTGGCAAAACAGATCCACTATAACTGAGCGGATATCAGATCCCTCTTTACCTTCGGGAACACCAATCATCTGCACATTATTACGCCTTTGGTGACTTCCTTGGTCCTCCAGCTTCCACTGGATGTCAATCAGCTGAGATTTGTGAGCCTCCGCCTCGCCACGAGCTCCAGCAACATCAGATTCAAGACCAACGGCTCTGGTCTCAAGTCAGTTAGATGCTCCACAATGGCATTACATGACTTAACTACCTTTCGAACCACCCCCTGCAGCCTGCGTATTGCTGCCTGAGATCTGCAGCCATCCAGTTGAGTTTCCTTTTGATGCGACAATACAATGGAAAATAGACTCTAAAGTAGGGTTTTTTTTAACTAAGAACCTCTTGGGAAGTTCTGATATGCCACCCACCAATTGATCAGTTGGCGAATAGTCTACTTGAGACTCTTTCCACCTGAGGCTTGCCGCCCAGTCTTTTTAAACACCTTACGAGCTGTTGTGAAAGGAGCACCGTTAGTGAAATTATCAGGAGCACTGTCACTAGACTTGGTGAGTGATCCTGAGCCAGCAAGTACAGACCATTCTATCCTATCCGAGAAGGAGAAGAAGCAATCATTGGTGTCAGGGTCTGAGCCAGCTATGTGTGATCCAATGCGTGAGCTTTTCTTGTGCCTATGGGGTCTGCCTGAGGGAGACAGGTTTTGAGGGACTACATTATTTGGCGTAGCACTTATAAAATCTGCAGCCTTAGACTCAACGCCGTGGTCACCACCATCCCTCAGTAACGACTCTCCCACATTTCCATTCGCCTTTATGCCAATACCAGAGTCTGATGCAGGACCCACAAGTTCTTGTCGACCGCTTCAATGCCACCCACGTTCGCTTCAGGTGGTAAAAATATGGTAGCGCAATTTACCTTGCCTTCAAGAGTCTGCAGACCGTGCAGGGGTTTACCAGCTGCAGCACCTCCTTCAATTCAGACTCTGTTAGATCCGCTGATAGTGATTCTACTACCAGTCGGGATGACTCCCCACTCACCGGGCTTCCTTCTGCCCCAGCCAGCTGCCGAAGACCTCCTGTCAAGCCTGTTGGGCCGCATAAAAGCTCAAGGACTGTAGTACTTGCAGTGTGTTGAGAAGACAGAGACCCGCCCTTCCTCTTTTTTTTCCCTGCTGAATACGTCTTACCGGCTGGTGGTAGGTGTTGACCAGTCTGGCGGGGTATTATACTGCTTGTTGGCTCTGCTGCACATGAGCCCACCAGGATTTGGGGAGTAACAGCCATTAAAGAGATGCCTTTGCCTTTCTGGGAGCCTGGTCCTGCTCCTGTCATTTTGGGACCCATTCCGACCACTGGACTGAGCCTGCTACAATGACTGCAGCCAGCGCAGCTCACCGCTGCAACAATCAGGCGTTCACAGGCAAGTAAAAACTTTCTCCATGATAGCTTGCTATCACACCTCCTGTAGCCGTGTTTTGGTTGCTAAGTTACAGCGCACCAGAACCTGCCACGACCTCCAAGAGCATACTCCACGGGGTCTTACTATGCCGTGCTTAGTCTGGCGACTGGTCAGACTGCTGTATTATGGCCAACTCACGTGGCCGTCATCCTGCTCCTCCCCGAGCCGCTGCCACCTCGGTCCACTCAGTATCCATAATTCTGTGTACAGGAATGCTAAAGCTGTAGTCCCCACCCGGATGTAATGAGTGTCTTAGAGTAAACCTGACCTGCATCAGCACAGGGAACATAATGCATGTCCTACACTGAAAAATAAAGAAATACGTATATGTTTTGTTTGTTCTTTCTATGGTCATCATTTGGGGTAAAAAAAACATACTAAAGTGCCCAATGGGACTGAGTACCCCATGATGAATCATCATGGTGATCCTTCCTTTTCTATATCTTAAAAACATAATTTAATAAAACCCTAATACTAATCATCATATTTTAAACCTATATTTCTGCGGAAAGCCTCTTCTCAAGTCATCCTTTCTCATCTAAGTTGTTGCCACTTGTTCACCTATGTGCTTTGCTATTTCTTAATACAAGATTTTGAAGCTAAGACATACTTTCCTTTGTTGTGTGCAGTATTTGTAACTACTCTAACAACATTATTGTAAAAACACACTTTTCATGTCGTCTGTTGTATGCTGCAAGATGAACACAGTGCGTCTCTAGAGATGGCCCAAATGGGCTCCTTATCCCAGCTCTAATTGTCTTGGACCCCTTCGTCCTGCATCCACAGCTGCTGAATGTGCCAGGAGGTGGCACAGAGAAAGCAGGCGCTGCATCGTGTCATACATTTTAATTTGTCCAACTATCTTTCATTGCAAAGCATTGTTGTTGTCTTAAATTGTGTAAATCTGACTTTGTATATATGTGATTATATCTTTATATAAACATAGATACACAAACATTCATTCAGATTTAAACATCTGAGCAAGTATGTATAGATAATATATAACAATTATATATATAACGGTTGAAGTGACTTTGTAATTAGTTAAAAATATCAATTGAAAAATACCATTTTAAACTAAAAACGACTGAAATTCATCAATTACAGTTAAATGAAGTAACTATAACTTGACTACTTGCCATGCATAGTGTTGTCAGGAATTATGTCATTACAAATGGCATCATTGAAGTTATCAAGGATGACATAGAACTTATCATGAGTGATGTAATATATGAGGTCTTAAGCAGTGCATGGTGAGTGCACAAGTTATAGTTAGTTCAGTTAACTTTAACGGGTAAATATTGGTGGATTTTTTTTATTTTAAAATGGTCTTTTTAACAGACATTTTCACCTAACTATAATGTCACTTTAACCTTTGTTTTGCTCAGTGAATTTCTAAAGTTTTGATTTATTGTAAAGTAAGATAGTCCAATACCTAAAAATAATGTCACTTTAACCTTTGTGTTTTTTTCAGTGAATTACTAGGATTTTTTTTTAATGTAATGTACGATTTTATTACCATACCTGTTAGACCTGTCAACCTTAGGGTGGTCTCCCCCAAACCTTTTGCCTTCTTCTTCCATTTTTGCTGAGCTCGTTTTTGCTGGCCTTATGACTCTGTGCACATTACCACTGCTAACCAGTGCTAAAGTGCATGTGCTCACTCCTTAAAATATGGTATCATTGGCATAGCCCCAATTGGCATAATTCATTTACTTATATGGCCCTAATAAAGTGGTACAACATGTACCCAGGTCCTGCAAATTTAATGCTACTGGTGGGCCTGCAGCAACTATTGTGTCACCCACTTAAGTAGCCCTATAAACATGTCCCAGGCCTGACATTGCAGTCTGTGTGCTTTAAATTGCCATTTTGGCCTAGCAAAATAAACCTTTTTAATACATATAAGTCACCGCTACGGTAGGCCCTAAACACCACACATGGCAAGATGCATTACACTTTAAAAGTGGGACATGTAATTTTAGGTTTTAAATGTCCTGGTTGTGAAAAACTCTTAAATGTGTTTTTAACTACTGCAAGGCCTACCTTTCTCAAAGGATAACACTGGAGTTTCCTTATTGCATTTAGTAAGCTGCAATTTCCAAATGGGAATATGTAACGAGTGCATGTTTGGTGTCTTTGGAATTGTAAAGACAAATCCTCTCTAATGGTAAAGTCAGATTTTAAATTAAAATGTTGAAAATTCCACATTTAGAACGCTGGTATTTTTCTGCCATAGCCATTTATTGCCTCTAATCTGCCTCTGGGTCACATGTGTAGCTGACAGTTGGACTTTGTATATTCCTGAAGGACTGCTGCCTGCTGGCATACTACCCTTTTGCCTGGGTGAGAAGGACTGGACCTGCGACTTGAACCCAGGACCACCAGAGTTACTCTAAGGACTAGTCTCTTGTAACCAGCACCTGGACTCTGTAACTGTGAGTTCTACCTTGTCTAGTGGTACCACCACAGTCCTAGACCCTTAAACGTGGGCCTGAAGGTGCTCTTCCAGCCCATCTGTGGATTCAGCAGAACCAACGCATCTCCTCTGCTGTGCAGCACAACCCCAAGCAGAACTGATGCATTGGCCTCTGCTGCGAGGATTCCCCCAGCGCAAGGACTCCACATTAACCTGGCAACCCACATCGGAACTGCCGCTGTGTGACGCATCCCCAATACAGGCCCTCGCATTCCAAAGCTCCAGGTTCATGCATCGTAGCCTTGTAGCTCCTCAGAACTGACGGACCACCTCAGTTGCGCAACAAATCCTCAATGTAGGACTTCGCATCGCAAGCCCTTGTCGCTGGGATCCTTGATGATGATGCAGGACCTTACATTGCAGCCGATTTGCACCAACACATTGCCTTGACTGCGCGATGGATCCTTGACTCGGGGCTTCCCAATTCTCCGCAATCAGGATTTAAGGTACTCTTGTTCAGCAGGACTAACTGGGTCCCTGTAGCCGGCCCGCGTTCAATCGCAGTTGGCCTGAACTTGTCACTTTATCCCGGTCCGGCGCGACCAAATATCCACAGTGGGCGCATTTTGGTTTTTGGTGCTATTTTCACTGCATTATTTAAACCTGCTTATCTCTGGTTCTACTGATTGGATTTTTGTTGTTTTGTGTTTGTTTTATTTGTTAAAATCTGCTCTGACTTTCTAATCTGGTGTGGGATCCTGTGTGTGGTGTGTTTTCATTTTATTACTGTTTTAAGTGTTATACAAACACTTTACACATTAGCTCTCAGTTAAGCCTCACTACTCTGTGCCAAGCTACCCGACGGTTGAGCACAGGTTAATATACGGTTTGCTTGTGACTTTACCCTGACAAGAATTGTGGTTCCTGCTTGAGCAGTGCTTCACTCCCCTCAACCAGTAACCCAATTTCTTACAATACCTAACTTTGCCAAACCGCATTGGTGTCCAATGCTCTGGCGCACAAGTCCTTCAGACGTCTGCGGTGTGGGGTTCAGCGCAGGACCACCAAGAAAAAAAGCCCATTCGGCCAATTAGATTTTTCTATTATTTGGAGTTGGGGTGCCAGCAGGATTCCTGCGTACCCAACAGTTCAAATATCTATACATTTCGAACCTTAATTTCTCAAAAGCTACTGAACAAATTGACACCAATCACAAAAAGCATGGTTTCTGGGTAAAGGCCTAACTTCTGCCAAATTTGGTGCTAATCCGTTCAGCTGTTTTGGTTGTAGCGCTGTTCAAAGATCCCTATAGAAATTGCATGGGGAAATTGCATTTTGGAGTCCCTGTTTTTCTCAGCCTCTGCTTGATGGATCACCCTGAAACTTTCCAGGAAGGAGCTGAGGTGGATGAAGGGTTTTTTGGAAAGTTTCATGAAGATTCATCAAACGGCATCAAAGTTATTAGCAAAACAAAAAGTCAATTTCCGATGGCAACTTCCTAACCGTACCTACACAGTGGTGAACGTCAATATATATATGTGTGTGTATGTGTGCATGCGTGCATGTGTGTGTGTGTGTAAATATATATATACACAGATAGATAGATAGATAGATAGATAGATAGATAGATAGATAGATAGATAGATAGATAGATAGATAGATAGATAGATAGATAGATAGATAGATAGATATTGGGCCCATCAGTTTTATCTGATGACCCAATGTGTGCACACCTACACGCAAAGTTCTCTTCTAGAGACGCCTAAACATACTACGGCTTTATACACACATTTCTTTAGCTTTTGTGGTTTTGACTTGTCTGTGCCTCTTACAGACCCGCTGACCTGTTCTAGAAGAGTAATTGGTGAACATTCCCTCCTGCAGCATCTGAACAGTACATTTTTCATGAACATGTTATGATGTCTCGCAGTTCGATCTTTGCTACCACTTAAGAAAAGTAATAAAGTCAAGCATTTCATAAGTATGTATTCGCTATCCTGTGCACGAAGCCTGTTTGGAAAATACCCTTTCGGTACACTGGATATGAATCACCGATGAGCAATGTTTCGGATGAGCGTTTTGCCACAAAGGGGATGATTTCTGTGCAAACCGTCCATCGCATTCCTGAGGCCATACTCATCACATCCGTTGCCTGGCAGCCGGAGACACAAGGGAAGCGCGCGCACCTGGCCGTGTAGCAAAGACCCCGCCTTTGCGCAATGACAATCACAGTAAATATAATTACAGTGAAGGAGGTAGTTAGGCGAACAGCACTTCGGAGACATGCTTGTTTTCTACAAAATGGCGTGCTCTGTAAAAGGAGATGTGTACTTCGACGGGCGTGCGGGCGAGGCAGAGGGTGGTTGGAGGAGGAAGGAGAAGAAACAAGAATGTAGGCTATCACGCTGGGACAAACACAATGGAAAATGGACTCCAAATGAGAGTTGGGAGTAGCTGGTAAACAGAACTTTTTTGTACCCAGGTCTCATCTCCAAGAACAAAACACACACCTGTGAATCATCAATCGATGCTTGTTGATTAACAGATGTGTTTTCCCTGATAAGGGAACAAAACAATAAAATGACCCATATTCAGTTTTTCCAACACTGTCAAAAACTTGTACAGAGTGTAACAGCACTCCCGAAGAAGTAAAAGAAAACGACATGCGTAAATCAATCATAAAGTCGATATGAGGGGAACTACCAGGTTGTAAAACTGTGCACATTTAAGTACACTTTGGAACAGAAGGTACCATTCCAGCCCTCTGGCTGCATCCACTTTCTTGTGAAAGTGTGGATAAGGCTCCGTCGTGGGTGCACCGAGCCTAAAGTGAGTTTGAAAAGAGGGACACGAGATTGCAAGAAGCATTAGCAAAGTCACTAAGTCTTACATTTTGGACCCATTGTCTTGCCAGTGATAATTTCTAATGATGTGCAGAGCATTAGCAAAAAAAATAAAAAAATGTCCTATCATAAGAGCATGCATGTGTTACCACATAGGTGTTTAAGCGTGCCCCTGCAGAATGATGCAAGCACCATTTCCCTTTTTTGCCTACCGATCTGAGATGTCCGACAAAAAATAGATCAGTAAATAAAAACAAGATTTATTTTTAATATGGAAGAATAAAACAAAAATAAAAATGGATTGCGGTGGGTGCAACAAAGGAGAGGCAGTGGCGGCTCCTTCGCTAAGGCAGAGGAGCGCCGCCCCCACTGCCTTGTAGCAGTAAAAGAAAGGAAAAAATTAAATGATAATAACGTAATGTTATTATCATTTAATTAGTCCTCCTGCTGCGGCAGCTTTGCCTGAGGGGGCGGGGTGGGCCTGCAGAGCAGGGGAGAAGTGGTAGAACCCTCCTAAGTGCACAATGACTGTATTGCCGGCCCTCTCAGGCCGCCCAAAACAGTCATGCACACTTTCCCTGTTCTCCATGCAGGCTGCATTACAGCCTGCTTGGAGAACATGCCCACCCTCCCGCCCCTGCCTGAGCACCGTGTCACAGCGCTCAGACTAATCACAACGCTGCAATGTTGTGATTGACTGCGGGGAGCGTGGGAGCCCTGGTGCTTCCAGTTTTCCCCAAGAAGCCAGGAAGAGGACGCAGGGGAGGCGGCGGCTGCCGGCCAGATGGCCGGCCGGGAGGTACGTGATTTTTTTTAACCTGATCCCCCCCGCCCCTTCCCCCCACCCCACCCCACTGCTGCTTTCAGGTAGCAGTTGCGACTGAGGAGTGGGTGAGGAAGTGATTGTGGGAGAAGGGGAAAGGTAGCATACGAGGGAGAGAGCAACATGGGAATGGGGAGAATCACATAATCGTGAAAGCAATACAGCGCAGGGTGAGGGAGAAGCACACAAGAGCGCGAGCAGCACATGAGGGAGAAAGTAATACTGGGGCGTGGAGAAGTGCATGTGGGAAAGCAACATGGAGTACAGGGTGGAAAAGTTTGGGGGAGAAGCACGAGAGAGAGAGAAAGAGAGAGCAGTACAGGAGGGAGAGAGCAACACTTAGCGCAAGGAGAAGCAGCCGAGGAGAGAGCTGAAAACACATGCAGTTTCATGGTGTGCTCAATGGAAGAGAAAAAAGTAGTTCCATAAAAGTGATCAGTTGAAGGATACAAGTCAGCCAATCAAAAGAATGGTAAAGAGGATATGCTCAATGGGAAGGACAAAGACAAGTAGAGGAAGGTAACCCATAGAATAAGAAGCAAATTAGAGTTACAATAAAGCTAACCAATGGTAAGCAATTGGTGGCTAAAAACCCACTGTAAGTTCATGGTAAGCCACAATAGGTCTTTCGCAACCAGACAGCTTGCGTTGTCTCATAGGTGAGACCTAAAAAGATAATTGTTCAAACAATGGTGATAAGATGTCACAGCTTCCAAGCTGTGAGGAGTCTACTGATAAAGCTTAGGAAGGAGGTTAAAACCTAGCAGTGTAACCCATAATCTTCATTGTTGAGATGTTGGTGATTGCATTGCAGCTTTCTTTCCTTTTTTCTTTTTTGTCTAGTTTTAGTTCAGTAGCACCTATATTCAATCAATTTTGTAGGGGTTGCTTTATAAATAAAATAAACAAACAAACATACAAATAAATAAACAAACAAACAAACGAACAAATAAATAAATAAATACTGAACCCTAGCAGAAACATTCAGTAACCATTGCACTGACTTTCCCAAATCGATGGATTAAGCTTGCCAGTGCTTTCATGAATTCGAGGGTCCTTCCTTAACCCCTTCAGTGTGGATGTCGGACAATGGCCGACACCCACACTGCCGCCCCAGTGCATCTGTTGGCCATTGGCCGACACTGGGTAGGTAAACAAAGGCCCTCTGGTGCAGAGCCCCAGAGGGATTCCTTTATTATTTTTTAAACTTGGGCTGCTCGGGAAGAGCTTCGCGAGCAGCCTGAGTCTTTTTACGTCGAGCCTAGTGGCAGCGCGCATGCGCTGCTTGCTCTGTGAGACTGCTGTAGTAGAGTATGGGAGAGAAGCCGCGCCCACTCTCCACCCATATTTTGATTGGCTTGTGTCATTGTCTTTCGTAAATGCTGCCTTTGGATTCGTTATTAGGCTTGTTAGTCCCTCCTTAGTACGGCCTTGTCTTCATTTGTACCCTCCCATGGCTACTGGCCCCTCTACTTCGGTTGTTTCACAGGACCTGTTATTTAGTCTGTGAGCACTATTTACTTTATTGAGTTTCTCTTCCTGCAGGCCAGACATGAGCTGCTTCAACTGAAACCGCTTGTGTTTTTTTAAGCAGCACGGCCACCCCATAACACTGGCGCCTGCTTTCAATCACTTTAACCCGCCATTATCTCGTGTCTGTTTCAACTCCCCAAGTAAAATGAATTTAGAAATGATTAGCGAATTAAGTCATATGAATTCCAGGCAGCACATAATCCTGTGCTAATGGGCTAAAGCGGATAACAGCACATCTGTGTTACATGTCATCTGTACTAAAGCCGCCTGACGGGTTGTTTTCAAAAGCCTGTTTTATTAACAACACCACCACCACCAATACTACCACCATCAATACCACCACCTCCAACAATACCACCACCACCAATACCACCACCACCGCCAATACCACCAATACCACCACCACCACAGCCAATACCACCACCACCAATACCACCACTACCAATACCACCACCACCAACATCACCAATACCACCACCAAATCCACTACCAGCACCACCAATACCACCACCAATACCACCACCACCAATACCATCACCACCAATACCACCCCAACCACCACTACCAATACCACCACCACCAATACCACCACCAGTACCACCACCACCAATACCACCACCACCAATACCACTACCTCCACCACCACTAATACCACCACCAATACCACCACCACCACCAATACCACCATCAATACCACCACCTCCACCACCACCAATACCACCAACACCAACACCAAAACCACCACCACCAATACCACCACCACCAATACCACCACTACCAATACCACCACCAATACCACCAATATCACCACCACCACCAATACCACCACCACCACCAATACCACCAATACCACCACCACCACCACTTCCAATACCAATACCACCACCAATAACACCACCACCAATACCAATACCACCACCACCACCACCAATACCACCACCAATACCACCACCAATACCACCATCACACATACCACAACCACCACCAATACCACCACCACTACCACCACCAATACCACTACCAATACCACCACCACCAATACCACCACCAATACCACCATTAAGACCACCACCACCAATACCACCACCAATACCACCACTACCACCAATATCACCACCACCAATACCACCACCACCCCCAATATCACCACCACCAATAGCACCACCACCAATACCACCACCACCAATACAGCCACCAACACCACCCCACCACCAATACCACTACCACTACCACCACTAATACTACCACCACCAATACCACCACCAACACCAATACCACCACCACCACCAATACCACCACCACAAATATCAATACCACCACCAATACCAACACCACCAATACCACCACCACCAATACCACCACCAATACCACCACCACCACCAATACCACCACCAATACCACCACCAATATCACAACCAATACCACCACCACCAATCCCACCACCAAAAACCACCACTAACACCACCACCACCACCAATACCACCACCACCACCAATACCATCACCAATATCACCACCAATACCACCACCACCACCACCAAAACCAACACCAATACCACCACTGACACCACCACAACCAATACCACCAACAATAACACCACCACCACCAATACCACCACCACCACCAATACAACCAATACCACCAACAATAACACCACCACCACCAATACCACCACCACCACTACCAAAACCACTACCACCACCAATACCACCACCACCAATACCATCACCAATACCACCACCAATACCACCACCACCACCACCAATACCACCAATACCACCACCACCACCACCACCAATACCACCACCACCAATACCACTACCACCACCACCAATACCACCACCACCACCAGTACCACCACCACCAATACCACCAATACCACCAACACCACCACCACCAATACCACCACCACCATCAATCCCACCACCTCCACCACCACCAATACCACCATCAATACCACCACCACCAATACCACCAATCCCACCACCACCACCAATACCACCACCACCATCAATCCCACCACCTCCACCACCACCAATACCACCACCAATACCACCACCAATACCACCACCACCAACACCACTACCACCAATACCACCACCACCAATACCACCACCACCAATACCAATACCACCACCGATACCACCACCACCAATACCACCACCAATACCACCATCACACATACCACAACCACCACCACTACCACCACCAATACCACTTCCAATACCACCTCCACCAATACCACCACCAATACCATCACTAAGACCACCACCACCAATATCACCACCACCAATACCACCACCACCACCAATATCACCACCACCAATAGCACCACCACCAATAGCACCACCACCAATACCACCACCACCAATACAGCCACCACCACCACTACCACCACCAATACCACCACCACTAATACCACCACCACCAATACCAACATGAATACCACCACTAATACTAGCACCACCAATACCACCATCACCAATACCACCACCACCACCAATACCACCACCACAAATACCAATACCACCACCACCAATAACAACACCACCAATACCACCACCACCAATACCACCACCAATACCACCACCAATACCACCACCAATATCACAACCAATACCACCACCACCAATACCACCACCAAAAACCACCACTAACAACACCACCACCAATACCACCACCACAACCAATACCAGCAACAATAACACCACCACCACCAATATCAGCACCACCAATACCACCACCACCAATAGCACCACCACCAATACCACCACCACCAATACCACCACCAATATCACCACCAATACCACCACCACCACCAAAACCAACACCAATACCAGCACTAACAACACCACCATCAATACCACCACCACAACCAATACCACCAACAATAACACCACCACCACCAATACAACCAATATCACCAACAATAACACCACCACCAATACCACCACCATCACCACCAATACCACCACCACTACCACCACCACTACCACCACCACTACCACCACCACCAATACCACCACAAATACCACCACCACCAATACCACCACCACCACCAATACCACCACCACTACCACTAATACCACCAACACCACCACCACCAACACCACCACCACCAACACCACCACCACCAATACCACTACCACCACCACCACCAATACCACCACCAATACTACCACCACCACCAGTACCACCACCACCAATACCACCACCAATACCACCACCACCAACACCACCACCACCACCAATACCACCACCACCAATACCACCACCACCAATAACACCACCAATACCACCACCAGTACCACCACCACCAACACCACCATCAATACCACCACCACCAATCAGACCAATCCCACCACCACCAATACCACCACCCCCACCAATACCACCACCACCATCAATACCACCACCTCCACCACCACCAATACCACCACCAATACCAACAATACCACCACCACCAACACCACTATCACCAATACCACCACCACCAATATCAGCACCACCAGTACAACCACCACCACCAATACCACCACCACCAATACCACCACCAATACCACCACCACCAATACCACCACCACCAATACCACCACCACCACCACCACCACCACCTCCACCAAAACCACCACCACCACCAACACCACCACCACCACCAATACCACCACCACCAATCCAATACCACCACCACCAATACCAATACCACCGCCAATACCAATACCACCACCACCACCAATACCACCACCACCACCAATGCCACCACCACCAATACCACCACCACCAATACCACCAATACCCCCACCACCACTAATACCATCACTGCCAATATCACCACCACCAATACCACCACCAATACCACTACCACCAATACCACCAATACTACCACTACCACCACCAATACCACCACCAGTACCACCACCAATACCACCACAACCACCAATACCACCACCACCAATACCACCACCAATACCACCACCACCAATACCACCAATACTACCACCACCACCAATACCAATACCACCACCAATACCACCACCACCAATACCACTACCACCACCACCACCAATATCAGCACCACCAGTACAACCACCACCACCAATACCACCACCACCAATACCACCACCACCAATACCACCACCAATACCACCACCACCAATACCACCACCACCAATACCACCACCACCACCACCACCACCACCTCCACCAAAACCACCACCACCACCAACACCACCACCACCACCAATACCACCACCACCAATCCAATACCACCACCACCAATACCAATACCACCGCCAATACCAATACCACCACCACCACCAATACCACCACCACCACCAATACCACCAATGCCACCACCACCAATACCACCACCACCAATACCACCAATACCCCCACCACCACTAATACCATCACTGCCAATATCACCACCACCAATACCACCACCAATACCACTACCACCAATACCACCAATACTACCACTACCACCACCAATACCACCACCAGTACCACCACCAATACCACCACAACCACCAATACCACCACCACCAATACCACCACCAATACCACCACCACCAATACCACCAATACTACCACCACCACCAATACCAATACCACCACCAATACCACCACCACCAATACCACTACCACCACCACCACCAATATCACCACCACCAATGCCACCACCACCATCAATACCACCACCACCAATACCACCACCACCACCTATACCAGCACCACCAATACCACCACCACCATCAATCCCACCACCTCCACCAACACCAATACCACCACCAATACCACCACCACCACCAATACCACCACCACTGATACCACCACCACCAACATCACTACCACCAATACCACCACCACCAATACCACCACCACTAGTACCACCACCACCACCAATACCACCACCACCACCAATACCAACACCACCAACACCACCACCAATACCACCACCACCAATACAACCACCACCAATCCAATACCACCACCACCACCATCAATACCAATACCACCGCCAATACCAATACCACCACCAATACCACCAATGCCACCACCACCACCAATACCACCACCAATACCACCACCACCTCTAATACCATCACCGCCAATACCACCACCACCACCAATACCACCACCACCACCAATACCACTACCCCCAATACCGCCACCACCAATACCACCACCACCAATACCACCAATACTACCACTACCACCAGCAATACCACCACCAATACCACCACCAATACCACCACCAATACCACCATCACCACCAATACCACCACCAATACCACCACCACCAATATCACCACTACCAATACCACCACCACCACCAATACCACCATCAATACCACCACTAATACCACCACCACCACCAATATCACCACCACCACCAATACCACCACCACCAATATCACCACCACCAATACCACCACCACCAATACCACCATCACCACCCCTACCACCACCAATACCACCACCGCCACCAATACCACACACCAATTCCACCAATACCACCACCAATACCACCACCACCAATACCACCACCACCACCAATACCACCACCACCAATACCACCAATACCACCAATACCAATACCACCACCACCAATACCACCACCACCAGTACCGATACCAATACCACTACCAACACCAATACCACCAATAATACCACCACCAATACCACCACCACCACCACCGATACGACCAATACCACCACCACCACCAATACCACCACCACCAATACCACCACCACCACCAATACCACCACCACCACAATACCACCACCAAAACCACCAACACCACTGCCAATCCCACCAATACCAATACCACCACCAATACCACCACCACCACCAATACCAGTACCACCACCAATACCAATACCACCACCGCCAATACCAATACCACCACCACCAATACCACCACTACCAATTCCACCACCACCAATACCAATACCAGTACCACCACCAATACCAGTACCACCACCAATACCAATACCAACACCAATACCAATACCACCACCACCAATACCAATCCCGCCACCACCAATACCACCACCACCAATACCACCGATGCCACCACCACCACCAATACCACCACCACCTATACCACCACCACCACCAATACCACCACCAATACCACCACCAATACCACCACCAATACCAGTGCCACCACCACCAATACCAATACCACCACCAATACCAATACCACCACCACCAATACCAATACCATCCACACCAATACCAATACGGCCACCACCAGTACCACCACCACCAATACCAGTACCACCACCACCAATGCCAGTACTACCACACCAATAACAATACCACCACCAATACCAATACCAATACCACCACCACCAATACCACCACCACCAATATCAATACCACCACCACCACCAATACCACCAATACCACCACCACCAATACCAATACCACCACCTCAGCACCTCTCACTCTGTAGTAATAGCAGGGGCACTGTACAAGGCTGGAGCTGCAGCTGAGACCATCCCTCCCTCCATCCATGCCTGCCATAAAGCACAGGCCGCCCTGCACCAGGAGGTGAAGCCAGTGCCCTACTACAGCTGGAGTGTTTTTATTAGGCCAAAGATAGCAATGACATTACGCAATGCCACACTGCACACTCAAATCACGGAGAGGGCAGGAAATAGCCCCCCTTCCGCTCTTCCTCCTGAGCCGCGACAGTGTAATCACAGAGCGAAAGGTGTTGGAGCGCTTTGTTAGTGTTTATAGCTCGGATCATATGTAACTCTCACTTCACACTTTGTGTCTGTGTAATTTACAACACTTACACATCTTCTTCACTGCACTATTTATCACTACTTTGAAGACATTGCAGGCCTGTCTCTTACTCTGATATTTACAATCTAGCAAGTGGTCGAGAAGGCCCTTTATTGCAATGCAATAGGTCTTGCATTTGCGAGAGTTTAAGCTATTAGTATTGTAAATGACAATGCCTTTTATTTATGTTTTAAAACCCAAAACATAAATAAAAGGCATTGTCATTTTCAATGCCAATAGCTCAAACTCGCGTGAATGCGAGACCTATTGCATTGCAAATGCTTGTTTTATCTTTAGTGTAATGACGATCAGTGCGCAGGGTGTGCTGATGTCATTACACTAAAGTGAAACTAAAACAAGCCGATGGGCTCATTTTTCTTTCACTGCAACAGTGCTCGATGGGCACATTTCAGTGCCCCAAATAATGATTGCTTTGGGAGAGAAATAGTTGAAAAGGGGAGAATCTCCCATTTCCGACGGTACCTCTGCCCAGTGGATCCCTGCTTGGGGATCGCCATAGGAGAGCGATCACCAATCAGGGATCTACCCACTAGGCCCTAGGGACATGGGGGAGTGTCCATAGGCAATGGTTTGTGCTCCCCCACCATGCTGACACATTCAGTCTTTCTGCCCCCACCGATGGTATTTACACTCGGTCTGCCCCTCGGGGAGGGGGCAGAAAGCCCACTAGACTCCAAGGATACAGAAAAAAATAGAATGTAGTGGTGGGGGCTGCCCACCATGGGCGTGGCCATGCCCTCACCCCTAAATAATGCATCAAAAGTCTTTCTGCACACCCTGGGGGGTAGATATGGGTGATTAATCCAAATCTGCCCCCACCCCGGGGGACAGAAAGCTGACTAGACACCAGGGAATATTTGTAGAAAAAATGTACAGGGTTGATGACTGCCCGCCATGAACATGGCATTGCCCACACCCCAAAAAAGATGGCATCAGTCTTTTTGACCCCCAGGGGGGCAGATGGGGGTGATTATCGCCAATCTGCCCTCTGGGGGGGCAGAAAGCCCACGAGAAACCAGAGAAATTTCATTAAAAAAATTCAACCATGCCCCACCACTAAAAATGTGGCCTCAGTCATTCTACCCCCTCTGGGGGGCAGATGGGGGGTGCTTACCCCAATTTGCACCCAGGGGGAGGGGTACAGAAAGCCCCACTAGATACCAAGGAAACTTTGTAAAAAAAAAAAAAAAAAAAATGGACAGGGGTGGGTGCTGCCCACCATGGGCATGGTCATATCCCCATCCCCAAAAGGGCACAGACAGTCTTTCTGTCCCCCTGGGGATGGATGGGACATTTGGCCATAATTCACCCCCCCAGGGGTGCAGAAAGCCCACTAGAAAACAGAGACTGCATTGATGCAGTGCTTTTTTGAGTGGGAGAGCCCCCCTGGGCATGGGCTAGTGCTCTCTCCCACCCCACAGCCTAGTAGACTTTCTGCCGCTCCAGTGGTTAGATCGGGATATTCACTCCCAATATGCTCTCACCGAGGGGGAAGAAAGCCTACTAAACAGCAGATGGCGCTCATTGACTTCGGTTTGATATGTTCCTGTCACTGGTACTAGACCCAGCCACACCAGCATCACAGTGTTTTTATCAGCACAAGTGGTGTAATGCTGGGTGGCAACAATTTTGTAGATTCCTGCGGATTCTGGAAGTTTCCATCACAGAAATGCAAGTAAAATGCATGATTTGAGGCAAAAGTTTGAGGTTTGTAGAGCATTGTGGGTAAGAAAACCTCATGGGATCAACATAAGGCACACCACCCTGGAATCCCCTGGTTGTCTAGTTTTCAAAAATGTCTTTGGTTTGTACCTTCGCATGGGTGGCACCACAGCATGGCCCCAAATGCCACAACTACCCCTATTGCTTATCTATCAATGTTGTGCTTAAGGGCCTTTTGTGTCGGAGGTTCTTGGTCCACCCACACAAGTGGGGTACCGTTCTTATCGGGGGACATGTGGGAACTCAGGGTGGTAGGACATTTGTGGCTCCTCACAGATTTCAGAACTTTCCATCACAGAAATGTGAGAAAATGTGTTTTTTTCCCCAAAGTTTGACATTTGCAAGGACTTCTGGGAAAAATTACCTAGTGAGAACCACACAAGTCACCCCACCCTGGATTTCCCCAAGTGTCCAGTTTTCATAAATGTTGAGGTTTACCAGTTTCCCTAGGTGCCGGCTGAGCTAGGGCCAAAAATCCACAGCTACCCACTTTGCAAAAGAGAAGTCAGTTTTGAGTGGAAAAATTTGATGTGTCCATGTTGCATTTTGGGCCTTTTTCTGTTGCGGGCACTAGGCCCACCCACACAAGTGAGGTACCATTTTATCAGGAGACTTGGGGAAATGGTGTGTGAAAGGAAGTTTGTGGCTCTCCACAGATTCCAAAACTTTCCATCCCAGAAATGTGATGAAAATGTGTTTTTTAGTAAAAGTGTGAGGCTTGCAAGGGCTTCAGGGTAAGAAAACCGTGGGAGTCATGCAGGTCACCCCACCCTACATTTCTCCAGTGAGTCTAGTTTTCAAAAGTGTACAGCTTTGCTATGTTTCCTTAAGTGCCATCTGAGCTGGGGTCCAAAATCCAAAGCTACTCACCTTGCCAAAAAAAGGGTCAGTTTTGAGTGGACAAATGTGATGTGTCCATGTTGCATTTTGGGCCCTTTCCTGTTGCGGGCACTAGGCCTACCCACAGAAGTGAGGTACCATTTTTATCAGAAGAAATGTGAAAGCACAGAATAGTACAACATTTGTTATTACCAATTGGATTTCACTGCATTTTTGCTCTCCAAATGTAAGCCAGTGTGTAAGAAAGAAGGCATTTTGAAAAATACCCTCTTAATCATATGCTAGTATGGGTACCCACAATTTCAGAAATGTACATATAACCACTGCTCCTAAAATTCTTATCTTGTGCCCATTTCAGAAATGCATATGTTTCCCTGATACCCATTTTTCACTCTACGTATTTCACCATATGAGCTGTCTATACTCTACACTCTATAACACATAATGAAAAAACATTGGGCCTCATTACGATGTCAGGAGGAAAGCCTCCGACCAACAGTCAGATTCTCCTAGACCGCGTTGGAGCCCTTCCGATTGACTCGGTCGGGTTGCATTCCAACCGACCAATTACGATGTTCGCGGTCAGAATGCGACCTGCGTGGTCTTTCCGAATCAGTTCCGACACGCTCTCGGAGAAGTCCTGTTGGTCGGAACCACATCGTGCACCTCTATGGGCATCGTTTCGGACCGAGGGATTACGATGTCGGTTTCCGACAGCCTTTCCGAGTCTGCCTGTCCGACACGAAAAGGCTGTTGGAAAGTTACTATGGATGCCCCTGGCAGGGCCCCCTTTGGTGCACGGCCTCTGGTTGGAGGCCAAGGGGGTACCCAAGGGACCCCCCTGTAAAGCCCTGTACTCTGTGACAGGCACTGTGGGGTGCCTGCTATAGGGTTCAGGGTTTTTTGAAAAAAATAATTTCCCCATTGGAGCCTGTGTTGTCGGGCGGAACACAGGCTCCCATAGGAATCAATGGGACTCCAACCGAACAGTGTTCGGTTGCATCGTAATCGGTCGGGCGGAACCGCCGACCGCGAGTTGGTCGGTTCCGAATCCGAGACGGTGTCGGGCGGAAACTTTCCGCCCGACATCGTAATGAGGCCCATTGTACCATGCAGCTCAGTTGTTGGCTCTGGGTACCTCGGGTCCTTGAAGAACCTGCAAACTCTATATATTCGTGCAGCCAGATGGGTCAAGCAGACGTAATGGTATATGACTTTTGTAAATGGCCATTGTGACAAAAAGTTACAGATGAAAACATTGTCACAAATAGCTGTTTTCCCTACTAATTTTCATTTGTTTTATTTCAACAGTTAGTTTCTTTGGAAAATCTTGAGAAATCTATGCATATGACCATTTGCTGAATTCAGAATTGTGTCTACTTTTCAGAAAGCTATAACTTTCCTGAATCACCCATGGTTTTCACACAGGCTTCCACCACAAACTGGAAGTAGATTGAAAGCACAAAAAAAGGAAAATTGGCTACCTCTTTGAAAAATGCCAAAACTGTGATAAATAATTAGGTTTTTGATTTAGCTCTGCCTGTTCCCTGAAGTTGGGAAGATGGTGAATTTAGCGCAGCAAACCGTTTGTTGATGCCTTTTTCAGAAAGAAAAACAGACGTTTTTTTCCTATTTTTCCTCAAAAACTCAAAATGTAAATGTAGCTATGTTTTTGCTATTTTCTTGGTCCCCTCCAGGGATTCCACAAACCCTGGGTTAGAATCCCACAATATTGGAAAAAAATTATACAAATTTGGCATGGATACCTTATGTGGAAAAAAGTTATGGAGCGCAAACTACCCCAAATATTCAAAATAGGGCTCAGCACAGGGGTAGGGGTAACAGCCCCAGCAGTTATGGGGTTAAATATTCAACAATCTAAAATAGAAAGTGAAAGGAAAAGGGTGTAGATCCATATAACCTAAGCTCCTGTATTCAAAGACGCCCAGTTATATTGACTATGGAATTATGTTTCATCAGGCCTCTCTGGCCGCATCCAAATCTCCTAGCTCACGAGGAAGGTGTACGTCTGACCCGTTTTTTATTTTCCAGGATATCAGACAGCCTTGGGAAGACCAGGGTGGTTACCTCTGCTCATTCTTTCTGAATAGGGCAGCAGTGATGGCCGCATTAAAGGGAATACATCCTGATCAGATTCTGGTGGAGGGCTTTGGAATTTGGCATGTTTGAACAATATGTGTCCTCCACCTGATTTAACGAATCTTTAACAGGATGGCAATCTCCCTGTCTTCTTATAAGGTGTTGCCACTCATTTATTCCCAGAGCAACAGGGAAATGCCAGACACAAAAATGTCATGGTTAGGCAGTGGCAGCAGACGTTGAACAAAACTTGCACCAAATAGGGATTTTGAGGCTTTAACAGTTACCAGATATAATTGAGAAAGCACTGACATCTGTAGCAATTCTTGAACTTGAACTAGACATCTTGGCATTTCCCTTAAGAGACATGGCAGCTCTGAAGAGGAAAGGGGGTCTTGGAGATGCAGGTTCCATTTTTAGACAAGATTTAAAACAGGTTACCTCCATCGTGAATATTTTGGTACAAAATGATCCTTGTTCATATGGAGGCAATGTGAGATCAGCAGTGTAACACAGTCCCCTGCAGCCCCTGCAAAGCCTTAGGGTACATCCTACAGGAGCCACCTATTCAGCCTAAGACCTATAAATATTGTTGAAATATGGATGTGTGAGGGGGCCATGTATTACATTCTGCAGGAAGATCTATAATTTTCCTTTACCCCCTTGTGTGAGATGCCAGATGGCTCTAAATCACGCCGTCAAAGAAGTACTGGCAAAGTCAATAGGTCTCGCCTATGGCAATTTAGTTAGCCATGTTTTACAGCTGCATGGCTGAAAGTTAAAAAAATCTTTGTAATAAAAAATGGCACATCTATGATTTTTTTTTATTGCTGGTGGGAGAGAGGGCGGGATGGGAGGGAACATGGAGGGATGGTTGGAGACAACACAGAGGGTGTGGTGAAATAAACAGCATTGACGGGCCAGTGGTGTCCACGTCACAATGCTTTTTTTTTGTTATGGCTGGTGGGGTGCCAATATGGACAAAAGAGAGAGGGAGGGAACAGGGCAACATGGACAAAGAAAGAAGGGAGGGTGAGTGGGGACAGGGCAAGCCAACAGGGACAACAAATGGAGGGGGGGGGCAAGCCAACACAGACAATGAACAGAGGGAATGAGGGTGGGGAGAAGCCAACATGGACAACGAACCGAGGGAGGGAGTGTGTGGCCAACCCAACATGGACATTGAACAGAGGGAGTAAGGGTGGGTGCATGCTAGTACAAACACCGAAAGGAGGGAGGCAGGGTAGGGGCAAGCCAACACAGACAACAAACAGAGGGAGGTTGGTGGGAAGCCAACACAGTCAACGAACAGAGGAAGGGAAAGTGAAAGCATCCCAAAATCTACCACAAATGGAGGGACGGAGCGAGGGAGGGTGGGGCAAGCCAAGCGAACAATGACAATTCAAGGAGAGAAGGCAGGTGAGGGCTATCAGGTGGACAGAGAAGAACACGGAGGGGGGAGAAGTACACAAGGGAGCCAGCTGGAAAAAAATGCATTCTGGTAGAGTGCTTAAATCCAAAGAAAAAAGTATATTCTAAAAAAACAAGCTATGGCATAGCCAATAGGTCTCGCCTTTGGGACCTTATAAGTTTTTAGCCATGCAGCACATTATCCAGGGTGCTGTGCTGCCAGGGATTGAAGTGCTATACAGTTACCACATACTGGGTCATGCAGTGTGATTAGGGAATACATGCTTGCCTTGGACACATTCAGAGGCTTTTTAACACACAGACAAAAAGACAAGTGCCTCAATGCAAGTCAACAGCATTATACCATTCTGTGACATTCTGTGTGCGACTGCATAACTAAAGTATTGATCAGCCTATGAAAAAAAGCAGTAAAGTACTTGCCAATGGCGGACACATCCTTCCTCCCCCAGGGCTATATTCACCAGGCACCCTTCTCTAGAGTTTTCCATTCAAAACACTGCTCTCACCATCTGTCTACCAGCAAGCCCCTGGCCCGCCCTCTGTCATAGCCCCCTGGGTATAGGAGCACTGGACATAGCAACAACAATAAAATGCTTCCATTTGTCAGGTATAGGGGAAATAAAGAATAAAACAGGGACTGCGTCGGCATCCCTTAATCTCCGTGCACCTACAAACAAAATTAACCTGACCGTGTGTAATGTAACTGCCACTTTTGCAAAGTGTTCCAATACCTTTGGGTCAGTCGAGTTCGCGCTCTAAAAAATGCCCCCAAAAATGTATCTGACCTTGTGTAATGTAACTAGTGCTCATGTAAATCGCTCCAACACGTTCGGGTTGCCCGAGTTTACATTATACAATAAAAAATGTCTCTCAATCCCTGGGGTACTGCCGTAAATGTGCTTTGAAATTAGAGCTCTGAGAGGCAGAAGACGACAACAGGAAGAGGCAGGGGGGCAGGCATGCAGCGGCATGGAAGGAAGTGGGAGGGATGAATGCTGCTCCCATTTGTCAGGTAGCGGGAAAATAATGAATAAACAGGGGCGGCGTCGGCTTCACTTAAAAACAAAAAAATTAACCTGACCTTGTGTAATGTAACTGGCGCTTTTGTAAAGTGTTTCAATACCTTTAGGCTAGTCGAGTTTGCACTCTATAAAAGTGCCCCCAGAAATTAACCTGACATTGTGCAAAGTAACTAGCGCTCATGTAAATCGCTCCAACACATTTGGATTACTCGAGTTCACATTATATAATAGACAATGCCTCACAGTCCCTGGGGCGCTGATGTGAATGTGCTTTGAACTTAGAGCTCTGAGAGGAGGAGGACGACAGGAAGAGACAGCGTGGTGGGCATGCACCTACATGGGAGGAGGTGGGAGGGATGAATGCTTCTCCCATTTCTCAGGTAGAGGGGAAATAATGAATAAACAGGGGCGGCGTCAGCATCACTTAATCTTTGCGCAGCTAAAACCAAAAATATTTACCTGACCTTGTGTAATGTAATTGGTGCTTTCGTAAAGTGCTTCAATACCTTTGGGTCAGTCGAGTTTGCGCTCTATAAAAATGCCCCCAAAAATGAATCTGACTATGTGTAATGTAATTAGCGATCAAGTAAAGCACTCCAATACCTTCGGGTTGATCGAGTTCACATTATCTAAACAAGCGTCAGAGAAAATGCAATGGGAGTTGCCCAAGTTTTGGCCTTAACTGCGCTGCAAGGTTGGGCTGCTGAAGGTCTGGTGACCGAGGCTATCTAAAGCAACAAGCAGCAAAGCGGGAGGGGTTTGTGGGAAATCCTCGCACATTGAAGTCAGAGAAAATTAAAGAGGCGATTTCGAAAACAACATCAGAAGCGTCTGACATTTCATCTTGGTATTTGAACGGGAGGTGGAGATTAAGTGACATGGGCCAAAGCTTAACCACCGAAGACGGTCAAACAGTGACATGAGCAGGAATCAAGTAAAAAAAGAGTCCCTCAAATGAACACAAAAACACAGAAGAGTAATGTTAACAGTAAATGGGCGGTGCTCTGTGGGAGGAAATCAAACACAAAAAGGAGGGACCAAGAAGAAGCATTAACCGCTAGAAAGCAAGCACTTTTAAACAACAATCAAAGGGACGAATAAAAAGGCAATGGGCGTGCTGTAAGCCCACAGAGTGAATACAGCATGTCTCGAAGAGACAGCGCATGCGCTACCTAGGCTCGACCTAATGAGCAGTAGAAGGACACAAGTAGCGCAACAAAGCTCCAGACGAGGAGTAAACACTCGAAGAGGAAGGAAGCTTATGACAGCTGACCAATAAGAAACAAGCAAATGAAGAAGCAAGCAAATGAGAGTGACAATGAAGCAAACCATAAGCGATGGGCAGTCTTTAAGCTCACTGATAGAAAACGGAATGTTTTGAAGAGGCAGTGCATGTGTTTTGTAGGCGAGCCCTAAAAACTAAAGATTTCCCTGGTGGACTGCTTAGCCATTAGTTATCAATAAAGCTACTACTTTTCCATTTTTACTGATTTTACAGATAGATACAGACAGAAAACAATGTTTTCCTGTCTCTAGTCAGTTTTAAACACAGCAAAACGCAGAAAATGTATCTTCTTTTTCATTAATAACCATGCTGTCATCCAGGACTTCCAGGCCAATGCTTAGCAGGTTGATAGCAATAAGAGTTTAAAAAAAGTGATGAAATGTTCTTAAATAACTTTATAAGTGCACTTGTTTGTACTATAATGCTAAAATGTTCACATCAGCTTAGTGCAATATTATATTTGGCTGCTTACAGTGCTAAATCTTAACAGGCACCCTAGTTATCTGCTACAAATTCAGAAATATAGTAGTTACAACTTCATTTGTTTGGTAAACAGAAAACAAATATGGAAAATTCTAATAATGTGGGCAAAAAATAAGGATACATACAGACATAAATAATAAAAATATAAATACCATAAAACCGGGCGCACTGGTTATCACCCATTTGAACCACTCTAAACTAAGTGTAACTGTAAAAGAAGACATAGATTGCATGCTAGATGTCTAAAGTGATTTAAGCAATAGCCCTTTTTGAATGCTACCTGCGTGTTATGGTGTGTTTGTTTTGTTTCCTTATGTGTACATTTATCGTACACCGGCATGCACGCTCACACACCCAAACATACCACAATATGTATGCTAAAACACATAATACCCTCCCAAACAAGAGCAAAACAGAAAACCATGACCATGTTGTGAATTTAAACACAGCTTGTGTACAATTTAGAATGAACGGATGTCTTTGCAGCTCACTGGTGGCCTCCAGTTTCCTATGTGGGTGAGGCATGAGGTTTGCACCTAATGTGAGTCTCTGGAAGGAGGGACACCGTTTGTTGCCTGGCAACCGATAGCTCTGATGAGAGAGTAAAGCTGTAATGACAACAATATGTGATTTATCATTAAATAGAAAGCAGATTTTTGTGGCACCAGGTGATGAGTGGCTTGTCAAACAGGCAGTTGTCACTGTCAAGCAGGAATGGGGCAGTCTTGATGGAGTCTATCCTCTGAAGTACACATTTGAAATCAATATTTAGATCCATTGGTGATAGAGGACGGCCTTGGTGATTGTTGCGGAACTGCCTTAAGCATGGTGGGTGGATTTCACTTGACTGCGTACACCAATCTCAGACTTGCCAAACCTTGTAATAAATGTCATCATGTGATGCTACATGGGAGAAGAAGGGGAAGTCTTGGAGTGGGCAGGACACCTGAAAGGGGGGATAGACTTTGGAGCACCACCACTGCTGAGTAGCAATACTTACCCTCTCCAAAAGCTAAACAAAGATATTTGTGGAAACCTTCCACTGCCTAGGGTGGTTGCAAACTACTTGATGGCTTAGGAGAGTGTAGATAGAGCCTTCATACACTACCTGTAAACTCTGTGGGGTGGTTTTCAGTTCACCTTGGTGTTCACCATGAAATGTAGTTTCTTTAAAATTTGTCAGCGTAGAGACTACCAATATTGTATTTGACACACGGTGATACCGTGCAAAAAGGCAGGCCCGCAATCTAAAAAACCTTCGCTGTGTAAACTCTGTGATAGGTTCATTGGAATATAGATGATGGAGTAGCAAATAATGTTTATATGGCTTGCACCTTAAAGTTCCCTCATATGATATAATGAATTGGGAATCTGTTACTACAACACCAAGGTGCATTGTTGTAGTGCTTAAATTGTAAAAAAAAGATGTGCCAGGGCTCTAGTCAGGAGGCCTCTGCAGCTTGCACCGCCCATTGCCACCGCCAGCGTTGCCAATTACAGTACCTACACAACTACTAACCAGCACACTGCTACAAGTGTAACAATTCAGACTATTACAGGCCCCGAACGCTATAAAAAATAGCTTGGGCGGCAGGTATTAGTTGTTTTTAATGCATATGAATTTTTTAATAAATATTTGCTGCTCTGCTTATCTCTAAATTATACAAACAGCACCACCATGTGCAGCTGTCATAAGTGCCGATGTTGACAATTAAGTGCTAGTGCCGACAATTAAGTGCCGGTGCTGAGTACCAGAAACCACCGGCTCAAATTAAGCACTCCATTGCTGGCAAAATCAGTTTTCACCAAGACAGCCTTGTTTTGCTGTTTTGTCAGTTGCTTCACAACTTTTATTATCAAGGTAAGAATCTACAAACATATCTAAAAAGGCTAAAAAGAAACAGGAGGCAAAAATCCAGATACATATATATCTGTGTATGTTTGGAGGCAAATACTACAGGACAGGGACTCCAGTGGTTTTATGTCATACATGTCTTTTCATGACATTGCTTGAGCTTGATTGAGTGCCATTGTTATTTATTAATTTATCTGTTTTATTTCCACAGCATCCTTCAAAGAAACAATTTATAATTAGGAGCTGAGCAAGTAACAACTGTGAGAAGAAGGTAACAATATTAAAGGGGTAGCTGACAGAAGAACCAGGATTTAAGAACTTCACAAAAGCACAGTAATGATCATCCCATCTGAACGTGAACTGAGATGCATCCCACAGTCTGTGATCAAGGACAGAGAATCCCTGGTCCCTTAGTGATTTACATTTTCCTTGGGATCTTAAAAGCATAAGCTTGCTTGATTGATAGGATCTGGATGGCAGGTAGTTGTCATTTTTACCAGGGAGCCACACCTTGGAGACACGTGTATATCACTGTCAAAGTCTTGAAGTCAATCTTATGGTTCACCAGACGCCACTAGATTCACTTCCTAAGGTGGTAAAGGGGTTCAGAAGTCCACCGACCAGGCATTTTTATAGTCCTTCTTTTGAATTGGCTAAAACTCCCAGAAATACTTTCTGGGAATACACCAGGAAAAGGAAGAGATCCTTGGGCAGCTGTTGAAGTTTAGCCATCCATTATTTCTTTGTCAACATGGGCAGTTGGAACCATATCAGAGTTCCGGATGAATCTCAGGTTATTTACTACCTTCGTAAATTTTGCAGCGACATCTGAGGGGGGAGAAAGGCTACTTTTCAATAAGGTACATATATTTGAACCCCAGGAGCATGGCTTTCATCTTTAATGCATTACATTATACAACACTATAGGGAAGGTTTACAAATATGTCACGCAACGTAGCGCAGCAATCAACATCACTGCACTGCGTTGTGTGAGAGGAAGAGAGTAGGACAACACCATATCTACAAAAACATGCCACTGTTTCTTTCTTCCCCTTCCCTGGTGCTTTTTGAGCCTGCCTCGTGCCACACACACATTCTTGCACCATCGTACAAGGGGGTGTATGTTTTGTTTAGCATAGGTTTTGTACCGGAAGAGTACCTATGCTTAGACTAATTGTTAAACTTTCCCTACATTGGGTGTGTGCTGTACAATGCCGCACACATGCAATGTTGGAAAAGTTAGGAGATATAAAACATTTCCTCTTTTCAATGCCTGCCTTAATGAGGTGTTATTTTTTGGCAAAAAAGAGACCCTGTCTACCATTGCTAGCACCTAGGGCATTGCGTCAAAACCTATGAGGAGTTGCATGCAGATGAACATGTAGTACCCATAAACGTCTAATTTCTTCCAAGGTGTTCAATAACCTATTCACCTGCAGGCAGATCTAGGTAACCAGCATAGGAAATACATTCTAGGTCCTCCCTGAGTATCAGTTGGAGCAGTGTTATAATGTAAATGTTAAAAGACAAAGGTAAAATAGCAAAATCTTCAGGGATCCAAGCCGTTACTGCCCTAGGTGTTGAAAAATTTCCCCTAAATGACACCCTGACACCTGTTATGGAAAAGTGAGTCATACTGGCAAAGAGTCACTTATGGGCCTTAGCACAATTTCTCTTGACAACAAGAGGTCAACAGGATCTAAGGCTGCTGGAAGGTCCATTGCTAATAAAAGCCTTACTGCTTAATTATTCCTGGTAATAAGCTGATCATCCACGTCGCCGCTCTTTCTGTTTCTGTGCTGTTTGTATGTCTAAAGATAGGATGGCAATGCTCCAGGATATAATATTATTCCAATCCCTATAGATGAGTACAAATTATTTCCTCCAGAATTATTGCCAACCTCAGCATTTCAGCACTGGGGTGTTAAAGGGTTTCCAGGTCTAGGTTAGAGCCTTTTTAAAAGAGGTGTTGCTATTTGTCTCCTCAGCATCTCTGGCACAAACTTTTCAGTTAGTGAGATGTTCATAAATTGACGGACTCTGGAGTTCATGGTCACTAAGACTTCATATCTGCATGTAGACTTGAGCGAGAGGTTCTCAGGATGCGTTTTAATATGAAAAACTAGCTTCCCCTAAGTATGTATTTGTAGTTGGTTTCATTTAGTAGACTAGGAAGGAGAGCCACTCATTTTGAAGATCTGAGCAGGCTGTCATGCCATGATGCCCAAGAGCACACGTGTTAGGCTGGGGCAGCATCATCCAATGGAACACAAGGCTGGCCTCCCTATCCTTAAGATAGTGATTTTTCAAAGAAATATCAACCAGAAATCCGGTTTGTATCCAGTGCACGAGCCAATTATTCTATTGATGAATCTCTTCAATTGAAAAGTCTTCTTCTCCAGGACCTCTGATGCCTGTCTGTCTGGCTTTAGGTTAGGAGGAGTAGTGCGTGTCCTTTGCAAATAGTGCAGAGGCCGTTGGAGGTCCTGGCAATGTTATGCTCCCTACTTTTGCTCAGTGAAGATGCCTGTACGAAACTTGCTTACTGATTTTATAGTGTTGATTATGACCCCCCAAGTGGGGAATGACCTCCTCCAGGGTCGGAGTGGACTTGGGGAGATTTATCTGTAGTACTAAATCACATAGCCCCAACAGGCATACTCATCATTGCACTTGACAATCAGCCTTTTGATTGAAACGATTTATTGGTCCTCAAAGTGTTTGATTCATCTGTTTAAAACAGACTCGATCTGGCATTTGAAGGCATTTACTGTGAGTCCATTCGCCTCTGGATTCTTCTTGAGTTAGAAAATCAAACCCAATTCAGGAAGGATCTCAAGACCTGGCTCTTCTTTTGAACCCTAGCGCCCAGACAGATCAGCAGCCCCCCCCATCCCCAGCACCTTGAGACCCTCACGGGGGAGTAGCCGCTCTATACAAACCCCTGATTGATTAATTGAAAGCATTTTGATGCTGAGATGTACAACAGGGCAGTAATAGTCAAAAAACTAAAAGGCAAGGTCCATCACAAAAAACTAATGTCTCACAAAGTTTTCTAAACTGCAGGAGGTGCGGACAGAAGTGACAAAGATGTGGTAGGGTGAGAGTTGGGGTTTAAGACTCAGATGAGAAACATTGCTTTCCAAGATGGAAAACAAGTGGGCACTCCACAACCATCTAGAATCACGGGGTGGTGGATCCAAGTGGGCCCGCTAGAGTGGCTAAGCTAATTTTATTTTTTTAATCGGACTGACCTTTACTATAGATGCAGTAGACTCAGAGGCTGATGGCTCTGACTGTCCTCACTATGCAGCTTGCAGTACAGGCTACAGATTTACAGTCCAAATTCAATACATAGTATGACCAGCAATAATCAAAGCATGGTGTTTGTCATAGGTTGTTTACATGATGTATTGAGAATTATTCATTTTAATAACATTATCCAAGTGGCCTTTTACTAAGGGAGTTCCCCATTGAAAATAACTCAAACATGTTGGCAACATTGTACCCAGGAGAGATGTGTGTAGAGGACATTTTGGATTGAGTATGTTCACTCATCATTTTGAACTGTTGAATTTTAGGAAATGTAATACTGTCCTTGGCTTCACCAGTTGAAGACAAGCTCTGATTTTATTGAAATAATTATGTGTGGTTGTTATCTTCAAGAGAATGTGTGTGCCAGTAAACGAATTATTTTTCTGTATTTTTAGTTGTGTTTTAAATATGTTGCGAAGCTGTGCTGCAATTTATAAAGTTTGTTTGAATTTGAAATTAGGGAATGAGGGAGTCCAATCATATGAAACATGTTATCTTCTGTCCAATATTGTCCAGGTGTAACCTTGATTCTTTGTTTGGCTCAGCTGATGGTGAGTCTGAGCAGTTAAACTTTCAGGCCTTTCCCGATATGCACATAAGGCTGATTTTGAGTGTGATAGCTCAGTGGGACATACCACACCACCTGATTCTGGTTCACCTGGTGAGGAATTGCGTGCAGTGTTCGCTCTCTGTGGAAACACGGCAAGAACTGGGAAGTAAAATTGAGGGGAAAGGCCCAGAAATTGAGGATCCCACTTTATTCTCCATTTTACCTGTCCAAACTCTGAATTGTTCAATATGGAGGCTGGATTACTGGCCAGAAACTGTAAACTGTAATTCCAGCTCAGGTATTCCTGTGTCCCCAGTACCATGCTACTTGGAATCAGGGCAGTAGTGAATCAGAAGAACCTAGCTAGGAATCTGAGCATTAGGTCTCATATTACTTCAGTAGTCTAGTATATATGCACTGAAGATCTTAGTGGGAAGATGGTGTGCCTTGGGGACTCCTTATAAGGAAAGGAAAAGCACAGAGATCTGTCGAATAAGCTTTACCCGTTGGCTTTGGTTGTTGTAAATGATGTGAACCAAATTTTGAAAGAAACACAAGATGATGGCAAAAGCTGGTTGATAAGAAATGGAGTTTTATTGAGAGCCCTAAGTAGAATCACAAAGTTACCCTGGACTGCAATCCCCTCGTCAATGCAAACCCAAAGGAGACTATGGACCAGAATAAAAGTTTGGCATATGGGTAACTTCATCACAAGTATGACAGATATTCCATCTGCCTTATTACATACATGTGCATTATATTTTATGGCACTTGTGATAAGAATGAAGGGATATCCGTCATGTTCGAGATGAGTAACATGTAGTGCTTAATTTGAGCCAGTGGTTTCTGGTGCTGGGCACCAGCACTTAATTATCAACTCCGGCGCTTGTGCAGTCTGCCACAAGGTGGCGCTGTCTAGCTAATTCAGAGATGACCACAACAACAGGTAATTATTAATTCAATACACATTGAAAATTATTATTACCTGCCGCCCAAGCCATTCTTATAGCTTAGGGGGTGGCTGAAGAGGTGGTTTTTATTCTTTTTCTTCACTCATTTGAAGTGACCGTGAACAAAATAATCTGAAGGTATGTCCTCCTTTGTTATTGGGTATTTACCCTAGAGCGGGAAGCTATATTTAACTAATTAGGGTCGTTATTCTCCACAGATCAAATCGATATATCATGGAGAGATATCCCATGAAGTAATCATTTCAATTTTTGATATATGGGCTTGCAAGGATCATGTTCTGCAGTCTTATTGGATGTGTACTCTTATGACGTGACAGGTAGATGTTGAAACATTTCCGAATAATTCATTTAGGAATGAGATCCCTTTCCTTTGGGGGTTTTTGTTACAGATAATATTTATCTATATCTGTGAGGGAGGTATTGGCATCCCCCCTTGTTTGGGGTGAGTGGAGAATTGGTTTCCCCTTATTCTTATGATGACCTTATGGCACCTTTTTAAATAGTAGGGAATGGTTTAGATGACTGTGTGGGGATATGTTTGATAAATGATGTGTGTATCACCAGAATATTAACACTGTCTATATATTTCTGAAGCGTAATAGTGTCTTTTTTATATATTTTTTTGCATGAAACTGTACAGATTGAAATTATCCATGTGGGAGTATTTATGTTTGTCCTGAGGAAGGTGGTTTCGAAGAACAATAAAATCCACCGAAATGCGTCGACGCATACTGCATAAAGGCATATTATAGATTGTGATGACATTTGTGATTTGTTTTTCGTTTTAAATTTATTGCACAATAATGTGATGTGTTGAACAAATGATCTGGATCATATTGATGTGCCTTTAGACAAATAGAAAGTATTTTTCTTGATTATTCTCCCTATGATTAATTGTGTATTTTTAACTGTGTGTATATGTTGGTCCATTTTTTTAACATTGTATATTGATGGTTGTTTTTGCTGAATACTGCCTGAGAATTTTTAATAAAAAATTTGTATATTTTTGATACACTTGGTCTCTCTGAGATTGGTGGTGGTGTCATGTTCTGGTGATAATCTGGATTGGCTGAATGGTTTGGATCCACTGTAATAAATAATTCCAAAGGGGGCTGTCTTCGACTACGGTCTATTGTTACTATCATTGGCAGCATGGCAGGGGCAATGTGTGGTGCAAGCTGCAGTGGCCTCCTGGCGAGAGTCCTGGCTCTAAATTGTTTACAAATTAAGCACTGGTAACATGTCTGCCAAACACTGTATCAGGCCCTATGCCATCAAAGCTCCTCTTCATCAATTCCTGGAAAGAGGCTGTTTACTGCTTTAAGCAGACATTACCTGATCTTGAAGAGTTATTTGTAGAGTACACTGGTCCCCAAACCAATGTTACTGTCATACAATACTAATAAAAAATGAGCAGATGTTCACAGGACTATAAATCTCTCACTCAGGCGTGGTCATTTGTCAGTGCATTTTTGTTTGATGTGAGATAGGTGCAGCATCTTTATAGGGTCATAGAAGTCTTTAAGTTGTGATTTAGAGGCAGGAATCTTCAGGTGTGGAGCTGACACACTCGAGTCAGCAAAGAATGGCTTCCATGCCTGAGTCAAATCCACCCAGAGCATCAATCAGCGATTGTGTAATCCTAGCTGGTCTGTCATCTGGGAGCGGGAGGGGCGGGCACTGTCAGTAACGATTGAACATTCTTTGCTTTCTCAGTGAAAGATTTAGGGCCCTGTGTACTGAGATATTTATCTACAGACAAAAGTGGAGAAAAATAATGTTTTCCTTTGAATGAAAAATCTTTATAACTACCACAAATCACATGCTTTCTATGTATTTATTAAGAATGAGTCTTCGGTGCTGGGAAAGATTAGCTGAGTTTATATTTTCAAGGACAAAGAAAATTAGAAAGTATGAATGAATAGTTAAAAAATAAATTAGGGCTCGGTCCCAAAAAAATGTTTTCTGTCTAAGTGTGTCTAACCAACGAAAAGTTAGGAGTAAATAGCACAGAGATCCGGAGAAATTTACACCTACACACAAATCGATCATTAGGTTGTGAACACAAGACCAGAACTGTCTAAATAACCTTCATGGGAGCTATGGAAATTCTCTGGCCATTATTTTCTATGGCTTAGGTAGTGCTCGCGCTAGACCTGGGGTCGCTATGTAACACAAAACCAATACATTTCATGCACATAAGGATTTTTGCATAAAAGTTGATATGAGCGTAAAACTAAATGGCTTTGCGTCAACCTAGCGCCAAATCCTGATAATTCTTGCAAAGTCAGTGTAATGAATTGGAAGCGGCGCAAAAACTTCTAGAATTCCATGCAAAGCCACAGATAAAGTCTTGCAGGTAGTGAAAAGTAGCACGGCCTGACTTTGCATTTTTCCCATTGAGGGCTTCCCGAAGGGCTAAAAATCTTATCCAGTCAATTCTACGGGTCATGGTAAGGTCCAAATGTTTAAAGAAATTGCTATGAGGACTCAATTTCGAACTCCAGTCTAGCACAGCATCGCAGAGACTATTTAATTAGGAGTTTGATCTAATGTTTGAGCAAATAAATAAAGTTACATGCAAGAAGTTGCAGTGAGTTGCTGACATCTTCTGTGATCTGCAGTTCACAATTTTGAACCGGGGCAACATCAACTCACATTTCCACCCTTACATGGTCGCCAAATTGAGCACATTGGTTTGGGTGATAGTAACAACTGAAATATACAGAACATATAAGTAAACAATAAAATTGTGGTAGGATGTATTATGCAACAAGCATTTGGCAAAGTCAATAGGTCTCACCTGTGAAATATCAATTGGCTTTGTCAATATGTTTTTTTTAAGTCGTGTTGTACAGTCATGGCTGACAGTAAAAAAAAAAAACGCCTATGATGCGTGAATGCTGGCCATGTCATAGGGTTTGTGGCATAATGGCCAGTACTGCCGACTTTGGTACAGGGGAACCATGGTCGAGTGAAGCATCAGCTCAACATCCTGTGATTCTGTACAAATCATATAATTGCCCTGTGCCTAAAAAAGAGGAATGTGACCTTGTGCAATGTAACTGATGCTAATGTGGAGTGCTTTAATACCTTCGTGTCTAGTTGTGTGCTGTACAAAACTGCAACCCTCCCCCCCCGCCAAAAAAAAAAAAAAAAAACAGCAGAGATAAGAAGGAGGAAGATAAATATGGAGAGCACTGCGAAAGAGAGAGCAATATGGGCGCGGGTTGCGCCAAGCCCTAAAGCCTATGCACTCTCACACAAAAAACAAAAAACAGCAATAAACGCAACCTACAAACACATTCAGTCAGACAGACTACTTTAATAGTTGGTGCCACTTAAAAAAAAAAGTGATAACCAACAAAGTGAAAGGTTGCACAAAAAAAATGGCAATCGGAAAAAAATGTTGATCTGAAAAAAGGTAGAAAGACAAACACTGCGGTCACACGGAATACTTAAATAATCCATGCCATTGAAAAGTCAGGTAGAACAAAGTGAAAGTTTGGAAAAAATGCTTACTGTTACTCTAAATACATACTATAATATATCGAATAATAAATGAGATAGGATGTGGCATAATGGTAAGAGTTGCCGACTTTGAAACGGGGGAACCAGGTCCGAGTCCTGGCGCTGGCTCAACATCCTCTGATTCTGAGCACATTACTTAATCTCGCTTTGCTTAAAAAAGAGGAATGTGACCTTGTGTAATGCAACGGGTGCTCATGTAGAGCGCTCTAATACCTTCTGGTCCAGTTGTCACTAAACAAAACTGCACACAAAAAAGCAGCAAAGTTGAAGGCGGAGTACTATGGAGAGAGTGTCCAAAATAAGTGTTGTTAAAAGAAAGTTCTCAGAAGCACAATGGAAGGACACAATTAAACAATTTGTTTTAGTACTTTGTCCATTCCAATAAAAGGAAGTGATGTCAGGCATAAGGTGGTCAATTAGGAGGCACCTACAAAGAGTGACAATCGAAGCTGCAAATGGTAAATGATGGCCGGGCTCCAAGCCCTTTACTGCATACAATGCAGCTCGCAGCAGCAGCGCGTCCATGCTGTAAAGTAAGACCGAAAAATGATGCTGTTATGATAAGTGTGTTATACCTCCCAATTGCCCAAAAGATATATGCAACTAATCTGCAAAAAAGGGAGTTATATGTTAAGTTGTAAAGATTTGTACAATTCTAATTCTGCCATTAGTACGGCCTTTAAAGTTTATGGTGGTGAGCAGGCAGGCAAAGGGAGAAGTGGTGGAGGGATCTGCTGGGATGGACTTTCTTACTATCATCCCATATCTGATTGTCACTGTAAAATGCTAGGAAGTGGCCGTAGTATGTTGCTAGTCAGGACCTGCAGTGTTGGGCTAAATTAGAGTCCTCTGTTAGCCAGCAGTATGTCACAGATCTCTACAGTGTTTATTATTTATGAGAACCCATTACAGCATCCTTTAACATTCCCCTGATGGTCTATTTGCCTCCCGCCCTGTTTCTCTTGAAATTTGCAAGCTCCCTCAAGTCGACTTCTTGAGCAATCCACGCTTGCATTGCAACACCCAAAGGAGTTTTTTCAACATAAACATCACTTGGTGAGACACTGGAGATGAATTCTTATTCTTTGGAATTCAGCATTTAACATGAGAAGACTCTCCAACTTGTATTGTATTGTATTGCAGCTTTTATATTGCGCTTACTACCCCTATGTGGGGCACTGAAATGCTTTCCTACGTGGGTAGCACGCTACACTGTGTAGGGTGTTTGGTTGGAAGTATGGTGTCTTTCTTTTGATCCTGTGTGGGGAGTGTTTCTATGTTGTGCCTAAGAACCACAAGGTGCTGTTATTATGTTATGGGACACAGTGCTAAGCAGTGTGAGAGATAGGCGCGCAGTTTGCGGTTTACAGTAAGCTGGCCACTTTGAGCAGCTCTGTAGGTCCCTTTTTGGTATTTCTTATGTTCATAGTCCACTTAGCTGGTTACTGTACTGGATTTTCCATTCTGAGATATAGGTTGGATCACTCTCCCTGCTACTCAGCAGGAACCCGTTACATGCTAATTCCAGGATGCCTAACCACCCTGTTGCTAAACTGCACCCATCAGCACGGTAGGGTTTTTCTCCTGCGTACATTGCCGATTCACATGCATCACTTCACTCCCATGTTTACCATATACTTTCCCTGTCCACACCATATCTACAACTTAGAAGGACCTTTGATCAGCAAATTCATCACTGATATCATGAACTCCTCCATCATTTCTGCTACATTCCAAGAGGACTCGAAATATGCTGCAGTAACAGCCCTCCTCCTGAGAAGATCATTTCTCACCCCCACCCTGTTCAACATTTACATGCCACCACTCACCAACGTCATCAGATCCCATGGCATCTCCGTCATTTCCTATGCTGATAAAACCCATCTCATCCTCTCAATGTCCGATAAGTCCACCACGACCAAATGGATGATAGCCAAATGGATGAAAAACAACTGCCTGAAACTAAACTTGGACAAAGATAGACGTGCTAATCTTCGGGAACAGGAATTCCCTCTGGGACTACACCTGGTGGCAATCAGAGTTTGGCCCAACAGCTATCCCCAAGAACCACACAAGAAAACTAGGAATTATCCTAGAAGACAAACTCAACATGGCATCACAAGTGAAGGCAGTTAGCTTCTCCTGCTTCCACATACTATGCATTCTATACTGGAATCTCCAACCACCTATTCCACAGACTTCAGACCATCTAGAATGTCACAGCTAGACTCATCCTGTACCTCCCACAGTGCATACACATCACCTCACACCTCAGAGAATTTTACAGACTGTCAATACACAAACATTGCCAATTCAAACTGCTCACACATACATACAAGGCACTGCAAAGCATAGGACCAGCATGCATCACCTGCTGCCTCCACTTCCCCAACCCACTAGACCCCTGCACTCAGCCTCACTTTTCCTCGCACACACATCCCATATCTGCTAAAGCAGAATGGGAGGCCTAGCCTTCTCCTACATTGCGCCCACAACATGGAACGACCTCCCTCCACACATCAGGGCCTCCTGCTTGCTTATTGAACTCTGCAAGAGGCTGAAGACCTGGCTTTTCAACTAACCCCTAGCATACAACCTGCACACCTGCTCTAGCATCTGGATATCTTCGGGTGGTAAGTCACGCTCTACAAATTCTAATAACATAACATAGCATAGCATAGCATAACATAACAGAACATGACATGACATAACATAACATAAAATTATGATATTGGATGAATGGGATCACAATTTCAACCTACCTCATGAATATTAATGAACTAGATCACAAATTGCAACCCTCTATGAATCGCAGCCATCACTGACATGGTGGACTGCTGAGGTCAGCAGACCACCATGTCTGTGATTGCCTATAAATATCATTTTTTTTAGAGAATGCTGCCTGTTTTCCTTACAAGAAAACATGATGCATTTAAAAAAACATTAACAATGTTGCTAACATTTTTTAAGAATAGGGAGAGGTCTATGGGACTATTGCCTACTCTTTAAAAATATGTTTTCAACATTCACAAAAGGAAGTGGTCCAATCTGATTTGGTATTTGGAAGGGACACGCTAAGCACACCCCTTCTAAATACAAATAAGTATTTGGGCACAAACCCAAACTGTGATTCAATAACATGTTACCAAATTGCAATTTGGGTTAGATGCATCACAGAAAGCTTTTTTGTGGTTGCAAACGGCCCAAATCTTCAAATTGAGCCATTTTCAAGTGCCAAAATTCTCCATACATCAGGCCCAGAGTTCTGGTTGATGGGCTCCTGAGTGTTTATTTTGAAGGTTTTATATAGCGCAAATATGACCCTTGCGGGTATCCGAGCGCTTTACATGAGTCGAGATTATGAAACAAAAGGAATACAGGAATTCAAAATTAAGACATTGTAATACAGTTCTCCGTTGCGTAGATGCATATGTACAATGTTTCATGAGAATTTCCTTAACAGTAGGGATTTTACTTCTTTTTTAAAAGAGATAAAAGAAGGGTTCCATCTGGTTTCAGGGGGCAGTGCGTTCCAAATCCTAGGAGCGATTCCAGAGAAGGCACGGTTGTATGTTTTCTTTTTGGCAAAGCGTTGTGGTTTCAGTTGAAGATTGCTGATACTTCTGGAGGATCTGTTTCCACAGGAGATCATCAATTTTTGTGCCAAGTATCTCGGAGTATTGTGATGTAGGGCTTTGTAGGTCATGCAAGCGATTTTTAGTTGAATTCTGGCTTCGAAAGGAAGCCAGTTAAGAGCTCTAAGATCGGGGGTAATATGACAATTTCTTTTTGAGCCCATGATGAGTCTAGCCGCTGAATTGAGCGAGGCTCTTAGAGGGCCCGTTGATGATCTGGGAAGACCGCAGAGTGTTGCACTCCCATAGTCTAGTCTTGGGATTACTAATGCTTGAACTGCCAGTTTGAAGTCATTTGCGGGAAGGAATGGTTTTACTTTTCTCAGGCTGTTGATCTGAATATTTGCAGCTTTTGTTGCAGCACTGATATGTTTCTGCATGTTAAGATTTCTGTCCAGTATTAGCCCTAGCGATTTTGCTGAATCAACAATATGAGGTTGGCAGTTGAGCGCTGTGAGCTGTTTAAGCCACTCTTCGATGTTGGTAGTTTTGTTGGGAGGAGCGATTAGGAGAAATTCAGTCTTGAGGGTGTTTAGTTTCAGGTGGTTGTCCGCCAGCCAGGTCTGGGTTTTTTTAAGAGTTGAATTGAGAGTTGTGATATCGTCCAGAGAGGTGATCTTTAAGTATAGTTGTGTGTCGTCAGCGTACATGTGATAATGGATGTGTGAGGAGCTGAGAATTTCAGTCAGGGGTTCCATGAAAAGGTTGAAGAGTGTAGGCGAGAGGGATGAACCCTGTGGAACTCCTAGAGTGACTGGGACGGCCATAGACAGGGATTGATTGACCTTAAATCTTTGGGATCTATTTTGGAGGAAAGAAGTGAACCAATTTAGAACTGATTCTGATAGGCCCATTCTATCTCACAGGAGGTCTAGAAGATTATCATGTTTGACGGTGTCAAATGCCGAAGAGAGATCAAGGATTAGTAGACAGGCTTCGTTTTGGTCAAGAATTTTTAGTGCGTCATCTATTATGTGAGTCATGGCCGATTCAGTACTGTGCCCTGCACGAAAGCCGGATTGGTATTGGTTGAGCAGGTTGAAATGGTCAATGTGGTTTCCCAGCTGGCTGTGTACACATTTTTCAAGGAGTTTGGCCAAAGTTGGGATGTTAGAGATCGGGCGGTAGTTATTTAGGTCTGTGTGGTCTGCCGTTGGTTTCTTTAGGATGGGTGATACCTGCCCAGATTTAAGGCTTTCAGGCATGATTCCTTGAAGCAGAGAAGAATTGATAATCTTGGTCCATAGAGGCAGAAGGAGCGGTATGAACTCTTTCAGGTAATTGGCAGGAAGAGGATCGGTGGTTAGAGGGGTTGAGTGATGTGATCAATTTTAATATTGCGTCTTCTGTGTAAAGGTTGAAGGAAGCCCATTCTGCATTGTTTTGAGGGCGAACTTTGGAGGGAGTAGGCTGGGGGAGGTTAGGAAGGGAGGAGGGGTAGTCTTGTGAGTGCCATTTAGAGTTGCTAGGGTCTTAAGTAGGTCTGTTTTTATGTTTTCTGTCTTCTCAGTAAAGAAGGAGGCAAAGTCTTCGCAGCTGGGTTGAGAGCTAGGACCAGCATTTGGGGGTGAGGTAAGTCTTTAGATTGTGCTTTAATTAGTTCAAATAGTTTTTTGGGTCTATTTTTGGCTTGGTCTAATTGGTTCCTAAAAAAGGTAGCTTTTGATCTTCTGATATTTCTGTAATAAGAGTTTCTGGTAGCTCTTAGCAGCTTAAAGTGGTCAGGGGATGGAGATGATCTCCATTGGCGTTCAATTATTCTTAGGGACCGTCTATCCTCATTGAGTCTGCCGACATACCAAGGTTTATAATCTTTTGTGGATATCCTCTTCAATTGTAGCGGTGCGACTGTGTCTATTACCGTGGTCATAGAGGTAAAGTAGTGGTTTGTCAATGCTTGGACATCCGATAGGTCTGCAGCGGGCAGCAAGAGGTTGGCACTAGATGATAGGAGTAAGTCTGTGCTGGCACTCTTTAGGTTCCTTTCCATATTTTGGGTTTCGTGGGTTGGGCTGAGTGTGTTTTTACTGATTCATTGATAAAGAATGTGATGCAATGGTGGTCGGACCAGTCACAGGGGAGGATCGTGTTCAGTTGAATGGAGTCGGCATTGGAAATGACCAAATCTAGGGTTGAGCCCTTGTCATGTGTGGGGCTGTTGCAGATTTGGGTGAGGTTCAAGTCCGTGAGGAAGTCTTTGAGGCTATTGACTATGGGATCATTGATGTCGTTCCAATGAAGATTGAGATCTCCGAGGAATATTTGGGTAGTCTGTGGACCGGTGTTTGTAGTTACGCTATCCATGACTTGTTCGACGAAAATGAGGTTGGCGCCTGGGGGGTGGTAGAATGTGTGCAATGAGCAAACTGGTTTGTTGTTGCTTGTGATGTCCATGCAGAGGTATTCACATGATGATAGTAATGGACAATATGATCGTTTCACCGATAGAGTGTTCCGGTGAATGCAGGCAATGCCGCCCCCTGGTCTATCCGTTCTGTCTAGTCTGATGATGTCGTGATTTGGGGGGACCAGAATGTCTAGGATAGGCATAGATGATTCATTTAACCAAGTTTCGGTCAGTATTAAGAGGTCTGGTTCATGAGTAAGTATGATGTCTGCTATGTCAGCTGCATGTCTTGAAGCTGATCTACAATTGAGTAGGATGCATTTGAGATGTGGCTTGATGATAGTTTGATGTTCTTGTATGAGGGGCACTCTCATAAGATTGTCTTTGGATATTCCTCTAGGGTTGTGTTTAGTGGCTCTGGGTGGATTAGAGGGGATGGTTTGGATTAGGAAGGGTTTATTTATGTTGTTCAAACATTCTGTCCTCAGGGTGGGATAGGGGAGCTCGTAAGAGCGGAGAAGGGAGTGTATGTCATTGGATGATAGAGGGTCATTTCTGCGTACCGGTCGGGATGTGGCATTGGGGTAAGGGACAGTTCTCCATTTTGGTGTCAGATACATGATGGGGGGTGGATGCATTTGGTGTGTTAGGTTGAATTTAGATGGTTAGCACCATCAAAGGCAAGCATTCAACTCAAGAGTGTCCCACAAATATTCGTGCAATGACTCTGGATGTATGGTACATGGACCCCCAAAAGAGTAAAATTTATAGCAGAATTTTGTTTTGAGGCAAGAAGGCTCAGGAAGATGTCACAATTTAAAGCAATTTGATTGAGAGTGTAAAGAGAAGTCCCAGATCCAGACACATAGACCAAACTATAGAAAGTTGGCTGCCATGTTATCAACCAATTGTTGCTGAACCACTTGGATCGGTCATGTTTTCAAAAGCTTCTCATCTGCCTTAAGTCTATTGCCCTGGAATATTGTTGCTATGACCAGGAGGCCATGGAATTAATAGAGAGACTTATTAGAACGTTTGGGGCTACCCTTGAAAACTACAAATATTCCTTTATTTATGGAATTGGACCTGAGAAGTAGTGAATCAATAATCTGCCTCAGACCTTTACTGAGGCATGTATATGGAGAACAAAAGAGATGAGGCCTTACAGAGATGCCTTAGAGGATGTTTTAAATATCAAGGGAGCAGGCAATCTCAGCTGGTTTAAATGCCTTCATGAACCGTTGCTCACTGTAGGTGTTGACCACATCTCGTCATCTCCAGAAATGATTAATACTGGTGTATCTCTGGACATAAAATTGGCTTTTAGGAATTGGAAGGAGATGTATCCCTTAAGAAATGCAAGTTTGGGCAAAATCACAGAGACATTTCTCCTCTTTAAGGGAATGCCTACATTCAAACTGAATTTTAACTATATGGAACTACAGCTGACTAAGGTTTTGTATGTTTATTGTTCAACTTCTTTTTAAAATTACTTCTTGTATTGCAGCCATAGCCGACAGGTTTCATCCCTCCTTGGGACTTCTTCAGGGCTGAATTGATTCCAAATATCGATTATCTTATTCTGTCATTAAGTGGTTGAAACTGTGAGTATATGTGAACCCGTAAGAAATGGTATGTTTTTTTTATTTTTTTTAAATATTTATTATTATGCAAGTTCTTTTTGACATACATAGCAGTGCACCTACAACCCTAGGGCCGGCTGTGCTAGTACATAACGTTACTATTCAACTCAACGCTTCCCACATCCCGGGGGCCGGTCAGCGCTTTGCTTACCCTTAACATTGTTGCTCTGGTAACAAAGCATTTGCGCCATGCGTCAAAAATGTTGTATACAGTTCCAAAACACTTTTAATATACAAATATGCAAATTTAAACAAAAAGAAAAACAACCAAACAGTGAGGTGTCACATCAGCCATTTGCGCCTAAACATCGGAGCTTGTGTTCTAGCCCGACTGTGAGGTGCTAACACTGTAACCATTTCCCTCAAGTGCCCTCCTGTTTTCCTCTTTGATCTCCACCTACGTACGCTATCCGTTCCGGTCACCCAGATTAATCTGGACACAGCGGTTTCCTCCGCCCGTGAGGCCCACCCCGCCCCTCTGGGCCTGCATTCACCTCTTATCGCACTAAGGTGCTAGCGTCCACCTCTGCGCCTGTCTCTGCTTCTACTGTCGCGCCCCCGCTCCCGCCCTTCAGATACGTGGTATATAGACCCCAAAAATTCTTAGGTCTGCTCCTCGGCGGTAGCAGGTCGCTATAAGTTTCTGATTGTGTGCAGCAGTAAAGGACATCTCGCGACCATTGCGGGATCGTGGGTAAAGGTCCCCGCATCCAGCACATCGCTACTCTACGCTTCGCCATCAACAGTCCCATATCTACCAGTCTGCGAGCAGCTTTCGGCAACTTCCTAGAATAGCCCAGTAGCGACACCAACGGGTCTGGGGGGATCTCCAGCTCCATAATGGTACTTATCTCTCGGAATATGTTCTCCCAAAATGTAAAAACACCAGGGCAATCCCACGCTAGATGTATAAAGTCCGCCGCAGGGTAGCGACATCTTTCGCATGCTGCATCCTCTCGTTGGCCATACCTATGTAATCTCTCCGGTGTGTAATACACTCTGTTAATATATTTAAAATGTATCAGTCTATGTTTGCCATGCAGAGAGATGCGCTTCGTGTTGGCGCAGCAATATGACCACATGTCATCATCAATAGCCATGTCCAAGTCTCTCTGCCAGTCTAATCTTGCTTTGGTGTAGTGGTTGGCTCTCTGGGACATAGCCATCTTATAAAAATTGGATGCTAACTTGCGTGGGGATTTCGTTTTGATTAGATACGATAGTTCCCGGATCTCAGGTGGTTCGTCCATGTCATCCCCTAGTTGCTGTCTCAGTGCGCTGTACACTCTGTGATATTGAAAACGTTGAAGTGGGGTAGTAGTTACTGCAGTGTCTGCGACTGCATTCCACGGTTTAGCAACTCCTTCCGAGAAGAGATCTCCTATTTTGTGGATGCCCAGCGCACGAAGCGCCTGTACCACCCCTCTGTCCCTGCAGGGTGCCAACCAAGCCGCCCACTCTGTGGGCGTTTTCGGGGAGTACAGTAGTGCCCCAGTCGTTTGCTGCAATATGCAGTGCCATGCGTGCCTTGTCGAGTTAAGGGAATCTAAAATGCCGGTCCTACGGTCAACGGTTTCAAAGATGACTGCCGGTAGAGGGAGAGGATCTGCGAACAGCTTCTCCAGCTTAAGATGTGGTATATTATCCGCACCATGTATCCAGCTGGGTGCCTGCGCCCCCTGTGCCACCCTATAATATAGTTCTAGATCGGGTGCTCCCAGCCCCCCCAGATGGTAAGGTAGCGTGAGTGTCCGCCATTGTACACAGGCCTGCTTGCCCGCCCACGCCAGCTTCACCAGCTCTTTTTTAAGTCGGACAAAAAAGGAGCGCGGGAGCACTATCGGTATGTTTGCGAACAGAAACAGGAATCTAGGTAACACTACCATCTTCATTATAGATACCCTGCCTATTAGTGATAGTGGGAGCCCGATCCACGTTTCAACATCGTCTTCCAGTTTGTCTACTGCATTCCCGTAATTTTCTCTGAAAACTATTTCCGGGTCTGTGTGCAACCTGATGCCAAGATATCTGACCAAGTCTTCTGACCATTGCAGCGGAAATGGGGAAGTGGACTGAGTAAGGGGGAAAGCAATGGACTTAGCCCAATTAACCTTTAACCCTGAAAGTGCCCCAAAATGTACCACCTCTCGCAAGACCGGGGCTAGATTGTTCTCGGGGTCTCTCACGTATATCAGGGTGTCGTCTGCGTACGTGGAGACAATAATTTCGCAGGTAGGAAATCTGACTCCTCTGTGGCTGTGATATTCCTTGAGTGCGCACGCCAGTTGTTCCGCGATCAATGCGTATAGCATTGGCGATAGAGGGCAGAGCTGGCGTGTCCCCCTTGTGATGGGGATTACATCTGTAACCAGATTCCCGAGCCGAATTCGCGCGTTAGGTGCATTATATAACACCCCTATCATTTGCAGAAAGTCAGGGACCAGTCCCATTCTGGTCAACACCTGTCGCATAAAGGGCCACTCCACCGAGTCAAAAGCTTTCTCCATGTCCAGGAAGATTGCAATTGCTTTTGTGTCCTGCCTGACATGTTGCATTGTACCAAAGATCGTGCGCAAGTTATACGTGAGGTTTCTATCTGGGACAAACCCGGCCTGTTCCGGGGCTACTAATTCAGGGGTCAGAAGGGCCAGCCGCGTAGCTAATATTTTTGCAAACAGTTTATTGTCTACGTTCAACAAGGAAAGCGGGCGGTACGATCCACATTCCTCCGGGTCCTTACCTGGCTTGGGGATAGCCACCAATATGGCTTCTCTCATTGTTTGTGGCATTTGTCCGGTGACACACATATCTTCAAACAGTTCCTTTATATACGGGAGCAAGAGGTCTATAAAAGTCTTATAAAAATTCACTGTTAGTCCATCGGTCCCTGGGGCACTGTTTACCTTCATTCCTGCCAGGGCCTCTAGTATCTCGTCTGTTTCTATGGGTAGTGAAAGAAACTCCCTATGTGTGTCCGATAAAAAGGGTAACTTAATGTGCTCCAGGTACGTTAGTATTTCCTCCTCCATACCTGTCGAGTGCGAAGCGTAGAGGCCCGAGTAATATTGTTTAAACCTATTGGCTATGTCTGCCTCCTCAGTAAGCAAGTCACCCTCTTCTGAGCGAATCGCGGTCACAGCCGTCCTACCTCATCTGGCTTTCAGTATGTTAGCTAGCACTGCTCCCGGTCTGTCTCCCGCCCCATACGCGCGCGCTGTGGCATATTTTCCCAAGTGCTGCACCTCGTTATCCGCTACCTCATGATATTCCTCTAGCAAAGTCCTCATTGCCTCTGCGGGTTCCCCATCTGCACCTACTTGCTGTCTGTTCTCCAGGTCACCCAGTTTTTGCTCCAGAGTCGATAGTCTCTGTCTGATGTCCCGGAGTACCCCGGAGTGCTTAGACATGGCCACCCCCCTAATGTACACCTTAAACGCCTCAGATACAATCTGAAAATTGTCCACTGACCCTATATTTGTATCAAAAAATGTTTCTATCGCCTCTGCGATCGCTCCTTTAAACAATGGGTCCAACAGAGAGTAGGGGGGGAAGCGCCATGTGAACGGGGGAATAGTCTTCCTCGGGGTGGGCAAGATCAACAAGATCGGGGAGTGATCCGACAGAGTACGCGGTAGGACCTGACAAGTGGATATCTGTGACATGAGGGGGGATGAGACCAACCAATAATCGATACGTGTATGTAGGTTGTAGTAAGCGGAGTAGTGTGTAAAACCACCCTCCACAGGGTGAAGTTCTCTCCATACGTCTAAAAGGTCCTCGCTGATCATTGCCCTTTCTACTGCTCTTGCTGCCGCTGCCGGCTTCCTTGGCGGCCCTCCCGACCTATCTAAACTCGGGTTCCTGACCAGGTTGAGGTCACCACCCCATATCATACGTGCCGCCCCGTGTCTGTGCACTGTGTTGGCTAGTGTGCTGAAGAACTCAGGGCAGTCATAGTTGGGGCCGTACACATTGACCAGTAACAGCTCTAGTCCCCTACCCTGACAGCGGGAAATCACAAATCTACCGCCTGTGTCTGCCGTTAGTAGTTGAAGCTTATAGTCGGATCTGGGGTTAGCCCATGTCATAACTCCCCGTGCATGAGTCGTGAAACCTGCTGCATTGACGTTCCCCACAAGGCCTCTGGAGCGCAACATTGGGCTCTGTATTGGGAGGTGCGTCTCCTGGAGGAAGGCAATGTCTACTTTGTGTCTGGTAAGGTAGTTCAACACCTTGCGCAGCTTGCGGTGGTCATTTAGGCCCCTCACATTCCACATTAATGCCCTGAGGGATTCCAGTGGTCCCTGTACAGCCTCCTCCCTAGTCGTTAACATACTGTCTGTCGCGTGCGACATAGTGTTGAATATCCTGCGTGTGAATTGTGTGCAGTGCAATGTCCGACTTTAATGTTGACCTCACTAACTCCCAACAACAAAAAAAAAAAAAGGAAAACCTGTCCCGTCCCATCCCCCCCCCACTGCGAACAACCCCCAACTCGGTCGCGTTGCATCCCGTGTAGGGACTTCCCACACCTCCCGCCACCCACCCCCAACTTAGTTATCTGTAACGGTGGTTATCACTTGCGGGCGGAGGTCGCTCTGTGCACTACTTCCAATTCTATGCAAGTTTTTCCCCTTCCTCGACCTCCCAGCACAGCCCCCCAGCATCTCCGCCAACACCGATCCACTGTCCCCTGCAGCACGTGTCAGCGTACGATTCCGCAGCACAGTGATGCCTATCTGCCGATCTCAAGCCTCCCGGCAGGCGCTCCCCATGCCCTTTGCTTTCGCTATGCGCTAAACTTCCGCATACATTCTGACCACAGTTTACCCCTTAACAGGATGCTGTTTACAATAAGACCTGCATAATGATTAACTGTGATTGTCCGCCTCCGCACAGCCTAATTTTCACATTTCCAGCAGGCTACCCGTCTCCTTCCCGCCCCCCCGGCACCCAGAGTACTTATCGAGTGTACGCCACTGCGTCGGTCTCAGTCCTGTTGCTCCAGCGATCCCCCAGTTGCCTCATCTTGAAGCTGCCGCTCCGGGCTTTGTCTCTGCTCCCTATTCCAGTCCTTGAGCGCCTTCTGTAGAGCCTTCGGGTCTATGAAGATGTGTGATCTTCCTTGCCTGTTCACCCGTAGCTTGGCCGGGTATAGCATTGCATAGTCTAACCCCAACTCTCGCAACTGCCTCTTCATTGGGACGAATTGTCTACGTGCCTCCTGCACTCTAGCAGTGAAATCCGGGTAGATTGAAATGGACGATCCCTCGTACGGCAGCGATTGTTTTTCCCTCGCCACTCGGAGTGCTGTGTCTCTATCCCGGTAGTTCAATAGTTTTGCGATGATTGGGCGTGGTGGTGCGCCCGGCTGAGGTCGGGGACCCAAGGAGCGGTGGGCCCTTTCCACCACAAACATGTTCGAAAACACCTCCGCCCCTAGCAGGTCGGTCAGCAGCTTCTCCACAAACCGTTCCATGTTTCCGGTTTGGGTCATCTCCGGCAGGCCCCTGATGCGTAAGTTGCAGCGTCGCGAACGGGCTTCGAGGTCCTCCGTTTTATCCTGTAGCACTTGCATGATCCTGCCAAGTTTTTTGTGGTCTGTGTCCAACGTCGTCTGCGCTTCTTCCACTTCCGTAAGCCGTCGGTCGGACATGTCGAGCCTCTCCGCTTACTTGTCCAGCCGCTCCCCCATTCTATCTATCCTGTACGATAGGGCATCAATTTTCGCACCCAGTGATGAGATACCGCTCTGCAGCCCCTTTTCCATTGATAGTAGCAAACTTCGGATATCTTGACCATCTTCCGTCGGGGGTGTGATTCTAGTTTCCTCCTCCAAAGTAGGGTCATGGGACTTGGAGCGTTTCTGCTCAAAGGTCAGCTTGGTCTGCGACCTATCCGTTTTGCCCATCTTCTTTTCTGTTGTAGCGCAGTTATGCAGAGGTCGTTTCTCTGGTTCCCCTCCGTGGCGTGCCGGCTAGTGTCGCACCCCAGGGACCCACTTGTGCAGTCGGGTCTTGGATTCCCCTGCCCAGAGGCCTTGTGCTAGTGGGGTACTACCTATCTACTCAGCAGTCCGGTCGCGGGGCACATCGCCTGTAGTTGCCTGTGGCTCTAATACTGTTTGTCTCCTCCTGCCCAGTGGGTGCCCAGCTGGGCCACTCCCCTTGCAACTGCGGCTGTGGGCAAACCGTGCAGTCCCACAATTACCTCTATGTCGCTCCGATCACTGCCTACGAAGCCCCGTGGTGGCCAGGCATACCGATGCTACACCTGCTTGGCACAGCGCAGTGTATGTACGGGGGTGCAGTCTCTCACCAAGAGCCCCCGCTGTACTTCTCGCCGCTTCCTCACTCCGCTTCAATCCATAGGGCCTGCCGCCGGGGTATTGCAATGCTTAGGTGCCCTCACCGCGGAGTCCAAGCCTTCAGTCCCCCGCCTTAGGCACCAGTCAGCGGCTCCCCACCGGGTCTTAAGCCATTCGCCTTGCACAGGTCAGGGCGCCGGTATCAGTTGAGCGCTCCTCGACCGTGGCGCTACTCAGGGCGCAGCTCCTGCTCTCCTCCACAGAATGTCAGCCTCCGCTAGAGATCGTGTCCCTATCGCCTGGGGCCCCCTCTCCTCTGCTCACCACTATCAGGCTTGCCAGCGCTCTCGTGGTTCCTGCCCCTCTAGCACGCTCCTCCTCTCTTCTCCGACAGTGCGTGTTCGTCCTGGGCTCTAATCAGACTCTGTACTCACGCCGTGAATATGTCCCTCAGAGTGGCCGTCTCTTCGCTCCCTTCCGGCTGCTTGCAAAATGGCGGGTCCACTCCTTAGTCCTTCCACGCCGCCGCCTTCAGCTCGGCAATTGGCAGCAAATGCAGCTCAGGTTCCCCGCCTCGGGTCCCCCGCTTTGCTCCGCACCTCCACTACTGCACGACCTCCGGGGGCGCGGCCGCTCCCGCCGCCGTGCTCTCGCGGTGGGGGAGGAGTGCACACACCTATGCTGGCAATGATTTGTGCTCCGTGCACCCTCTGTGTCCTCCGGTGCTCTTTCTCGCCCCGTCTCTGCCTCTCCTGAACTGTCGTGGGTCCCGGTTATCTGCCCCTCCAGACCGGCTCACAGGGGACGGCCGGTTCCGTCTTTCCGCGGCACTCCGTGCCGCACGCACAATGACGTCGTTTCGCCCCGCGTCTTACTTTAGCGCGGGGATCTGCGGCCTTACGTCCCAGCTTGGACGGCACCCCCTGTACGGCGCCGGGGAGGGCTACGGGAACCGGAATTGTTGGCCCGGGATGCACCAGTCTTCCTTTCCCAGCTGGGCTGTACGTGACGGCGATTACGGTGTTGTGGGGAAGGATAATTGTAGGATTGTCGCGCTGGACTGTGGAGCTCCGAGCTCAAGCGGCCATTTTCGTCGCGAGCCAAGCTCCGCCCCCCAAGAAATGGTATGTTACCTTTGTTGCACAGTTATTTTTTTTCTGGCTTAATTACATTTTTGTCAAGAAGGCGTTTTCAAGAGGTAAGACAGAATCAAGATGGACAGTTTAGGTTACTTGTAAAGTCTTCTGTGTGTGTTTTTTTATTGAAGTGCTTGTTTATTTTAAAATGTAGGATGTAAGAATTTTAATTTTTTTTGGACAGCTGGAGGAGCGGCATCCTAAATGTCAGCATTCGTTAATGCAAAATCCCAAACTGGAATTGTGGCATTTGAATGGGCCACAAGGTATCCATTACAGGTGTAGCACGTGTCCACTTACTGTGAAAGGATGTGTCAAACTTCCCGTGTGGACTGATGCGTGCACCATAGCGTGTATGTGGTCGCGGGGCAGTGGTATTCATTGCACCCTCACAGCAGCTGAAGCATAGTTAGTGGGATCCTATCTGGTAACTGGAGCATGCGCGGGTGGAACGCCGCTCTCTTGTGATTGGCTGTCTTTGTCAAGTTATCGCCAAAAACTGGAATACACTCTGGATCGAATCGGTGGACACACTGGAGGCCTTCTGGCAGCATTGTTGAAACAATCATGCTTCTTTGTTTGTAACGTCTATGTGATGAGGTAAGAATCACCTCTTCAATCCTAGCGTTATGCTTTGATACATGCTACCGCTGGAATAACTTTCTACCTGTGGATGCTGGTAAGACCGCACTTATTACTCAGACTTCAACTTGGTGAGTTCGGCAGTTTTCCGGACTAGTGATGTTGCGTGCCAATTCGAGTGAGATATGTCTCACAGGTGACTTTTAGTGTCATAATTGGATACAGTCCTTTTCTTCAAGTCATGTTTGCTGCTCTAGTGGCTGTAAAAACCTTGTTTGGTCATGATCCATTTACTGCCCAATGATATGCTGTTGTATGCCATCATTTCTGGTCTTACTCTCATATTATTGTTTTTCTCAATATTTTCCTTACTGTGCCATGTACTCTTGAGGGCTGAGTTCCTGAGTGTGTATGATTTCCTACCGGTGCATTGTTTGAGAGCGTGCGAGGCATATGGCTTGGAAGCTATCTTTTCTACAATTTTCTAAACTTCCCTGTGAGTGGGAATGTGGTGGTTTAAAAATACCCAGGAATACTTATAGGTGGAGTTTTCCTGCGCATGGGTATCTTTACTGTGGACCTGCTGTGATAGTTTATTTACAGTGTGGATGTCATTTCCTTCTGTGCGCAAGTTTCCTTTGCATTGGTGTCGCTACTGAGGTGATGTGGTGACATATTCATTTCCGGTGTGTGGTGAATTCCTTCTGGTGTGCACGTTTTGTTTTATGTGGGAGTCACCACTTAGTTTACTGTCATGTTGTACTGCTACATTTCTACATTTTACACAAGTTGCCCTTACATGAGGGATGGCTGTATGGGGTGGAAGTCACCCATTTCTACATTTTACACTAGATGCCCTTACATAAGGGATGACGGTTTGGGGTGGAAATCATCAGTTTCTACGTTTTACACTAGATGCCCTTACATGCAGTATGACTGCATCGGGTGGAAGTCACCAGTTTCTACATTTTACATTAGATGCCATTACTTGAGGGATGACTGCATGGGATGGTAGTCACCCATGTCTATGTTTTACACTTAATGCCCTTGCGTGGGGATGTTTGTGTGGGGTGAAACTCACCCATTACTTGTGTGTGTAAACGTGTGTTCTTTGATTGAGTATTTGACTAGGAGAGATTTTTTTTGATTGTGTGGTTGTTTACTACTGTTGGTTGGTGTGCTGTGCTGTATTATGCCACCTGTCATGCTTGTTTGGCCAGTTGGTGTGGTTGGTGGTGGTAATAGGAACGGCATTGTGTTTTTTTATGTTGTATGGTGATGTAGGACTGATAGGGTTCTTCCTCAGTATTTTTGTTCAGCAACTTGCGATTTTAAAGTAAATGCTTTGTAACCAGCTTGCATCTGCTATATTTTCACGTGTTCTATGAAGGGGGAAAGTGTATTATATTGGGTGTATTTTGACTATGCATGTTCCTTCGTGTAAATGTGTTATTTCTTCTTGCAAGCATATATTTTGATGTGTTCTATAGAGGGGGAAGGTGTGTTACATTGGGTGTATTTTCACTGTTCATGTTTCCTCATGTGAATGTGTTATTTCTTCTTGCATTCATATATTTTTATGTGTTATATAAAGGGGGAAGGTGTGTTAAATTGGGTGTAGTTTCACTATGCACGTTCTCTCATGTAACTGCTTTATTCCATCTTGCATTCATATATTTTTATGTGTTTTATAAAGAGGGAGGATGTGTTATATCTTGGGTACTTATCTATGCATCTTCCCTGGTGCTTTGGCTCTTGCTGTCAGCAAATTTGAATGTGCTGCGTGGAATGTTGGAGTGGTGGTGATGCAATGGAATCTTTGGGTGCCTGTGAGGTGAGGAGGGTCAGTTGGAGTATGGACTGAGCTGCAGGGAGGCTGCTCCTGATGGGGCTATTCTCGAGGCTATCATGGGCTTTCCTAAAGACCGAGCTATGAATGTACTTATCTGCAACTAAGACAAATAAATCATCTTCTAAAACGAGACCTTGGCTACCAGACTTTCCTTACAACAGACTGCCGGTTGGGACTACAAATGCCAGGGTGCTTTTCAAAAGGAGTCGCCGATGTCTGTTCCCGCCCTTTGTTCACAGTGCTATAAAGTGTACATTCACACCCACAGCATGGGATGCCACGAGACAGCTGGGGGCTGCCATCAGGGACTACACCTGCCAGGGTGCTTTGCACCAGGAAACGCTGACATCTACTCCCGGCCCTTGTTCACAGCGCTATAAAGCGCACTTGCACACCCACAATTCAGGACGCATGCAGGAGGTGCCCGGGCTGTGTCTGGGCGAAGAGTATGCTCGTCTTCGCACGTCATCTCCCGGAAGAGGCTAGGCTGGGCCACCCCTCTTTAATCTGCTCATCACAAGGGGACTGTTTGCCTCTTCTTATTCCGTGCTTTTTAAAATAATTATCATAAATACTTGTCTACTGGGCCAGCATGGGGAAGTGGAGAGCACTGGAGAGCGGGGCTAAAGTTTTGCCTGGCTCCACCTTAGATGGTTTGATCCAGAGAGCAGTGAGCCAAATCAACAAGGAAATTGAAGGATAGGTGCGGGCCTGGCCCCCAGCCCTTGCCAGTGGGCCAGCAAAGTTGGTTTCGAGGAGTAGGTACTGGTCAGTGGAGAAACCCTGCTCTACCAGAATTTTCCTCTCCACTAACAGAGGTCGATTGACTACATGCCAACCAGACAGGCTATAATAGTAATGGTTTGGTGGGCTTAGACAGCACAGGTTAAAGGCCTAGCAAAGATAAAAATAGTCTTGAGCCCTTAGATTTTGAGCAAGGACCCCCCACGGACACTCCAGGGCCTTTGGCCAACCCAAGCCTAGGCAATTCGCCATTGACCCTCAGCACAATAGAATGACCTCTTAGGAGCGCTATTGACACCACCTTGCAGCATTCTCCTATCTTACCGCCACAGACTTCCCTGTTAAGTTGGAACATTGCAGGAATCAGGGGTAAACTAGGGGATCCCGATTTGGGTACCTTTGTTAACAGTTATGACACCTGTGTATTTCATGAGGCGTGGCAGTAGATCAAGTGAATAGGTGTGTTTAATAAAGTTACGCTTCCCAGCCATTAAATCCAGTGCTGGACACCCTTCTGGCGTCTATTAGCTTTGGTCCGATCCACCCTAACCTATACAATCACACCTCTCCATTTGGAATCCTCTGATGTCCAAGGGTTACTTTTTTCCCATTCCAACTCACAAAGCCTCATTATAATTAACATCTGCAATAGGAGCACCAGTTATAAACAGGAATCCAAAATGTTGCAATTATTGGACAGATATTATTAGGTGACTACTCAAGTACTCACCATGTGCTTGTAGCAGGAGACTTTAACCTTACATTTGAGATGAACAGTCCGGTCTGCGATTTGGTTAGAAATGAAAATTTAACTTGGGGCATCCTGCATCTTGTTTGCCCTATTAGGAGGCACCTCTCTAGAGCTGAGTTCCAGGTTGTGAAACTTACCCTCTCATGTGGGATTTGGGCATGTAATGGGTGATCCCCTTCAGATAAACTGTGTGCACCAACATTCAGACAAGGCTCTTACCATAGTATAATCAATTATATCCTATTGGACGTAAGACTATGGAGCAAGCTAGATGACATGGTTGAGGTAGAGCGATAGGAGAGTGACCATAAGCCATTAGGAGGAACGTGAAATGTGAAACAGTGTGCTCCTCACTGGAGGGAGTTAGGGCTCTATATTCAACCCTGATTTCCCACATGGAAAGCATATGTGATAATTTGGGGGGAAATGACCTGATCCTAGCTGAGCACAGCATGGTATTCTCTAAGTTGAGGAACCTCCTTACTAAGGAGTTCAGGGGGCGCCCTAATCCAATGTCGATAAGGGAATGGTTTAACAGCCAGTGCAAAAAAGCAAAGGCAAACCTCTTAAAAGCTATAAAAAGAGGGAACACACAAGCTATAAGGAAACATAGGGTCACCTACCGGGCTAGCCTAAGAGAAGCAAAAGCAGCGTGTGAAGACGGCATTTGGACCCACTTACTGGATGCTGCTGTAGCGAATGACCAGAAGAAATTCTGGTCTCTGGTTAGCAGGTATGAGAAGAAGCCAGATAATCCCTAAGAAACATCTATCTTACCCTGTGACTGGGTCACCCATTTTGGGTGCTTGTATTCCCCTACTACTGGACCTGAGATTGGCCTCGGGTGCGGGGGTTCACCTAGTCTACAAAAGAACCAGACTTCCCCCCGTAATCTTTACCCTTGAGGAAACTGAGCAAGCGGTGGTCTCGTTCAAGCCCGGAAAAGCCCCAGGTCTTGACAAAAATCCCTGTATATGTTTTCAAATCATTTTTTAGGGTATGAGTTACCTACATTAATGTGGGCTCTAATGCCATCTCCATGGAGTGGGCATTCCCTCCACCCTTGAAGGGAGCAGAAATTGTACCAATCTCTAAAAAGGGGGACCCCAGTGTGCCCTCCTACTACCACCCTATCAGTTTGCTTGACAATCTTCAAAAAACTTTTGCAAGCAGGTGCTGGGGCGGTGTTGGATTGGTGCGAGGAACACCAGATTCTGTCAGGATTGCAGGCAGGATTTAGGCATAAGATCAGCGCTGCTGACCAGGCCTTCCGATTTCTCTTGGTCAAATGGAGGATGGTGGACCTGGCCAAGGGCGACCTTTATGTGGCGTCCATCGACTTGAGCACTGCATTTGAACTGGTCCCAAAGGTAAGTTATGAGAGGTGCTCCTGGGGATGGAGACTCCCCCAGATCTCTTGCACCTGATCCAACTGCCCCATGAGGGGAATTTTGCTAAAGTTAAGTGTGGTGTTAAAGGCGAATTAACAGAGCCTTTCCCATAAACCAAGGTGTGCACCAGTGCTGTGTCTATGCCCCAATACTCTTCATGCTATACATAAACAACTGTATGGAGTATTTATTAAATTGTGTCAATGATTCCCCAACCCTGGCAGGGGGAAAAATATTAGCATTCCTCTTTGTGGACAACACTTTGTTGCTGTCCAAAACCAGGAGGAGCCTACCAAATCGGATTGATAGTTTCAATCAGTTCTGCTGGGACTTTGGTCATGAAATTTATACATCCAAGACCAAATATAGGACTTACCTTAAGAGAGGCAGGGTGAGAGGGATCATTAAGGTAGGACTGGAAATATTGGAAAGAGTCTGGGAGTTCGGTTATTTGAGTATCAGGTTAGACAATTGTGGATCCTGGGACCTCCAGATTTTAAAGCGCAACGTAATTGTGAAGCATTGTGCTGGAGCAATACAAAAATTGCCAAAAAAGCAGACTGGACCACAACTGAAAAGCTATTGAAATGTACAAGGCCCAAGCAAGGGGGGCTGCTTAGTACGGGGTGGAATTATTGGGCCATTGTAACAGCAGAACCTGGAGTACAGCAGAAAATAACTTTGGAAGAGGTGTCTTGGGCCTAGGGAAGGGCACGCCACTGGTTCTGTTCCATTTAGACGTGAGTATCCATGAGACATCTTTACTGATAGTGTTAAGGCCCTTATTGTTCTGGATTCACATTTGGGGCACCTATGAACTGTGCCATCTTAGGGAGGGCCTCCAGGAAGTCATCATGGCCAATGGGGCGGGGAAAGTTAGATGGCTGGGGTCGCTCAAAAATGCCTGGATTGAATTGGGTCTAGGAAAACTTTGTAGCGAGCCCCAGTCGATTCGACGAGGAGATGGGCCTAGAGTTAAAGAATTGGTCCAGGAGAAAGCTATTTGTCGTAGGGACCATTCAACTTCGTTAGGCAGCTTAACAAGTGCCTTTCTCCTGCACAAAACTGTAAGCAAGGCTCAGAAATTTTGGGACTTTCTTTGTCCGGGATGTACTCGGTCTCTTTACCTTCATTTTAGGTATGAAACGCTCTCAGTAGCAGCCTTTTCCATAAATTGGAGTAAAATGAACCAGGGATCTGGCTATTGTTTTCATTGTAAAAATGTAAGAGAAAGTGAGGAGTATTTGTTGTTCTTTTGCCACCTCTATGTGAAACCTAAAACTAAGTGGATCGTTCCCCTGTGCAGATCCCTTAGCTTACAAACTCGAGTAGAAGCGTTTAGAATATATAAAAGCGACACCTCCTCAATCATGGTCATGGCTGTTTCCAAATTTTTGAACATAGCCTGGTCAATCAGACTCAAAGCTCTAGGCACTGTATAAAAGCCATTTCCCAGATGATTTCTTAAATGACCCTGTTTTTTTAATGTTATCGCAGTTTTATGATGAAGTATTTTATGTGATTTTTAGAGTTATTTATTCTTATTTCAAATTGTGTTTTTAAAATATGTAATGATTTTAATGTTTTCTAGATGTACCTTTTTGATGATGATATGGAATGTTTTGACCTGCCAATGACGGATAAGATATGATAATCAATATATGGAATTAATTCAACCCTGAAGAAGTCCCAAGATGGGACGAAACGCCTTAGCTATGGCTGTAATCAAAGGAGTAATTTTGAAAGAAAGATGAATAATAAAGAAGTAAGGAATAATCTTATCTGGGAATCTATCATTTTGTTCCATCAAAACATGGACAACTGGTTTATACCATATGAATACTCAAACCTATGATGTATGAACTTTTTTTAGAGTGCTGGGTAACATATTTCCTGTTTACGAAAGGGTATTGACCGATAAGGGGCGCATGGTGGCTGATCCCCTTTACCTGTGCACCCGTTTTTCGTATGTGTTTGGCCTATAACTATTTAACCAATTTCCAGTGATAACTAAGGGGTCTATTAGGATGTCGTGCGGATCGCCACCGCCCGGCCAGCGGTGGCGATCCGCATGCCATCACAACACAATTTACCCCCTGCCATATTACTATGGCGGGGGGTACCGCAGCGGACGGAAAGTCCGTCCGCCGCTTTTCCGCCGGTCGGATTGCCGGCCGGGCGGAAAAGGCACACAATATGGTGGCGGTGCTTGCAGGCACCGCCATCCATATTAGTATGCCTGCGGTGGGTATGTCTTTCCATGGTGGAGACTCCGCCATGGAAAGGCATGCGGTAAACACTTTGGGGGCCTGTTGCGGGCCCCCGGGGGGGTAGGGGGGTGGGTGGCTGCACTTGGGGGGTACATATGGTACCCCCTTTCATTGCCACGCACAAGGTGGCAGGCACCGCGCGGTGCCTGTCACGTTGTGCATGCCAATGCACAACATGCATATTTAACATTGTGGCTGGTGCTGCTTACAGCACTGCCCGCCACAATGTTAAATATGTGGGATGCGACCGCCATGGTGGCGGTCGCATCCTAATGGGCATGGTGGGACCGCTGCACCACTGGCGGTCAGTCCCGTTTACCGTTACGGTGGCATCGTAATAGACCCCAAAGGGGACTTTGTCCGCCCGCCACCGTAACGGTAAACAGGATCGACCGCCAGTGGTGCGGCGGTCCCGCTGTGCCCATTAGGATGCGACCGCCACCATGGCGGTCGCATCCCACATATTTAACAATGTGGCGGGCGGTGCTGTAAGCAGCACCCACCACAATGTTAAATATGCATGTTGATGCATTGGCATGCACACGTGACAGGCACCGCGTGGCTCTCACCGTGCGTGGCAATGAAGGGGTACCATAGGTATCCCCCAAGTGCAGCCACCTACCCCCCCCGGGGGCCCGCAAGTCTCCACCATGGAAAGGCATACCCACCGCAGGCATAATAATATGGATGGCGGTGCCTGCAAGGCACCGCCACCATATTGTGTGCCTTTTCCGCCCGGCCGGCAATCCGACCGGCGGAAAAGCAGCGGACGGACTTTCTGACCGCCGCGGTACCCCCGCCATAGTAATATGGCAGGGGGTAAATTGTGTTGTGATGGTGTGCAGATCGCCACCGCCCGCCACCGCTGGCCGGGCGGTGGCGATCCGCACGACATCCTAATAGACCTCTAAGTGTGGTGACTTTTGCTCCAGCCACCTATTGTGAATCATTTGATTTAAGGATTTGTATGTTATTCGGTTCAACACACTACTTTAGCCACATATACTTCCCATATGGTTCCGCTTCCTCTGATTCAAAACTTTGGGGCTGATTAGGATGGCACCCTATCGTAAACGGGACCGCCCGACATGCTGTCGGCAGTCCCGACAGAGGCATTACAATGCGACCGCCACCACGGCGGCTGCAATGCTTATATTTTGCATTGCGGCGGGTGCTGCTGGCTGCAGCACACACCGCAAGGCAAAAGTGAGATACATTACATATCCCTGCACTACGTTGCAGGCGCCATGTGGTTCCTGCCACATAGTGCAGGGATTTGTAGGGGGCACCATAAGGAAGGGGGGCCCGCTACAGGCCCCCAAAGTCCCTTTCCGCCTGCCTTTTCATAGTGGGCTAACCGCCATGGATAGGCGGGTGTGGAAAGGGACATTGTAATCCTTATGGCGGTGCCTGGCTGGCACCGCAACCATTGTAGGGAATACAACTCCCTCCGACACACCGGCTGCCGGTGGCAGTCTCACCGCCAACGTAATCCGCCCCTTTTTTTTATGATTGCCTGACCATAGAAGTGTCAGAGGCACATTTCATGTTCTTTGCCCCATGTCTCTGCATTCATGCAAGAGAAGGTTGCTTGAAAGTTGTGAAATTTGGGTATTTGGAATTTTCAATAAAAAGCCTAAAATATTGTAATTTGGATATCTCAGAATCAGTTATCATTGCCATCTCTATTTCTACATTGTTCGAGAAAAGTACACTAAATTGGCTACACAAATATGTGATTCTTTGGTGTCCCATACATGACAAGCCTTTCTCTGCATAGCCATCTGATTCATAAGAGAAAGAGACAGATTGCGGTTTTGCTGAAAATGACTGAGCCACCATGACACACACACACACATATATCTATATCTATATCTATATCTATATATATATCAAGGCCGCTTGGACGGCAGAAACGCGTCATGGCTGACATCTGTGTTTGCTGAAAATAAAATGCACTGCAGCACGAATTTGGGTCCACGCTTGTTATTCTTGAAGGTGAAGGTGAAATTGCGAGGTGATTGATATATATATATTATCTACTGGCGGTCGCCAGTAGATAGTTATAGTTAGGACCTATTTTCCATAGGAAATCCGCGACATTCTATTTGAAATAACTCTTGCGTCGGTTGACGAATCTTCGCGAAATTTTCAAACTTTATGGCCCGCTCCGGTCCGCTCCTACCCTGAAAGTTTCGGGGTGATTCGTCAAGCGGGGGCCGAGAAAAAAGTGGGGTCTCAAAACGTGTTTTCCCCATTCATTTTCCCATAGGAAACTTTAGCCACGGCTACAGCCCGAACTGCTGAACGGAATTACACCAAATTTGGCAAAGAGGTAGTTCTTGGTTCAGAAAGAACCCTTTTTGTTAAATGGTGTAAATCCGTTCAGTAGTTCCTGTGAAAATCAAAGGAAAATCACATATATATCTATGGCCGCGTCGGATTCGCGCACCCTCCCGATCACGAGCTGCATGCTAATTGGCTGTCAACACTCCAAATCAGGAAGTGTTGGCAGCCATTTTATCCCTCTGTAGAACCGAGGGACAGAAACAAGTGCGCAAGCGCAAAAGGGAGCAGGGTAGAAACACCCTGACCCCTAGGTCTGCTCAGGGGTCCCACAAGGACCCCTGGGCAGAAAAAGCATTTCTTTTTTTTTTTAAATCGTCGGGATGCGCTTAGGGTGCGCGGATCCTGCCGGAAAAAAAAAAGAAACAAGTGCGCAAAACGCACAAAGGGGGCAGGGTAGAAACACCCTGACCCCCTAGGTCTGCTCAGGGGGTCCCACAAGGACATATATATATATGAAGAAAACCCCTCTCAGCGAGAAGGAATGAGCCGCACACATCTCGATAAAACAGGCAGATTTTATTGCATTTTTCAAAAGCGCTGGCGTTTTTTAATCACTGATGCATTTCGGTCTCTCAGACCTTTTTCAAAGGGAGAGCCAGGAGCATCCAAGAGGCTGCAAAAACAAACGAAACCAAATTGCTGCTTTTTAAGGTGTTTGCCTCCTGGTGGGCGCCACGATAGACTTTCATTCAAGCATTGTGGTTCCTGTAGTTCGTTCTCAGTCCCGCAATAAATACCCTCCAGTGGGTGATGCTTAACAGCCCTGGACCTGAAAGGCATTCCTGAAGTTCAAACTCAAGACAAAGTTTATTTTCGATTGCTTGATCCATAACACTTACTTCTTATTTACATCATTAAATATATAAAGAAACAAATATATATATATATATTCACTGAAAAAACCTTAGGTTTCAGGCACGTTATAGTTAGAAATTAGCATTTAAAAAACCTTACAAATTCACTCAAAAAACCATAGGTTTTAGGGACAGTTATAGTTAGTTGGACATTGCACTCGTACAAAACCCGTGAAATTCCCCGTTATAGTTAGTTCAGGTAACTATAACTCGCGCCTCGCAATGCACTGCTGATGACGTCACATATTACATCACTCATGACATGGTCAGTGACATCACTGATGACATCACTGATGACATCTCAAATGACATCACTGATGACATCATCCAGTGACTGTGTGTTTCTGTAAAGTTTAAATATGTTTAATATATATAGGGAAAGGCGTATTGAAGAATGAGTGGGTGTATAAGTGTCTGAAAAGATGATTTAGTAGGTGCGTGACTAACTCTATAAGTGAGTGATTAAACATATCTTACTGAATGCATGGGTTAGTGACTAAACTTGTACAAAAAATAGGATTGTTTTCATGTTTAGTCTGTCTTTACTTCTTATTGTTTTTAATTGCACTTGCACTTTAAATGAGACATTCTGAGCTCCAGGACTCTATGGTCCAGTAGAAGGCTGGGAGCCGAAACGCGTAGACCGTCCTCTACCGTTCATGTTTACACCTTGGTTTGAATAAAGCAACATTGAAACTACTTGCCGGTTGTGGTGCAGTGATCCTTCGTCGAATATCCTGAAAACCTTCGGGAGGTAACTTTGGAGGAATCTTTTTCATTTGTATGCAGTGGCTACGCTGCACATCACGAGCACCCAAGAAATGAAGTGGAGCGGCGGTAACTTGTAGCCGACGGAGAACGCTGAGTGATTCTGAAAGACCGCCGATACCTCTGTTCGTAACGACATGGAGCCGTGCTGGAGACCCAGAGCCGCGGAAGCCAGCTGAAGATTGCGGGTGAGTTGTGCGGGAAGAGGTGAGCGGACTGCGACTCGGGTCGCCGCGGAAGCGGCTTCGGAATCGCGGCCATCACCGAAAACCGGCATCCGAAAATCGTTGCTTTTTTCACTGTGCTTGGCTGACAATACGGGGCAAGAGCGGGAATGAGAACATCTAATGCCCGCGAATGAAAGTACTCACGTAACCCGTATTTGTTTGCAACCAGTCCACGTAAGGGCATAGGGATTAGCAGGAAAAGCTACAAACAAACACAAAGTGAACTGCGATTATCATCCCTTGTTAAATAGCTCGAACATTCTCTTGGAATTGACTGAAACGATTTAACAGTCAAGTAACACCGGCATTATTCTACTTGCAACCAGGAAAAGGTAGACAAACAAGAACGGGCAGAATATTAGAATAACAATCGAATAATAGACATTGATCATGGCTGAAAGAGGCAAAAATAGAGCACAAAGGGCAAGTGAACTTCTCAATGATGACACAGCAGCATCAATTAATACTAAAACTCGAGAGGCCACTGGAGAAGGCAAAAGGAGAACAATATCATGTGTTATTAGGGAATTGCAACAAAATCGCATCCTGGAAGTCAATAAATGGTGGGAAAAGGCAACCCTAGAAAAGTACATCGAATTCAAACGAATCCCTAGGGGGCTACGTATTCTGATTATGCCAACCTTAAATGACCTGGATACGGACCTAATCAAACAGTGGCAAGCAGACACAAATGATTGCTCCTTTAGGCTAATGAATACCCTGATCACACACGCTGAGAGAAAACTAGAAAAACTAACTGCCATCATCAAAGAATTGGAAAGCGAAATAAATCAATACACCATGAATGACGAAAATAAAGAACTGATTGAAACCATGGAAAAGAGAATCGATAAACATGAAGCAGACATAGAAAAACGTAAAGCTAACAAATTCAACCGAGATAGACTGGATTACTCAAATGGCCATATTTATACCTTTGCCAGAAAGTATGACATGTACAGAAATCGTGTAGTAATGGACAAATGCGCAGGGTCGGAATCGGCTGGAACGATAGACAGCTCTGATCTAAGCTCTGCGGATGAAGAGGCTAGCACATCAAATCTGGATTTTTCTGGAGAGATGCGTCTGATGCAGATGATAACACGACAAAGAGGAAGAGGACGAGGATCGACGTGGGGAAGGGGACAATCAAGGCTCTAAACCGAAAACAAAGAAGAGGGGGCAAAACCAAAGAAAGGAAGAGGAAGAACAAAGTCAAATTAAAGAAAAATCTCTGTAATAACAACATAATAATTAACATCTCTAATAAAATATTGAGCAAAGCACAAACATCATTGCTGAACAAAGGATTAACATTTTGCCCCAATAAAGATTTGAACACCCCGAACCTGCGTATTGATCTATACAAATTTTGCAGGAAAATCAAATTAAAGAAATATTTTGAAGAAAAAACAACTGCAAATAGACAAGAAAAGGCTCCGGATCAGGATATATCGCCTCTTACTCTGAATGACATTCCAACTTTGAGAATCATGACATCTTTACAGACTAACCCAGAAATAATATCAGAACAAGATCACTCTGACTACACTACGGACAAAGAATTCTGTCAAAAGTTGGGAATCGAAACAAACAGATGTGGTAATAGTGGCCTGAAAACGCGATCAACATTTTGCCCACAGCTTCCACCAGGAAACAAAATTGACTTATTTAATGAAATTATGGTGGAAGAAATTAATAAGATGTCAACCAATTGCGTGAAGAACAACAAAAAGAAGAGAAAGAACAACAAATCATGGAACCTGACAATGGAAGAGCATAAGGCATTGCAAGATTTGAGAGAGGACACCAACATAATCATAAAAGCCTCAGACAAAGGTGGAAACATTGTTGTTCAAGATCGCATAAATTATATAAAAGAGGCATATAGACAATTGGACAATAGAGACCACTATGAGAAATTACAAACAAATCCACTAACAACTTGGACGGAGGAATACCACCAGAAATTACTAACATGGAAAGACAGAAATCTTATTGATTTGGAGGAATTTTTATATCTATAAACCAATCATCCGATCATGGCAACTATCTACTTTCTTCCAAAAGTACATAAATCCATACGGAATCCGCCGGGAAGACCGATAGTGAGCTCTATTGGTTCTTTGTTAGAGTCAACATCACGGTTTATCGATATTTTCCTCATGAACTATGTAACAGCACTCCCATCTTATCTGAGGGACACAATGGATCTCCTGAACAAGATCAAGGAGATCTCATGGAAAGACAGCTATATCATGGCTTCCATTGATGTTTCGTCACTCTACACCTCCATTCTTCATTCTGATGGGATGGCAGCGGTGAAACATTTTCTACAAACTAGATCTGTGGACCATCTCGAACACACAGAGATGTTATTAGAAATGCTTACATACTGTTTGACCCACAATGCATTTCTATTTAAAGGTGATGTGTTTTTACAAAAGCAAGGAACTGCTATGGGGACGTCCTTTGCGCCGACATATGCGAATCTCCTAATGGCTGTATGGGAAATAGAAGCACAGAACAATACAAAATCTGGGAACATCATATTATGGTCAAGATTTATTGATGACCTTTTCATCATTTGGGAAGGGAGTCAGACCAACTTACAGGACTTCATAAATTCCCTAAATACAAACAGATACAACTTAAGCTTCACATCCACAATAAGTTCGACTACAATTGTCTTCTTAGATGTGGAAGTTTTCATCCAAGGCCAGAAAATATGCACTAAAATGCACAGGAAGCCCACCTCTAGCAACAGCATCTTGCATGCGAACAGTGGACACCTCAAAAATTTTAAATGGAGCATTCCCTACGGGAAATGTTGCGAGCTAAAAGAAACTGCTCTGAAATGTCTGACCTTTGTGAACAACTAAATGAAATGAGTGAACGCTTTGAAGCACGAGGATATCCCCTCGAGGTGATCACCACTGCAAGAGACAGGGTCACAGCTCTATGCAGATCAGACCTTTTGCAAACAAATAAAGAAAAACTGGAGAGTTGTAGGAAAAAGGAAAAGGAAAAAGAAGAAACCACCCGACTCATCATTGATTTTAATAATCAAAATAAAGAACTAAAAAAGTCATCAATAAGCACTGGAACATTCTGTTGTTAGATGAAACGGTCAAAGGGTATTGTCTCCCCAGCCCAGGATCACTTATAGGAAGACTGCGTCGCTGGGAGACATACTCACACAGAGTCATCTGGAATCAAAAAAGAAATTGCACCATCATGGCTAAACAATCCAGGATTCTGGAAATGTTCCAAGTGCCGAGCCTGTGATCATGGGCAAAATAGAACTACATACTTGCTCCAAAATGGCCAAACTGAGAAAATACAAGAGCATATCACATGCGAATCAAAATTTGTTGTATATTTGTTAGAATGCCCATGTGGAAAACTGTACGTTGGCAGCACCATCAACAAGCTAAAACTAAGAATTTTACAACATCTGAGAGCAATCAAAAACAAAGACTTAAGTTATCCAATGGCTAAGCATTTTCAGGAACTCCACTCTGGAGATAGTTAAAAACTGAAATACTCAGGAATCAAGATTGTAAAACAAAGAGAAAGAGGTGGAGACCGGACCCTCAATTTACGCAGAACTGAGTCTAGATTAATCTTAGCCATTGGTACAGAATACCCGTGGGGACATAACTCGGATGCTGAATTGCATGTTCATTTATAAATATGGGCACTTTAGAACATTTTTAAAAGGAACTAAGATCGTCTGCTGGAGTCATGGTTTGGAAATCATGGGATCAAAAATGAAGAAATATTGCTCTCTCAAGATGTATTAACTGAAGAAGTAATAAGAAAAATTCCCTCTATTTATCTGTATGTTTTATCAAGATCTTATATCTTTTAGATTCAGGACCAATTAATTGTGAATTGTGAACTTTGAGACATGACCCATATCTTCATGGTATAATCTATTTGAACAAATGTACTTTACAGTTCATATCTATATATTTATATATTGTAGTACTATTAAGATGATGTACCAGTCACCTTATTTTAAGAAGGATAGATTCAAAATATAAAAATGACCATGTTGTTGGTAGGGCTATTAGGGTACTTCACGACTATCAGCCCATAAACTATCCAAAATTATTCTGAGACAATGCACTAGTCACTTTATTTTAAGAAGGATAGACTCAAAATATAAATATAGAAATGACCATGTTGTTGGGAGAGCTATTAGGGTACTTTACGACTATTAGCCCATAAACCATCCAAATTGGTCCTGTAACATAACGACAACGTGTGGATACTTTAACTGAAACACACGCACTGAAATATTATCACTCTTGACTTATACTGGAAAAATCTGAAATAGTGCAATGATGAGAAAAGAGAGAAACTACCGATGATCCCACTTGTATTTTGCACATGCTCTTAATATATGCTCTTTGCACTTTAGAAAAATAATATCTTTGCACTTTTTAGATTATTTTGTTTGGCACTTTAAGAAAGAAACAAATGAAATATATAAAAAAATGCCTCGCATTACAATCAATGAAATGATCAAAACAAAAAAACAAAAAATTATTTGTACAAAAAATAGGATTGTTTTCATGTTTAGTCTGTCTTTACTTCTTATTGTTTTTAATTGCACTTGCACTTTAAATGAGACATTCTGAGCTCCAGGACTCTATGGTCCAGTAGAAGGCTGGGAGCCGAAACGCGTAGACCGTCCTCTACCGTTCATGTTTGCACCTTGGTTTGAATAAAGCAACTTTGAAACTACTTGCCGGTTGTGGTGCAGTGATCCTTCGTCGAATATCCTGAAAACCTTCGGGAGGTAACTTTGGAGGAATCTTATATATATATATATATATATATATATATATATATATATATATATATATATATATATATATATATATATGTTTCTTTATATATTTAATGATGTAAATAAGAAGTAAGTGTTATGGATCAAGCAATCGAAAATAAACTTTGTCTTGAGTTTGAACTTCAGGAATGCCTTTCAGGTCCAGGGCTGTTAAGGAAATTCTTTAATTCGCCAATACTGTGTACAATGTATTTTCTACTCATGCTTGTGGGTTTAATATATGACTTAGGTTAACATAATTCAAAACCAATAGTACATTTTATTTGTGACAATGGCTTCTATACCTGTTCTATGTGCACCTAACTGTTAAGACGTACACATACTCTACTATTAAAATTATATGAGATGCTCATTCATTTTTTATTGCATTTAATTTTTTTATTGCAGTCATTTGACTGACGTGCTTACTGTAATGGCCTGTTTTGTTTAGTTTTTCTTATTATTATGTTCATGCCATATGCTTGCTGTAAAAATATGTATGAAAAAATGCTAACGAACAAGTTAGCTGAAGGCTGGCCTATTGGCTTTGCCAGTGCTTGTTTAGTGTATTTGATGACACAAACGACTGCTCATGCGCAAATGTTTATTTCATTGCAATTAACAATACAAAAGAATAGAGGGGGTGTGTCACTTTTCGGTAAGGTCCAGTTTAGATTAGTCCATTTAAAGTAAAACTAAATCTGGCAGTTTTGAGACATGCATTAGTTGATCCGCCAAGAAGGAACCATTGCAGTCGGACAGTGGGCGGGAGATAATTATGGCCTAGGAAACCGGTGTGTGGACTCCTCAGAACAGGGATTATCTGCTGTGAAAAGCACCGTGATTCATATGAAAAGCGACAGGTGCACGCGCCCCACCAGGGAGGCCACACCTGCGGCACAAAACCCCAATTACAAGAGTGACAGTTTTTGACCAAACCGCTCATTTTCCTTGTAGCCATTAATAATGAGATCACACTTTTCTCCTCAGCCGAGGTGTTTTCCATTCATTGCTTCAATGGTATTAACCAGGCCGGCATTCCATCAAGGGTTCGTCAGAGTGGGAGTCAGACCAGGAGGACTTTGAAAGAAGGGTTGGGGCCAATTTGTTGCGCAGTTTTAAAACTAAGCACCGCATTGTCATCGGCTCTGAAAAAGAATGACATACCAACTGTTTGTTTCTTTGTTGCATGGTTATTGTTTGTCGGGTTTAATTAAGTTTCTCTCAAGAAGGTGTGTTGAAGAGGTAAGATAGACTCTAGATGGACAGTTTAGCCTACTTGTAAAATCTTCTGTGTGTGTGTATGTTTTTTTATTTGAAGTTCTTGTTTATTTTGAAATTTAGGACGTGTGAAAAAGTCGGCTTGGTTCCAAGAATTTTAATGTTTTTTGAGCAGATGTAGAAGAGTCTTTGCACTTATTAAAACAGTGCTAAATGTCATCGTTAGCGAGTGCAAAATCCCAAACTGTAATGCACGAAATGAACCTTACAAATCACACAGGGGCAAAACACAGGCCACAGCAGCACCTGCGGTGCAGGGGTACCCCACTCCCCAGAGGAGCCTCCATTCAATTTAAGGACTATGAATTTCCTTTAAAAAATGTTTTTTTTATAATCATTTTTAATAAGTCTTTAACATTTTTACGTCATCAATACAGTAAACAAGCGCAGGGAGAAAGCGTACACAGCCAGCAGGAATTACATCATATTCCATAATTCATCCAAATTATGACACCAAACAGAAAGATCTATAAACAAAAGCAAGATTACATAGAGCATATGAGCAGAATTCATATCTAACTAAAATGTGGGGGCGATAAGAACTCACATATCTAATGCATAACTTGAAAATTTGAGCCTGCATAAAAAACATGTAAAAGCATCAATGCGATCCCAAACAGAAGCAATCTACAACTCTGCACAGAATTCCAGCAGCCCGCCCATATATTAAAGGCAATAACCAATTCATCTTATCACAAAGTACTGTACTCGTGCATGTGCAAAACCCTTTAAAGTGCAAAAATCGTGCATAAAATGTATTCCCATTGTAGGTCATCCTATTGAGGAATCTGAGGCCAGCCGGCGAGCATGACCTCAATGTGACAGAGGCCCCCAGATTTTCTTCCCCTTCTGCCTGGCCTTTCTACCTTTGCATCATAGAATGCAGTTTCTAGGTTAAAGATAGATAAAAACCGCCCTTGCTGAAACGAGGGAGAGTGTGGATCCAGCCAGGCTGAGGCGATGCACAAACGACAAACCGCCAAGGCCACATAAATGAAAGAGTCCCCATCTCCAGGGCTTTAAGTGGGCTGGGTCTCACCGGGTCTGAGCACCAGCAGTTTTTTAAAGGGGGCCTCGAAACGGGTCTCTATCGGGCTCTGTTTTGTGGCCTGGCACAGGCAGTCCTTTATTTTTCCCTACTGCTGTGACAGCAGGCACATCGATGTGCACATGCTCACACTTCTCACAAGTGGAGAAGTTACGGCATGACGTTATGCCAGGTGAGCATTGTAGGGGAAGGGAAATCCTTTAAAGAGAGTCATTTTCTCTCTGGATTTTCCTTCTCTTTTTGAAACTCAGGTGCAGCAACATTGTCGTGGTGTCACCAGGGCTTTAAGTCGAAGCTTTTTCAATATTATATACAAGCCATAGTTGCTGCTTATTTATCTTATGCAACTAACAACCATTGACAAAGCCAATAGTCCTGACTTGTAGGTATGTTACTTGTTGTATCATATATCTGGATGCAATGACAGAAACAGCACAATACAAGTCGGGCGGCACACTATGCTAATCACAGATTTTTGGCTTATGTGTTTTTAAGCCGCGCCCTTAATTAGATTGGCCACACCCCTTTGAGAGACCCCCAGTTTTTTTTATCCCACTTAAAGCCCTGCCCAACTCCATCAATGCCTGCCTCCCGTATCCCAAGGAGCATGGTTTGAGGGGTCAGAACAATATTAGTGCTGAGGATTTCCCTAAAAAATGTAGCGACATCAGATCTGAATACATCCAATTGAGGGCACGTACAAAACATATGGATCAGATCTGCTTCAACGCAAGATACCGTGGGCAGTGTATACCTTTGGTGCCACCCACCCCCCCCCCCCACTTAGCTATCTTTGACGGAGTATAGTATAAGGCAAATACTGTTTTGTATTGCTGGCCCTGCAGACCTGAGGAATGGAGGACAGTGCAGCTTAGCTCCAGGGATTCGTAAAAACGGAGATCCCCAGAGTTGAGTCTCTGCTGCCATTTAATTTTATGTTTCTCCAAATCATCCGGGATGTCAGAGCTCAAACTAGCATACAGCTGGCTAATCGTACAGTCATCCTCACTTAATAACAAATCTAGCATGGGTGCCCTGCAAAACCCAGCTATATCACCAGCCTTCCTGTACAAAAAAACACGTACTTGGAGATATTTAAAAAAATCCCTTGGACCGATATCAAATCAGGCCCAGAGCTACTGAAACAACGCCAAATATGGTCCTTGAAAAAAATCTCCCAGTTTCACAAGCTCATGCCTCTCTCACCTTAGCAAGCAGAGATCATGGAATATGCCTGCCTGGAAGTTGTATATTCCTCTGTATGAGTGCATACCAGTTAAGCCTCCCTAGCCCTGCCTTCTTACGCCAGCCATCTCAATTTTTGAAAGCCGCCATTAGTGTCTTAAACCACACTTTTTTATAATAGCTGAGTTCAACCATTTTTAACAAACAGCCCTTGGCATCCTCCCCGGCTAAAAGCTCATTTTTGCAAAATCATCTTGTGCCCTGGGCACCCCCATTTTTTTGCTGACTGGTACTGGTGGTAACTGACTCTGACTGACCTTGGACTCTGCCTAACCAGTCCCAAGGCCTGTGCTATGGTGAGAAAACACACACACGCACGCATGCACGCACACACACACACACATATTAGGGTACACTATGGATTAGGGTACCCCTGTGATTGGCATGACCTACCCTATAAGTCCCTAGTACATAATAGGGCAGGGGGATTAACACTACTTTTAAGTCCCAAGTATATAATAGGGCATAGCACTTTAGAGACCAGCAACCCTTTCTGCACTTGCATGTGTGCACTGCTGAAAGCCTGATGTCATTTTAAAGCAGCCCTGTGTTTCAGGACTGCTCGTAAATGTGAGATGTACCCAAATTCGACTTTGTTGTTAGGGGCCCATAAAAATGGATAAACTACAATATTATGGTATATTAGGTACCCCCAGGGTCTCCCCCAGGTGTCCCAAGGGTGGGGGGGTGTCAGTTACTTATAAGGAGGACCCTTATAACAGAGGTTTTATCTGACCCGGGGAGAGATAAATTGAACATTTCACTTCCATTGTAGTAAAGTACTTCCCAAAATAGACTTTTGCACTAGGAGCACTGTGGAGTGAGGATCTACATTCTTTTGGTATATTCTGGACCCCTAAAGTCTCCCCTAGGTGTCCCAGGGGTGGGGGGTCTTGTAGCCATAAGCAGGGTCCTTATAAAAGATGCATTTCATTTTCCCCATTGTAGATCCCCAGCCACATAGGTTAACATTGCAATAAGTTATGAACTCATAACTACTGCTAGGAATTCACGAAAATACCATACAAGGACATAGGAGAATTGTATTGATAAATCCAACAATGTGCTATTGTTGAATTTATCCTAAAGAACACAGAAAATAAATTATAAGACTTTCTTGTCTATAAGCCAAAATCCAGCCTTCCAGTGGTCTGCCCTGATTGGTCAGAGTTAACAGGATTAGCCAGGCTGCTTTGATGAAGTGATAAGTGGCTCACCCCAGAGAGGCTAATCTATTGGAAAGAGTCCTGCTGCATAGGAATGCCAGAGCAGGGGGGAGGGGTATAAATCATGGGCCTTCAAAGAAAAGATAAGACAGGAAGAAGGTTGGTTTAGCTAGCTCTTGCTCTTCTGCTGAGACTTCAGCCATATTAAATTTTGGAGAAATATTGCTTCCTGGGAGACCATTATGCCACACTTTGGAGGAACTGGCCATTCTCCGGGGTGTTGCCCTGCACCTCATTGGACAGGAGTGCCCTCCTGCTTGACCAAAGAGAACACTGAATAAGTTTCTGAGAGGGGCAGAGCCTCTCAGACCTGCTGCTTAAAGCTGAGGGAAGAATAAGGTTCCATGCTGGAAGTTTGATTTGCACCAACCATGCCCTGCAATGTGACTGACTGCGCCTGCTGCACAATCTGGAACTACAGCCTTGTGGACCTCACATGCGTCAAGAGGAATAAACAGTGGACTCCCTGCAAGCTACAGGTAAACAGAGCTCACCTGGATCATTACCGTCAAGAATTCCCAGCTTGGAGTGCGTCCAGTGGATTTGTAAGGGTTTTGTCAAAGTGGATTGTGAGAACTGAAGTCCCATCCTTTCAAGGACCATCTTGGAGCTTCCAGACCCTTGGATTGTGTTTTTGAATACTTTGGGACCCCCAGAGGAACTTCAAGAAGAAGTTCCAAAAGTTTGGAGAACTATGGGGCAACTTTGGAAAAAAGCTCCATAAGTGGACCGGCTCAACCTGGCAAGCTAAGCCGGTAACCCTCAACTGTGAGCCAGCCCTACCTGCTGGTTTATCCAGCAGAAATGCTCTGGACGTCTGACTTCTAGAGTTTGACCGGGAGTTCCCTGGAAAGCAAGTCGGCGAACCCTCACTGAAGTTGGCCTGGTGAAGAGCATCGAGGGACGCCAGTGGAAAAAACTCCAGAAAAGTTTCTAAGTCCGAAGGTAAATTCTTGACCAGCTCCAACAGCAAGAGTCAAGCCACCCACCTTTCAACACGAGCCGGCCTGGGTCCCTGGTTCGTCCCTCTGAAAAGCTCTGGAGGTCTGACTTCCTTAATTTGACCCCAACCCTGCTTGTGAGTCATTGCGAATTACAAGTAAAAGGAGCACTGTTCTTGTTTGCGACTTATAATATGTTTCAATGGTTGCCACCTTAAGGGGCAGACACACCAATAATAGCTTTTAAAGGATGCAAATGCACAGATAGAGTTTTTCAGACTCTTGCTACCTGGTACTCGTAGGCATTTGCAAGGATTCAAAGTGGGAAAAGTTTTCATCAGGTATAATTTCTATGAATCCTTGAGAATGGCCTTTTTGTGCTGAGCCTAATTGGTACATCAGATGCAGAGCGAAAAAAGGCTCAGGGTGTGTATGAGGCACTGTACAAACATGGCTTCTGAGATGCTACCCGAATGTTGGTACATCTGGTCCTCTTATCCTTACATTTTAAAGGGAGCAATTCTGAATTTCTTATTTATTGGGTTGCAAGGCAACTTTTCCACATGTGCCGATTCTCTGCTCTCCTGGAGGATCAGGGACTTCTGCACTGTCACTGACTACATGATGAATATAATACCCTTGAGGTTTCAACCCTATAACTGTAGCACTTTCTCTTGAGTAAACAACAACTGAGGCGTCAATACAGGGTAGGCTACCACGTAAGGTGGTGTGAAAACAACCAGTCATATGCTTTATGGTTTATGCGTGCATGGCTTATATGATTATTTAAAGGTGACCCTATTTGAAACTGGCAATCTGCGATCTCTTAGCCTCTCATTATCAGTGAGTCAATAATGTCCAATATGTGCGGTAACTTCTGTTATCAGTTTTATGGTTTCCATTGCAGCCTGTACATATGGGCTGTATTAAAATGTCCTTCCCCTGTTAAAGTTTGGTGGGTCCACCCTACTGAAATTGAAGGAGAAGAAATTAATGAGGCATGTGGAAAAACTTGCAATAGGTGATAATTATCACACCTGATAAATTTCATACACCTCAGTGTTGGGTTTTCGTGATACAATAATTGTCTCATTATGTATTTATTTATTTATTCATTATTTGTTAAGCACACGATCACCATCAAAGGCATCTTGGCACTAGGTCTAGGAACAAGATAAAGTAGCGTAAATTATTGTAGCAGAGAAGGTGAGGTTTTTTTTTTTAACTCTCCCTACCCGCATTCTTAAAATAATCCCCTACTAACCTCTACTCCTACCCATCCCTTAAACGTAAAAAGTAATTACCCCCTTGCACCCTATCCATCCCTTAAACCTAATACTACTCCTTATTTCTTTACACCTACCCATCCCTTAAACCCTCTTACAAATCATTTACCCCTATTCATTCCTGAACCCTAAAAATCCCTTACCAACCTTTACACCTACTCTTTCCTTAAACCTAAAAATCCGCTAGCACGCCTTAACCCAACCAAAGCATGAACGCTAAAAAACATTTACCACCATTTCCTCTTACTAATCCCTTAAACCTAAAACTCCTTGCTGCTTTTTACTTTTATCCATGCGTGAAACCTAATAAACCCGTATTGTACTTTTACCCCATCAAAATAGCAAGCCTTTAAACCTTAACTTTTTACTTGATATAAGCACATTTATTTAAATTATAAATGTATTTTGGAAATCACAAAGACGCTGCCAAAGCAGGAAGAAATAATAAATATTCGTAAGGCTTGAAATTCAAGAGAGACAAAATCGTTTACGAAAGTGGGCACATTTTCACTTTTGCACGGAGGTTTGGTAACATTCGAAAACAAAGGCTTTCGAACAGTATTAGACAAGCACAGGAGCCGCAAATCTAGGGTGACCAGATCTTGCGACTCAAAAACTGGGACATTTCGCAAACATAGAGGAAGGTCTACACATTTACATAAAGTGGCAAAGAATGACAGCCCTCATCCTTATAGAAACACAGAAGAGGGACTAAGAAAGTAAATAAAATGTAATTTTTAAAACCAGCATTATACTTGTTAATTAAAGTGCTTACTCATAACAGCTGCTTACTAGCCCTGCTTTGGAACACCTTTCAGTTTACCCTAAATAAAACCGGGACATGAGCCAATTTTACCGAAATCTGCTGGGACAACTGTTGGAAAACCGGGAGGGTCCGGGCAAATCCGGGACACCTGGTCACCCTACGCAGATACTAGAAACTAGCTCAGAAGTGAGCTTTGAGGTAGGTACTGACTTGGAGAAAGGCCCCTCAAAAGGGAAAAATCTATCATTTCCGAAGTGCCAACTGTAGTGGATTAGCTGAATATTTTACTCATAGGCAGACGCTGGAGCCTGACACCAAGGGGGGGGGAGCAGAAAAACCCCCAAATAAAGGAGGCACCTGCGCAGAGTGCATGAGTTGGGAAAGAAACAATATGAGAGAAAAAATACAAAATATCCCTAATCTGTCAAATGTGAATCTCAGGAAAGCAGAGGAACAAATATTAAGTTTAGGCATCTCTTTTGTCCGGAAAGATCCTTGAACTATGCACAGATAAGGGCGGATGTCTACAAACTGTATTGTATTGTAATTGCATTTATTTAGCACTTACTACTCGTGATGAGGTGTCTAAGTGCTTTTTTGGCGAGTAGCATGCTACTCCGGAACCCATAAAGGATTAGTGGTGAATTAATATAGTGAAATATGAAAGTAATTTGAGTGGTGGATACATTAGTTATTTGGATTCAGAAGGATAGTGGAGTGATAGAAGAGGGAAAAAGGTTTTCATTTATATAGCGCTTGCTACCCCTAATGAGGTGTTGAAGTGCTTTTTGGTGAGTAGCACGCTGCTCCTGAACCCATAAAGGATCAGTGGTGAATTAGTATTGTGAAATATGAAAGTAATTTGAGTGGTGGATATGTGAGTCAAATTTATTAGGAAATTAAAATTCCAAACATTTTATACACAGCAAGTAGGTAAAAAGAGTTTCAGATTTAGAATTAATTAAATAACTGCAGGAATTGGAGAATGAAAATCTGGGTATTTTTGCAGACGTGACAAAGGAAGGATTAATCAGAGAACAAAAAAATTGACGTATTTGGTGATGACATTACTGTTTTCAAACATTCCTCCACATTCTGCCCAGTGATGCAGGGGGACACTTTTGACATTTCTTCTGATCTGTTCATACAAGACATCAAGAAATTGTAATTTAAAACAGGTGGCAGAAGCTAAAACATGCACCGAAACCAGAAAGAATATCATGAATTGATACATAAATTGAGGCAAGCAACAAACTGTGTAATTAGAGGGGTGGACAAAGAAATGAGCATAGTTCTCTGGCCATTAAAAGAAATAACCATAAAAGCATACCATCACATCAGTTGTATAAAAAAAGACAATAAATAACAGATCCTAAATTAAGGTTAAAAATGTATGTGTATTTCACACCATGGTACCACAGCGGAACCACTGCAGAGATCCTCAGTGCCACAAGCTCAGACCAGGTGATCTGAAGAAAATGTTGTAGCAGCCATGTTAGGACTCGGGGACACAGTCCCTGTGTCTTAAAAAAACAATTTAATAAAAATCGTAAAGGGTCAGGATAGGGGAACCCTGACCCCTTGGGTCTAGAGGCAGGCTGTGGGTGGTCCAAGAAGTACACCCCTAGAGGAACAAATTAAAAGATAATGTTTTATTTTGCAGAGCTATAGAGCCGCTACGCTTAGTGCGCCCTCATGTGATTCCGTGCCAGAACCGCAGATCGCCCAATTCTACTCTGCATATGGCCAAACTCCAGGGGCGGCTCCTCCGCTAAGGTGGAGGTGCGTTGCCCCACTGCCTCGGAGCAGCAAAAGAAAGGAAAAAATAAAATGATAATAACTAATGTTATTATCATTTTATTTAGTTCTCCTGCTGCGGCAGCTTGCTTGAGGGGGCAGGGCGGGGCTGAAGAGCAGGGGAGGAGTAGTACAACCATCCAAGGGCGCAATGAATGTTTGGCTGGCCCTCTCGGGCCGCCCAAATCAGTCATGCGCACATTCACCCTTCTCCATGCAGGCTGCATTACAGCCTGCATGGAGAACATGACCACCCCTACAGCCCCTGGCTGAGCGCCGTGTCACGGCGCTCAGACCAATCACAAAGCTGCATTGCACATTTGCGATTGGCTGCAGGGAGCGTGGGGGCGTGGGAGCCCTGGTGCTTCCTGCTTCCTGTTTTTCACTAGAAGCCAGGAAGAGGACGCAGGAGAGGCAGCGGCGGCCAGCCAGCCGGCCGGCGGGAGGTAAGTGATTTAAAAAAAAATATAGTAATCCCCGCCACCCCCCTACCCATCCCCTTCAATGCTGCTGCTTCCAGGCAGCAGCCGCGACTGCCAAACTCATGTGGGCAATCAACCAGACAAAGGTGGGCCAGCCTGTGCTGCAGACAATCTTTGCCTTGTGAACAATTTTTCAGGGAGAACCCATTCTTTACATACACCCAGGACTTAGTAGGTGGCCAAGACCCTACTACACACAGCCTCTGTCCTGTACAGACTCCTTTACGGAAAGCTGACCTCTCGTGGGCAAATAACCACACATGTACGGGAAAGTATCTAGTGTAAGCAGTTTTTCCTTATGCAGAACTGCTCCACAGAGAGCCCACTTCCTCTACACACCCAGGCTCCTTAGGGGGTAAATCCCAAAAGACATGCAGACTTCACTCTGTACCAAAGACTTAGCAGATAGTTGACTTCTTCTGGATTATCAAGTACATATGGGTGGGCATCTATCTGATGCGTAGAGACTTCACTCCATACACAACTTTTCGTGCAGAGACCACTCCTTCCATGTACTTAATACCCCTTATGGGAGTAAGCACCTACTATGTACAACCTTCACCCTGTAGCAAAGCTTTTGCTGGTAGCCAACCTCTTGTGGGTAATCAACAAGACACTATTCTGCAAGTTGGCATGTCAACAATGATGTCATTGAACATATACTGAGTGATGTGATATGTGAGGTTATAAGCAGAGCATGGCAGGTTCACATGTTATAGTTAGCTTCAGTAATCTATGGTGAATTTCAGTGTTTCTTTGCATTTAAAACGTGATGTTATGACTGACATTTTCACGTAACTATAACATCACTTTGACGTTTGTTTTTTTCTGTTAATGTACGTGTGTGTTTGTGTGTGTGTGCATGTGTGCACGCTATGTCATAAAAAAAAATAACGTACCTGCATTGAAAAGTACAGCATAGCATCAAATAGTATAAAAGAGCCAAGAATAACATAGGACTATGCCACCCATCAAATAATATAACCTTAGGTCCAGAACCATGACACCTTTCTCCTGGTTGGTCTGAGGCACCATGACAATGTTATGCTGGAAATTAAGTCCACTTTATGGCTCTTGATAAAAGAAAGATTGTACTTCAACACACTTTGTCCAATCTACAAGCTATACCTTGATGTCACTGTAATGCCTCACTGAGCATATTGGGGCACATGCATCATTGTAAATACCGGTCACAAAGGGGCAGATTTTGCGAATCTGCCCCTTTGCGACGTTTTTTTTTGCATTTGGGATGCATCAACCCAAATGCAATCTCGCAATTTAGGTAATCGCAAAATTTGCGATTACCTAAATACTGTAATCGCATTTAGGGAATCTACAAATTGCGATTCCCTAAATGCAATGCATGATGCACTTTAAAATTGCGATTTCGCAATTTGGGATCGTAAATTACCATCAATTTAAAGTTGATGGTAATTTACGAAAACTTTGAAAAATGCACAAAAGTGCATTTTTCAAAGCGCCATGTTGCATACACACATGCCCTTGGGGCATGTGTGTGCGCAACATGTGATCACATCAGGGTGGCCTTTTGGCCCCCTTGCACCCTTGAAATTGCATGTGCAATTTGCGAGTATCTATATGGTACTCGCAAATTGTGCATGCAATTCCCATTCATTCCTATGGGCCATCTAGGCCCATAGGAATGAATGGGAAGCTATTCCTTAATTGTGAATCGCAATTTGCAATTAAGGAATATGTAGGAATCGCTAATATTTTAGCAAAACCTAAATGCATAGGCAATTGCGATTCCATAATTGCGATTCCTTAATAATCGCAATTATGGAATCAGCAATTGCCTACAATGATGCATGTGCCCCATTGTTCCTTAAAGCCACCCAGAAGCCTACATTGCGCAAACCTCAACTTACTTTCCTCAATGTTGTCCAGGTACAAGGACAGAACAAATTTGAAAATGCCTTCCTCAGATACAGGGGGGGTGGGAAAACAAATCTATTCATAACTGCCTATGATTAGTGTGTCCACTGGCATTCTGAGTTACCAGGTACCTATCCACCGGGGACACTTGTCATTACAGTCAGACACTAAGGGGCCGATTACGATGTCGGTCGGAAAGCCTCCGACCGCTAGTCGGAAGCTTTCCAGCCACGGTCGGAGGCTTTCTGACCGACACGGTTGGTTTGCGGTCCTACCACCCGATTAAGATATCGACGGTAGGAGCGTAAACCGGCTAGTCATTCCGACGTGGTTCCGAACCGCACCGTAAGCCCCTATGGACGTTGTTTCCGCCGTCGGGATTATGATGTCGGTTTCCGACAGCCTTTCCGTGCCGATCTTTCCGACACGGGAAATCTGTCGGACAGCAACTTTGGGGGCCCCTAACAGGGCCCCCTTGCCTCCACGGCCTACAGTTAGTGATTGAGGGGGTACCTAGGGTACCCCACTGTAAATCCACTGCTACAGGGTGCGGGGTTTTCAACACACTCCCATTTCTCTATGGGAGCTTGTATTACGGCCGGTGTATGGCCATAACACAAGTTCCCATAGAGGAAAGGGAGAATGTGACTGAACAGTGTTCGGTCGCCTCATAATCAGGTGGTCATAACCACCGACCGGAGGTCAGTCGGTCCCGAGAACGAGACGGTGTCGGTCGGAGGCAACTCCAACCAACATCGTAATAAGCCCCTAAATGGCTGTAATTTGTCAACACTGTTTCAGAAGTGCTCGAACTCTGTGGTTCATCCACATCAATGCTTCCAGGTAAGGAGGGAGCCTTCTACTTATAAATTGTAACTTCAGCTTGCCTAGCGAGTGATTCCTTTGAGAAGGCATTTGACGTCTGGAAACATTCCCTATCAAGGACAAAATCAACTATTTAATCTAAAGCTTTATCAATGACTTCCATCCATTTAGAAGAAAAACAAAAAAGAGAATATGTTATTTGCTCATCCAAAGCAAATCTGCAAACAGTTCCTTTGGCACGGAAATTGTGACTATGCCTGGAATCTGATCAATCATTAGCCATTTTGGGGGGGGAATCACGGTCAGCATTTCTTCAGTACTAGTTCAGGTATCTTGTTCCTGCATTCAGTTGAAGATGCTTATCAATAGAATTTTCAGATCTCCATTTAGAGTCCCAAGATGCATCCCAGTACATTACTATGCATCTAAAATTAAGAGTTTTGTCAGAGAAAGCAAGGAGGTTCCATTACTAGTCCATCGTTTGTCCTTTCTAGGTCCCATAAACTTTCACCAAATCACTGCTCCCCACTCCCGTTTAAGGCACACCTTCTTGGGTTCATTTTAGATTAGACAACAGTGTGAATCTTGCACCAACTCTTCAGCAGGCCCTTCTGGATGTGGCCTGAGTGAGCAAAGACATTCAATGACTTATATTTCTCAAGGACCTCCACCATTCACCCTTTTTGTGTTTGATCTGCAGCTAATGTTCATTGAAGCCTGGTTTCACGTTGACCTGTTGTAGCTTTTTCCTTATCATGCAGTTAATATGTTTTGATCTCTGGTGTCTACTTTGGTCCTTTAGTTGTTGAAAGGATGGAATTTTTTTTGTCATTGCCATTAGTGCTCAGAGTTCTTTTGTATTTTTAATTTGGGTCCCTACAGGCCATAATTATAAAGTTATAAAAAGTTATAAAATCAATCATTTCCTCAATTCCAACAGTAGTGGATGAGCTGAATCTATTACGCATAGATAGACGCTGGAGCCTGAGACCAAGCTGGGAGCAGGAAAAAATAAAACAAAAAGAGGAGGACCAGCGCAGGAGAAGAGCGAAGAAAAAAACTGATGTAGAAGTGGGGCAAGAAACAATAGAGATGGAAGAAATAGAAAATATCCCTAATTCTGTAGTCAAATGTGAATCTCACAAAACAGAGTCTAAGAAAACAGGCCTTTTTGCAGATGTCCTCCCCCTTTTTGCCCCCATTTGGACTTCTAGATGCTGGTTTTCGACTCTGACAGTGCATTGAAGTCGGCTAACCAGGCCCCAGTGCCAGTGCTCTCTCCCTAAAACTGATATATGTGAATTGGTAACCCCAATTAGCAAGGACTTTAACCCCCTTATAAGTCCCTAGTATATGGTGCCAGTGATGTCCAGGGCATGGGTAGTAAAGGGGTCACCAGGGCCTGGAGCACTGTTGGTGCCACCCTGACTGACAGCAGGCCTGCCATTGAGTACTGCAAGAGCAGTGCAAACTGCTCGAACTCGACTTTGCCCTCACCATGTTTGGCAAAATCAATGCACTATTTTTAATATATGCCAGTCAACCCTAAGGAAGACCTCCTGAGCCCAGGAGGCAGATGCATTATAATAAAGATGTGGACATGTAAGTGCAAGCTTATAAGTCCCTATAGTGGCATGTACCATTAAAGGCTACTATAAGTGATAGGCGGCCCATAAGATAATATGGTCTGGCCCCTATGCAGACCCGAGGTTGGCAGTTCTATTATGGTACCACCTAAATATGTAATGTTTGGTATCAAACAATGTGCCTCATCACCCCTGACATGAATCTCATGTTGAGGATGGTGTGGCATGCACCCAGGTGGCTACCTTATAGGCTACCCACCTGGTTGCCCCAGCATTTACTCTGCTCTGGCTACACACCTGCAGCTGCTGACACCAAGACAGGAATCTCACCCCCTGCCAGGAGGAGTGGGAACTCTCCCGGGGGTCAGAAACAATGGCCTGGATGGGAAGGAGGTCACACCTCCCTCCCTGACAGAATGGCTAGTGAACTGGCACATCAAGGTGGTGAGTTTCAAAGCTTTCACCGCCTGAGATATGGAACCAGGCTGCTTCCCTCAGGAGGAACCACCCTTCCCCCTGCATCCAGGCACATTTGCATCCAGGCAGGCGGAACAATTAGGTATTCAGGAGGTGTCCACCCGCAGAAGGCTAGCCACACCTCTAGGGCGGGCAACCTGGTCTGTACAGCTGAGGAAGACTTCTGCCATTTTTAAAAGTGGTAGAATAGAGGGTTCTGGGGAGAAAAAGTGCCCCACACCAGAAAAAGTGCCCCACACCCCCAAATGTGGTCACCTCAGGGGCACATTAGCCACTTTGGGATAGTAGCCCATTGCCCACTGGCACTCGCACCCACACCCCTAGCGCCTCTAAATCCAGGACACCAGAACCTCAATTCGGATTTGACTTGCTACAAAGGACAAAGTTGAGACCCATGTGTGTGACAACAGGATTTGCACAAAGCAAATGTGTGATATTTGGCAACCTTTCTGGAACTGCATGACTGCGACTCGTCCTAGACCAAAGCTTGGTTCCCCAGACAGAGAAACTCCTTTCAGAGCCAAAGGCAACTCCAGACTCCCCTGCTAGTGGCACTAGTCCCCTGCATAGTACAGGTAAAAACAATGTACTAGAACCAAAAATTAGCTGGCCTTCTGGCCCTTCGAGGGATTGCCCAAAAGTTGATGGTCCAGTGCATTGTGGGAAACGTAGTCCCAACCTCCATCAAGTTTCAGACGGCTACCATTTTCCCCCGGACTTCCAGACATCAAAATACATTTTTGCTGACCTTACTGCTACCAAGGCTTGTTGGTCCCCAATCAGGGTATCACCACCTTTACTCAACACTGCACCTCGAGGGAACTCCGCTAAACTTTCATCTGATGTCAGCAGTGGCTTCGCTGTCAACGTTTTGCACCTGGTTCCCCACCAGCTCCGTATAAGCGATAAAACCAGTTCCCCCGTGACTCCTGCTTCAGCACCAAGGCCGGCCAGGACAACTCTGCGCCCGGACTTCTCGAGCCAGATAAAATTTGCTGACTGTCGTGGCTTGGTCCTGGGACCTGTATCACCTTTACCCTCGTTGGTTTCCACGCAACTCGACCTCCAAGTGACCGATTGTCATTAGTACTTTTCACTATTGACCACAATGATAACATTTTGCAGTACTGTTTTACACTGATTTAATATGACTTCTAAAATCCATAACTTCTGTTATACTTCTCTGATTGACTTATTTTTGGTGTCTAAATTTATATATAAATCTGTTCTATTTTTATAAATTGCTGTCGGATTTCTTTCGAATTGTGTCAATTACTTATCGTCCATGTTGGTACTCTGAAATGCTTAACCCATGTTCCTCTAGCAAAGGCTGACTGCTCTTTAGCACTCTACCAGGACTGAGCTAAGGATTTACTATTGTAAATCCAAGGATCATCTTTGGGGTGTTGTGAGAGTATTGCATGGTGAAGCCTAAATAGCATCACCCTAAAACAATCCATCTTCCTACACAGAGGAGCAAATTTTAACTTCAGGCCTCTCTTTTGTCCAGAAAGATCCTTGAACCATGCACAGATAAGGGTGCATGTCTAAAAATTCATTAAGAAAATAAAAATCCCAAAATTTATACAAGCAAGTAGGTAAAAGGAAACAAGATCCAGGAGTGAGAGCCATATGAGCACCCAAAGGTTTCAGAATTAGAATTAATGAAAGAACTATGGAAATTGGAGAATAAAAATGTGGGTATTTTTGTAGACGTGACAGAGGAAGGATTAATGTGAGAACATAAATTGGATGTATATGGTGATGACATTACTGTTTTCAAACCTTCCTCCACTTTCTGACCAGTGATACAAAGGAACGCTATTGACATTTATTCTGATCTGTTTGTACAAGACATCAAGAAATTGAAATTTAAAACAGGTGTCAGGAGCTAAAACATGCAACGAAACCAGAAAGGATATAATCAATGATGCATAAATTGAGGCAAGCAACAGATGGTGTAATAAGAGGGGCAGACAAAGAAGTATACAGAGAGCTAGACGTCCTAACATTATCAACCCGATTTCCTAACTGCGATTAACTCTGAATCACAATTGGGAAATCGGTATTCCTAATGTACAAAATGCTTTATTCCGAAATAGTGATTCCTAGTAGGCCGCACATTGACCTACATCATGAATATTAATGAGGTAGGTCGCAATTTACAAACCATTAGGAATCACATCCATTGTAGGGATGGTGGCCTGCTGAGGACAGCAGACCACCATGTCTGTGGTTGCTTTTTTAATAAAGCATTTTTTTTTTTTTAAATGCAGCCAATTTTCCTTAAAGGAAAATGGGATGTGTTTAAAAAGAAAAAAGAAAACATTGAAGTTTCTTTTTTTAGGAGGATGCACTGGTCCGTGAGACCACTGCCTGCACTTAAAAAAAATATTTTGTGAACATTCTCAAAGGGGAAAGGGTCCCCAAGTTAACAGTTTGAAAGAGACCCTTTCAATGCTAAGGAGTCAGAAGGTAACTCAGTGCACTCAATCATTTGTATATCATGAGGCTGGTATCGAGAAAAGGAAGTATGAACGCATCTCTCCTACTGTCACTTGTTGCCTCCTCAAGTATTGATGGAAAATAATGCTGCTTTCATGGTTATAAACATACCACTGAACCTGAGTGAGAAGGTAACATTTTCTAGAGGTCGGCATCAGCTTCATTACTCTCCAGTGTTTCTTTTGGAAATTCCCTTGGCAAGAAATCTAAACTAAAATAAGATTATTTCTTTATGCAACCCTCACCTTTTGAATAGCTTCACAGTTGATTGTCTCACTATTATCTCCCCTACAACCAGTGCTTGATTGGAGCTATTGGCTCCAGGTGGTGATCACCGGCTCTCATTTTTGGGAACTTGCACTCATTTTCCCTCATCAGATATGGACCTAGAGCAAAAAAGAGATAAATACACAAAGAGGAAAGAAGGAAGAAAAGAAAGACGGAAAATCCACAACAAAGGTGGAAAGCAGGGATGCGAAAGGACCTGCAGTAATGAGATAAAGGGGCAAGGATTGTCTGATGGTCGATTAAACAGCCATGAGGTGGAATCAAGACTACGCAGCCTTGCTATTTGGCACGCTGGCATTCTTTAGCACTTGTACAGGTTTATGAGCAAAGCTTTGGGTATCCACACTGGTTCTTTTACAAATTAAGCACTGATCCACTGCTCCAATTTTGGAGGGGGGTGAATTTTTTTCTAAATATTGTGCCTAGTAATCTTTTCATGCTTTCTATTTTATTTCTGTTATCTTAGGCCTGACTTGACCGTGCAGCTGTCCGTAAGATATGTTGTCTGGCTCCACCTAAAGGAGTAGTACACTCTCATTTCATATTTTTGGCTATTTGGTGTATCATTCCACCTCCCAGTAAGTGATTCCAGTGGAATACATTAGGAACTTTTTTATATCTAAAAAGCACACTTAATCATCACACTGTTTGTCACAAAATCTTGTTTTGCTACTTTTTTCTCCAGCATTTGTAAAGCCAATAGGGAAGGCTTTATTGTGACAAAACTAATTTATGAGTGCATCACTTGTAAACAGAATTGTGAATGCCTGTGCCGGTGTTACTTTCATTGGCTAGACCTATTGGCTTTGCCAATGCTAGTTTTTGTTGTGAAGGGTTTTTATTTTCCAAAATGACTTTTTTTCTGGTGGGTGGATGTCTTGCTTCTTGAGTGGCTTCATGAACTTGTCTGTATTTGTTTTCTTGTCTCACTTTGCACTAGCAACTTGAAGTTTTTGAAAGCTAGTTCACCATTATATATTGTGAATTTATAGTTATTTGTGGTTCCAGTAAGTTTTCGTCTTAATACTTTGTATTTTTTCCGGTCTTACCTGTTTTGCTTTTTGCTCACCGTATACTATTTTGCTGTCCTTAACAAATATTAAGATTTTAAACCAAATAAATGATTGATGGTGGGATTGGCTCCAGGTCGATATTTTTGTAAGCAGATTTTTTTGTTTGGTCCATATTTTGGCAGTCTATATTTTTCATGCTTTATTTTTGCAATCTATGTTTTTGTAGCCTACAATTTCAGTTGTAATCCAGTATAACTAGAACGTAGGGTGTTTTTGTGTTAAATGCGAGCTCCCTTACACCCTTAAATTCTATGTTTCTTTCCAAGACTGCGAAACACAATGACACCTCCTAGGCCTTGTGATCTCTCTGCATCTTGAAATTGAAATGTGCTAGTAGGAGTGAAGCAACTTTAAATTGTTTTATTGTACTTCTACAAAATATACTGACTTCATTTGGAGAAAAAAAAAACCTTAATAGACATTGAGTAAAACGATGAGCTCCTTCACAATTCCGCGTTACCAATGATGATGTTTTTTGTAATCTGTTTTGTGTATCACAAGGCTCCCTTTTTAATAGATTTCAATTAAACTCTTTTTCAATTATGTTGAAAATAAAGGGCTCTCTGTCTGAAGATGAATCTCTCCTATCACGCTGGACTCTTAAAATTGTGCTTGTGCCTCATTTCCCTATTAAAAATGGGAAATAATGCAATTTCTCCTAATTATTAGAATTTGAATTGCATGTGACAATTCCACTTCAATTGTTAAATTTCACACCCCATTTAAAAAGAGTGTAGAATGTCATCACAGATTGACTTCACCATGCCTGTGATAAGATTCAATTATAAAATGGATTATGGTGTTTTTATTACTTGTATCTTTCTTTCTTTTCAAAATAATAAAGTAGGCTTGATTTACTTAAGGAGATTACTCAATGGCGAAAATATGAAATCACACACATCTGTGTAGGACCAAGACAATCCGGCCAGTGAAAATAACTATAAATCGTGAATCGAGGATACACGGCGTAGCAATAGTGAAATGGGTCCAAATGGAAGCAAAGACAATGAAATCGGACCTCTAACTCTCAGATAATATCAGAGACGTTTTAAGGCGTGGGCAAAGTGGGCTCTGGCCCAGGGCCCCAGCCTTTCAGGGGGCCCCGTGATAGTGCCAGCTCTGTTCTCCAGAGAGTCTTACCCTGATGACCTTGAATCATTTTTAGACAGATTGTTTTAAATACCGTTTTCTTTTCATTTATTTTTAATGTGGGTGATGAGTGTGAGTCTATTGCAGACATTTTGCAGAGAAATGTGTTTATGTTTCATGCAATATTCATAAAAATGTTGCTTTTAGATCAAAACAGGACCGGACATATGAGAAATGGGAGGGTGTCACAGAGATTATTTGCAGTAATATAAGTGAGCTGCTGCTGTATTACAAAATTGAAAACACATGTCAATGTCCCTGAATATTAGATGTAATCCCATTTAGAATTTGGATGGGTGTGCTTGTGCACTGTCAGTGACTTGGCCAAAAAGCGCATGAAAGAGCTGAAATTGGATCATAAATTCAAATCTGTTCCAAACAGGGGCCCCCAAACTACATTTGGTCCAGGGCCCCCAAAATCCTCAAGGTGTCCCTGCTCAGATTGATAGTAAAACACACACACACATACGCATGCGCTTGCACACACACACACATATATAGGAAAGCAGTGAATGTATTAGGTTTATTACTACATTCTCAGGCCAGGCGAACAAGATACGTAGAATCTTTAAGAAACATTGGCATGTATTACTTACCGACGACCATCTTAAGAAAAATTTGGGTAGTAATCCCCAGATCACTTTTAGAAAAGGCCGATCGTTAAAAGATGAGTTGAGTCACAATCATGTGACAGAACAGGATGCAGGCAGATGGACTGGCACACCTGGGTTTAGGTGTTGCCGCAATTGTAAAGCATGTAGAGGTAGTATCGACTGTGACAAAGTGTTGGTACCGAATTCCAAGAGGGAGTTTGTGATCAAGAAGAACCTCACATGTAATACGACCTACTGTGTATATATTTTAATATGCCCATGTAACAAATGGTACGTGGGTAGCACCAAACACCAAGCAAAGAAACGAGTGTTGGAGCACCTACGTGCCATAAGAAATAATAACAAACAGTACCCCATAGCTCGCCATTTTCATGACAACCATATGCAGGATGACACATTGGTTCGGATGGTGGTTATTGATACCGTTAACCTGGGTGTAAGAGGTGGCAATAAGGAGTTATCGTTGAGAAAATTAGAATCACAATATATTATTGACCTGGAAAGTTTGGCACCCAAAGGGTTAAATTTAAGCGAAGAACTGGCAATCCACTTACATGATTAAATGCATTGAGAATGTTTTTGATCGGCAGTTTGCATTCATCATTTTTAAAAATATTTTTAAAGTAATATTTTTTATTACAGGTTTAGGCACTTCTTCTTGCAACTGTTTTGTGTAACCTATGAGGAAACGTTGGACTAATGGTAATCGCCGCATGGATTGTAAAATGTACATTAATGCCCGTTGGGGCTTTATGTATGTTGTTCTTTGTGTATAATGTGGTTAGACTAGGAGCACTTAGAGCTAGGCTCCCTGTCGGTAAAGGACTTAGAAAAGTTTATATTAGGCGTGTCTATGCCCATTTGGGCGGAATTTTTTGCATTAGACATGTTTACTGAGTCACTGTGCGTAAGCCCACTTGGGCAGAATTTATTCGTACAGAACTGTCGATGAAAGTTCTTTATTGACTACCAGTGACTAACAACAATAACAAGCCACTGGTGGGAGGTAACCAAAGCGTCATCAGTACGTCCAGATGGGCGGGACGCTGTGCCCTTAACTCGTACGAATGTTTGCCTCTAGCTAGCGAAGTGGAGCACATTTACGGAGAACAACGTAAAATTTATTAATGGACATTTAAATGGATTATTATATAATTGTCAACTATGTTTAAAAATGAACTTAATATTCACATTATCTGTGTAATTAATGTATATAATGCGCTAAATTGAAATATGATGTTCATTAAGTACTGTCCAGCGTAATATAGCCGATTTATGAATTTATACACTATTATTCTATGTAATCCGGCCATTTCAAAATGGCCGCAACAGTTGCTATTATGTATAGGCACTTGTGTGGGTGAGTCTGTCCTCCATTGAGGATCAGGAGGTGTATTTAAACATGGCAATTTTGTATGTTTACGAGCGTGAGCAAGGCGTAAAGCCGAAACGCGTCGTTTTTTACTTGCCAATAAATTATCTGCAGCAATTTGGGAGTCCGAGTGTTTCCTGTGATGACGGGGATTTGTGGACAGTATATATATATATATATAGTATATATATATATATATATATATATATATATATATATATATCCACATGAAAATCCAAGAGTGTCCAGTCACACCGGCACTACACAAGGACACAGACTCCACAGCAGTTGTAGTGGCAAGGTGTTTTATTAATTAACCATCATTGTCCAAAGACGCGTTTCGGCCGCCAGACATGCGGCCTTGTTATATATAGCTGTAGTGGGAGACTGTAACAAGGACCTAGTGGAGGTTTATTCTTATTAATTGTAGCAGCAAAGGTTAACGCCTTGTGATCAAGGTGGAAGCCAAAACCTATATATAGAGATAGGAAATAGAAATGTGGATGTAGCCTGTTTTCCAAAATAAACTGGCATACCCAGTTGTTTTAGAAATATTATTTTATTTTATTATTTTATGAAGAAATGGCCAGTACAATACTCTTCCTAGATGATTGTCTCTCGTTGCTCTCTGTGCTGTCATGCCTACCACCAACGAGCCTACCCTGGGGACTTTCAAGTGCTCAAATAGGCTTTTGAACCTTCCGCTCTAGCCGTATACTGTCTTCCAGTCTCTTGCACACTATTCTGAAATTTCAATTAATTTTACATCCATGCTTGGTTTTGTGGAAGCCAGTCTGCTTTTTTTTTTTTTTTTGCTAAAAATTCCAATGCCTAGAATTCCTTGCCTCTGGCTTCTTTGCCACCCCTGCAGGCCAAGGATGGATGGTGGAATTCAGTGCATCTGTGGCTGGGTGGTGCTAGCCTGCTCAAACCGGAGGCATGTGATCATAGTGTGCTCTTTTCAGCCCCAGTTTCCTTCCTCTTAGTGTTGGTCTTTGTAGCAGTATTACTGTTTTACTGATTCCTTGTTTCCTGAGTTTCTGAGCTTTTGCTATCCTTGTTTCCAGAAAATTATTCAGTCTTTGTTTACACTTGTTCCTTGAACTAGCACTGCCTGTGGGACTACCTTGGTTCTTGTTTCCTGACCCAACACTATTTTAGTGCATCCTTAATCCTTAAGCATTCTCTCTTTCTGTAGTTACCTGTTTTCAGTCCCTGTCTTTCTTCCCCTGTACCTTAGTTCCCATTTCTAGTTTGCTACCTTGTGTGTTCCCTAATGCCTTGGCTTCCAGTTTCATAGTGTGGTTGTTTACTTGCTTTCTGCCTAGTGTTTTCTTTGTTTTACTTTCTTTCCATTTAGGTACTCCTCCTCTCCAACTCCTTGTCCACAGTGGATGCGTATTTTCATTTTCCGCACTTGCTGTTACTGCTTGGCATGTTCCTTTGTGATTGCCAGGATTTGTGGGCACAGATGATTACCTGGGTGTGAATTTTTTGTTCACTATGAGTATTGTCTCTGTTACTTCTATAATATCACCAAAGTTGTCAGCTCCACAGACCTGCCCTTGAATGTATATCCTATAAGTGGGTATTTACTGTCAGTATCTGTAACAGCAATAGTGGGCAAGCGCAAGCAACTTACTGAGCTTAAGAATCACCTTGTTCCTGAGTGCTTTACCGTTCATTCCCTTTATTATTAATGTTGTTCTATGCATGTCTTGCATGTTCTGGGTGTTAGTTATTCCAAATGCTAATAGCCTTGATTATTGCCTGTTTTTTCTGAGCTTCTTGATACCTTGTGCAGAGCTTTCCTATTGGATCCCTTTTCTCCGCTGTCCTTCTGTGTGATCATGGGCAGCCCTGTACCCAGTATTCTCTTAACTTTGTCTACACTGCCACCAGTCCTTGCCAAAGTCCCTGACAAAGATGCACATTTCAGCAAAAGGACTGAAGGTTTCATTTAGTTTATTAAATCCATTCATCTCCAGTGTCAAACTGCTCTTATCAGGCTCCTGTTCCTTTATGGAGGTGGTGAGGGGGTAGTTTATGACTGCCTGAAATTCCACACGGCTAACTTCTGCACCTCAGTACTTTGAATCTAGTTTTCCTTGTTACCATCCTTACTTTTGAGGTGGTAAATTCAGTTGCAGGAGACAGGTTATCCTAATTTTTATTTTCTTTACCTCCTTACTCTTCAACGGCTTTAAAGCCCAGCACTACCCAAAAGGATCCGGCATAAAACAGTAGCACACCCTCAGAGAGGGTCAGAGAGATGGAAGTAAGCGCAATCACCTCAGCAAAAATTGAACTTAGAATAATGTATTTTAAATACACTGGTCTTACTTCCTTGCTCTTCTTCACCAAAGTCTTTGGCTGTATGAACAATATTATTTGGATATTTCTTTAAAGCTGCAATGTGCCAGCCCCCAAATCATATTCACACTGACATGGCGCCCCACACCTGAGTACTGAAACCTAGAGCAAAGAACTCTCAAAGAGACAAAGAAATGAGGACAATAGTGCATAAGGTTTCTGCAATCAGACGACTCATACAGAGACTGTATGCAAGTGGCACATTACTATTGTAATAGTCAATCAATCAATCAATCAAGGGTTTATTAAGCGTGGCTACTCACCCGTAAGGGTCTCAAGGCACTGAGGGGAGGGGGGAGTGTGAAATTAGGTTATTAGTTGCAAATTTGAGTCCTTCACAAGGAATAGGTCCACAACCATCGTATTGGTAAGAACCAATTACCCATTGTAGCACTCAACTCACGCAGGGTAGAGAAGAAGAGCTGTCCAAAGCCTACTCATGGAAGGAGGTGTGGGCTAGCAATCCCAATTTGCTGGCATGCAACAACAACACTTGATATATTATTGTCTCTCACTTCATTTTCTTTGAAAAAGGAAAAGTACTTTTATTAGACACATACTACCAAATGCTATGCATTAAATTACAAATATGTACATCAGGCAGAAGGAGATACCTTTGGTAACACCCTCATATCACATCACCTTCCTAGTGGGCCCTGAACCTCATACTCATAATACCCCCTCACCTACATGATATTCAACATTACAATATAAGGGGGTGTCATTCTAAATAAGGCAGGCCTACTAGCTTTGTCAAGAGATGACCACATTAATAATAACTATCACATTTTATACTTTGTCAAGGTAATATAGTATAATGGGTATCGTATATATAAAGCATTCCTAATGGCTTTGTCAGGGGGTCACCACATTTATAACAATAACCACATTTTATACTGCCTCAATGTAAAAAGGCTAGAGTACTGGCTTTGTTAAGGTGCCACCACATTAACAACAGTCACATATTACGATTCCCCATTAAATAAATATCAACAATTAACATATTTGAATTGATTCATCATAAGCATTACAGGGCACATTTATTTTATTTTAAGGACATTTGTAAAGCGCTACTGTTACCCATAGGTGTCCTGGCGCTAGTTACAATCCTCAACATGAGATGAAAGCCAAAGTTAGACATTAAAAGCCAGGTTTTTAGGGCCTTCCTGAATGCCAGTAAATCTGCCATATTTCTGAGATGGAAAGGAAGGTCGTTCCAAGCCTTAGCTGCACAGACCACAAAACATTAATAATACTGTCAATAAAGCATTTCTAATCAAAACAACCATAAACAAGTCTTTTTTACTGGCTACAAAGCACATGATGTTAAGGACCAAACACAAGGACTCCCTTCACACCAGAGAGCAAATAACCCAACTTTAGGAGTGGTTTAACAAATTTTAAACCTATCCACGGGGTTATACTTTCAATGCCTGTGGAAACATATGGCAGGTTTTAGGGTCAAATTGTGGGGAGAGGGGTGGGCGCTACTGCAAATCCTGCAGCCCCCACAAAACGTTTTAAATACATTGGTGGCAGTGCTTTAAATGGGCCGGTACTCACCGGTACGGAGTACCAGCACTTTTTAATTTTCGCCCCTTGAGTACCGGAACTTCTCCTAGGACAAGGAGAGTACTGGTACTCATGGGGGCCTTGCCTAGACACAGGTGGTGCCTGCTCGCATTTTCTCATGCCTCAGCAGCACTTTTCACACAACCCGCTCTGATTCTGTAATCCTGAGCTGAGATCGCACAGGAGCGGCAGAACAGCAGCTCTTGTCACCTGGACACAGCAATCTTGTCATGCTTCTCTGCAACTCTTCCAGCAGCGGTGAGGCGGCGAGGCGGCAGGGCGTTTTGTTTACCCTTTGATCCTGCACAGTAGGAGTTGAGAGTCCACCGTAAAACTAATAGACGAGGGCGTGAGGCGCATTCTTCAGGGCCGTTCAGCTTTTTAGCATGCCATTATTTTAAATGACTGAAAATGTCAGTTCATCAGCAATTTAAATTAGGCATTTTTACTTGAGGGCATTATGGGGTGCTACTGCTGGGATTTCTGAATAATAAATGAGCTGCTTTGTCGCTTGGTGCTGAGGCCTCATGCTGCGTTTCTTTGGCCTCTAAAGTCAAAGTAAAAGTCAAAAAGCTTTTATTTCGGTTAAAATTTAAGGTTTTTAGTGAACTGATAGTGTCTGGAGATCACTCCAGAAGGAGGTTAGGTCAAGCTTTCTGAACCAAATCTGGACATGGCAGAACCAGGGGAAAGTGATGAGTATATCAAGTTCCAGTAATTCCGTTAGTGCCTCTCTATAGTGTGCCAGCTCCTGTGTAACCCGTAATGTTATCCAATAAAGCATCGGTCTCAGGGCAACTATATTATCTATTCTTTTTATGTTTATATCCAAATTAACAGGTATCAGCAGTGTAGATATAGAGAGACAAAATAACCTCCATATAAATGTGTTCTCACTTAGTGTAAGCTGGTTAAGATTATCTCCGCCTCATAACTCCACCCCATATAGAGCTGCTGCTTAGACCTTGTGCTTGTAGATCTCGAGAGCCGGAGAAGTCGCTGCAGATATAGTGACTTGATGTTTTTTAATAATAGCCAATGAGTTATGGGCGAGAGCAGTTTTAGCTTTATTTATATGTGCAAGCCATGAAAGTCTAGAATCCAGCATTACACCCAGATAGCTGAAATTAGATACACACTCTAGTTTTTGCTGCAAGATTATGATGTTTTTCCTAAAGGTCTTGTGAGGTCTAATGGCCATGTATTTTGTTTTGCCAGAGTTGATTTTCAAGTCCTAAACTATACAATACTTTTTAAAACTATTGCAGGCCCTTAGACGTCTGTGACACCAGAACAGTATCATCTGCAAAAAGTGGTGCAGGGACAGGGGCCCTGCATAACTTTGGAGAATCATGATTACACTCCTGCTGATATTTTACAACGTTGTTGACATACAGTGAGAACAGGGTGGGTGCAAGCATACATCCCTGTCTCACTCCCCTTTTTATGGGGATTGGTTCTGTAAGTTCAACGTTCAGGCCCCAATGGACTCTGGCATAGTTATACTGATGTAATCTGAATATCTGAGTTAAAAGATTATCAGGAACACCTTGACTTTTAACGCAGTTCATAGAAGACCTCTCGGAACGAAGTCAAAAGCTGCCTTTAAGTCAATAAATGCAATGTACAAGTGTCCTCCCTCAACTTAATATATTTCCACAAAATACATAAGAGCCTAAAGACCTGGTCGGTTGTACTGATGTGCGTCCTAAACCCTGCTTGGCAGTCTGTCAAGATGTGGTTTACATCCATCCAATTATTCAATTTATTCAGGACTTTGGCCTCTATTAGTTCTATTTTTTTTCATCAAGGGCACCCCAGTCCCATTCGTTGCACTTACATATTGGAGTCCTATGTGTTTTTTTTAAAAGGGCAGCATGGAGAGCCCACTCCCACTTTTTCCCGCTGGCTCCTTCCTCCCTCCCTGTATGTGCTCCTATTCCAATGAATGGGGAGAGCAGGTGCACTCTATAACCTTCCTGAATAGATGCGGACTGGGTGCTGCAGTGGCGGGCCCTTCATAATCCTGTGGTGGAAGAGGCAGCCTGCATTGCTTCCGCGGGCTTTGACCACCCAAGAGCAGAAGGAAGACCACGGGAGGCGCTGCCATAGCTAGCCTTCTCTGTCCCAGTATATGGGTTAGTTGGCATGGAAATACTTGCGTTGGCCCCCAGAGGTTGGACTCCTCAAGGCAAGAGGCTCATGGAGGGTGTCCTAACGGGGCGTGGCTTGCAGCAGCAAGACAGCAGATATCAGCTAGTGTAGCTTTGCAAGGGAACCCACAATACGAACCCATCCGATGGCACTGGAGAGGCAGTGCCCCAATCTTCTATAGCAGAAACCTGGGGCATCTGTTGATCGCACCAAAAAAGGCAGAGAAGGCCACAGCTCACTATGAGGAGAGTGGTGACAGCTCTCAGGGTAAAGAGGCTGCGTGGAGTATCGCATGGCTCCCCATCCCAGGCATGACACAGCCCAACTCTGCAGCCTACCGGGTGCATGGGGGTGTAACATCGGGGGCTTTGGGACTCGTTGGTGTCTGCGAGGAGCAGTGAGCATGTGGAGCTGCATTATGGCTTTGGAGGCCTGTGCTGTGGCATCGGACAGCCCTCGTTGGTGACACAGAGCCCCCTTCCCCACAAAAGAATGAGAACTGGCCCAAACAGGGAGCCAGTGAGGAGGATGGCTGAATTAGTGAGGGGAGGGCCTCCCCCTACTGGCAGTGGGCCACCTATCCAGGGACTACCAGACGAGAGGACCTGCGGATGCAAAGTTGGACAGAACCCTTGTGGCTATTGCCGATGCCAGGCAGGACCTGGGTGGCAGTGTTGAAGCAGTTGTGAGGACCTGTGCAAGCTATCAGAGGGTCAGGCAAGCTGAAATTGCACTGTGGACCCTGCAGCCGGCCACTGCAGACCACAAGGGGTAGGTCAAAGAACTCATTGTCAGAGTCCTCACGCTGGAGGACACTGCAGAAGATGCCAAGGGCCAGTTGCACCACAACAATATATGTATTGTCAGCTTCCCGGAGGGTGCTGAGGGGTACCCACCTACCTACTTTGAATCTTTGTTGGCCACTGCCATGGCACCCACAAGGCTGTCCCCTTTCTACTCTGTGGAACGGGCTTGACGGGTGACAGCCTCCGCCTGGTGCCCTGCTGTGCCCGGTGTACACTAAACTGATGAACTTCAGAGACAGGGGCGTCCTCCTGTTGGCGGCGCCGTGCACTGGACCCATTGGCTATGATACGGCCCACATCCTCCTCTTTCCTAATAAATCCTGGTCATCGGGCATCATTCTTAAGGGTGAAGTGGAAGCTACGAGATGCCCGCCTCTTCTACTTCTGGTTATTATTGGCAAAGCTGAAAGTTATTGTGAATCAAACTGCCTATTTCTTTATGAAACCTGCTGATACTTGGAAAGGGGTAGAGTCATGGCGCTACGAATGATCAGAGTCGGGGACCCCTGTGCTGCGATGTCACTTGGCCAGCCTCTGACATGGCTGGGATCAGTGCCACCACTGGAGGAAGGGGCACTCGGCCATGGGTGCGCCGACACTAGCCCAGGCCAGAGAGGAATAGATCCAGGCACTGGTGGCTGCAACCAGCATATGGGACAGAGGCAACATCAGGGCCACAGATGACTCTGATGACGTGCACTCGAAGGTTGGGTTATGCTCTTTTAGTTCCAGTGACACTTCGGCCCTCCTCCCCAGAGTCACACCATAAAGGGTGGACGACATTGCTTAGGCAACTGCCGCTGACGCCTCAGGACTTTGCGCTGTGGCAATAACGAAACCGTTGGCCCCACCCTGATGACGGCTCCCAATATCCTGGTTTCCCACCCCAGGATGTACTACCTATCCACTGAAGGGAAGGCCGAGGTGCTGCACCTGGACGATTATGCACGTCTGGAACCACCATTTGTGACAGCACGGGATTCATCCCCACCCTACACACTGCATATACATGAATAATTGCCTGCACAGAGCGCTTCTTCTTGTTCTTGTGGGAACCTGATGGATATCGCAGTGCATTCCCTCAGAACCCACGCTACCAAAGACATATGTTATTTGTTTGGGCAGTTAGATGTTATTGTGCTGCCCTGGGAATTTGGTAGGTAGTTCATTGTTATTATTGAGCAGTGCATCATATATGTCACTAGTTATTCATATTGTCTGCCCACTAGTCAGCATGCTGCGACGGCCCACACCTAACCCCCTCTGCTTCTACTGTGTCTGTATTATTGTGAATACCACATGACTAAGTTAGCATTTCCTACCTGGAATGTCCAAGGGATGGGCACAACAAATATGGTAAGAGGAGAGAGGTCAATATTGTGCTTTTGCAAGAGACGCATATCTCAAAAGGTGTAGACCTCAGACTCTGTTGGAGGGTCAAATGTTATAGTGCAACCTACTAGAACACCATAGGGGTGCTAATCTGTGCCCTTTAAGAGCACTGCGGTCGAGATTGACCCAGAGGGGTGATATGCATTTGTAGAGGGCCTAAGGGACGGCAGGGCTGTGTTGCTGGCAAGTATCTGTGTACCAAATGTGGCACAACAGACCTAAGGTCACCGGAGAGAACTTCAACTGTGTCCTCGATTCCCAGTTAGATAGGTACCACGCTCCCCGCCCAAACTCAGCCACAGGGCGCACAGTGGCATATCTGAGACAATGGCTCACACACTTGGTAGACAGTTGGCATACATTATACCCAGCCACTAGAGAGTACTCCTACTATTCACCACAAGATCTGCACTTGTGTCTAGATCGTATCCTTTGCCACCACTCCATACTGAAAGTCACATGGACAGAGTACTTGTAGAAGACCCTTTCTGACCACAACCCGCTTCCCCTGCATATTTCATGGGCAGAGCCCCACCCGCCTGTGTCAAGCTGGCACCTACATCCCACGATGATAGAGGGCCCCGCATTCCGGGAATCGACCCAGGACACCTTGACGAATTATATAATCGAAAACAGTGGGATATCCACCACATGCTTGGTGAAGTGAGAGGACCTCAAGACAATGCATTCACTCAGTGGTAGGCACGCAAGTCACCCTGCATCTGGAACTAGTCCAGGTGGAGACCTCCTTTCGAGACCGTGAGAGGGCTGCACAAGAGGACGCCTCTGTGAGGGACAAACTGACCATGCAGAGAGCCAAACCTGCTTTCTAGAATTAGACTTTAGAGCACTTTTGCCTATCTGTACAATTCAGCGAAAACACCACAGGTTTTTCAGTAAGCATTGCTGATGCACATTCATACTCTATGAATTGTTGTACGGCTTATACTTTCTCAAACAAACTGTGCATTTGTTGGACAACATAAACGTTGGACTGGTGCAAGACTGATTCTGAGCACGCCTTAGGATATGTTGGCCTATAGTTGTGCTACCTCAAAGTGCACCATCTGTACCCCTAATCTTACAGGGTAACAAATGGATGTGTAACCTCAGAACATGACAACCCTGACTCCCCAAGGAAATTGTGGTAACAGATCTAGAACCCTTTTGCTTAGTTACTTATGCATACCCAAAGAGATTCACAAGAAATACACAACATGCGGTTCCAATATTTATTGAAGCATTGTGATTGTTGAGTAAAATACGTGCGCTGCAATAATCAAAAAAAGGTAACAGAATAATGTGATTAGCATTATGATAATGATGTTAAAGATGAATAGTTCATCCATTTTGCTTATTACAGAGAATATATGCAAGTACTATAATATAATGTACTCCTACCTCACGCATCCTTACTATCATGTCTAGGGTGAGTGAATCTGCCAAATCCCTATCGGGTGGTCTAACCACCCATTACCTGTGGGTTAGTGTCAGCAAGCTGCCCGTCTTGTGTAGAGTTGGACAGCATCCATCGCATTAGTTAACAGGAATCAGCTGAGCTGGAATTCCAGCAAGGACCGACCTCTCAGTGCCAGCAAAATGCTCCTCTGTCTAAACAAAGGCCTGATGTCATATATAGAATAACATCCTCCATCTTCCCATGTCGAAGCCCTAGTCAGGCCGCAAATGTTTATTTAATTGTGATAGCTCTGTCACCGAGTGGCCAAAAACAAACAACATCTTCCATGCTGAACTTAGCCCTTGTACAAAATGTTCAAGGTGTTCTAATAGAGTGCCTACAAAGTGGTATTGTAAGCAAGGCTGAGTTTGAAGAATGTTATCCTGTGTGTGCACGCAAATGAATGTGTGCCAAATGTCACGCTGTTTTATGGGAGAGAAGGCAACTTAAGAATGTGAGCATGTAAAATGCTGTTCTTAACCGGGCCTAATACCTCCATGTAACAGAATGCCCTCTATGCACCTATGCCCTCTATGCACCTATTCTTGCGGCGTCCTTTGTGCAAAAGGCTACTTGTGCCCAGATACCCAGCTGCGCACAACCATAGTTTAACATGCACAGCTCGCACACATGCACACACACATAAGCATGATGTAACCAGCCCAGTGTTTCTTAACTTAGCTGTACAGCAGTGACTTCATGTTAAAAGGTGGAACTGGTGGTTAACACTTTCAGTCCAATTGCTATACGGTTCCCAATAAAAAAGGTAGGTCTGTGTATTAGGAAAACAGAGCATCAGAATGTAGGGAGAGAGTTCATCTACACCATAAGAGACTGTTGGCCCAATTCCTGACTAGCTCAAAGGTGCCTCACCAGAACCCCTAACTTTCCTGGGATGACAGGTGATTTTGGCAACCTCAAACTTGACATTCTGATCCTCAAGGGAATCGTGGAAAGAGAGATTACCTCTTTCGTTGTTTACTTATGCATGCTCTTGCTAAACACAAGAAAGATACAAGAAATTTTTTCAATACATTTATTGAAACAATCGTATTCTTGCATAAAGAGAATGAGCTGTGAATATTACGCAGATTAAACAAAGCAAGGTAACTAGCATTATGAATATGGTGAAAAGAATAAACAGTCCAACCATGGCAGTCTGATTTCTATATATATATATTCCTAACTATTACTACCCCTACTCTGAGAGCACAGTGAGTGTACCTTCTGCCCGATCTGTTAGGTTAGCCTCGGACCCCATACCTGGATGACTTGGTCTGAAGTAGGATTGAGAATCCTTCTCTGTAGGATGGTAAATCATCATTTGTCAGAGCTGCAAGTCGAACACAGCATTCGTTCCAGGACAGGTGTGACCGGAGTGCCCCTCTGACCGTAAAAGGACAGTGCACTGTTTATAAAATAAAACCACTGTGTTAGAGGTACAGCTCTGATACAATGATGTGTCTAGATGTTATAAGCTGTCTCCGAACGGGCAACGCAAGCACTAGGATATCTTGTCTGTGTTCCTAGCCTTGAACGAAGTGTACATATTATGTAGCAGGAAAGGCTTTCCAGAAACAAGAAGCATGAACAGGGTCATCTCAGAATGATATTGGGCAAGCAAAACATGTAAAAAATAATATAACTAAAATGATGTCTGCTAAAATGTATAAAAACTAAAACTAAAATGGAGAACCAAAGTGGGTCCAAGAGGGCCTCACTACACAATTGCAATGATTTTATCATGAGTGAGCCACAGGTAGTTCAAGAAAAAAAACCAAGTAGTCATAAGCAAAAAGTCCTGGTAGACTAAATGGACAGAACCCATTTGCCACACACTCCAAAACACTTTTTCCAGTGAGCTACCATTCCCTTTGTGAAATAGCTCTGGTTTCTTGTCTAAAATTCCAAGCCTCTGCACCCATCGGCTTGAAAATGGAAAACTGCACCCAGTTGCTAAGGAGAGTTAAAAAAGGTTTATACTGCAGAATTGCAAGGCCAAACATAAGAAATGGCACATTTGTTCACCCTGAATGTAGAAGTGCAATCTAAATAAGTCAACAGTAACACATCAGATGTTTGTATGGTGGTGTCCTCTTTCGAAGAAGGATCAAGAATAAGGAATGGCAGACCCTGTTTTGGCCAGAAGGCACCATTTTAAGCCCCAACTATAGAATGAGTCAGCAGAAAATGTAAGGCCATGGGTGGAACTTGGCCCATAGCCAAGAATTCAATAAGGCAGACACGCCTTCGTCTGCAACATTAGTCACTTTTAATTTGAAGCAGGTGACTTTAAGGTAGAGGAAATACATCTTGAACTTCAAAACATTGGTTGGGAGCAGGAAACCTGTTCAAGCCTACTGGAAACATGGCCAGAATGATTAGCTGAGTCTGCAATGGAACCAGATGGAACTACCTGTGGTTAATGTGACACCTAATTTCCTGCAAAACACAGCATGTGATCTGGGAATTAGACTTCATCCTAAAAAGATAAGAAACACAGCATTAGCCAATTGTCACAATATGGATGTATATAAAATGTATTTATACTGCCTTAGTAATCACCCAGAGGCTATATGTGAGGCCAAAGAGATGGACTGAAATGAAAAACATACTTCTTTGACTACAAATTGCAGTAAACAATGGTAGGACAGCAATACCGGGATCTGAAAAGTATAACTCAATTGAAGACAGAATGTCACTGAGATGGACAGTGATCATCTTCAACAGGTGATATGTGATCAAAACTGTTGACATTCATTAGGTCAAGGAATGATCTGAACTGATTCTATGATCTCCAAACTGTAAAATGATGGGTTACACCCCCTTACCATGCTGCTCATGTGGATGTGCTAAAACTGCTATTTTGACAAACAAGGCCTCTGGCCCTTTGAGAACATAATCAGTGCAGAATTTCCCTAAAAATTCTAGAGGAAGAGGGGGACCATGCAAGAGATAGCCGAGGGGGACCATGCAAGAGATAGCCCGTTGGAATTAGATCCTTAAGAAGGAGATATTATAGTTTGTAAAAATTAAAAACAATTGTGTCCACCCCCAACTGAAATTTCCTACAGTCTGAGCTTGAGTGACAGGCTCTTCTATTGGCTTGAGATTGGGACCGGGGATTGTTACCAATCAATTCTACCCCCTCCTTTTCCATAGGCCTACTTAAAAAAAGCCATCATATTAGCATCTGTGAGGAAGAACAACAAAAAATCCAGGCTCAGATTTACAAGCATTTTGTGTCAAGTTACATTTTTAATGCAAACCCGTGCAAATCAATTTGCACTGGATTTTAAACAGAAATATTGCAAAGATGCACAATGCATTGAGTTGCATTAGTGTGCATCAATGGGGCATTCCTTGGATGGTGCATGGTAGTTCTGATGCAATTATCTATGGGTTTTGATGCAAATCCCTATCTACAAAGACCTGCAGATAGGGATACTGTGCTTCCTTGAGGCAGGCATAACCAGTAAAAAATTATTAATTTCTCCTTGCTTTTCCGATTTAAATGTGTGCTGCATTCTACAGCACACACACAAAGTGAGAAACGCCATAAGGAATGTTTTTTGTATGGAAGGGACCCTTGTACAAAAACTATGCTTACCACTACACAGACATCTGGCACTATGATTCAAAGGTGTCTGCATTGGCACATGGCAGCTAATAGTGTGCCAGCACATGTAGAAAGCATCTTAGTAAATATGATATTGTTTTGCTCTCTCTCGTTCACGCAACGCAGAGAAGCAACTTAACTAGCTGAGCTGTGTTGCATGATTTTTTTGAAAATCTGGGCACCAGTGTAATGAGAAAAATCTACACAGGACACCCATGAAATTTGGCAATCATCTTGAGGTGCTCTTAAGAATGTTGAATCCACTGGGTTTACAAACGGATCACAAAAGTTTGTGGTGCATCTATTACATCATCTCTCAGAAAAAAATCAAAATCGCAAAAGGAAAGCAATCATGCATTTCCCATGCTAAGAACTTGCTCATCTGTCCGTAAGTTTAAATGTGTAGATTTCGGCTAAAATGCCATTTTTTGATTTAATACAACTACTCAGCATTGCATTTTCTACAACTGGAAGGAAAAACTAATAGTTAAGAAATTCTGGGAAGAATTAATTTGCAAATACTCGACTGAGACATTATGCTTATTGTATATGTTCAAATAAATAAGCTGAGTAGTATGTAGAAATTTGTTTGGGGCAATTTTGAAGAAAACTACTTATGTGTTTCAATAGCATTACTGATATTTTAATAGTATTTTTTCATTTTTTTCTTTGAACTTTTACAAAAGATGTTTTCCTTTTGCTAATTATTTCACTAGGAATGTATTGTGTATGATGTATTCATAAAATAAAATAAAGTGGGAACCATTTCATTATTCCATAATGGGGAAGTGAAGATTTATCAGAGCAATATCAAAGTATTTAGCAGAGTTCATTCAGATTACTGTGTATCTGTATAAAGTCTTAGCCTGAACACTCTTGTTGAAAACCAGGAGCATAGGAGTGCACTCATTCACATTTATACGATTACTAATACAGCTGAGCGAAACATATATTGAAAAATAATTGTGTTTAACCTAAACTTTCATTTAATTCTTTATTTAGAAGCAGTATCTGCTTGCTGAATATATCCAATTTCCTCTGACTCTTAGTCTGCACAATCTCCTCAGTCACATTCAAACAGCAAGGCTTAACTTTTAAAAACCTCTAATAGTGATCAGAACAATTGCAAAGCATATTATAGAACAATCATGCATTTAAATTAAAAGCAAAAAGCTAAGAGACAGATAAATCTTTTCATTAAATTAGTATTTGCAATTAGTAAAGAGTGTATTTTGTTTCACTTACGGACTTTGTTTTTATGGATTACATTTAGAAATGTAATATTAAGTTTAAAGACCATATCAAAGCCTTGAGAGTTGTGAATGCCAAGATATACAAAGGGGCAATCCAACAGTTGTGGTTTAACCCTGATAGAAGACATAACTATTTTGTCTGTCCTAATTTTAGTACTTGAGACGTACAAATACGTCAATGTTTCCACCACAGAACACTTTCTCTGCAAAGTAGTGATTTGATAAAAAAATAAAGTAGCATTCCCAAAGATAGAGATTTATGTGAAAAATTCCAGATGGTTGAACTCTGAAACTATGATAATTCAATTACATTCTCAAACAGGGCCAAAATAGACCACAACTGTGAACTGGCATATCTTTAAAACGATTTTTCAAAGAACATAGTGATAATATAGGGGATTTTCCTAGTCTTCAAAGCAAAAATGAAAATCTTATTACCGTGACCTTTTTAAGTGAATATCCTTAATACAAAGGACAAATCCGCTGATATTTATAACCCACTTTGCGAAATGGTAAAAGTCATCATGATTGGTGCATGTTAGAGGTGGTACATCATAGGAACAGGGGGCGTCAAGACTGAAAGGAGAATGGAACCTGGATGCCCAAGTCCAAGCTTTAGTCCTCTTGAACTTTGACCGTGGCAGCGCCTTGATCTGTGGTCTCCATGACACCGCACTGCTCCCACTCCAAATTATGGATATAACTGTGTTCAAATACTTATGCAGGTTCTGGCTTCTTGTAATTAAGGGTTGTTCTCTGAAGAGTGCTCTCCTGATCCTTTTATTCAAACCAAGTTTGCATTTCATTCTTTGCAGCAACATATGACACAGGATAGGCTCCTGCATGCCGTGAAGAATATATCAAGGACACATATATTCTGGAACTCTTTACTCTGCAATAAGGTGAAAAAACGTATTGACTCCTCGAAGCCCAGCCGTGCACCTGGATAGGATCCCAAGCAAAGTTATTAAGAAATCACACAATTAGCAGGCTTCTTTTTCTTTATCTATTCGGTTTTGATGCCCAGGATGCCTTCCTCCATACTAGGTAGGCAGTATTTTAAAACCCATGTACAAAAAGGGGGATCATTTTGAAACCCTCTTGCTATTGCCTACTTTCTCTTCTAGACTTATGAGTTAAAGTATTTTCCCACCTATTTAAGTAGTGTAAGAGACGGGGCAAAGAACAATTCATTGGACTCCAAGAAAGAGGCTGGAATCTGCTTGAGAATGAAGACAGTCCATCTTGCTGTTGTCCTTCCTTTTTGCAGGTAGTCCACAGCATGACAATCTTAGTTCACATTCTTTGTGGACTTACATTTTGCATTTCACTGAGTGGATTTTGCTCTCCCGTTGTACAAACATGGCAGCTTGGGTACCTTTACTTGTCTCATTTGTCTTGCACAAAAAATGGCACTCCTCTAAGTGGGCCAAGTTTGGTTGGACTAGCAAATAACTTGTACAGCAAGGATCAGTAGATCGAACACTTGAAATAAGGGCTGTAGACTTGCACCCCTGTGGTTAGTTTGGCTATGTAGTGGGCACTGACATAGATAACTTGTTTGCAGCATGTGAGGTGGCCCAACGTATGCACAGAGTCCCAGAATAGGAACAGGGGGAGAACTGTGGAAGCACATGCCCGTTGCATTGAGGAATACCTTATTGCCCTAGAAGCAGCTGACCAGATGAAGTATGCCCTCAGGAAGGAAGCCATTGTCTGTACGTTTGGCTTAACCCCAGAGAAGTATCACATGAATTTCAGGGATAGCCAGTGCAGTCACACCAGTTTTGGATGGAATTTGTAGACTCGTCTAGTAAGGAACCGGATGGTTGGGCTAAGGGCAGTAAGGGAGAGGATTATGATGGGCTGTATAATTTAAGTATGCGGGAGCAAATATTGTTTAACAGCTTTACAGAGTTGTGCCAGCACCTAATAGACACCAAGCTCCCTGTCCCAGGATGGCTTGGGAAGGAATATGCCCTATGGATCAGCACCAGAGCGGTAAAGAAGGTGCCCGGGAGTGATCACAAGAAGAGAGCACGAGGGGATGGCCAGGATAATACAGAAAAGTTACCAAAAGAGTTTTATGCGGAAGGATCCCCATTCCTCTTTAGAGTACAGGAGGGAGGTTTTGATGGATGCCCTTTGAACTTCCCCAGTGTTATGACTTTCCTGCTCGCAGAGAAGAGCACTCCAAGACTGACCCTGGAGAGGCCACTTCTGACATGAAGGTGCCGGCTGCATTGTCATACAGACAGAGACAGAAGACCTGTACCCGGCACACCGTTACATGACACAGAAAAAGTGTGTCACCCTTGAATGGGACTGAGTTTTCCCACTAGAAGTTGTGAACTGCTAGGCACATGTTCAATCTCAGGGTACCATTCCTGAGATGGCAGAAGTAACAGTGGAAGAAGATTGTCTATCACCTGTAGCCCCCCACTCTCAGAAACCTATGAGGCCAGACAGATCTCGGGAAAAAGTGGGGGTTTCTTGCCAGCACCACAATTGGAAGTGAGGCCTATCCAATGCCCTAGACTGGAACCTTCACCTCAATGGATGGCCAGGGGCCTTGGTTCTGACACTGACAGCTGTCATTGACCTCTGTTGCTTGTTAGCCTTTTGGGCAGAAATTGTCCTGGGTTTGGAGCTGAAGTCTGACCCAGGGGGTAGAAAGGGCCACATAACTATGTTGGCCATTGCAGTACTGTCCACGTACGTAGATGCATCTTGGAGCAAGCTAGGTTTAGTTGCCTCACAGGTGGGTCTGAAGATGAGGAGAAGGGTGCCCATGGGTAGGTGTAGTGGCTAGTGAAGATGTTGAGAGATGGGTGCAGGTAGGTTCAGAGAGACTAAGAACAGACAAGTGCCACTGCAGAGGTGTCATATTGTCCACATACTATGCTTGAGAAAGGAATCCATCAAGTGGTTGATTAGTCTACCATAGCTCTTGGCAGGCCACCTGTGTAGGAAATATGCCTTTTCTGTGTGGTCACCTCTGGATTTTTTGCAGTTTTCTGGACCCTTCATTTTTGGTGGCTATAAAACTCAGTGCACTTTAACCTTGCTAACCAATAGTAAAGTTCCCCCCATTAAACATGGTTGAACTCGCATAGTCCTAAATAGTATATTTAACTTACCTCTAAGTCACTAGTATATAGTACATGGTGTACTTTTGGCCTGTAAGTTAAATGCCACTAGTGAACTGCAGCACCTATTGTGGCATCTACTACACTGGTAATGGAAACATGGCTTCAGGCCCACCATTGTAGCCTGACTGTAGCAGTGCAAAAACTGCAGTTTGACCTTTCAAAATAAACATTTTGACAGGTAAAAAACGCTCCTTTTAAATATTAATAAGTCACTCCTGTGTAGACCTTGTAGCCCACAAGGTAGGGTGAATGGTATTTAAATGAAGGACATGCAGAAAAAACATGTCCTTACAGTGTATAGCAACCAATAGCTATTTTTCGGTTTTTCAGTTTGGCAGGCCTATCTGTCCTGTGTAGAAAACCAGAGTACAGATTAAAATCCTAATACTGTATCTCGTGAATGGGACTAGCTAGAAAAATAATTAAACAACTATTTTTAATAGTTATTAACATCCAACTCAATGAATTTAATTGTGAAATTAGATGTTTAATAAAGATTAAGGAAAAGTATGTTTTAGAAAGCAAAATTTCTCCTGACTAAAGCTCATGGGGGCCGATTCACAGAACTAATCTGAGATAAAATCCTAAACTTACTACTTTTGGTATTCACAGAAGGCATTTAGTAGTAGTAAAGTTAGGACTCCTAACTTTACTACTTCCTAAACTGAGACAAAATCCTAACTTTACGACTTTTGGTATTCACAGAAGGCATTTAGTAGTAGTAAAGTTAGGAGTCCTACCTTACTACTACTAAATGCCTTCTGTGAATACCAAAAGTAGTAAGTTTAGGATTTTATCTCAGATTAGTTCTGTGAATCGGCCCCATGGAGACTAATTTGCCTTTGCGCTCCAGTTTCCACCCGATGATTAGCATTTGAACAGGTATGAAAAAGGTGCAAAATGCTTCTGAGGAGTGCACAATAGACTGACATGAATGGGCAGAAATGACTACTCTGAACCTCACAGAAAATGCAGTTTGGGGGATGTGGGCATCCTTTTTGATGCTACTGTTTCAAATACTGCTGAGTGTCAAATCCTGCTTGACAGATTTGATGGGTTTACATATTACACCCAGGGTGCACTTGAAAGGAAGGGAACAGGATGCCTAGACAATTTATGTGCATCCAATGTCTGGTTGTTGGAAACTCCTGCCTTTGTTTTACCAGACTTCTGTCTCTGGGTTTTACATATAATACTTGTGGTCCACTTGAAAGACAGAGAACATGATGCCAAGGCAATACTTAGTTATCAACTATCTGGTTGCTGGAGAAGCCTGCTTTTGTCCGACCAGACTTATGTTTCTGGGTTTATTAGGGGTACAGTGGCTCTTTCAAACTGGATTTTGGTGTTAGAAGTGGGTTGAAAATAGGATTATCCTAAAACGCTTACCAAACACACCCCCAGCCCTCAGAGCCCAGGTTTGCTGTGGCCAAAGACTTTAGATATCTTGAAAATGCCCAGAGTCTGTAGGATTGACCCAGGGAACTTTTCCTCATTGGTTAGGGTGCTCTCACATGTCATTCTTTGCCATTAGCTTGTGCCAAGTATAAATGTGACATCTCCAGTCACCCCCTTCAGAGCAGTGTCTGGACCTGTGGAAGACCAGAAGAGGACTAGACCAACTGTCTGTGACCTGATAGCAGCCCTGAAGGACTGGACCTGCTCCCTCTCGTACCCAGGACAAAGAAGTGGACTCCAAGGGTCATGAGGATGACCTCCTGTTCAAGCTACAGAGATACAACAAGCTACTTGAGGCAATTCCTGCAACTCCTCAGCCGACCAGTGGCAACTGGGCCTGGACTAGAACTTGCTGTTTGTCTCTGTCTGACAGCCTGAGAGTCTCTTAGTGCCTCCCATGAAGTCTCGGGGGCTTTAGAAATGTTCATCTGTGGTGGATTTGGACTTAAAGGACTAAGTCAGTAGGTACAATCTTCTAGCAGAACCTAACCAGTAGGTTAGTGTATTCTACCTGCACACCATGCCAGTCACCCTCAAATTGCACCTAAGTCCTGGTCTACTGCAATCATTGAGTATCATTGGAACTTTTCACTTCTTGGTGATACCTGTAGTAAAAAAAAAAATCATATCTCCAATTCCCTTTTTGGATATTTGTCATTTTTGTGTAATTTTATTTAGTACATTTTACTCTATTTTTCTATTTCATTTGGGATTTGATTTGTTTTTCATTTTGAATGTATTACTGTTTTGGTACTGCATACCTACTTTACATAGTGCCCCAAGTTAAGCCTGTTTGCTCTGCGCCATAGCTACCAGGGCATTGAGCCTAGGTTAATACAGGGACTTTAAGGGTTCACCTTGATAAGGGTTGTGATTTTTCCTTGAGGTGGGTAGTGCCTACCACAATTAATAATACAATTTCTTGCCGTTATTACCTACCGGGTGCAAAGAAGTGTATTAATGTCACTTACAAAAATAATTTCAGTGGGAACAATAGGACCTGGGTTGGGCGCAGGTGGGCTGATATTAAAAAAAAAAAAAAAACAACAAGTTAACGAGCTGGATTGTGATGAGCAGGTGAAACAAGAATGAGCTGGGGTGATTTAAGGGGATGGCGCACTTGGGGGAGAACGCTTTACAACATATGCACTCTCATTGAGGGTTGAAAGCAAAATAAAAACAATAGAATCACCTCAACTAAGCAGTGAAAGGATATACATCAATCAATCAGAACAATTTGACTTAAATGCTCCTGGCAGCAAAAATTCGAGATTAGGGATGAAAGTCAGCAGACAAGGGAGACAGACAATAAAGTAGTTTAGTAGGAGATTCAAGATGGCCGATCGAGAGGGAGCTGCCTTGTGGGCTCCGGAGGGCTGGGATCTTTTTTGTTGATAAATATCCCTGATTGCCCGTTCCATCCCCCACCAGCATCCCACCACCCAGACCGGAACCGAAGGTGATGTTACCTGTGTAACTGTGGCTTCACTCGGTCGCCGGAGCAGAATACGGGGTGGCCCGTCCCGGTGGTCATTGGGGCCGGAATCGCCCACAGCCGTGTGGAGTGCCCGGTGGGTGCAGTGGCTCCGCCGAGAGGAATCTGAAGCTGTGACCGGAGACACATTACCAACGGTGATCACTGGGAACGGACTCCCCCCCCCCACCCGGCCGTGTAGAGCGAGTACCGGAGACATACGGCTGCACGATCCAGTATCTGCGTTGAGGGCAGAATCTGCATATCGGGACACTGGAGCTGATGGGACCGACTGCGGATCCAAACGCCTCATTACGGCTCCTATCAGGTACAATATCTGCAGCAACTCTGCTTAATGGCTCTCATCCTCGGTGACCATTAGTTTAAATGGCCTGACCCTAAAATGGCGGCGATTTTCGTAACACGGGGAGCGCCCCAACCGCTACTGCATAATTACGCTGCAACACTGCGGATAAACTGAGCATCTAATACTGAGGCAGTACCTGATAAGTACAAGGAGCGAGTCACTGAAAAGCCGCTCTCTTCAACACGGCGTTTTTTCATGGGTGCATTGCCTGACCTTAAAATGGCGCCCGTGTACTAGATATTATCATTTTTAACAATGGATGCGATTGTCTACAACTGGCTATTTACTTCCATGTATTACAGCTGATGTGGTGCCTGATATCTACAAGGAACGAGTTACTGTCAAGCCGATCATTTCAACACGGCATTCTCATGGGTGCAACGCCTGACTTTAAAATGGCGCCCCTGTACCAAATCTGGGTGATCATTTCTGTGATCAAGTGTTTTATAACTGGCCATTGACGTGCATGGTTTAGTACTGATGTGGTGCCTGGTGATAAGAAGGAGCACTTCTTCGCAAGGCCAATTTCACCGCCAAGACGATCTTCAAGAGAGTACTGCCTGCCCCTAAGATGGCACCCATAACTCAGATCTCAGTATATTCAATCAGAGTCATGGCCATTTGACACTCCTGCAACGAGAGAGACGCAAGATGCCCGCCAAGAAGGAGCACCCAAAAGGAGCTATGGGATGTGGAATCACGATAATCATGATAATCCTATCATAATCCCAGGCACACACCCCTCCGTTTCCTAGCTTGCCAACAGAATTCAGGCTAGAGTGATACCTACTCACCAGGCCTGACGAGTTGTGCCCGCTGCGAAACACGACTTGCTACAACGCCGGATCGGAGGCACTAATACCAGACGCCAGCAAGACGGGGATCCGTCCCCCTGCCCCTCCCTCCCAACCTGGGGAGACCCCACTAGCGGAGATCTTCTAGTGGAAACCGGTTCAATTGTGCGCAAACGACATCAAGACACCCACTGAGGAAAGATGCCTCTCGACACATCTACCTCCCAACCCCCCCTACGAAATCCCACGGCCCTAACTCTTTCTCCATTATCTTCCCACCTAATCTCTCACCCAAAGCAAAAAGAAACTTCAAACATAGGTTGATTAGACAATTCCCGGAAACTCTCATCGCTGATATATACCACTGCTCCTCCAAAGGACAAAAGAAAATGGATCTCATCTTCCACACCCAACGACCCGCGAAATAGAACACCATACTTAGATCCCACCTCCACATATCCAAAACAACTAGCACCCCTCTCAGCTGCAAACTGACTATCTCCAACGAGAAACACCCTTCGGCATGGCGGCAACACCTCTGCCACCGTCTACAGCAACGGTATAGTCCTGATTCAAGCCAACAACACCAACCTAGACTCATTTGACTCCCTATTCCACACGCTATGGAATGCCATCACCCACTTACAATATAATCACCCACTCAACCCCCTACCTCCGATCCCCCTTTCCCTAACCTATCACCCCCCACGCGAATCCACAAAGCTTTCTCCAGACGCACTCCACCAAAGCCAATCTCACTCCCTCCGACGCCTTCCTCTCAACCAGAGCATCTCCGAGATGTGTCTCTTCTAAAGCTCACCACCCCCTCACATACACCTTCCCCTCCCTCCCCTTTCCCAGAAATTCAGCCTTACGGACACCCAGGGGAACCGAGACACAATCAAAGTCTCCCTACTCTCACCTCACAACAGTACGCAACAAACCGTTATTTCAAACGCAACAGGAGCACTCCCTCCACATGCCATCGGCCAACCACACGAGCAACACAGGTGCCAATGATATAATAACTCACCCTCTCACCGTCAGGCTCACACCACCCCCAGACTATCCTGCACAAGGCATCTCGAATCTAAACTCTCCTGACTCACTGAATATGTTGTTAAGACTCTCTCGGGTGGAAAGCCAACTTGAGATTATAACACAGGGACTAAGCAAAATACTATCAAACATCACCATGCATCTGGAGCCTATCCAACTCTTACACTCCCTCCCACTGTCCCCAACAAAAAACACCCAAGCCCCTCACAATCCACGGACACACAACTGGATCTCAATCCCCCTCATTAACCAGCCACATAGACCCAAAAGAACAAGTGCTGCAATGTCCATGGAAGAGGCGACTGTTCTTGCTAACTCCTATGACTCCTCCACAGCTAACAACCCCAACTACGCGATCCAAGGTAATCACAGGTTATGGGAGAGACCAGACCACACCCAGAACCGAGAGGCCGCCGGCCCTCCTCACGAACATTGTCTTGGCCCCTCCTCCTATGAAACCTGCCAACAAGACAACGACCCACTGCATGCTTATAAACTGCAGATCTGCGACTAAACACGCAACAGAACTGGCGGAAACCTTTCTATCTCATGACATTGACATCGCGTTCATCACAGAAACTTGGCTGAAAGAATCCTCTTTACCTATCCTTGACATGCTTGTGCCCCCCGGGTTCTCAATCATAAACAAAGACAGGAAGAACCACCGTGGCGGGGGTATTGCAATCATCCACAAGAGCAACATCTCTATAACCGAAATCGACTCTCTCTCCTACACACACATTCGAATATCTATCCGCCACCATTAAGACGAAGGACGACAAAACGATTCACTGCCATCTCCTCTACCACCCGCCAGGCAACACTCCCTCTTTCGGAGAACACCTCTCCGACCTGATATCACACTGCTCTCTCCTAGACTCCGACAACATAATTTTAGGGGACCTTAACCTACATTGGAATGATGCAAATAACACTCTGATCCAAACCCTAAACGATCTTCTTCTCAATAATAACCTTACCCAACACTGCACAGAGCAAACGCATAATAGAGGCTCAATCCTGGACGCCATTATAGCTCAGAAAGATACAGTTACTGTCGACCACATCCTCCCTGTCGTCTGGTCAGACCACCACATCATTCTATTTCACATCAACCATCCGTCCCACTGCCCTACCCGTACACAGGATAGCCTTCATTGGACAAGAAATCTAAGACAGATTCCTCTTGCTGACTTGGAAGAACGGGTAAGAACACTACTCCCACCCAACTCGAACGACCTATCGGCAACTGAGCTCACCACTCACTACAACACAACAATGACAACCATACTAGACCAAATAGCCCCCTGAAGCAAAAAAGAGTCAGGAACAACCCATCGAGAACCTGGTTCAATACAGACCTAAACTCTGAAAGAAGACATCTCAGAGCGGCGGAAAGACTCTGGAGGAACAACCCATCCTCAACCAGCTCAAATCAGAACGCAGGAAATACAATAAGCATATCAAAAATGAAAAATCCACCTTCTTCCGTAGTGCACTAGACAACGCTAAAAATCGTCCAAAAGAACTATTCAATCTCATCAAACAACAAACAGCCAAACCTCCCACATCAACCATACAGGCTTCCAAAGAACTATGTGACACCTTTGCTAATTTCTTTCATGATAAAATCACCAAGATCGAACGCTCCCTTGATGAACACCTCCTGGCAACTAACGACAACCTGCCTCCCAGCATTGAAGGAAATAACCCCCTCAGCACCCTCCGTGCAGCTGGAAGACATTCAACCTCATCTCTGAAGCAGACATCACGGAAATGATTATCAGGTCCAAACCCTCCTCACACATAGCGGATCCGATTCCCGTCCAACTGGCTAAAAACTCAACCTCACCCTAGCCCCCTCTGGACCCAGATCACAAATAGCTCCCTGAGTACTGGAATCATGCCAGACTGTCTAAAGATGGGCCAAGTCACGCCATTATTAAAAAAAAATGGGCACGGACCCAAACAACCCCAACAACTTCAGGCCTGTCTCCAATCTCCTCTCCTATCAAAAATCCTGGAAAGGTGTGTTCTCCTTCAACTTAACCAGCACATTGACAGCAACAATCTTCTGGATACTCACCAATCAGGCTTCAGAAAAGGCTGCAGCACAGAGACAGCAATCCTGAACATCGTTGATGATGTCTACAAATCACTCGATGCAGGCCGTGGTTGCCTGCTCATACTCCTCGACCTATCGGCAGCCTTTGACACGGTTGACCACAATCTGCTCATAAATGCACTCCGAGAAAGAATCGGTGCAGACGAGGTGGTCCTACAATGGTTTACCTCCTTCCTTCAGAACCGCTCACAAAGAATAAAAATTAACAACTTCACGTCTGACCTTCTCCCCATAACCAGGGAGTCCCACAAGGATTGGTTCTCTCCCCATCAATGTTTAACATCTACATGGAACTCCTCACCTCCATACTTAAAAAGCCAACATCCCCTTCCACCTCTATGCCGATGATACCCAGATCTACCTGGAAACATCGTCACTAGGAGACATACAGAAACTAAACAACACCCTACGAGAAGTACAACACTGGTTATCCCACAACCACCTTAAACTCAACCAAGACAAAACGGAAATCCTTTTCATTTCCAACAAGGAGCAGACCCCCCTAGCCACAGAATGGCTAAAATCCATTGACGCTCTTAATTGCAAGCTCACCCTGGCAGACTCTGTAAAATCCCTGGGTATCACCCTGGACGCAAGCCTAAACATGGACAAACATATCAAGAACTCAGCAAGAGCGCATTCTTGAACCTAAAATTACTCAACAAAATAAAACCCTTCATCCCCCCAATGACCTTATACTGGCCACTCAATCCCTGGTGCTGTCCAGATTGGACTACGGGAACGCTACTCTCACGGGCACGCCAAATTCTCACCTAGCTCCCCTCCGAGTAACCCTAAATACAGCTGCCAGGATGATCACAGGAGCAAAGAAATTTGACCACATCTCTCCCTCCCTAAGAGAACTAAAATGGCTACCAATCGAAATGCGTGCCAACTTCAGAACTGCCTGTCTCACACACAAAGCTCTTCACACCGGAAAACCGGCCTACCTGGCCTCCAAACTCAAAAGGCAGGACAAATGAGAAACCTCAGGAGCACCAATACCCTTCTTCTCATTCCACCGAAAGCCTGCAAACAAAAAACCCTGTCTCGCTCCTTCTCGGGAAATGCACCCAAAATCTGGAACTCCATACCAGTTCACATCAGGACCAACCCCTCCTTCATAAACTTCAAAAGACAGCTCAAAGACCTCTTCCTAAACAGAGCACACCCGAAGTGAGAGATGACGCACAATGTGACTGAGCCCCTTCAACAAAGGAATCCTGCTAAGCGCAGAACCTAGACGCCTCAACAAGAAGACTTTCCTTCGCCTGTTCCCCTTCCCTTTTAGCCTCGTTCCCAAGACCGCCGGAACAAGATTTATCACAAGACAATGCTGTCTATCGTAACACTGTATAAATATTTGCTTCACGATATATGTTGTAAAGCGCTCTGATACCTCCGGGTCTAGCTAGCGCTATATAAAACTCTTAAATAATAAATAGTCCAGATGTGAGCAAGGGACTGACCCAAAACCCACTCCATGTATATTAGCGACAATAAGTCTAGGGAACAGAATGCTAAAGCTGTCTGTAGCCAAGACCTAAAAGTGAGACAAGGCCTTGATCTAAAACAAAGGAATAGTTTTGGAGCGACTGTTGGGGGTGAGCAATAAGAAATGTCATTGTTTTATAACACATAATGGCGGTTTTACCGTTTATGAAAATCTTTTGGTTTAGTAAACTAAGGGCCAGATGTATCAACGCTTTTTGCGATTGCAAAAATGCATTTTGCAATGTATCAAACACTTGTAATTCGCAATATGGGTAATCGCAATTATTTGCGATTACCTAAATTGCGAATGCAGTTAGGGAATCGCAATTTGCGATTCCCTAAATGCAATTCTTGTAGCTATCGCAAAGTGCGAATTGGCATTAAGGAATCGCAAATTACCACCAACTTCTAGTTGGTAGTAATTTGCAAATTCCTAGAAAAATGCACTTTTCTGCATTTTTCTAAGTGCCATGTGGCGCACATACATGCCCTTAGGGCATGTATGCGTGCCACATGTGCACACTTACCTTTTTTGGGGGTGCATCAGGGTGGCCTTTTGGCCCACCTATCACCCTTCAAAATGCATTCGAATTTTGCGAGTACCTATTTGGTACTCGCAAATTGCGAATATCTTCCCATTCATTCCTATGGGCCTCTAGGCCCATAGGAATGAATGGGAAGGCATTCCTTAATAGCGAATTGCAATTTGCGATTCGCTATTAAGGAATATGTAGGAATTGCAAAAATTTTGCAAAAACCTACATTCATTGCATTTTGCGAGTCTATGATAGCGAATCGGTAAAATTCGCTATTATAGACTCGCAAAATGTAATCTTGATACATCTGGCCCTAAGTCCCTTACTTACAGGGGTTTGGCTACGGCAGTGCAGCAAGTCATCTTCCTGCATTGCCCTACCCCAAAGTGAAAGGGCATGAATGCACCGTATTTATGCAATACGGTGCATTCCTGTCCTTTGTTCCTGCGCTGGCGCCATTTCGACTGCAAAGGTGCCTGTGTTGTCCGCAGGATTGTTTTTGTGCAGGAAGGGGCACCTTCCTGCACAGAAACAGTCATAAGAGGCGTTTTCCTCTTGCTATGTGTGCTGCAGAATGCAGCACACATAGAAATATGAAATAACGAGGAGAAATAAAGACAAGTCCTGGTCTACTGCGATCATTGAGTATCATTGGAACCCACTGCAATGCCCATGGAACGCCTCACGAATGCAGAGTAATGCAACTCAGCGATTTGGCTGCCTTGCCATACTCAATATATATGAGGCCATTTGCATGACCTCATAGATATGTTTTTTTAATCTGCGCTGCCGGAGTGTCACAAAAAGTGATGATCCGGTGGCACAGGGGGCTTGTAAATAAGCCCCTAGTTCGGGAGACATCGTTTAGTGCGCATGCGATACGTCGCATGCCATTACAATGCGGTCGTTACAACGACCGCGTTGTTACATCGCATACAATTACATCGCAAGTCGTTACCACGACTTGCTGTAGGGGGCAGAAGGTGTTCCATTTACAATCCAACACCTTCCCTGCTGTTGCACAAACTAGAGTGGGAATAGTAAAGTATACTATTCCTAAGTCCAGCGCGCCCCCGACAGCAAGTCGTGGTAACGACTTGTGATGTAATAGTATGCAATGTAACAACGCTGTCGTTGTAACGACCGCGTTGTAATGGCATGCGATGTATGGCATGCGTGATAACAACATATAGTCCCCTAATTCTTGATTGATGGAAAGGCATGCTACATTCTGCAGCATGATCCATCAAAGACCTGAACAAATTTGATGATATCATACTTACGCTGAATGAACTACACTGCTCCTCCACATCACCTTCAAGACTAGTAATAACCACTTACAAGGTCAACAGAATCCCTGCACACCTAGCAAACCAATAACCACCTTGAGAAGGCCCAACAGCACCCATGGCCCAAGCAGGGCACGAGTCAAGGGTACACACAGGTAGACGGAGTCTACCCACTCTTTTCACAGGGTGGACGCCGTCTACCCTGGCAAGAGGTTGGGCCCCACAGAAATACGCTAAACTTATGTTGTCCTGGTGTAATTTTCAGTCACTGGGACACATTCAGCCATGCCTGCACGTTGTCTGCTTTCGTTCTGAGCAGCAACGTGCGAGACGCGAAGGGGCTCAACAGATTCCAGCCGGGCCCATAACAAACGCTGAAGTTAAGGGGCTTATCAGGACTCCTTTCGTTGAAGTATCCCGGCTGAGAGCTATCTGGAGCCTCACACCTAAATGCAATTGAGGGGAAACTAAGGCTCACAGCTTGTTATCAATTCACAGGTACTTAAGAGAGGCATGCTTTTGACTTTGTTCAGTTCTTGTATATAAGAGATATGCAGGCACTATAAGAATGTCGGAAGTGCTGGTCTGTCCCAGGATTTACATAAATAAAAATTTAAATACCACTATTTTGTTTTATTTCTTTTATAGCGCTATAGTGCTACTTATCTCATTGCAGGGTGCGAGAGCGCTTTACATCACATTTACACATTATAGATTGACAATAAATCATATGTGTGTAAATCAATGTACAGGATGTGTTGCATAAGACAGTGAGAGTTACATGGTGTAGGAGTCACATGTCCTTCATTGTGCACTGTGCTATATTAGAAAGATTACAGTTGATGAACTGCAAGTAACAAAAGGATCTGTGTTAAAAGCAGTAACCCACTTACTCATTTACATAAAATAAAAATCTGTCATCTGCGTGTTTCATAATGTGCTGGGCAGGAGACATATGAACCTTCTAAACTACTGTGATTCAAAACTGGGACTAGAAAAAACACAGATTTTTCCAGCAATTATGTTAACCGCCAGAATTATCTTACAATTATTATTATTCCCTGAGATTTAGTCAGCACACAAAGATCTCTGCAACAGGCGCCTTAACCCAACAAGATATTTGAAAATGCAGACTTTGCAACCAATTAAGCAGAACAGATTTACTGCCACATTTCTCCTTGTTGACAATTTTATTTGCGATACAAAAGGGGATGATGGACGGAACGTTTGAGCCAATCAAACACTCACCCCCAGTCAACTGATCTGGGTTTAATCCATCATCATTCTTTAGCTCACTCCACCACCCCAGTTCAGACATGGCCATATGCAAATCAGTCTGACCCTGTGCCTCATGGGAACAGTCCAGCCCGAACTGCCAAGCCATGTCTTCCCTGGACCGGAAACAAGCATCCTAGGACCGGTTTCTGGCATTTCAGCCGTCATCAGCCAGGCTTGCTTGAATCCAGTGGCAAAGTGAGCAAGGGACCCACGTCTGGGCATACCCCCGCCAACTTAGGGCGACCAAAGCGATACAAAAGGGGATGATGGACGGAACGTTTGAGCCAATCAAACACTCACCCCCAGTCAACTGATCTGGGTTTAATCCATCATCATTCTTTAGCTCACTCCACCACCCCAGTTCAGACATGGCCATATGCAAATCAGTCTGACCCTGTGCCTCATGGGAACAGTCCAGCCCGAACTGCCAAGCCATGTCTTCCCTGGACCGGAAACAAGCATCCTAGGACCGGTTTCTGGCATTTCAGCCGTCATCAGCCAGGCTTGCTTGAATCCAGTGGCAAAGTGAGCAAGGGACCCACGTCTGGGCATACCCCCGCCAACTTATTTTATTTGTGGCAGGTTTAAAAAAAAAATGAATGTATAAGTTGAGGTCCAGATTTTGCGTTGGGTTGCGTCACTTTTTTTGGCACACCCAGATGCAAAATCTCATTTGTTAAATATTGTAATGTGTTCAAATGTACTCATGATAGATCTGCTACACATATCTGTGAGTTCTAAGATCTGATGTCACTTCTTGTGATGTCACTTGTTGTGAGGTCATGGATTGTGATGCCACGTGCTGTCACGTGCTGTGATGTCATGCACTGTGCTGTCCCGCGCCATGATGTCACTTATATTCTGTCCCCTCACTTCTTTTTCTATTATTATATTTTTTTAGAAGGGGGCTGTGTGGCCCCCCTTCTTTTTACTTTTTTTGGGCCCTGGGCACCCCATCCCCCAGGGCCTTACCCCCACTTTAAATTTTTTTTTTTTTTTAAACGGGTAGGGGGCCACGTGGGCCCCCTCCCGTGGCCAATTCCAGCCCCGGGGACCCCATCCCCCGGGGCATGGCCACATAAATATTTTTTTTTTATGGAGGGGGCTGCGTTGCCCCCCTCCTGAGGCCTCTATTGGCCCAGGGGACCCAATCCCCCGGGGCCGGCCTTTATTTTTTTAATAATTTTTTTTTGGGGAGGGGGGCCGCGTGGCCCCCTCTTGGGCCACTTCTAGCCCCGGGGACCCCATCGCCCGGGGCTGGCCCTCTCCGTTGGGGACCGTGGGGGGAGCCCCAATGCCCCCACGGTCCCGCCGGCTCCCCGCGTCCTGCGGGAGCCGGCATTGCTTTACCACATGGGGAGCTGCTGACATGCATGAAAAGGTTTCCCTGCTCTCGCTTCAATGAAGCAAAGCAGTTTGCAATGACAGGGCGGGAGCCGCAAGGCTCCCGTCCTGTCATTGCAAACAGCAGTGTCCCGGGGGTGAGCACCCCGGGACACTGCAGGAGCCGACCCTGGGGGGTGGCGGTCCCCAGGGCCATCGAGGGCTCCAGGAGAGGGGGCGCGCGGCCCCCTCCCTTCAATTGCAAAGCCCCGGGGAGGTGGTGGTCCCCGGGGTTCGGGGGTCCGTTACGGACCCCCAAATTTGAATATTAGTGCCCCGGGGAGGTGGCGGTCCCCAGGGCGTGTGGGGGGGCTCGAGCCCCCCCACACAGGTGTATCTTTTGTTTTTTTTTAAAGCCCCGGGGAGTGGCGGTCCCCGGGGCAGCGGGGGGCCGTGTGCCCCCGCAAAATAATTAATAAAAGCCCCGGGGGGTGGCGGTCCCCAGGGCAGCGGGAGCCTGCCTGGGCCCCCGCATTTTCAATTTTGCATGCCCCCGGGACTTGGGCCACCCAGGGGCTAAATAATAACGAAGCGCGGAAGATTGCGCTTTGTTTTTTTTTTATTTTCGGCTGAAATTCGCGCTGGGTGCGCGAATCTCGCCGATTTTTTTTTTTTTTTTTTTTTAAATTCTTTTTTTTTGCCCTGAGCAGGCCTAGGGGGTCAGGGTGTTTCTACCCTGCCCCCTTTTCCTTTTTTTCACATTTGTTTCCCTGTTTTCTTGTGCCTCGGTTACCGAGGCACAAGATGGCTGCCAACACTTCCTGGTTTGGAGTGTTGACAGCCAATTAGAATAAAGCTCGTGGTCGAGAGGGTGCGCGGATCCTCCGTGCCTCTATATATCGAAACTTTTATTTTTTGATTTTCTCAGCAACTACTGAACGGATTTACACCATTTAAAAAAAAAGGGTGCTTTCTGAACCAAGCACTACCTTTTTGCCAAATTTGGTGTAATTCCGTTTAGCAGTTCAAGCTGTAACCGTGTCTAAACTTTCCTATGGGAAATTGATTTTTTGACCTCTATTTTTTGAATTTCTCAGGAACTACTGAACGGATTTACACCATTTAACAAAAAGGTCTCTTTCTGAACCAAGGACTACCTTTTTGCCAAATTTGGTGTAATTCCGTTCAGCAGTTCGGGCTGTAGTCGTGTCTAAAGTTTCCTATGGAAAATAACATGGAGAAAACACGTTTTGGGACCCCCCTTTTTTCTCGGCCCCCGCTTGCCAAATCACCCCAAAACTTTCAAGACAGGAGCTGACCGGAGCGGGCTACGAGTTTTGAAAATTTCGCGAAGATTCGTCAACCGGCGCCAAAGATATTGGGAAAACAAAAAACGAGTTACCTGTGGAAACTAGGTCCTAACTATAACTATCTACTGGCGACCATATATATATATATATATATATATATATATATATATATATATATATATATATAATACACAACGTTAGGCACTAGCTGCAGTGGGCTGACCCATTGCCCCTTTCTGTATGCTGTAGTGGGCATAAGAAAAACGTGAATAACACGACAGACAAATGGATGAAGAGGGCTGTCTGAAAGCCCCTATGAATAACTATATCAAACATGGAATTTCTAGTAAAATGAAAAGGCCTTGGCTAATGCAAGACCTAGAAAGAGCCACAATGTTGACTGTAAAAGAGAACACAAGGGGCTTAATAGCAGCCCAGGGAGTAGAGCAGAAGTCTCAATGCAGCCTAATGCTTGCCCTGGAAACACTTCTCCTGTAATATGCAGAGTTTAACGAAGCATTACAAAGAATTCGATGTTAATAGTTGTCTACAGTCCCAGACAATTACCAGCAACGTTCCCTCCTGGCCTTGCTTCTCGTGGGCTTATATTTATCCACTTATGACGTTTTCTCTGCATTGCCCATGAGCTACATACTGATTAGCATCCGAGGCTAAAGCAGCATTACAGGCCCTGGCATTATTACAAGCTATGCTGATTCACTGTGGTTCTTGCACATTTCACCTAGAGATAGCGACTGCTGAAAGCAGCTGAATTCTCCAGGTGAAATCCCCTGGGGAGAATGAGGAATTTCCTGCGGATTTGGACCCAGACTCGACAAAGGGCAATCATGATGGGAACATTTGTATTCTTCCTTTTCAGCACAATTTACAAAACGCTTGAGATTAAAGTTTGAATTTTTTCTCCCATATGCTGAGCCTACGTTTTGAGTACATTTCAAAGTTTAATGGAATTCCCAGAGAAATCCATTATTTTTCATGGAAATGGGGGACTGGGGTGGATTTCTCAGTACTTACATGCATGTCCATTCACCCCACTGTGGAAATCTACAGGCGTACATTTGCGCAAGTACAACTGAAACACTAATCTTTTATTGTTTTTATAATGGAAAATGCTTTTGCTGCCTCTACATCCTCCTCATTTTGGGGACCTTCCCTGCCCGTTCTCCATTCCCGAATTCTATTCTGTGATGTCCTGGATTCTTATTTCACATTGTCCCCTGAAGATATTCAGTTTTTGAGTGAGGTAGAGAAATGTAGTCCATTACTGCAAGAGTTGGATAGAGGGGAAAGCTAGGCAGGTCTATCATGGTGGGTGTGACACAGTTGATTTTCTTACAGCGTTCAAAAAAATAGTGTATGATTTTCCATGGGGTCAGAGTGGAAGCAGCAATATTTTCTGGCTTGAACGGTGTTTCTGAAGTCTTCAACAGCAAAGGAAGGATTGACTTTCAAGACCAATGATGAGATGACAACAAACTGTATGTGCTTTGACAGTGATATGAGTTTAAAAAGAGAGACCAATGTGACCTTAGGGGTAGGTAGTCCCCAGAGACAGGAAGTTGAACATGCCCTAATCTCCCTTAGTTGGGCGGTGAACTCAGAGGGTAGACTGGTGATCCCCGAGGGTGGGAGTCATCGCTTCCAACAGGTCAAGGTGAATGGGGTCCCTGTCACTACTCTGAGGGATACCGGGGACAGCCAGATCATGGCAGTGAAAATTCTGGTTTCCCCAGAGCAGTACCACGGTCAGGTGTGCAGGATAACCCAGGCCCAGGGGCAGGCCTTTGTCCGCCCTATGTCACAGCTATCCCTGGAGGGGGGTAGGGGGATTACCCAGAGAAGGGTCACGGTTAGTCCCCAGATCCACACTGACTGCATTCTGGAGAATAGGTTGCCACCAGTGCACCATGAAAGCTCAAACATCTGGGCATAGCACTCCCACACTGAGGGTACAGAGGCCAAGATGGAGGGAGAGAGGGAGGGAAGATTTACCCCCCGACTCATATTTAGCTTCAGTGGACAGATCCTGGGATGAGTGACCAGTCTCAAGCTACCACCCCTGGACTGCTGGGAAGGAGAGTGGCAAAAGGATGCCTAACAACTGGGGCTGTTGCCCCCCACTCAAAGAAACCTCAGAGGTCAGAGATCCAGGGTAGGACTGGGTGTGGCTCTTGACACTGACAGCTGTCAATGGCCTCTTTGGTTGCTGTCCTTAGGGACAGAGTTTTTCTTGAGTTGGGAGCAGAAGTCTGATCCAAAGGGTGGAATAGACCAGATCACTTTGCTGGCCATGGTGGTACTGTCTGCTCACCGGGATGCATCTGTGAGCAAGTTAAGGTTAGGTGCTGCACAGATGGGGTCAACAGGTGAGGAGAAGGGTTCCCCATGGGTCGGTTCAGTGGCTCAGGAGAGTGTAGATGGAGGGATCCCACTGAATTCTGAGGGGCATAGAATTGGCACAGGCCTGTGCTGTAGAGGTTTAGGGGCCGATTCCGATCTCGGCCGGTAGGGCTCCGAATCGGATTCGGCTTTACCGGATCCGATTCGGAGCCCTGTTTCCCGACCGAACCGTACGCGGGTCCGGCCGAGCGAGTACGATGCGAATTCGCCGACCGACTCGTCCGGGCGTCCCGACCGCTCCGACCGACTCGTTCCCGGCTCGAACCGCACCGACCGACTCGCTCGGACTCGACTCGCACTGCGCAATGGAGACGTTCCCCGGCCGGGTAAGTACGATGCGCGCCGCGAGCAGTCCGACCGAGCCGCGCATTCCGGCTCGAAAGAGCTGTCGGAGCCGTACTTTGGGGGTCCGTGTCGGACCCCCTGTGCTCGTAGCCGCGCGGAGTCGCACACAGGGGGACCCATGGGTCCCCCTACCTGTAGCGTGTACGGGCGCGGATCGCTTCGCCGTGTACCCGCTGTAGGGGGCGCACTTGTCCGACTCGCACCCATTGAGTCAATGGGAGCCCGCGTACGCGTTGTACGACCGGCTCCCATTGACTTCAATGGGAGTCCGACCGACTCGAGTCCGATAACATACGGACGCATCGTACTCGTTCGGTCGGACTGCACGGGTCCGATTCGGTCGGAAATCTCTCCGGGTCCGGCTCGGTCGGTGAAATTTCCGGCCCGAATCGGAATCGACCCCTTAGTGTGCATGTTCTATTCCCTAGACAGGGAAGTCCAGCAAGGTATTGATTAGTCTCCCCTGGCTTTAGGCTGGAGGGGGGTCATGTTGGACCTGGCCCTCTCTGCGGGGTCACCCCCAAACTTTTTGCCTTTTACCCTCCACTGTTTGCTGAATTTGTTTTGTTGGCCTTAGGACTTTGTGCACTTTACCACTGCTAATCAGTACTAAAGTGCTTGTGCTTTCCAATTAAAACATGGTAGAATTGGCTTACACCCAATTGGCATATTTAGTTTACTTATAAGTCTCTAGTAAAGTGATACTACATGCGTCCAGGGTCTGTAAATTAAATGCTACTAGTGAACCTGCAGCACTGATTGTGTCACCTACTTAAGTAGCCCTTTAAACCTGTCTCATGCCTGCTAATGCAGAGCATGTGTGTGTAGTTAAAACTGCCAGTTTGACCTGGCAAAATAAACCTTTTGCCAGGCCCAAACCATCCTTTTTAATACATATAAGTCACCCCTAAGGTATGCCCTAGACAGCCTGAAGGACAGGGTGCAGTGTATTTAAAAAGTAGGACATGTACTTTTGAGTTTTACATGTCCTGGTAGTAAAAAATTCTTAAATTTGTTTTTCACTACTGCCAGGTCTATCTCTCCCATAGGATAACTGTTAGAAAGTGGGTTACTGGCTGGCAGAATTATGCATCCTGTCCAGCAGGAGCCACAATCCTAGTCAGGGTAAGTGTAGAACACCCTAAATGTTTAACTGTGCTCACCCTCTGGTAGCTTGGCACAGAGCAGCCAGGCTAAACTAAAGAGGCAATCTGTAAAGTAGTTGTGCACACACTCACCCAGTAACAGTGAGAACACCACAAAAGTACTCCACAACAGTTTAGAAAAATAGCCAATATTTATCTGAGTACAACATGACCAAAACAATAAAAATCCAATATACACAGGTCAAGATATGAATTTTGCAAGATTAACCAAAAATGCAGTACTTAGAAATCAGTAGCTCTAGCTGGAGCCAATCCAAACGTTCTGTCGCCTGACGATGCGTCGAAGATTGTAGACGATGCATGGATCAAAGGAGGAGATGCGCAGTTGTCGAATGTGGTGCGTCATTTCCGAAGGCGGTGCAATGTTGTGGATACGTCAAAGATCGTGGACGATGTGTTGTGCAAAAGGTGGGGATGCATTGCTGTCAAAGGTGATGTGTCATTTCCGAAGCCGGGCAACATTATGGATACGTCAATATAAAGAAGTGATGTGCATCGGGCTGATGCGTCACCATTGCATCACTGGATGTAGGTGATGCGTGCAACACGGGGTGATGCAGAGGTGCTGTGTCGGCAAAGTCGGCGCTACGTTGAAGATCGTGGGTGATGCATCGCGCAGTCGGCGAGTGGTGTGCAGATAGTAGCAATGCATCGACGTCGTAGGGAATTGGGCCGGTTCCAATAGGGGTAACATAATCAATGCATTGGTTTCTTGGGTTGCAGCACCAAACACTCACTTCTAAAGTCTCAGGACTGGTTTTGCCATTACTTGGCAGGGTAGGGCTCACAGCAGAGGAGCCCAGATGCTGGTAGCAAGATGCAGGGGAAGCCTTTGATATCCCTGAGGCTTCAGAAAACAGGAGGCAAGCCAACAAGCCATTGGACACACTTTAGAGTGTCAGGATGTAGAGAGTCAAGTCCAATCCTGTCACTCAAAGGCAAGAACCAACTGGCAGCTGGCCAACACAGCAAAAAAGCAGCAAAGTAGCAGTCCCTGCTGGCAGCACAACAATTATTCTTCCTGGTAGAATGTTTTCAGTTCCAGACGTATTCTGAGTACATGTTGTTAAAGGTCCAGTACTCATACCTATTTTAGCCTTTGAAGTAGGATGTGTTCAAAGAAAGGTATTTGTAGTGCACAAGACCCTGCCCTTCCCTGCCCTGGTTCCAGACTCATTACAGGGGGGTATGCAGCTCTTTGTGAGGGGACAGACACAGTCCTATTCAGGTGCAAATGTCAGCTCTTCCCTCTCACTCTAGCTCAGGAAGACCCATCTGCCTGGTGATGGGCCATCAGGATGTGAGTGGCATCCCTCTTTTCCCTTTGTGTGTGACTGTCCAGAGGGAATGCACAATGACCAGCTGTCAACCAACCCAGACAAGTATTCCAGAGACAGGTAGAAGGCACTGAAGGGTTTAAGTAAGAAAATGCCATCTTTTTAAAAACAGCATTTTCAGCCCTGCAATTTAAATACCAACTTTACTAAAAGATGTGTGTTTAAATAGTGAGACCAGAGACACCAACCTTACTTTTCCTATCTTTACCCCATTGAAAGTTTCACTTGTAAAATGTTACAAGGCAGCTCCAATGTTACCCTGTAGGAGAGATAGGCCTTGCCGTAGTGAAATACGAATTTAAGATTATTTCACTACCAGGACATGTAAAACTGATAGGTACATGTCCTACCTTTTAAGGACACTGCGCCCTGCACATGGGCATGGGCTGTCCAGGGCCTGCTCTAGGGGCCCCTATGTGTCATAAAAAGGAAGGTTTAGGCCTGACAAGTAGGTTAACTTGTCCGGTTGAAATGGCAGTTTAAAACTGCCCACCCAGGCTCTACAGTGGCAGGGCTGAGACATGTTTAAAGTGTTACTCATGTGGGTGGCACAATTAGTGCTGCAAGCCCACTAGTAGCAGTTGATTTACATGCCCTGGGCACATGTAGTGCACTGTTCTGGGGACTTCTAAGTAAATCAAATATGCCAATCATGGAGAAACCAACTGTCTTTACATTTAGGACACAGAGCACATGCACTCCTGCACTGATCAGCAGTGTAAAAGTGAAGAGTCCTAAAGACAGCAAAAATGAAGTTCAGAACAGTTAAAAACAGGGAGTCAGAATGCATAAAGTCAGGGGAATCACACCAAAAGATGCCAAGTACAACAATAACATTAGAGTTGCCTTATTACATTTTATAAGTGTACCTTTCAAATGGGAAGAGATCACTGGTTCATGTTTGGTGTCTCTGGAATCTTAATTTAAAATCCTAACTTATGGTGAAGTTGGATTCTAAATTACAATTCTGAAAATGCCACTTTTAGAAAGTTTTTTCTAGTAAAGGTGCCTACAAGGGATTTTATTTTTGATATATAGACACAATACTTAACAATATCACTTATGAGTGCCAAGTAGTGGCCTCAAACATATGAATTTTATCAATCAATTTGTGTAATCAGGAGTGAATAAATCAAAAATAAGTAAACAATGGGTTTATTTTTTTTGTAGAAATTTATAAACCAATAAATCAAATTAAAGGGTACAAAACAGTATTCACATATACAGAAGTGACAGAGATTAACAATCTTTGAAGTGAAAAATATCTACTAGTAACTTTTGTAAATTACCCATTTCTGATACCTATTTACAAAAACAAATTTTTCCTTAACATTAGGTAAAAAGTCTAAACAGCGATATTGTTTCATTGATGAAAATAAAAATGGGTATGCTGGTCGATGTTTCGGTCTTGCCATTTGATACATCTAAAGGACCCTCTTCAGGACAGAAAGACTCTTATGTGGAATGAGAACCCTTCTGCAAAAAGTATAATCATAGAAATTGTGTTTGTCTGCTAAAGATGTTATAAAAAGAGATATACACCCGGAAAGAGAGAAAAGAAAGATGATTTATTGTTGTGAGCCATAAAGGAACCTTTAACACACACAATCTAACCCATCTATTGTTAAGATAAAAGTTAGGGAGATTTATAGATTAGCCTACACCAACCTATTGTGAATTAAGATGTTAAAAACTTGCTATAAAATAGATCAATTTTGAACTTTAAAGTAATTGGCCCAAAATAATTGGAAAAGAAGAAAAATAGGAAAAAAATGTGTAAACTATCTATCTAATTATGTCAAAAAACAAAAGACTCTAGAGTATAAAACGCCACTCATAGATTCAAAACTGTCTAAATCATAAGATCTCTCCAAGAGAGATCAATGTCTACTTCAGTTTATCAGGCAGGAACATTTTATATGTATTGTTTATAACCTAAATGGACTCTAAAAAATGGATATTGACATACACTCGCCATCTCCAAATAGTAAAAAATTGCAGGTGACGTGAAGGGATAGGCGTCGAGAAACAATCTCTCTGAAAACTGGAGGAATTTCACAGGCTGCATTAGTCAAATAATCTTAAACACTTAATTCATTTATATACTTATTAGAGAAAAATGGGTGATCCCTAACTTGTGCCCCCAAGTTACCGTGAGTTGTCGGCATAACTTGAAACAAAGCGGTAAGGGAAGCGTTTCTGAAGTGTGGTATCACCATCAAAGATGGGTATATCTACCGTGGCACTTTAAAAGAGGAACCGGAGGCACAATGAGCGACAAGATAGTATTGAGGACGTGATTTGAGTCATGAAAAATATTCAATGTATCCTACTTGTTATTTATGAGACGCGCCGTCTCAGTTCAGCGTCCCGGCATAGTGAATCAAACATCTGCTCTACATATGGCACAGGAAGCATATTTATGCTTCCGGGTATTCATATCGAAGCAATGCGAAGCATAAAATAATGTTACAAAGGTGACAGCCATCTTGAAGTGGCTAGCCCGTGTGTTAGTGACTAATGGGGAGTTCTACTATTTATCGGTCTGTTGACACAATAGAGTTTAGTTGGTTAAAATCAATAGTAAGAAATAGTCTTCTTTATGCATATTGTTAAACAAAATTATTTCTGTTTGTCAACAAAAGAAAAAGAAATAAAAAAGTCCTGTTCATGCATGTGCTCAAGGAAGGCATCAGAATACATATTATTTAGACAACGGTGTATTCATATTTATGTCTGCACATTGAATTGACATTTTCAATTTCCTATTTACTATTGAAACATTTAAAACATTTGGTGTTCAGATAGTAAACCATTGTTGATACACATATCCAAATTATGTAATTGACAGTGAACGCAATTGCTACTTCCAGCACATATGAATATAAGTCCAAAAAGACGGTTTTATACATTTAAAACATTTGGTGTTCAGATAGTAAACCAATGTTAATACACATATCCAAATTATGTAATTGACAGTGAATGCAATTGAAACCTACTGCACATATGTGTATTAGTCCAAAAGGACAGTTTTATACATAAATTGGAAGATCATCAATGTTACAATCACTACAGGTGAACAAGTATTAACGTCTTGAGCAACCAGCAAAAAGCTGGTGCTGCCGACAACATGGCTGTAAGATGTTTAGACCACGGAAACTAATGTTTGCCATTTAACAGCTAAGTTAAGGCCTTTTGTCATGTTATCAGTTTTACAAATCAAGCGGTTCTCCTTTATTGTGATCAATATTTGGCGTTCTCTTAGATGGTCTGACCACATCTATGACCCACCAAGACATGTCTTTCTCTGAATGTTTCTGATTGATGTAATGTTCGACCATATGGACATGTTCTACTTTACATCGTATTCGGGATTGATGTTGTAATATCCGTTTCATGATCTGTTGAGTGGTTTTGCCTATGCAGTGCAGTCCGCAGGGGCATCGGATACAGAAAACTAGATTACTTGTGTTGCAATTTGAAAATTGTTTTAGGGTAAATTGTTGGTCATTGATGGTAAAGGTTTAGGTGGTCTTCGTTGTGCTGCAAGCAACACACATTACATTTGAAATGGCCAATCACTGGTGATAGTTGTGCCATATTGTCTACTGTAGCTGTGTTGGGTGTATCATAGGCATGGGCTAGCAATCTCTTAGATTTGACCCTCTTATAAATGCAAATAGAGGTCTTTGTTTAAACTCTGGGATCCTTTTTAGAAGGGTCTAATATTTTGTAATTATCTTTTTGATCCTGTTACAGAGGGTGCCGAAAGTGGAAACACAAACCAGTCGGGATTCAGTTGGTCGTTTTCCGACTTCCAAGAGAGCCTCTCTGTTATTATACCAAGCTAATTTAAGGGATTTTTGGAGAAGTTTTGCTGGATAACCACGAGCTTTCAGTTTTTCTTTAAGTTTCTGTGCCTCAGAATAGTAATCTTCCTTTTTGGGGCAATGTCTGCGTAAACGCAGAAATTGCCCAATGGGTAATCCATCTTTAAGTGCCTGTGGGTGATGGTTATTGTATTTCAGTAGTGTGATTCTAGCTGTTGGTTTGGCAAATAATGTTGCATAGAGTTGATTATTGTCATCTACCTTCGCTGTGATTCCCAGAAAATTCATTTGACATTGATCAAATTCCATCAAAAAATTTAGATTAGGATTTAATGAATTCATCCATGTATGGAAGCTCAATAGACTTTCACGATTACCTTTCCATATCATCAAGATATCATCAATGTATCTTATCCATTTGATGATATTTTCTCGACATGGATTGGTGATACATTTAATGTGTTGCTCCTCAAAGCAGGATACGTAAATATGTGCAATGTCCGGAGCAAAAACTGCTCCCATTGCTACACCTTTCAATTGTTGATAGAATACATTTTCAAAGAGAAAGAAATTCTTGCATAATGATATTTCAATGGATTCCAAAATAAATGTAGTGGGCACATTGTGTGGGCGAGCCTGGAATCTAGAAGTTCATTAAGTAATCTCAGTATGTCTTGTTGAGGTATAAAGGTGTACAAAATGTTCTATGTCCATACTAACCAATAGCTCTTCCTTAGAGTGGAACGGTTGGTTCTAGATAATGTTAATCACTGCTGTGGTGTCCCTGATATATGTGGGATTATCGATTGCAAAAGGTCTTATATAAAAGTCTGCATATTGTGTGAGTGGTTTAAGGATAGAATTACAGCCAGAAGCAATCGGTCGTCCGGGAGGATTGTCAGAATTTTTATTTACTTTGGGTAAGATATATATCACTGCAACAGTAGGGGCTGTATTGATTAAAAATGTACCTTCTTTGTCACTTAACCAGCCACCCTCAAACCCACTTTTACTAAGTTGTAGAATCACTTTAGATAATTCACCTGTAGGATTTTTAGAAAGTTTCTTATAGTGTTCAGAAACTGATAGTTGTTTGAGGAGCTCCTCTCTATAGGAGTTTTCGTTCCAAAGGACAATACCCCCACCCTTATTTGCGGGTTTTATGATGGTATCTGGGAGTGTCTTCAGTTTCTGCAAGGCTTGATATTCCTCTTTAGAGAAATTATGTTTCACATATTGTGAATCTTTAAAGAGATTCTCAACTTCAGTTAGGATGACATTTTCAAATGTGAGAACGTCTTTTGAAATCATTTGATCAGAGGGGCAAAAGGTGTTGTGAAAACCCATAATATCTGTAAATTTTGATTTTAGTCTGAAATAAATCATTCTTATGTGTTGGTACAAAAAGAGAGCCCCATTGTTAACACTGAAATTTCAGACTTTGAGAGTACATTAGAGGATAAATTGAAGATGGGTATAGTTTGATTAGTATCTACCATTCGTAGTATTGGTTCCTTGTTTGTCTGAAACCAGGCGTATATTGGTTCCGATACCATCCTCGTCTCGCCCCCCGTTGTCTCCTCCAATGTCCTGTACCTCTGTGAGCTTGCCCTAAAAAAGCTTGATGTGAGCTAGAGGGTTGATTGTCATAATCGCCTTGATATGAATTACCTGTAGTTTGTTCACTATCTGTGTCTGAATTAGTATCTGAAAAAGGAATATATACGTTTTTTTAGCATGCATTTACAACGCATGCCATAACAACGCGGTCGTTACAACGACCGTGTTGTTATTTCGCATACCGTTACAACGCAAGTCGGAACCATGACTTGCTGTAGGGGGCGCTGGATGTTGGAATAGAATAATTTACTATTCCAACTCCAGTCTGTGCGGACCATAGGGAAGGTGTTGGATTTTAAATCCAACATCTTCCGCCCCCTAACGCAAGTCGTTTTCCCGACTTGCATTGTAACGGTATGCAAAATAACAAAGCGGTCGTTATAACGACCGCGTTGTTATGGCATGCGTTGTTCCGCATGCGAAATAAACGCTGTTCACTCTGAAAAAGTGGTCCTTTTGTGTTCAAAATATTTTATTAGATTTTTGCAGACTAAGAAAAAACAAAAAATTATACATTGTTGGTATATATAATAAAATAATGCAAACATCAAAAATACTGTCATAACAATATCTATATACCAAACGTTTACAGTTGTCACAAAAGCAGTAAAATTAGAAAAGTTGAAAAACAGAACAAACGATGCTACTCCTCAAACATTAATTATACAACAATGTTAATGAAAGAAAAATAGTGTTATTAAATGGTTTATAGATAAGTATTAATATAATCATCAATTGGTATCCATAACTGTTGAAATGAAGATGTATTTTGTAATGGTCCATTATAACATATTTGGGCACCAGATCTAATAAAAGTGACATAAGACCACCACGCTTGGATTGATATTGCATCAGCTGATTTCCAATTGGAAGTAATGGATTTAATAGTAATAGAAATAAGAAGATTAAAACGTTTAGAATGGGACTCCAGTAAGGTGGATGATAAGACGTAAGGTTTACCAATAAGCATGTTGTAAATGAGGGGCTCAGAGATAGGAAGTATTTTAACAATGATATCCCAAACATTCTTTCAAAATTGAGATATTACATTGCATTCAAAAAGCAGGCGCTTTAAAGTACCATCATAACATTTGCAGTTTCAACAAAGTGAGCAGTCTATAAGTTTAGCTTTAAATAATTTATAAGGAGTCCATAGACAATTGAGTAAAATAAAAGTGTTTGTTTGAGATAGTGATACAGGAAACCATTCTGAAGTATTAATGGTCCATATTTGTCTCCATTCATTTAACGAGAAATTCAGGGAGAGTTCTGTATTCCAAAAAGTGGATAAGAAGGTAGGGTTTGTAGCACTTGTGCAATTAAGCTGTTTATCAAATTTGGAGACAGTATGTTGAGAGGCAGAAAAAGCTTTAATACAATTTCCGAATACTGGGTTTTAATTTGGGGTAGCACATTTGGGAAGGTGTTAAGCAGTACATTACAGAGAATTTCATATTTAAGATCTTCGGTGTTGGGTAACTTGAATCTGGTCTGTCGTTCAGAGAAAGATAATAAAGCATCATCTTCATAAATATCCTGAAGGAAGAAAATGCCAGCCGACATCCATACGTTTAAACTTTAATGTAGGATTGTGCCAAAGAGAAATCTTAATAGAATCTGAAATACATGATGAAAAAGACGCATCAAAATCAGTAAGTATCAATTTCGTGGATGCAATGATGGGGAGGATTTAAAAAATTATTTGAATTGGATATGGACAAAAGTGATGGGAGAGGAAATGGTGATACTAATTTGCGTTCAATCATTAACCATTTAGGGGAATAGCTAAGGTCTGTGTAATTTAAGAAATTAATCAATAATATCTGGGGTAGGCACAGCAACAGTACCATTGTGTCTGTGTATAGCGTGAATTTGATTTCTATCTTTCTTGCTGCGGAGATAATTAGCTAAAAGTTTTCCTGACTTGTTAGCATTAAAAGCAAATTTAGCTTTCTGGTTAGCAATTTGAATACCAGCTCTTTTACTCAACATTGAATTATATTCGTATCTAAATTTTTGCAGTGTGGTTTAAAAAGCAAGATTTTGAGAAGATATAAACAATCATTCAAACTATGCAATCTGTTTTTCTAAGTGCAACAACTTGTTGTTAAACGTCTTATTTTTGTGGGCCATAATAGAAATAACAATCCCTCTTAAATAAGCTTTAAAAACATCCCATTTTATAATAGGGGAGGTAACATCATCAGGATTATGTAAAAAATATTCATGAATAGCTTTTAAAATTGTGTCTTTATGAATGTCTTCAAGGACAACATCTACATTCATACGCCAACGGGGATGAAAGGCAGAAAGATTACCAGTTTGTAAATGAAGCGAAATTATTGCGTGGTCCGAAATTTCAATGCTTCCAACAGCAGGTTAAGTTATAGACTTCACTAAGTCTCTAGACACCAATAAATAATCTAAACGTGAATGAGAATTATGGGGATTGGAGAAAAAGGTGAATTCTTTCTGGGTAGGGAAATGTAGTCTCCAGATATCAACTAACAAAGGGGTCGAGTACGATGGCGGAAGGACCGCCACCGCCAGCTATGCGGTGGCGGTCCTTCTGTACACCGACCGCGAGTTTCCCCCTGCCAAATTAGGATGGCGGGGGGAATCTCACCATGACCGTGGCGGTCGCAAAGACCGTCCGCCACGGAACTGCCACAGGCAATCCGGCCTGGCGGAGCGGTCTTCACCGGTAAAATGGCGGCGGTGCCTAGCAGGCACCGTCCGCCAAATTACGATGAAGGCTGGAGACAGCCTTTCCATGGCGGTGGAACCGCCATGGAAAGGCAGGCGGGGATTGGGTTTGGGGGCTCGTTGCGGGCCCCCCTTTTGTTGGGGGAGGCGAGGGTGCACTTGGGGGGTACCCATGGTACCCCCTACTTTTCACAACACTACGTGGCAGGCACTGTGTGGTGCCTGCCACGTAGTGCTGTGAAATGCACAACATGGCATTTTCGTATCGCGGCGGGTGTTGCTGTCAGCGGCGACCGCCACAATGTTAAGATGCAGGATCCGACCGCCACGGTGGCGGTCGCATCCTGATTCAGTGTGCGGGACTGCCACATGTATGGCGGACGGTCCCGGTTTACACCAGGATGGCGGATGGACTCCAGTCCATTCGCCATCCTAATGAGCCCCTTAGTGTTTTTAAATAATGTTCTGAGGGAGTGAAACGCTTTAGGAGGTGTAAATTTGGTCGAGGACAGTCTATCTAAAAGATGGTCACTAATCAAATTAAAGTCACCCCCCATATTTAAGGAAACCTTCCCAAGTTAAAGAATTTCAGAGGTAATACGAGACCAAAAATTAGGGTCATCTGCTGTTGGTCCATAAATATTAATTAAGTGCAGAATCGTATCACCAATTTTAACTTTGACTAAAAGAAATCTACCTTCAGAATCAGATTGTTTGTCTAAAATTTGTAGTTGAAGAGTTTTGGAAAAAAGAATAGCCACGTCATTCTTTTTACCTAGCGCAGGGGAGGAGATAATCTGGCCAACCCATTTCCTTTGCATGTATGTTAAGATGTTGTCATCAACGTGAGTTTCTTGTAATAAACAAATGACAGCTTTTTGTCTATGTAAATAATCTAAAATCTTTAATCTTTTAACTGGATGTCATAAACCTTTGACATTCGAGGAAACAACTTTATGAGTACTAGCCATAGACTATGAAGCAAAACAAGAAAGAGAAACAGAGAAAGAGTGGAAAAAATAGAATATACGAAAGAAGAATTATAAGAGACCAAAGAAGTAGCCATGGAACATAGAAGACATAAAGTAAAGAAACAAATGTATATACAAAATAGTGAAGAACATACATAAACATTAAAGAGACACACACATGCATATAAGATGAGAGCACAGAAGACAGGAGCGTGGTACACCCGTGCTTAGAAAAATATCATGATAATAACAGGAATAGCAATGACTTAAAATCTAAGGTATATACGCACTACCATACAGTTAGTAGAAAATAACATAATAATACTATCGAAACAACTTCAAGTTGAAGAATCATGTGTATCCATTGAGAGATGGGAATGGTTATCAAGAAAAGCTTGGAGGTCTTCTGGACGGTGAAAGGTTTTAGAGATGACGTCTTTCCAAATACACATGGTGGATGGATCGAAAAGACCATATTTGAAGCCAGACTTTCTCAGTCGTGGTCTCAGAGCTGCAAAGTCTTGCAACAGTCTCCTTAGCGAAATCTTGATGAATAAAAATCTTTGAGCCATTAACTAGAAGAGAAGGAATTTCTCTAGCTGCTTTCCTGATAAGGATGAGGTGGTGATGGCGCAGAACCTTAAAGATGACTTGCCTGGGTTTAGTTTGGCTTGGTTTACGGTGAGATGGAAAACGATGTGCTTTATCTATATCAAATTTTTCTGAGAACTTCAAATTCAATAAATTAGGCAGTAAATGTTCAAGGTATCGCCGGCAATCATTCCATTCTTTATCTTCAGGCAAATTAAAAATACGTAAGTTATATTGCCTATTTCTGTTTTCTAACTCCAGCAATCTAGTATTAATGAAGGAGATTTTTGTAACTATTGGTAATAGCTTATTAGTTTTGGTTATAACGTCATGCAGGTTGATCTCATTATCTGCAACCTTCATTGAAAGACTGGCCATATCTTTCCGCACATTCTTAATTTCCATGGCAATACTATCTGTACTTGATCTAACAGCCTTCAATTCCTCCAAAATAGTAATAAGGGAGGGCTCCGATGTATCTACCACTTTTGACTTAACAGGCGGTGGAGATACTGTTTGTTTGCGCTTATTTGTAGATGATTTGCTTTCCATACTCAAAGAGAATAAATAAATACTGGCAGAAATGTGAATAACAATGTAGAAAAGTAAATAGGTATGCCAAACCGGTGCAGCAGCTAAAACCAGCAGTAGGAGGATACCCAGGCCAAAGCCGCACCCTCTCTTGATACAAAACTTCGCCTCCCTGACAGGAACTTTGGAGCCAAGCTAAGTGAAGCCTTGGTGATGAAGAGACAGCAGCCAGAGGAGTCCAGAAATCGTCAGCAACGCCAAAAACACCAAGAAAAGCACTGCTTCATGAGCAGATAAGGGATTCTGATAGCAGGAATTAAGTAAAACCTGTAAGTTGGCTTTTAAAACCTCGTCAGTATGACGGGTGAGCCGGAGCTTCAGCGGCAAGCTGCCATTTTGAATCACGCGCTCGCGCGTCTCCAAAAAGTGGTCCTTTTAAAGGGAGTATTATTCGGACCTGAGGATTGATAGAGGTCTTTACTGAGATATGGATAGGTCCATTCTTTACTATATCTTTTTATGTCCTTTTGTAACTTTTCTGTTTTTTTATGTACATTGAACTGTTCAAATTCTTTTATTGTGGACGCAACCTTACCTAAGAGTGTCTTGGAGTTGGTTATAGTGGAGTCTTTACTTATTTTCTTTTCAAGAGTTTCTATTTCCTTTAAGAGTAGTTTAATGTGTTTGAGAGCTGTCTCTATGCTCAGAACCATCCAGGTCCATGAGCATTTGTTCACAGCGAAGCTAAAACCAACTTTGAACTCTTCGTCTTGTGTAAAAATTATGGGGATGTTTCTGATTTGTAGACCAGTAGGTATTATGTTAGCATTTAAACAATCAGTAAGTAATTTAGCGTGTAATTCAGTTCTGATTAACTTCTTTTTTAGTCTTTCTAGTTGGGTTAAGTCTGATTCAAAAGGTTGTTGAACAGAAGGGCCTCTGGTCCCTAACAGGGATGGGCCACTTGCTAGCTGAATATATTCATCTGTGTAAGAGGGGTTTCTGCCTCAGAGGCCAAAAGTAAAATGAAGTAAATAAATAATCTTACAAAACCACTTATAAAAAATGACCCAAAAACAGACAGATGTCTGCGCACAAAACTATTATATTGGTTGGGCGACCAGATATACCCTTGAGGGCTTGGGTAATGAAATATTTTGTCTAGTAAAGGTGCCTACAAGGGATTTTATTTCGCTGTATAGAAACAATACTTAACAATATCACTTATGAGTGCCCAGGTTCAGTGACAAAATATCGAGGTAAAAAATATAGAAGTAAAAAATATCGATGAAAAAATATAGATTGCAAAAATATCTACTCCCTCTACTTAAACAGGTAAGTACAAAAATATCGAGAAAGAAATATCGATGTAAAAATACAGTTGTACAGAATATTGAATTTTATATATATGTATAAAACAATAAATATTAAATATGTTAAATAATAAAATTAATATAAAAAATAAAGTATATTTAATATACATTAAAAATATAATAAATTAACTTAATTAAAAAAGTTAAACACACACATAATTATTCATATATATTTACTTTAAAACAATTAATAAACTATTAATTTTAATTTATTTTATAATTTTAAAATTATATAAAAATTTACAAATATATATATGTATATATGTACCAATAACATAAAATATAATTAAAAAAAACCATTTTATCATAAATTAAAACATTAAACTATTTAAAAATCTTCAAACTTACTATTCCCACTCCAGTGAGTGCAACAGTAGAGAAAGTGTTGGATAGCGGAGGGGTAATAATTACTATTCCCACTCCAGTAAGTGCACCAGTAGGGAAAGTGTTGGTTAGCGGAGGGGTAAAAATTACTAATCCAACAGCAGTCAGTGCAACAGTGGGGAAAGTGTTGGATAGCAGAGGGGTAAAATTACTATTCTCACTCCAGGGAGTGCAACAATAGGGAAAGTTTTGGATAGTGGCAGGATACAATGTACTATTCCCACTCCAATCAGTGTAACAGTAGGAAAAGTGTTGGATAGCTGAGGGGTAAAAATTACTATTCCCACACCAGTCAGTGCAACAGTAGGGAAATTGTTGGATAGCAGAGGTGTAAAAATTACTATTCCCACTCCAATAATTGTAAAAGTAGGGAAAGTGTAGGATAGCGGAGGGGTAAAAATTACTATTCCCACTCCAGTTAGTGCAACAGTAGGGAAAGTGTTGGATTGCAGAGGAGTAACAATTAATATTCTCATTCCAGTCAGTTCAAAATTTTAACAACAAAAATATTATAAAACAAAATAAATTAAAATATATAAATATGTTAAAAATGAAAATACAAATATATTTAATATTAAAAATAATAAAAACAACATTAGAATGTTAAATACATATGACAAAGACCTACAAATATTATATTAAATAAAACAAAAATTAATTTCCAAACAAATAAATATTTTTAATTAGAAATTATTTGGAAACAAAAACATTATTACATAAATTTACTTTTTTATTTCCTACCCTATAACACCACACAATTCACAACCCACATCTAAATCTAAAAAAGTACTTTCTTAATTAAAATAATTAATTACCAATTAAATAAATATTATTAATTAAAAACAAATTAAAACTCATAAAAATGATTTAACTTTCCACACTTTACCCCTCTAATCCCCACAACCCATAGCTAAAATTAAACTGTTAAAAATGAATTACACAATTAAAACCTATTTTCAATTAAAAACTAATAGTATTTAACAACTAATTATAAAATAAGTAAAATTAATTTACTCCCTACACTGTACCCATATAACAATAAAACCCACACACAAAAAATATAAACAAATACCGTAATTAAATATAAATTAATTAATTAATATTACTGATCAACTAATTTTTAATTAAACATAAATTACTTCCCACCCTTTACCCCTATAAACCCCACAACCCACACCTAAAACTAATTACACAAATTCCATATTCAATTCTCAATTAATTAATTAATATTAATTAACAACTAATTATTAATAAATTAAACATAAATTACTTCCCACCCTTTACCCCATAAACCCCACAACCCACACCTAAAACAAATCACACAATTACCATAATTAATTATCAATTAATTAATATTAATTAACAACTAATTTTTAATTAATTAAACATAAATTACTTCCCCCCCTTTACTCCTATAACCCGCACCTAAAATTAATTACGCAATTTCCAGAATTAATTTATCAAGTAATATAAATTAACTAATTAATAATTCATCAAAAACAAATTACTTCCCACCCTTTACCCCTATGCACCCCACAACCGCGACCTAAATTACATAATTACCATAATTAATTATCAATTAACATTAATTAACAACCAATTAATAATTTATTATAAATAAATTACTTCCCACAATTAACACTATAAAATCTAAATTTAATAAATAAAAAATAATCATTAATTTATTATAATTAAATTACTTCCCACCCTATTCCCCTATAAAACCAAAACCCACTGCGGAACAAAGAAAATACAAAATTTAATTAAAATAAAATTCATAGCTACTAAAAATTTAACTCATATTAAAAAACATAAACTATACTTATACAAGAAAAATACATCACATACATTTAAAATATAAACTAAAATACATAACACTAATTTAAAAAAATCGATATTGTAAACAGCTATATTTTTGCAAACACAAATAATGACTTCTATATTTTTAAAAACAATATTTCTTACCTTAAATATGATATTCTGGACCACGATATTCTTACTGTCGATATTTCTGAATCACGATATTTCCAGCTGGATATTTGTGTAAGTCGACATTTCCAACTCGATATTCTGTCTCAACACCGAGTGCCCAAAGTAGTGGCCCCAAACATATGAATTTAATAAATCATTTTGTGTAATCAGGAGTGAATAAATTAAAAATAAGTAAACAATGGGTGTATTCTTTTTTTGTAGAAATTTATAATCCAATAAATCAAAATAAAGGGTACAAAACAGTTAGCATTTTCTTGACTTAGCAATTTGGTGCCTGCAGCCTGTCTCTGGTCACATGACTGGGTGTAGTTGGCAGTTGGGCTTTGTGTATTCCTCCTTGACAGCCACCCATAATGAGAGCTTAAATGTGACTTGATGGGGCATCACTGGCAGGGTGGGGAAGAGGTGCTGGGTCTAGCCTCCTTTACACTTGAACAGCCTGCGCTCTGCCTCTACACAAAGAGCCTAACAACCCTGCTTTGTCACTTCAGCCAGTTTGAAGCCAGGCAGAGGAGGCAGGTAATTCCTTGCACTTCAAAACCACTGTCTAGAAGCTTCTCCTACCTTCCAGAACCAGGGCACCAGTGTATAAAGAAGAGACCTCAGGCACCATCTCATCAGTACACTTCTGGATACTCTGTCAGGAAGAAGGACTGCTGTGCTGTTACAAGGACTGCCACCCTGCTGCACAGGAGGAACTGCTGTGCTGACCTGCTACCATCTGCCCTCTTGCCTGGGGAAGAAGAACAGGACCTACAATCCATCTTGGACCCAGAGTGACTCAAAGGGCTAGTGTGCTGGCCTCCTGATCTGAGCCTCAGGGACATAAAAGGTTACCCAACAGCTCTTGGACTCGACTTCAGTCAGTTCCTGACCGCCAAGTGGTGCCCATCAGGTCCTGGACTCTTGGTGTGGCTGAGTGGGCTCTAAAATCAAACTTTTGGGCTCTTCACAACTATGGATGGGCCCACTTGCACTGGAACCATGCCTCGCACACAGAAAATCAGCGCGAGCCGCGCCTGTCTTTTCACATAGCAAGCATTGATCACCGTGGAGGACAGCCAACGCGAGGCTCCAGACTGCCCATCCTCATTGCCTCCTTGCGCCAACCCGGCCACCACCAGCGATGCTCTCCTTGCTCCCTGCGGCCCTCTTCAATGCGAACGGGCTCTTGGTCCAAAACTTGACCGCGTAAACCATCGCCAGGACTAATCTGGGGCTATATCCAACTCAGCAGGACTAATCTGGGACTATATCCAACTTGCGCTCCATCGCGTCTGCCTGAACTTTTGACTTTGACCCAGTACACTGCAGCCAGATAGCTGCTGTTGGTGCTTTATGCTATTAGGTGCTATTTTTAATTTTATTCTTTAAAAATAACATCGGTTCTACTGATTGGTTTTTGTCATTTTGATCTTGTTTTACTTATTAAACTAAGCTCTATTTTTCTAACCTAGTGTGGGATCTTTTTGTGTAGTGTTTTCACAGTTTTAGTGTTTAAAGTGTTGCACAAATACTTTACACACTGCCTCTACGTTTAGCCTGACTGCTCTCTGTCAAGCTACCAGGGGGTTAAGCACAGGTTGACTTGAGGTTTGGTTGTGCCTTACCCTGACTTGTGGTTGCTGTGTGACCAGGGCTCACACCCCAGTCAACTAGTAACCCAATTTCTAACAGTTAAGTACAGGATAAAGTCACAGGGCAGCAACTGCCAATGCTCATCCTCGCTTGCCAGGGGCGTAACACAGGCCCCCGCAGCCCCCGCGGTGCGGGGGAGCCCTGAGCTGCATGGGGCCCCCTCAGCACAGCACTCAGGCCTGAGAGCTCCGGATTAAATCAGCAGCGGGGGGCCCCTCCGTGTACCTTGCAGGGGGACCCCTCAACCTTCGTTACGCCACTTTCACTTGCCAGCCCTTCCACACATCTTGGATCACCGAAATGTCAATGTAAGTATTTGGTGAAAGTTATTTAGTGCTATTTCACTAAAAAGTCGCAAGAAGTTACATAGAGGCTAGAAGCAGATTACATTATTCATAGGCACCCAGTGGAGATCCCACATGTCAACAGGGTGTACTCACAAACGCAAGGTTGCTTTTACATCTCAGCTACTGCACTGGGCTACAATAGGGGCTACAACGTTTTTAACATGTATTTATTTGTTTTTTAAATATATATAGCAGTCTGAAAACTGATAATAAAATAATGTAGTGCTGGGTGATTCATGCACAAGAAGTCAAATAGTAAATTGTAATTTGCTTGCCTTCTGCACGCTGTGAATAGTGCTTATTTCTGGAGTTCAGAGTTTTAAGGCAAGTGTTACATATATCTATCACCTGAAGAGGAAACATGTTTATGGTGTATGGAAAATAGCAAGCAAATTGCTGCTATGCAGGCCTGTCAAATTCAAATGTCATTTAAGATCAAATGTGACAGTGAAAAAGGATTACAGTGGTTTATATTTCTGCAAGTTTCGACCTCGAGTGTAGAGTTTCTTCAAATACTAGGTTTTAGTTCTGTAATCCAATAGGCACCTTTACGCTTTGGCCTACATTTTAGAATAAATAGGTGTTATTTTAGATTCTTCTGTATTGCCCGCGGCCTCTACGGTGTCAAAATGTAGCAATAATGCATGATGTTCCTTAAAGAAAAAAAAGTCCATCCATTCGCTTTAATTACATTTTCTGCGCTGGTTATTGTCTGCTGTGCCTGCGAAGAATGTTTGTAGCCATAAAAAACCATTATCTGCCACAATAACAGATAAGGAGAGCATGGCTGGGGGCAGAAATGCCAGGGTGAAAGATTGTACCGCAGTTCAGAGCTGAATTTATAACTCACCCCGGGGCAAACGTCAGCCTGATCACAAGCTCTGACAACGGATCCTGCAAAGCAAACGCGCAGCCTTCTCCCCTGCACAGTTGCTCTTTTCATAAAGGTGAAAAGTGTTCAGAAGTATTGTCGCCAATCCTGGCAAACGCAGATACACCACGCGCCATGAGGTTTTAATCCACGCATTTGAATTATGAGTTTCATCAAAAAGTGCAACCATCTGTTTCTGGGTACCAGCAGAAATCTGCAGGTGTGCATACTAGGAAATCGATTTTTTTTCTGAGATGGAGAAAGTTCATTGAAATGAATTAACTGGGATGGGTGATTAACAATTTGGCATGTGTTTACTGAGAATTTGTATGTCAGAATATAGATTACAGAATATCGACTACTGCTATGTAGTCAAGGTAAGTGTATACGGGTAAGTACTGATAAATTAGTCTTAGCTAAATACTGATTTATTATTCCTAAGTCTTTATCTGCTTACCTTGACGATATATATATATATATATATTCACTGAAAAAACCATAGGTTTTAGGGACAGTTATAGTTAGTTGGACATTTCACTCGTACAAAACCATAGAAATTCCCCCGTTATAGTTAGTTCAGCTAACTATAACTCGTGCCCCCGCAATGCACTGCTGATGACGTCACATATTACATCACTCATGACATGGTCAGTGACATCACTGATGACATCTCAAATGACATCACTGATGACATCATCCAGTGACTGTGTGTTTCTGTAAAGTTTAAATATGTTTAATATATATAGGGAAAGGCGTAATGAAGAATGAGTGGGTGTATAAGTGTCTGAATGGATGATTTAGTACGTGAGTGACTGACTCTACAAGTGAGTGATTAAATGTATCTTACTGAATGCATGGGTTAGTGACTAAACTGTGTGAATGTCTGTATCCGTCTGTCTGTTGGTTTGTAAGTGGCTGCATGGCTTTCTGAATAGCTACATGAGTGTCTACATGGGTTATTGATTGATTGAGTATCTGTATGGGTGCCTGAGTGTTTGTGTGGGTGGGGTGTGTGTGACTCTGTGCATAGATGTGTGAGTTGGTGATTCACTGGGTGCATGGTTTCAAGAGTGCATCTGTGATGGACTGTATGGGTGGGTGAGTGTGTGTATGGGTGTGTTAGTGATTGAATGTATATCTCAGTGGTACATGTGTGAGTAACTACATATGTGAAAGGCAGTATATATGTGTGTTGGAGTATATAAATGGCTATAAGTGAGAGTGTGTGATTGTGAGAGTGGCTGTATGGATGAGTGTGTACTTGTATCAGTGATTGTATAAGAGTGTAAGAATGTGCTAGTATTTGTATGAGTAAGTGAGCTGGTGTGTGTATAACTGTATAGGTGAGTAAATGGGTGTGTGATTAAGTTTTTTGCATGACTGACTAGGTGTGTGAGTACCTCTATGGATGAGTGGCGGTGTGTGAGTGTTTATATATGTGTATGAGTGCATATGATAGTCCTGTACTGAGTGACTAAGTATGAGTGACTGTACGGGTGAGTGAGTGGATGTGTGTGTAGACCTAAGAATCAGTGAGTGGGTATGTAGTTTTTGGTGTTGGAGTGTCTATGGTTTTGAGAATGGCAGTCTGTAATTTAGAGTGGGTGTATCAAAAGTTATATTAGGGTGTGAGAAGATGCATGAAATTATCACATGGATGATGTCATCAGTGATGTCATTTGAGATGTCATCAGTAATGTCATCAGTGATGTCACTGACCATGTCATGAGTGATGTAATATGTGACGTCATCAGCAGTGCATTGCGGAGCGCGAGTTATAGTTAGCTGAACTAACTATAACGGGGGAATTTCTATGGTTTTGTACGAGTGAAATGTCCAACTAACTATAACTGTCCCTAAAACCTATGGTTTTTCAGTGAATTTCAAAGGTTTTTTAAATGCTAATTTCTAACTATAACGTGTCTGAAACCTATGGTTTTTTCAGTGAATTTCAAAGGTTTTTTAAATGCTAATTTCTAACTATAACGTGCCTGAAACCTATGATTTTTAAGTGAATTTCAAAGGTTTTTTAAATGCTAGTTTCTAACTATGCCTACAGAGGTAGGACATGTGAAGAAAGAAGAAAAACACACAGAAAGAAGCAAAAGATGTGCAGAAAGAACCAACAGAGGAGCAGAAAGAGGCCTTGTTGCAAAATCATCCTGTGCCCACAACTTTTTCAGACGGGTACTGGTGGTAACTGACTCTGACTAACCAGAGCCAGTGCTATGCTAAAAGACACTTAGAATACAGTGAAAACACCTACATACACTAGGGAACAATATGCGTTGGGGTACCCCTGTGATTAGCATGACCTCCTCTGCAAGTCCCTAGTACATAATAGGGCAGGGGATTAAAACTACCTCTTAAAACGCGCTACAGGGCGCGCTTGCACAGTGGTGAAGGGAGGGGGCCTGAGGTGACATGTGTGCAAACGCACTCCGTGGCGCGTTTTAAGCTGCGGGATTAAGTCCCCTTGAATTCTGAGGGTCCCTGGGGCCCAACTAGCCCTCCAGGTACCTACAGTTAGGACCACAGAGCTGAGTTGCAGAGAGGCGTTCCCGAGGCCACGCACCTTTTTTCACCTCTCTGCAACGCAACTCTGTTGTGCTTACTGAAGGTACCTGGTGGGCTAGTTGGCCCCCAGGGTCCCTCAGGATTCAAAGGGAATTAATTCCCCAACTTAAAACGCACCACAGGGCGTGTTTGCGCACATGTCACCTGAGGCCCCGCCCCCTCCCTTCACCACTGTGCAAACGCGCCCCGTGGTGCGTTTTAAGTTGGGGGATTTGGTCAGCTTGAATCCTGAGGGTCCCTGGGGCCCAACTAGCCCATTAGGTACTTCCAATAAGCACCACAGGCCTGCGTTGCAACGCCTGTAACAAATTGTGCAGTTGTGTTTAGGTAGTGAAGAGGGTCGTGCTGGGGGTAGTGTTTTAGGGTTTAGGGTAGTGCAGTGGTGTTTGTGTAGTGTAGGGGGTCATGCTGGGGGTAGATTTAGGGTTTAGGGTAGTGCAGTGGTGTTTGGGTAGTGTAGGGAGTCGTGCTGGGGGAGTGTTTTAGGGTTTAGGTGTAGTGCAGTGGTGTTTGGGTAGAGTAGGGGGTCGTGCTGGGGGTAGTGTTTTAGCGTTTAGGGTAGTGCAGTGGTGTTTGGGTAGTGTAGGGGTCGTGCTGGGGGTAGTGATTTAGGGTAGTGCAGTGGTGTTTGGGTAGTGTAGGGGTACTGCTGGGGGTAGTGTTTTAGGGTTTAGGTTAGTGCAGTGGTATTTGGGTAGGGTAGGGGTACTGCTGGGGGTAGTGTTTTAGGGTTTAGGGTAGTGCAGTGGTGTTTGTGTAGTGTAGGGGGTAGTGTTTTAGGGTTTAGGGTAGTGCAGTGGTGTTTGTGTAGTGTAGGAGGTCGTGTTTTAGGGTTTAGGGTAGTGCAGTGGTCTTTGGGTAGTGTAGGGAGTCATGCGGGGGTAGTGTTTTAGGGTTTAGGGTAGTGTAGGGGGTCATGCGGGGGTAGTGTTTTAGGGATTAGGGTAGTGCATTGGTGTTTGGGTAGTGTAGGGGTCATGCGGGGGTAGTGTTTTAGGGTTTAGGGCAGTGCAGTGGTGTTTGGGTAGTGTAGGGGGTCGTGCTGGGGGAGTGTTTTAGGGTTTAGGGCAGTGCAGTGGTGTTCGGGTAGTGTAGGGGGTCATGGTGGGGGAGTGTTTTAGGGTTTAGGGCAGTGCAGTGGTGTTCGGGTAGTGTAGGGGGTCGTGCTGGGGGAGTGTTTGAGGGTTTAGGGCAGTGCAGTCGTGTTCGGGTAGTGTAGGGGGTTGTGCTGGGGGTAGTATTTTAGGGTTTAGGGTAGTGCAGTGGTGTTCGGGTAGTGTAGGGGTAGTGCTGGGGGTAGTGTTCTAGGGTTTAGGGCAGTACAGTGGTGTTTGGGCAGTGTAGGGGGTAATGCTGGGGGTGGTGTTTTAGGGTTTAGGGCAGTGCAGTGGTGTTCGGGCAGTGTAGGGGGTCGTGCTGGGGTGGTGTTTCAGGGTTTAGGGCAGTGCAGTGGTGTTCGGGCAGTGTAGGGGTGGTGTTTCAGGGTTTAGGGCAGTGCAGTGGTGTTCGGGCAGTGTAGGGGGTCGTGCAGGGGTGGTGTTTCAGGGTTTAGGGCAGTGGTGTTCGGGCAGTGTAGGGGGTCGTGCTGGGGGTGGTGTTTCAGGGTTTGGGGCAGTGCAGTGGTGTTCGAGCAGTAAAGGGGGTCGTGCTGGGGTGGTGTTTCAGGGTTTAGGGCAGTGCAGTGGTGTTCGGGCAGTGTAGGGGGCGGTGCAGGGGTGGTGTTTCAGGGTTTAGGGCAGTGCAGTGGTGTTCGGGCAGTGTAGGGGTGCTGCAGGGGGTGGTGTTTCAGGGTTTAGGGCAGTGCAGTGGTGTTCGGGCAGTGTAGGGGGTCATGCAGGGGTGGTGTTTCAGGGTTTAGGGCAGTACAGTGGTGTTCGGGCAGTGTAGGGGGTCGTGCTGGGGCTGGTGTTTCAGGGTTTAGGGCAGTGCAGTGGTGTTCGGGCAGTGTATGGGGTTGTGCTGTGGCTGGTGTTTCAGGGTTTAGGGCAGTGCAGTGGTGTTCAGGCAGTGTAGGTGGTCGTGCTGGGGCTGGTGTTTCAGGGTTTAGGGCAGTGCAGTGGTGTTCGGGCAGTGTAGGGGTCCTGCTGGGGCTGGTGTTTCAGGGTTTAGGGCAGTGCAGTGGTGTTCAGGCAGTGGAGGGGTCTTGCTGGGGCTGGTGTTTCAGAGTCTAGGGCAGTGCAGTGGTGTTCGGGCAGTGTAGGGGTCTTGCTGGGGCTAGTGTTTCAGGATTTAGGGCAGAGCAATGGTGTTCAGGCAGTGTAGGGGGTTTTGCTGGAGGTGGTGTTTCAGGGTTTAGGGCAGTGCAGTGGTGTTCGTGCAGTGTAGGGGGTGGTGTTTCAGGGTTTAGGGCAGTGGTGTTCAGGCAGTGTAGGGGGTCTTGCTGGGGGTGATGTTTCAGGGTTTAGGGCAGTGCAGTGGTGTTTAGGCAGTGTAGGGGGTCGTGCTGGGGGTGGTGTTTCAGGGTTTAGGGCAGTGCAGTGGTGTTCCGGCAGTGTAGGAGGTCGTGCAGGGGTGGTGTTTCAGGGTTTAGGGCAGTGCAGTGGTGTTCGGGCAGTGTAGGGGGTCATGCTGGGGGTGGTGTTTCAGGGTTTAGGGCAGTGCAGTGGTGTTCGGACAGTGTAGGGTGTCGTGCTGAGGGGTGGTGTTTCAGGGTTTAGGGCAGTGCAGTGGTGTTTGGGCAGTGTAGGGGGTCGTGCAGGGGTGGTGTTTCAGGGTTTAGGGCAGTGCAGTGGTGTTGGGGCAGTGTAGGGGGTCGTGCAGGGGGTGGTGTTTCAGGGTTTAGGGCAGTGCAGTGGTGTTCGGCCAGTGTAGGTGGTCTTGCTGGGGGTGGTGTTTCAGGCTTTAGTGCAGTGGTGTTCGGGCAGTGTAGGGGGTGTTGCTGGGGGTGGTGTTTCAGGGTTTAGGGCAGTGCAGTGGTGTTCGGGCAGTGTAGGGGGTCTTGCTGGGGCTGGTGTTTCAGGGTTTAGGGCAGTGCAGTGGTTTTCGGGCAGTGTAGGCGGTCGTGCTGGGGCTGGTGTTTCAGGGTTTAGGGCAGTGCAGTGGTGTTCGGGCAGTGTACGGGGTTGTGCTGGGGCTGGTGTTTCAGGGTTTAGGGCAGTGCAGTGGTGTTCGGGCAGTGTAGGGGGTCGTGCTGGGGGTGGTGTTTCAGGGTTTAGGGCAGTGCAGTGGTGTTCGGGCAGTGTAGGGGGTCGTGCTGGGGCTGGTGTTTCATGGTTTAGGGCAGTGCAGTGGTGTTCGGGCAGTGTAGGGGTCGTGCTGGGGGTGGTGTTTCAGGGTTTAGGGCAGTGCAGTGGTGTTCGGGCAGTGTAGGGGGTCATGCTGAGGGTGGTGTTTCAGGGTTTAGGGCAGTGCAGTGGTGTACGGGCAGTGTAGGGGGTCTTGCTGGGGGTGGTGTTTCAGGGTTTAGGGCAGTGGTGTTCGGGCAGTGTAGGGGGTCTTGCTGGGAGTAGTGTTTCGGGGTTTAGGGCAGTGCAGTGGTGTTCGTGCAGTGTAGGGGGTCGTGCTGGGGGTGGTGTTTCAGGGTTTAGGGCAGTGCACTAGTGTTCGGGCAGTGTAGGGGATCGTGCAGGGGGTGGTGTTTCAGGGTTTAGGGCAGTGCAGTGGTGTTCGGGCAGTGTAGGGGGTCGAGCTGGGGGTGGTGTTTCAGGGTTTAGGAAAGTGCAGTGGTGTTCGGGCAGTGTAGGGGGTCGTGCAGGGGGTGGTGTTTCAGGGTTTAGGGCAGTGCAGTGGTGTTCGGGCAGTGTAGGGGTCGTGCTGGGGCTGGTGTTTCAGGGTTTAGGGCAGTGCAGTGGTGTTCGGGCAGTGTAGGGGGTCTTGCTGGGGGTGGTGTTTCAGGGTTTAGGGCAGTGGTGTTCGGGCAGTGTAGGGGGTCTTGCAGGGGGTGGTGTTTCAGGGTTTAGGGCAGTGCAGTGGTGTTCGGGCAGTGTAGGGGGTCTTGCTGGGGGTAGTGTTTCAAGGTTTAGGGCAGTGCAGTGGTGTTCGTGCAGTGTAGGGGGTCGTGCTGGGGATGGTGTATCAGGGTTTAGGGCAATGCAGTAGTGTTCGGGCAGTGTAGGGGGTCGTGCAGGGGGTGGTGTTTCAGGGTTTAGGGCAGTGAAGTGGTGTTCGGGCAGTGTAGGGGGTCGTGCTGGGGGTGGTGTTTCAGGGTTTAGGGCAGTGCAGTGGTGTTCGGGCAGTGTAGGGGGTCGTGCTGGGGGTGGTGTTTCAGGGTTTAGGGCAGTGGTGTTCGGGCAGTGTAGGAGGTCTTGCTGGGGGTGATGTTTCAGGGTTTAGGGCAGTGCAGTGGTGTTTGGGCAGTGTAGGGGGTCATGCTGGGGCTAGTGTTTCAGGATTTAGGGCAGAGCAATGGTGTTCAGGCAGTGTAGGGGGTTTTGCTGGAGGTGGTGTTTCAGGGTTTAGGGCAGTGCAGTGGTGTTCGTGCAGTGTAGGGGGTGGTGTTTCAGGGTTTAGGGCAGTGGTGTTCAGGCAGTGTAGGGGGTCTTGCTTGGGCTGGTGTTTCAGGGTTTAGGGCAGTGCAGTGGTGTTCGGGCAGTGTAGGGGGTCGTGCTGGGGGTGGTGTTTCAGGGTTTAGGGCAGTGAGGTGGTGTTTGGCCAGTGTAGGGGTCATGCTGGGGCTAGTGTTTCAGGATTTAGGGCAGAGCAATGGTGTTCAGGCAGTGTAGGGGGTTTTGCTGGAGGTGGTGTTTCAGGGTTTAGGGCAGTGCAGTGGTGTTCGGGCAGTGTAGGGGGTCGTGCTGGGGGTGGTGTTTCAGGGTTTAGGGCAGTGCAGTGGTGTTCGGGCAGTGTAGGGTGTCGTGCTGGGGGGTGGTGTTTCAGGGTTTAGGGCAGTGCAGTGGTGTTCGGGCAGTGTAGGGGGTCGTGCAGGGGGTGGTGTTTCAGGGTTTAGGGCAGTGCAGTGGTGTTTGGGCAGTGTAGGGGGTCGTGCAGGGGGTGGTGTTTCAAGGTTTAGGGCAGTGCAGTGGTGTTCGGCCAGTGTAGGTGGTCTTGCTGGGGGTGGTGTTTCAGGCTTTAGTGCAGTGGTGTTTGGGCAGTGTAGGGGGTCTTGCTGGGGGTGGTGTTTCAGGGTTTAGGGCAGTGCAGTTGTGTTCGGGCAGTGTAGGGGGTCTTGCTGGGGCTGGTGTTTCAGGGTTTAGGGCAGTGCAGTGGTTTTCGGGCAGTGTAGGCGGTCGTGCTGGGGCTGGTGTTTCAGGGTTTAGGGCAGTGCAGTGGTGTTCGGGCAGTGTACGGGGTTGTGCTGGGGCTGGTGTTTCAGGGTTTAGGGCAGTGCAGTGGTGTTCGGGCAGTGTAGGGGGTCGTGCTGGGGTGGTGTTTCAGGGTTTAGGGCAGTGCAGTGGTGTTCGGGCAGTGTAGGGGGTCGTGCTGGGGCTGGTGTTTCATGGTTTAGGGCAGTGCAGTGGTGTTCGGGCAGTGTACGGGGTTGTGCTGGGGCTGGTGTTTCAGGGTTTAGGGCAGTGCAGTGGTGTTCGGGCAGTGTAGGGGGTCGTGCTGGGGGTGGTGTTTCAGGGTTTAGGGCAGTGCAGTGGTGTTCGGGCAGTGTAGGGGGTCGTGCTGGGGCTGGTGTTTCATGGTTTAGGGCAGTGCAGTGGTGTTCGGGTAGTGTAGGGGGTCGTGCTGGGGGTGGTGTTTCAGGGTTTAGGGCAGTGCAGTGGTGTTCGGGCAGTGTAGGGGGTCATGCTGGGGGTGGTGTTTCAGGGTTTAGGGCAGTGCAGTGGTGTACGGGCAGTGTAGGGGGTCTTGCTGGGGGTGGTGTTTCAGGGTTTAGGGCAGTGGTGTTCGGGCAGTGTAGGGGGTCTTGCTGGGGGTAGTGTTTCGGGGTTTAGGGCAGTGCAGTGGTGTTCGGGCAGTGTAGGGGGTCGTGCTGGGGGTGGTGTTTCAGGGTTTAGGGCAGTGCAGTGGTGTTCGGGCAGTGTAGGGGGTCGTGCTGGGGCTGGTGTTTCAGGGTTTAGGGCAGTGCAGTGGTGTTCGGGCAGTGTAGGGGGTCTTGCTGGGGGTGGTGTTTCAGGGTTTAGGGCAGTGGAGTTCGGGCAGTGTAGGGGGTCTTGCTGGGGGTGGTGTTTCAGGGTTTAGGGCAGTGCAGTGGTGTTCGGGCAATGTAGGGGGTCTTGCTGGGGGTAGTGTTTCAGGGTTTAGGGCAGTGCAGTGGTGTTCGTGCAGTGTAGGGGGTCGTGCTGGGGATGGTGTTTCAGGGTTTAGGGCAGTGCAGTAGTGTTCGGGCAGTGTAGGGGGTCGTGCAGGGGGTGGTGTTTCAGGGTTTAGGGCAGTGCAGTGGTGTTCGGGCAGTGTAGGGGGTCATGCTGGGGGTGGTGTTTCAGGGTTTAGGGCAATGCAGTGGTGTTCGGGCAGTGTAGGGGTCGTGCTGGGGGTGGTGTTTCAGGGTTTAGGGCAGTGGTGTTCGGGCAGTGTAGGAGGTCTTGCTGGGGGTGATGTTTCAGGGTTTAGGGCAGTGCAGTGGTGTTCGGGCAGTGTAGGAGGTCTTGCTGGGGGTAGTGTTTCAGGGTTTAGGGCAGTGCAGTGGTGTTCGGGCAGTGTAGGGGTCATGCTGGGGGTGGTGTTTCAGGGTTTAGGGCAGTGCAGTGGTGTTCGGGCAGTGTAGGGGGTCGTGAAGGGGGTGGTGTTTCAGGGTTTAGGGCAGTTCAGTGGTGTTCGGGCAGTGTAGGGGTCGTGCTAGGGTATGTGTTTCAGGGCTTAGGGCAGTGCAGTGGTGTTCGGGCAGTGTAGGGGTCGTGCTGGGGGTAGTGTTTTAGGGTTTAAGGTAGTGCAGTGGTGTTTGTGTAGTGTAGGGGGTCGTGCTGGGGGCAGTGTTTTAGGGTTTAGGGTAGTGCAGTGGTGCTTGTGTAGTGTAGGGGGTCGTGCTGGGGGTAGTGTTTTAGGGTTTAGGGTAGTGCAGTGGTGTTTGTGTAGTGTAGGGGGTCATGGTTTAGGGTAGTGCATTGGTGTTTGGGTACTGTAGGGGGTCGTGCTGGGGGTAGTGTTTTAGGATTTAGGTTAGTGCAGTGGTGTTGGGGTAGTGTTTTAGGGTTTAGGGTAGTGCAGTGGTGTTTGTGTAGTGTAGGGGGTCATGCTGGGGGTAGTGTTTTAGGGTTTAGGATAGTGCAGTGGTGCTTGTGTAGTGTAGGGGGTCGTGCTGGGGTAGTGTTTTAGTGTTTAGGGTAGTGCAGTGGTGTTTTTGTAGTGTAGGGGGTCATGTTTTAAGATGCAACGCTCCAATACCTGACCAGTCTGCACTACATAAAACTGCAAAAAACTAAAAATAAAAAGTGTTTTGCACACTTTTGTCATTGGGCTATATGTGGGCTACATCTGGGTAATATTTGTGCTACATTTGGGCTCTTTTTTCACTGGTGGCCATCTTGGAAGACTTCTTTGTTATGAAGTTTCCTAATTTCCTCATTTACTGCAGTCTCCTCAGTAGGAAATGCTTTCAGTTTTTTACTTTGATTCCATCAAGAAGGCATTCAGATGTGTCACACATTTGCCATAAATTCAGAATGTTATTACTCTAGTTGTTCATTAGATCACTGTAGTAAAGCTACTGCTCACCAAGGAGTTAACTGGAAGTCTACTGCTGGTATTGAAAGTGATTGTTTCAGTCTGCATGTCAGAATTTTCTAATGAAATAGAAGAGGATTTGAGATCTCACTTAAAACATGCACTAAATTTTCTTTTTGCAGCACTAACCATAATTTCTATGGCAAAATGAACCCCCTCATTTTGTTCCCTTTTCAATTAAATGTTTTAAGTGTTACCAGTTTATTCCAATCAAGATGGCTTCAGGTGTGCCATACTTTTGTCATAAGTAAGGCTGTTAGCACTCTAGTTGTTCTTTAGAACACTCTGGAAAGCTGCAGTAGAACACAAAGGCATCAACTGACAGGCTGCTCCTGTTGAAATATAACAGGAAGATATTTGAGATCTCACTTAAAACATGTCCTAATTTTTCTTTCTACAGCACTAACCATAATTTCTATGGCAAAATGAACCCCCTCATTTTGTTCCTTTTTAAATTAAATGTTTTAAGTGTTACCAGTTTATTCCAATCAAGATGGCTTCAGGTGTGCCATACTTTTGTCATAAGTAAGACTGTTAGCGCTCTAGTTGTTCTTTAGAACACTCTGGGAAGCTGCAGTAGAACACAAAGGCATCAACTGACAGGCTGCTCCTGTTGAAATATAACAGGAAGATATTTGAGATCACACTTGAAACATGTCCTAATTTTTCTTTCCAGAGCACTAACCATAATTTCTATGACAAGATGAACCCCATCATTTTCTTCCTTTTTAAATTAAATGTTTTAAGTGTTACCAGTTTATTCCAATCAAGATGGCTTCAGGTGTGCCATACTTTTGTCATAAGTAAGGCTGTTAGCACTCTAGTTGTTCTTTAGAACACTCTGGGAAGCTGCAGTAGAACACAAAGGAATCAACTGACAGTCTCTGCCCTTGTTGGATGTACATGTTTTACTGAGAATGTCAGACTTCATTCTCACATGACTGAGAAAGATAATGTGAATTTATAGAAAATATGCTCTCATTTTAGCTTCTGGGGCACCTTCCAAAACTGTATGGGACAAGCATGTGAAAATAGTTTTCTCTCAAACATGATTCATGATATCCCAGCAGAAGGTTTTTCACAGGGTAAAATCACCTTAGAACACACCACAATTCCTGAAATTAGTATGGTACCATCAACAAATGAATTCTAATGTAACTAAAGTCTGTTATCACCCTTTATAGTTCTCCTTTTATTAACCCTCAAAATCTTCGATTCACTACAATGCATTTCAATGGGGTACTATCATTTATATTGGTCCCAAGATGGCTGCCAGCAATTCCAGGATGAAGTGCTGACAGCCAATCAGATCTCACGATGACATGTGTGGTTAGGCTCCGCCCATATATATATGTGTTTTTACTTTCGATTTTCTCAGCAACTAGTGAACGGATTTACACCATTTAACAAAAAGGGTTCTTTTTGAACCAAGAACTACCTCTTTGCCAAATTTGGTGTAATTCCGTTCAGCAGTTCGGGCTGTAGCCTTGCATAAAGTTTCCTATGGGAAATTGATTTTTTGACTCTTATTTTTTTAATTTCTACGCAACTACTGAACGGATTTACACCATTTAACAAAAAGGGTTCTTTCTGAACCAAGAACTACCTCTTTGCCAAATTTGGTGTAATTCCGTTCAGCAGTTCGGGCTGTAGCCGTGTCTAAAGTTTCCTATGGGAAAATGAATGGGGAAAACACGTTTTGGGACCCCCCTTTTTTCTCGGCCCCCGCTTGACGAATCACCCTGAGATGTTCAGGGTAGGAGCGGACCGGAGCGGGCCATAAAGTTTGAAAATTTCGCGAAGATTCGTCAACCGACGCAAGAGTTATTTCAAATAGAATGTCGCGGATTTCCTATGGAAAATAGGTCCTAACTATAACTATCTACTGGCGACCGCCAGTAGATAATATAAATATATATATATATATATATATATATATATATATATATATATATATATATTCACTGAAAAAACCATAGGTTTCAGGCACGTTATAGTTAGAAATTAGCATTTAAAAACCTTAGAAATTCACTGAAAAACCATAAGGTTTTAGGGACAGTTATAGTTAGTTGGACATTGCACTCGTACAAAACCCGTGAAATTCCCCCGTTATAGTTAGTTCAGGTAACTATAACTCGCGCCCCGCAATGCACTGCTGATGACGTCACATATTACATCACTCATGACATGGTCAGTGACATCACTGATGACATCACTGATGACATCTCAAATGACATCACTGATGACATCATCCAGTGACTGTGTGTTTCTGTAAAGTTTAAATATTTTTAATATATATAGGGAAAGGCGTATTGAAGAATGAGTGGGTGTATAAGTGTCTGTATGGATGATTTAGTAGGTGCGTGACTAACTCGATAAGTGAGTGATTAAACGTATCTTACTGAATGCATGGGTTAGTGACTAAACTGGGTGAATGTCTGTATCCGTCTGTCTGTTGCTGTGTAAGTGGTGCATGGGTTTGTGAATAGCTACATGAGTGTCTATATGAGTTATTGATTGGTTGTCTGAGTATCTGTATGGGTGCCTGAGTGTTTGTGTGGGTGGGGTGTGTGCGACTCTGTGCATAGATGTGTGAGTGGGTGATTCACTGGGTGGATGGTTTCAAGAGTGCATCTGTGATAGACTGTATGGGTGGGTAAGTGTGTGTAAGAGTGTGTTGGTGAGTGAATGTATGTCCCAGTGGTACATGTGTGAGTAACTACATATGTGAAAGGCAGTATATATGTGTGTTGGAGTATATAAATAGCTATAAGCGAGAGTGTGTGATTGTGAGAGTGACTGTATGGATGAGTGTGTGCTTGTATCATTTATTGTATAAGAGCGTAAGAATGTGCTAGTATTTGTATGAGTAAGTGAGCTGGTGTGTGTATAACTGTATAGGTGAGTAAATGGCAGTGTGTTTAATTATTTGCATGACTGACTAGGTGTGTGAGTACCTCTATGGATGAGTGGCGGTGTTTGAGTGTCTATATAGGAGTATGAGTGCATATGATAGTCCTGTACTGAGTGACCATAAGTATGAGTGACTGTACGGGTGAGTGAGTGGATTTGTGTGTGTAGACCTAAGAATCAGTGAGTGGGTATGTAGTTATTGGTCTTGGAGTGTCTATGGTTTTGAGAATGGCAGTCTGTAATTTAGAGTGGGTGTATCAAAGGTTATATTAGGGTGTGAGGAGGTGCATTAAATTCTCACATGGATGATGTCATCAGTGATGTCATTTGAGATGTCATCAGTGATGTCATCAGTGATGTCACTGACCATGTCATGAGTGATGTAATATGTGACGTCATCAGCAGTGCATTGCGGGGACGCGAGTTATAGTTACCTGAACTAACTATAACGGGGAATTTCACGGGTTTTGTACGAGTGCAATGTCCAACTAACTATAACTGTCCCTAAAACCTTATGGTTTTTTCAGTGAATTTCTAAGGTTTTTTAAATGCTAATTTCTAACTATAACGTGCCTGAAACCTATGGTTTTTTCAGTGAATTTCAAAGGTTTTTTAAATGCTAATTCCTAACTATAACGTGTCTGAAACCTATGGTTTTTTCAGTGAATTTCAAAGGTTTTGTAAATGACAATTTTTAAATGTATTAATTGTTATATTTATTTTTTTGATACTGATTTACAACATTTTTTTAAACTATTTATTTTTAGATATTTTATTTTTTAAATTACATTGTAATTACATTATACATTACATTACAAAATATACTTTCTCAGAATGAATTACTTTAGTTTAAATACTTTGCAAATAGGCAATAGACTTAAGAACAGTAGTTACAGTTGTTGCAATGGGCAACACAATTTCAAAAACAAAGCAACATTGAGCTCAATGTGAATTTCTAGTTAAATGCAATTAGTTACTTTATGGATTACTTTTCTAACCACAGGACTGGATCCTAGATTCAGTCCTGGGACATCTCCTGTAAACAGTTGAGTAAAAGCGTTTTGGTTACAGTAGAGATTTTTAAGGAATATTATTGTATTTTAAAAGTTGACACTTAGAAACTTTTTCATATAGAATCACCAATGTTATCCTATGGGAGGAAATTCACTTAGCAGGTAAGTAGTGTTATCGTTACTTTTTCTTACTCAGTGGTGGATCCTGGAACCAGCACTGGTGCATCTCCTGTAAACAGTTGAAAGAATGCGTTTAAGTCACACATGCGATTTTTAAGGAATATTTGTAGTTTGTGAAAATCGACACTTTGAAACTTTTCTGCTGAAAACCAGACAATGGATTCCTATGGAAGGAAATTCAAGTTACTGGTAAGTACGGTTAGAATTACTTTTCAGGGTCAGTGCTGGGCTAAAAGATGCAGCACTGGGTTCTCTCCTGATAACAGGTGAGTAAATCGGAATTCATAGTTCGGCTGATTTTAGAGAAATATTATAAAGTTCCAAAACTCCACACTTAGAAGAATTTCCAAGTGAAACCAGTCAATGTTAGCCTATGGAAGGAAATTCAAGTTACTGGTAAGTACGGTTAAAATTACTTTTCAGGACCAGTACTGGGCTGAAAGATGCAGCAATGAGGTCTCTCCTGATAACAGGTGAGTAAATCGAAATTCGTATTTCGGCTGATTTTAGAGGAATATTTGTATGTTTCAAAAATCGACACTTAGAAACTTTTTCAGCAAAAAGCAGGCAATGATATCCTATGGAAGGAAATTCAAGTTACTGGTAAGTACGGTTAGAATTACTTTTCAGGATCAGTACTGGGCTCAAAGATGCAGCACTGAGGTCTCTCCTGATAACAGGTGAGTAAATCGGAATTCGTAGTTCGGCTGATTTTAGAGGAATATTTGCACAATGGTGAAGGAAGGGGTGGGGCCTAAGGTGACATGTCTGCAAACACGCCCTGTGGCGCGTTTTAAGTTGGACAATTAATTCCTCCTCAATCCCGAGGGTCCCTAGGGGCCAACTAGCCCACCAGGTACCTCCAGTATGCGCCAGGGGCTGCGTTGCAGAGAGGTGTTCAGAGGCCACACCCCTTTCACAACACTCTGCAACGCAGCTCCGTGGCGCTTACTGGAGGTACCTGGTGGGCTAGTTGGCCCCTAGGGACCCTCAGTATTGAAAAGGAATTTATTCCCCATCTTAAAAAGCGCCACGGGGCCTGTTTGCACACATGTCACCTGAAGCCCCGCCCCCTCCCTTCACCACTGTGCAAACGCACCCCGTGGCGTGTTTTAAGTTGGGGGATTAAGTCCCCTTGAATCCTAGGGGTCCCTGGAGTCCAACTAGCCCACCATATACCTTCAAAAAGCGCCACAGAGCTGCGTTGCAGAGAGGTGTAAAAAGGGGCATGGCCTCTGTACACGTCTCTGCAACGCAGCCCCCTGGCGCATACTGGAGGTTCCTGGTGGGCTAGTTGGCCCCCAGGGACCCCCAGTATTCAAGGGGAATTGTTCTCCTCTGCAAACGCGCCAGGGGCGCGTTTGCAGAGTACTGCAGGGAGGGGGCGGGGCCTCCGGCACGATGCCGGTCGTTTTTTTTTTTAATGGGAGGGGGGCTGCGTGGCCCCCTTCCCTTGCCCACTTTTGGCCCCGGGACTCCATCCCCGAGGCCTGAGCATTCTATTTATTTTTTTAAATTTAAAAAAAAAACGGGAAGGGGCCGCGTGGCCCCCTTCCCTGGGCCTGTATTGGCCCCGGGGACCCCATCCCCGGGGCATGGCCTCGATTTTTTTATTTGGAGGGGGCTGCGTGGCCCCCTCCTCAGGCCATTTAAGGCCCCGGGGACCCCATCCCCCGGGGCCGGCCTTGCACTTTTTTTTCTTTTTTTTTCTTTTTTAAAATTTGGGGAGGGGGGCTGCGTGGCCCCCCTCCCTGGCCACTTATGGCCCCGGGGACCCCATCCCCCCGGGGCCTGGCCTCTGGTTGGGGACTGTGGGGAGGTCCCCAATCCCCCACAGTCCCAGCCGGCTCCCCGCCTCCTGCGCGAGCCGGCATTGCTTTCCACATGGGGAGCAGCTAACATGCTGCTCCCCATGTGGAAAAGCAATCAGCTTTGGATATTGAAGCGAGAGCAGGTTTCCTGCTCTCTCTTCCAATATCCAAAGCAAGTTTGCAATGACAGGACGGGAGCCGCAAGGCTCCCGTCCTGTCATTGCAAACAGCAGTGTCCCGGGGGTAGGCACCCGGGACACTGCAGGAGCCGGCCCTGGGGGTTGTGGTCCCCAGGGCCATCACTGGCTCCAGGAGGGGGCCGCGCGGCCCCCTCCCCACATTTTCAAAGCCCCGGGAGGTGGTGGTCCCCGGGCTTCGGGGGTCCAAAACGGACCCCCAATTTTAATTTTTAGTGCCCTGGGGAGGTGGCGGTCCCGGGCGTGTGGGGGCTGGTGCCCCCCACACAGGTTAAAAAATATAAAACAGAAGCCCCGGGGAGGTGGCGGTCCCGGGGCAGCGGGAGGGCAAAGAGCCCTCCCGCACCATTTTTTGTAAAAGCCCCGGGGGTGGCGGTCCCCGGGGCTTGGGGGCCCTTGGAGGCCCCCATACATAAATTTAGCCCCCCCACCATGCCCCCGGGACTTGGCCCACCCGGGGCAAATTAACATCGAAGCGCGGGAGACCGCGCTTCGATTTTTTTTCGGCAGGATCCGCGCACCCTGCCGATTTTTTTTTTTTTTAAATGCTTTTTATTGCCCAGGGTGTCCTTGTGGGACCCCTGAGCAGGCCTAGGGGTTAGGGTGTTTCTACCCTGCCCCCTTTGTGCGCTTTGCGCACTTGTTTCTGTCCCTCGGTTCTACCGAGGGACAAAATGGCTGCCAACACTTCCTGAATCGGAATGTTGACAGCCAGCTGACAGCCAATTAGCTTACAGCTCGTGATCGGGAGGGTACGCGGACCCTACTCGGCCATAGATATATATGTGACTTTACTTGTGAATTTCTCAGGAACTACTGAACGGATTTACACCATTTAAGCAAAAGGCACCAGTCTGAACCAAGGGCTACCTCTTTGCCAAATTTGGTGTAATTCCGTTCAGCAGTTCGGGCTGTAGCTGCGACTAAAGGTTCCTATGGAAAAATGAATGGGGAAAACGTGTTTTGGGACCCCCTTTTTTCTCGGCCCCCGCTTGACGAATCAACCCGAGACTTTCAGGGTAGGAGCGGAGCGGAGCGCCTCAACAAGTTGGAAACTTTCGCGAAGATTCGTCAACCGGCGCCAACGTTATTTCAAATAGAATGTCGCGGATTTCCTATGGATAATAGGTCCTAACTATAACTATCTACTGGCGACCGCCAGTAGATAATATATATATATATATATATATATATATATATATATATATATATATATATATATATATATATCGATATTAAATAACTAGATATTGTGGTACACTCTTACTGAGCCCTTTAGAATTAGGAGGTGGTCACGTGAAAAGATTCATTTTAAGTTTAAGAAAAGTAGATTATTCCAGTGTCAGGGTAAAGCTAAAAATGTTACATCCTTATTCTAATTGTCATGGGTCACCCCGCAACCCCAACCAGCTAACCAATACATAGTCCGGTGTATAATTCTTCTACCTCTATATAATCAACCTTCTCACTCTTTGGATTTGATGCCTCAACCTACTCTTCCACCAACATTTTCTGTTTCCCAGACCTTTTTCAATTTGTGGGTCTTGCGGGCCTCTGGCGCAACACAAGCCTTGTTTCTTCTGTGCAAACTACTAGTCTTTACTGAACCAGGAGTTACTGATCCGCCCCTGCGTGGTTTGGCTGCAGCTGACCAGAGTTAATGTATCTTAATTTGGAGTGGTGCAGAGTGGCGTAGAGTACAGTGGTGTAGACTGCAGTGGTGTAGAGTGGCGCAGAGTGGAGAGGCGTACCGTGGTACAGAGCGGAGTGGCGTATAGTGGTACATTGTGGAGTGGTATAGAGTTGAGCGATGCAGAGGGCAGTGGCGGAGAGTAAAGTTGAGTGGCATAGAGAGCAGTGATGTAGAGTGCAGAGTTGAGTCGAGTGGCATAGAGTGCAGTGGCGTAGAGTGGTGCAGAGTACAGTAGCATAGAGTGGTGCAGAGTAGAGTATAGTGCTGCAGAGTTCAGTGGCATAGAGTGGAGTGGCGTAGAGTAGAGTAGTGCAGAGTATACTGGCGTAGCGGTCAGTGGCCGAGAGTGTAGTGCTGCAGAGTAGAGTGTCAGAGTGCATTGGTGTCGAGAGGAGTAGAGTGGCGTGGAGAGAAGAGGAGTAGAGTACAGTGATGCAGAGTTGAGCACAGTGATCCAAATAATTTAAGTAAATTAGAATTTGACTTAAGAGAAACTTTAGTAGCAATTAACTGTCTTGGGTCTAGAGCCCAGGGCTACACTAAGAAAATGATGTCCGAGTCAGGTGGGGATAAAATGGGCAACTGACAGAGCCTATTAGGATCAAACGTGGAGTTAGGCAGGGCTGCGTTTTTGCCCCTACCCTGTTTTCCTTGCACATTAATGGGGTGGTGGACTATCTGAATAAGGATGGGTGTGACTCACCAAAAGTGGGTGGTCGGAGGGTGCCTGCCTTGCTCTTTGCAGCTGATACCCTATTGGTTTCAAAATCCCCCCAGGGGTTAAAACAGCTGTTAAATAACTTCAATGCTTTTTGTGTTGAGCAGGGCCTAGAACTGAATAGCTCAAAGACAACATTTATGATATTCAGCCCAACAAAACAAAAAATATCATGAGTGTAATATGTATGTGGGCAACAACTCAATCGATCAGGTGTTAAACTTTGATTACTTAGGAGTAAGACAAACGCCACTTCTATACTAGGCCCTCCAACTTCAAAAAATGCTCATATTACTGACACATCACACAGTGAGTATAGCAAAGATTCATAAACAGACAATATTTCCAGCATCAGCATTAGAGATTTACAATATAAGGCCCTAGGGCTGGCTCTGTATGGCTCAGAAATTTGGGAGTGCAAGAACACTAAAATACTGTTAACGGCTGAAAGCAAGTTTATTATATCAGACAAAGAGGATTATCCCAGTGTAGACTTCTGATCTAGTGGTATCGATTGTGGAATTTGGTAGCCCTAGAATCATACCGGGTGGGTTTAAGAGATCTATGTCTCCTGCATGTGTCTGTAAAATCCTGTGTTTGAACTCTGTAAAAGCACTACTGGGAAATTAGGTTTGGAGAATTTCTGGTTTTCCCCAGAAGAAATGTGTTCAATTTCTAAAGCAGGAGAAGCAGGCGCACTTTTTATCGCTGGGGCGGTGGGCGTGGCTTCAGCGCCCCTCTGGCGTAAAGGATGCTGGTAAGTGTGTTCCCGCAAATGTTCACAGCCCCCCCTCAGTAGCAAAGTCCTGCCGACAGATTCCACTTCAATACTGGTCCATTTTGCTCTCACTTAGCCATATTCTTAGCCATCTCCCTGCCACTTCTTTGTTGTCCAATTAAGGCTTGGAAGGCCACCCATTTCTGCTACTTTGGTTACCATAAATGTTTCAGTACTTAGCATTCCTTTCAGCATCCATGGCTCCCACTGGGTTCCCTTTCTTGACCACCTACCCATTCCATTTTGATACCATCACATCTGCCAATGTGCCAGTGACACCCTTCAAGAAGCCATAGGGCCATCCTATCATCCCGACATATCATTATACCTGTATTGCACATCTCTGCATCTAACATATGGGATAGTAACCACTCTGAGCAAGAGTGTCAGCTCTATTGCAATCCAGTCCTAGGTTGTGACAGCTTTTGCGAAAGTTACAATAGCCAGCAATTTCTAGTTATTTCTAGTATTTGAAACCTATGCCTTGTTTTTAAATAAAAATGTCACCCTTTAGCCAGCTAGTTCTCTTCTCTAAAGGCATACTTCCAGCACCACAACAAAAAAAAAAGTCTAGGAAAGTTGTGGTTTTGTGCCTTCCATGATGCTGCCAATTCTTCTACACAATAATTCCTCCCAGAGCAGTCCATAACCAACTGCCCTGATCTCGCTCTCCTCAGAAAGTTCCACTCTCCCTGGATCCCTCTATTATTGCGAGGCAATGCCACTACCCTAACCCTCTCCCACACACTAAGCAGATTTTACCTAGCCTGATTTCTCCTAAAATTTGAATTTGAATTGTCTAAAATGGCCGCTCCTATTTGCTATTGGGGTCTACTTTACGTTCGCTCCAGGAGCACCAAATGGCCTGTCCTCGCTCTCCTCAGATAGGTTCACTCTCCCTGGCTCCCTCTAATAGTACTAGGCAATGCCACTACCATAACCCTCTCCCACACTCAAAGCATTTTTTACCTATGCTCCCTCTAAACACACATGACAATGGCTCAACCCTGCGCCCTCAAACCATGGTCACAATGTTTCTAGCAAACTGATTAGAAAGGTGCATTTCTTCGGCCTTCCTTATACCCCACACCACAACACCACACAAGACTCACCGTCACTGAGGATCATAAACTGGAAACCTTTATACTCCCTCCTCTCATCTAATACTCGGGACATAACCCCTCACCAGCCTGCCCCCCTCCGCTCAGCTCAGACTGGACTCCAGACTCAAGAAGTTAGGTACGAATAGCCATACAATTAATTACCCGTCCAACCTCTCCAAAAACGCGATTAAGGGGCCGATTCCGGCCGGAAATCTCACCGACCGAGCCGGACCCGGAGAGAATTCCGACCGAATCGGACCCTAGCAGTCCGACCGAACGAGTACGATGCGTTCGCATGCTATCGGACTCGATTCGGTCGGACTCCCATTGAAGTCAATGGGAGCCGGTCGTACAACGCGTACGCGGGCTCCCATTGACTCAATGGGTGCGAGGCGAACAAGGGCGCCCCTTACAGCGGGTACGCGTCCATGCGCATCGCGGCGTACATGTACAGGTAGGGGGGACCCATGGGTCCCCCCTGTGTGCGACTCACGCACCTACGCGTACAGGGGGGTCCGACGCGGACCCCCAAAGTCCGGCTCCGACTGCTCTTTTGAGCCGGACGGCGCGAGTCGGTCGGACTGCTCGCGGCGCGCATCGTACTTACCCGGCCGGGAAACGTCTCCATAGCGCGGTGCGAGTCGTGTCCGTGCGAGTCGGTCGGAGCGTGTTGAAGCCGCGTACGAGTCGGTCGGCGATTTCGCGGGCGCTTGCATCGTACTCGCTCGCCCGGACCCGCGTACGATTCGGTCGGGAAACAGGGCTCCGAATCGGATCCGGTAAATCCGAATCCGATTCGGAGCACTACCGGCCGAGATCGGAATCGGCCCCAAAGTCTCTAAAACAGACTACTCAAAGCTAACCCAGAAACCCTTATCTCTGACCCCTATTTCTGTCTAAAAAAAGGTGCGATTACTAGTGATCTGATCTTTCATACCAAAAGAAGAGCTCAGTGGAGAATGGCGTTCCACTCTTTACCCAGAATCGCCTCGGCCAAGAAATTTCCTCACGGTCTTAGACTATTGGCTGTGACCTCACCCACATTTAGAGCAAATGCTACTATTTCCATCTATAACAATGGGACTATACTAATTCAGGCCACCGGTCGCAACCTGGCCATCTTTGATGAAAGATTCGACTGGGGGGAGAAAAAAAAAATGTAAAAAATAAATTTAAAAAAATCGCTGGACCATAGTGACACCCCTATTCATCCGAGGAACGACCTTCCACTAACTCCAACTCAGGGCCAACTCGATCCCTCTCTATTGTCCCACAACCACTGGTCGACTGCCCCTCATACTTCCAACAACTCTCATAGGGCTCCAGTTCCACCATACCTAGGCTCCACATACTCGTCCACCGTGCCCCGACCACCCAGAATTGCCCAACTCCATTCCCGTTATGTTGAAGAATTTGCTATCCCTAGCCTCGATCACCTCTCCCACACCTCCCACTCTCCCTTTCCTCCAAACTCTCTCCTACATAATTCCCTTTCCCCACAGCTGGCGGGCCCACTCTCCACCAGGAAAGCAATGCCACCTAACCCCCCCTCTAGCGTCCACTCACCATGTTCTCCTTTCCATCTGAGATGGAAATCTTCCTCGGAGGTTGTCCCCCCTCCCCCTCGTCCCCTTTCGGTGAACTCACCTACGTCCACCATAGTGAACCTCACTTCTCTTCCCATCCACACGAACCACAAGCGGATACGGCTGCTAAGCTGAAGGAAATAAACCAGGAACTTCTTAATCTCAAAACTGCCATTCAAAATCTTATCAACACCACCGCTGTCCTTGGCCCTTGATCTCGCTTCCAACAAGACCTCGCAGGAGTTCCTGCATTTGATCCAACACCACCAAATCCCACTATCCCCTTCCACAATGCTACCGTCTGACCCCAGGCTGAAACCCCCAGGCCAGAACTGGAATACCACCCCCTACCCTAACGCCCCATCTAGACCCACCAGATTAAAAAATCAGCTATCAGAACCAGATATTCTCTCCCTCCTCCGAGCATACAACGCCCCTCATACGGCCATATCAGCCCTCTCTGGATTTTCACAAACCACCCCTTTAAATCCCCCTGAAACGAAAAATCCCAAACAAGACAACACAGAGGCTATACAATGCATCACACCTAACCCGCATACAGCCCCGGACTCAACGCCAATACCTTAAACTTCAACAACCTCATGCAGATCCCTATTACGCAGCCCTCGCCCATTGAACACAAAACACACCTGAAATGCCTGCTACTTAACTGTAGATCAGCGGTGAAACATGCCACGGACCTTGCAGATCTCATCCTGGTTCAGGATTTGACCTCCTTATCCTCACCGAAACTTGGCTCACTGACTCCTCAGGCCCCATCCTTGACATTCTAGTCCCGCCCAGCCACAACATTATCAGACTCGATCGAGTTAAGAAAACAGGTGGTGGCATAGCCTGTATCTACCACAGCTCTCTCTCAGCAAAACAGTCCCCCTCAGCTAATCTCTCATCCAGTGAATATTTATGCATAGATATCACTAGCAAGCATAGACCCATATGTAGCCTGCACATCTTCTACCACCCTCCGGGACACAACCTCCCGTTTATTGAACAAACTATGGAAACCATCTCCTCCAACCTGGGACGACACTGCCCCCAGATCTTCCTTGGAGACTTCAACCTCCACTGGAATGACCCGCATGATCAGGCGGTTAATAGTCTCAAAAACGTCCTAACTGATCTCTCCCTGACCCAATTCTGTGACAGTCCCACGCACAACCTAGGCTTGACCCTAGATCTAATCATCGCTAATCCCAACTCCATTCAACTCGATTCTATTCTTCCCTGTGACTGGTCGGACCATCACCTTCCGTATCCTTGAAAGCTGGATCTCCAAAAGATCACAACCACTAAAACAAAAACAGTGGAAAAGATCGCTCCATAAAACCAACATAAATGAGCTCATATCTCACTGCAATATCTCTCTACTGCCCCCTGCAAACATGGCCAACGTTCACGACCTCATTGAGCACTATAACAACGCCATGTTGTCTGCCCTGAATGCAACTGCCCCCCTTCAACTAAAAAGAAAACCCATCAAACACTCCAAACCATGGTTCAATGACAGCCTAAATTCGGACAAACGCAGCCTGAGATTAGCAGAACGCGCTTGGAGATCAGCTCCATCCACTGGTCTACTAAAAACTCTAAGACTAAAAAGGAGCAGATACAATAAACTCATCAGAATGGCAAAGGCAACCTTCTTCAAATCCCAACTTGACAAAGCCAAAAATCTCACATCTCCTGCCCTCAGCCGAGCTGTGATGCCGTTGCTGACTTCTTCCTCGAAAAGGCGAATAAGATCGAATCGGACCTCAAGTCGGCTCTAATCAAACTCTCACCCTCTCCTGACTCCTCATCACCCGCCTCTCCTCTTACGCTGTTCTGTCTCTCCCCCAAAAACAATGCCTCCTGGAGCCAATTCATGCCCCTCAACGACACTGCCATCCTCAGCATACTGTCGACCCTGAAACCCTCAAATCACTTCAATGACCCCCTCCCCCCTCCCCCCCCCCCAACTTCTTTAAAGAAATGATAGGAGCCCTAGTCCAGCTCTGGTCCAAGATCATCAATGCTTCGCTTCTCCAAGGGGAGATCCCGGACTGCCTGAAGGCAGGCCTAGTTCTCCCTATTCTCAAAAAACCCACGGCTGACCCTGAAAACCTGAATAACTATCGACCAATCACAAACATTCCTACCCTGGCAAAACTCCTAGAGAAATGTGTACATGAACAACTGCGCAAACACATTGAGCAATTCCAACTCCTCGACCAATTCTAATCGGGGTTCCGCTCTGGCCACAGCACTGAGACGGCCATCACTCACATAGTGGACGATGCCCTCTCTTCGCTTGATCAGAAGGAAGCCTGCCTACTAATACTACTCGATCTCTCATCTGCATTTGACACGGTCAAACATGACAACCTACTTAACCTCTTGGAATGTAGGATGGGGCTCTCAGGCACTGTCCTAAAATGGTTTGCCTCTTTCCTCAACAACAGAACGCAAAGAGTCAAATCCAATCAAACTCTATCCAACTCCAGTCCCTGCACACTGGGTGTCCCCCAAGGGTCCTCACTCTCCCCCACGCTCTTCAACCTTTTCATTGAACCACTGACTGTAATCCTCAAAGCATCCAACATCCAATATCACATGTATGCGGATGATACTCAACTATACATGAAATTATCTTCACCAGAAGATATCAAGTCACTCAATGGAACCCTGCACAAAACCTTAAACTGGCTAACCTCCAACCACCTCAAACTAAACGCCCTTAAAACTGAATTCCTCCTCATTTCACCCACTAGGCAATCCCCCCACTGTGGTGAAATACTTAACAAACCTCACCGCTCTCAACTGCACACCACACATCATTGACATCGCTAAATCATTGGGAGTTGTACTAGACAAGAATCTAAACATGCAAGATCACATCAGAGCATCTACCAAAGGAGCGAACTTCCAATTGAGCATCCTAAGAAAACTTAAACCCTACCTCCCACAAGATGACTTCAAATCGGCGGTGCAAGCACTAGTCATCTCAAGACTTGAATACGGCAGTGCCACTCTATGCGGTCTACTGAAACTCAGTTTAGCCCCACTCAGAGCATTTCTGAATGCTGCGACTAGATTTTTCACTGGTTCCAAGAAATCCAACCACATCTCGCTGGACCTGAAATCGCTTAACTGGCTCCCATTTGAGGTAAGGATCCAGTTAAAAATTGCTTGTATGACCCATAGAGCACTACACTTCAATATCCCTGTTAGACTTGGCATCTTTTGGCGTGTTTCCCCTGACTTTTTGCTTTCTGACCTCCCGGTTTCGACTCTGTTTTTGCTGGTGTAATGATTCTGCGCACTTTCCTCACTGCGGTCCAGTGGGAAAGTGCAAGTGCTCCTGTATAAAATGTGTTATGGATTGGTGTTTCCATGATTGGCCTATTTGGTTTATGTGTCAGTCCCTTGTAAAGTGCACTGCGAGTGCCAGGGCCTATAGACCAAATGCTGTTGGTGGGCTGCAGCACTGGATTGTGCCACCCACGCAAACAGCCCGTAAAATGTAACTCGGGCCTGCCATCGCAGAGCCTGTGCGCAGCCTGGGGCTGCCATGTCGACTTGGCAAGTGCACACACTTGCAAGTCCCTAAACCTTCCCTTTGCTACATGTTAGTCACCCCTAAGGTAGGCCCAAGGTACCCCTGTGGGCAGGGTGCGGTGTATGCGAAAGGTAGGACATGCCCGGGTGTGTGCGCCATGTCCTGATAGTGAATTACAGCCTAGTTCGTTTTTCACTATTGCAAGGCTACCTGTTCCCCTAGGCCAGAACGGGCAGTTTTGATTATTACAGCTTATCATCCTAACTGACCCCGGGAACATGGTAGAAATTCGAGTTTAGTATGCCTGGACTCAGAATGATAAAATGCATCTTTTAGTGAAGTTGGTTTTAACATTCTGTGTTTGAAAATACCACTTTTAGAAAGTGGGTATTTTCTTGTCTAACCATCCAAGCCTGCCTCTGCGAGGTTGTGTATTCCTTGTCTGGAATGTGAGTGACAGGGGCTGGGGGATGCCAGGAGACAGGGTGAGTCAGCACAGGGCTGAATAGCAAGATCTACATGTAGATGGGTGGGAGGGGTCGCACCTGGGCCCTGAATAGGACAGTGACTTCCTCCACAATGCTGGCTCCACCTCCTGTGGTGCGTCTGATGTCCCTGGCCTGCTCACTGAAAGAAGGGACGGAGACTTGTCAACAAAGTGCTCCAGAACTGGTTTGGACTAGGCAACGGCCTCTCTGCCTTCAGAGAACAAAGGAATTTGGGATATAAATATTGGGGCCCTGACCCCATGAATTTAGATCTCGCTGGAATCAAGGAACCTGCCAAGACGAAGAGCTGGAAGAGCTGCCGGGAGGAGTACTGCCCCTTTGCTGTGTTGTTGCTTTGTTGGGTTGGCCTGCAGTTGCTGCTTCTGTCTTGGGCAGTGAAAGGACTGGACTGAACTTTCTACAAACTTGTGCTGAGTATCTCCAAGGGCCTGAAACCGAGCTGGCCTCCTGTTAAGAAGTCTCAGGGACTACAAAGACTTCACAAGCCTCTGGGTACCGCTTCTGGAACGCTGTTTCAGTTGCCACAGAGGAAGGGAACCGCAACCGACTCCGTCAACCGAATCCATCCCTGGCCGGTGACCTGTTTGCCCTGCAGACCGCATCGCCCCGCTTCGCATCGCAACCCTGGTCTCACCGTGGGCGACGTCCGACGCCGCCAACATCGAGCCGCTGCTTGCACCGTGACCTGTGGGCACCGCAGTTCGCATCGCATCGCTTCACTGAACCAACCGGACCCGACCGTCGAGGTCGCTGCAACTGGCTCAAGAGTCGTGACCGCACCGCAGTTGGGGCACCGCTCGCACGCCTGCGACGCACCGCTCCGACTCGCACCGCTGTCCGACGCCAGCTCCCGCACTCCGGCTAGGTCGCCTGCATCGCAACCTGTCAACACCGCATCGAGCATCATCTCACCCTGCATTGCACGCCTTGGACTCACCGACTCCGTCTGCACGACGCTCATCGAGCCACTGCCTGCACCGCATCGAGGGACACCGCACCTTGCATCGCTCCGTCTTGCACCGCAACCGCGACGAACGCCGACCGGCTCGTACACTCCGTACCAGCCACAACGAGAAAGGTACTGTTACCGAGTCTGTTCATGACTCTGCTGGCCCGTATCGACGCGGTCGGCTGGAACTGTTAGACTCTGGGGTTTTCAGCATCACGGTAGGCTCGGACGGAGCTACCGACTCGTACGAACTTTGCTTTTGTGCTATTCCTGCAAAGAAGAAGTTACCGTATCAAGTATTCATTCGTAAAGTATAGTATTGTGGATTTTTGTCGTAATTGGTCTTGTCTTGAGTATATAAAATATTGGTTATTTTTCTAAACTGGTGTGGTGTCCGTTTGTAGTGCTTACACTGTATTACTGTTGGTTATGTGCAAATGCTTTACACACTGCCTCTGAATTAAGCCTGACTGCTCGTGCCAAGCTACCACGAGGGTGAGCAGGGGTTACTTCACGAGTGTAATACCCTTACCCTGACTAGGAAGAAGGGTCCCTACTTGGACAAAGGTGCAAGCCCTTGCCAACTAGAGATCCCATTTCTAACATTGGTTGTCAGCGGTGAGGATAGGACTTGTGTTTGCACTTGACTTACAGTGATTGGTGTGCACTACTACCATATCGCAGACCATTACGTACCACATACTGGTTCTTTTTCTTTTGGCCTATTTTTGATCTTGCCAGCTTTCAACTCACTACGTTTGTCATGCCTGAATCAATTGCATCATCCGTTGCATCCCTGGAAGTTATCTTTGAGGAGGATAGGTTGGAATCCTACGCTGTAAAGGAGCTACGAGCGATTTGTAAAAACCTGAAAGTCCAAATTAAAGGCCTCACAAGGAAGGAGGAGCTACAGAAGGCGCTGAGGCCTGGGTAGCAGCCAGACATGCCAATGGGCAGCCTGGTGATCTCAGTGAGGAGGTGGAGGAGCCTATTTCCAGGGTGGATGTGCTTTTGGGTAGGGGGGAACCCGCCAGGTCAGGCAGCAGCAGTCTGTCCCCAGAGGAGCTGGAGGACAGGCGGGAGGCAAGGCAGTTTGAGCTGCAGAAGCTCAGGCTGGAGAGTGAGCGGGAGGAGAAGAGATTGGCCATAGAGGAGAGGAAGATGCTCTTAGAGCATGAGAGAGAACTAAAGGAGCTAGAACTTAGGAGTAAGTCAGGCTCAGATGGTGGCAGCAATTCGTCCAGAAAGGCAGACAGGATTGTGCACATTCCCAAGAACGTAGGCAAGGAGTTCAAGAAGGGGGATGACATACAAAGGTGGTTTCCAGGGTTATGAGGCAGCCATACACATGAATGGGGTCCCTGAGGAGAATTGGGGAGCAGGATTGTGGCCACTTTTCCCTGAAGAAGCAAGGGATGCTCTGATAGCTTTGGGTAAGGGGTATCACCTCACCTATGCTGACATGAAGGATGCCCTTCTCACGAAGTATGGTCTTACTCCTGAAAAGTACAGGGATCAGTTCCGGTCCAGTAAGAAGTCTGATGCCAACACTTGGTTGGAATGTGTGGATGTGTTCTGCAGGTCTCTGGATGGTTGGGTGAAGGGCAGTAGTGTAACAGATTTTCAGGGGCTCTACAACTTGATTGCATGGGAGCACTTGTCTAGTCTATGTTTTGCAGATCTGCGCCAGCACCTAGTTGATAGTAAGCTAACTGACCCCAGGAAGCTTGCTATGGAAGCGGACCGCTGGGTGAGTACCAGGGTCCACAAGAAAGCGTTTGGGGGAGACTCAGCCAAAGGTGGGCAGGGTCCCCAGCAGAAAGGTGGGGGGACAAGGGTAAAGCACAGGAGTTCTCTAAAGGGCCCCAAACTAGTACCCAGGGTAAAGGTTCCCAGCCCCCCGGTGATAAGAAGAAAGGGGTCTCTACAGGGAAGCCTGTTGAGACCGGCCCCCGCAAGTGTTATGCATGTGACCAGGTAGGTCACTTTAAGGGGGACCCCAAGTGCCCAAAGGGGACACAGCCACCCACCGGTGGACAGTCCAAAGTGTTGGCTAGTGTAGCGCTCGGGAGGAGGGGTGCCCACAGGAGGGTGGGGATCCCGCAGAAATGACCCTTGTCTCACTAGGGGACAGTGAGATGGTCCCAGGAAACCAGGTGCCCCCTAACACAAAGAAATATAGCACCTGGGTGACCATTAACGGGAACAGGGTAGAGGCTCTCAGAGATACTGGAGCCAGTGTGACCTCAGTCCGGTGTCACCTGGTGTCTGAGAAGCAAGTAGTCCCCGGGGCATTCCACCAAGTAGTTGCGGTAGACAACTCAGAGCGCCAATGTATGGTGGCGCAGGTTCCCTTTGAATGGGGGGGGTCTCAGGTCCCTTTAGGGTGGTTGTGAGCCCTACCAAGCCTGTAGATTGTCTGCTAGGAAACGACCTGGAGCAGTCCTCATGGAAGGAGGTTGAGCTCAGGTCTCACTTGGAGATGCTTGGGTTGCCAGAGTGGGCATGCGTGTCTACTCGGTCAATGGCAGCCAGAAAGGGTGATCAAGAGGACTTGGAGCCTGAAACAGTGGCCCAAGTCCCTGCCAAGAGAAAGGGCAGGGGGCGTGGGAAACCGGCCCCCGAAGTTCCCACGGACCGGGAGGAGGCGGACCTCGAGGGGACGCCCGGTGCCTACAGGGGAGCAGGTAGCCGAACTGGGAGACATCTCTGAGCTGACCCATTGGCAGCAAGAAGGGGGTCCCACCAGGGAGGAGTTCTGCAGGGAGCAGAACGAGTGCCCTACTCTGGAGGGTCTGCGGCGGCAGGCTGCAGACCAGGCAGCTGGTAATCAGTCCGGGTCATATCTGATCTACTGGGAGAGTGGTCTCCTATACAGTGAGCCTAAGGTTGCTGAGCCTGGGTCAGCCCGTGTGCTGGTGGTACCCCAGCGCTTCAGGACCTTCCTACTGGGTCTGGCTCATGACGTGCCTTTGGCAGGACATTTGGGGCAGGACAAGACCTTTGACAGGCTTGTCACCCACTTCTTTGGCCCCAAATGCGAAGGCAGTCAGATGCACACTGTAGGTCTTGCCAAACTTGCCAGGCAAGTGGTAAGAGTGGGAGGAAGGTCAAAGCTCCTCTCCAACCTTTTCCTGTTGTTGGTACACCCATTGAAAGGGTAGGGATGGATATTGTGGGGCCACTGGATCCCAAGACAGCCATGGGCAACAGGTACATCCTGGTCTTGGTGGACCATGCCACCCGGTACCCGGAGGCAATCCCTCTCAGGACAACGACGGCGCCAGTGGTGGGCCGGGCGTTAATGGGGATCTTTTCCCGTGTGGGATTCCCCAGAGAGGTGGTTTCTGATAGGGGGACCAATTTCATATCGAAGTATATGACATCCCTGTGGAAGGAGTGTGGTGTAACCTACAAGTTCACCACTCCTTACCACCCACAAGGAAACGGTCTGGTGGAGAGATTCAACCAGACCTTGAAAGGCATGATCAAGGGTCTAACAGAACCCATGAGGCGTAAGTGGGACGTCCTCTTGCCATGCCTACTCTTTGCGTACAGGGAGGTGCCTCAGAAGTCTCTTGGGTACAGCCCCTTTGAGCTCCGGTATGGCCACCCTGTCAGAGGACCCCTGAGTTTGGTAAAGGAAGGCTGGGAGGCAGCTCCCAGGAAAACTCCCCAGGATGTATTTAGCTACATGCTGGCCTTTAGAAACCAAACTGCCCGCTTCAGGAAACTCGCTCAGGCGAACCTAGAAGCAAGCCAGGAAGAAATGAAGAGATGGTATGACCAGAATGCCACTCTGGTCGAATTTCAACCTGGGCAAAAGTGTGGGTCATGGCCCCAGTGGCACCTTGTGCCTTGCAGGACAAGTGGACTGGGCCATATGAGGTAAAGGAGCGCAAAAGTGACGTCACCTACCTGGTGGATTTGCAGGCTCCAAGGAACCCTTTGAGGGTCCTTCACGTGAACCGCCTCAAGCCCCACTTCGAGAGGTCCGAAGTGAGTATGCTCTTGGCGACAGATGATGGGGTGGAAGAGGAGAGTGAGCCTCTCCCTGACCTCCTGTCTACCAAGGAGCATGATGGGTCAGAAGAGGGTGTGATCCTCTCCCCTACTCTGACTCAGGAGCAGCAGGGGGACTGTCGCCAGTTGTTGGGACAGTTCGCCCCACTGTTCTCTCTGACCCCCGGTGTTACTCACTGGTGTACCCATGACGTGGACACCGGTGACAGCCCTCCTGTGAAGCACAAGATTTACAGGTTGATTGACCGGGTCAGAGCCAGCATCAAGGAGGAGGTCTCTAAGATGTTGGCGTTAGGGGTGATTGAGCCCTCCCACAGTCCTTGGGCCAGCCCAGTGGTCTTCGTCCCAAAGGCTGCGGCGCCCGGTGCCACTCCAGAACTCCGGTTTTGTGTGGACTACCATGGGCTCAATGCCGTCACCAGGACTGACGCGCACCCCATCCCCAGAGCTGATGAGCTCATTGATCGGTTGGGAGCTGCCCGGTTCCTCAGCACGTTTGATTTGACGTCTGGGTTCTGGCAGATTGCCTTAACCGATGGGGCCAAGGAGAGATCAGCATTCTCAACCCCAGAAGGTCATTACCAATTCCGGGTGATGCCCTTTGGGTTGAAGAATGCCCCTGCCACCTTTCAGAGGTTGGTCAATCAGGTGTTGGCTGGGCTGGAGGATTTCAGTGCCGCCTACCTGGATGACATTGCTATGTTCAGTTCCAGCTGGGAAGAACATTTACAGCACCTTGAGAAAGTGTTGAGGGCTCTGCAAGGTGCAGGCCTCACGATCAAGGCCAGTAAGTGCCAGATCGGGCAGGGTTCTGTGGTGTACTTGGGACACCAGGTAGGAAGCGGCCAGGTGGCGCCCCTACAACCCAAGATTGACACCATTCTGGCTTGGGAACCCCCAAGACCCAGACAGAGGTGAGAGCCTTCTTAGGTCTCACCGGCTATTATAGGAGATTTGTTAAGGGCTATGGCACCATCGTTGCCCCCTTAACAGAGCTGACCTCTAAGAGGCAGCCCAGGAAAGTGATCTGGACTGAGTCCTGCCAGAAAGCTTTTGATGCCCTGAAGGCAGCCATGTGCACGGCGCCCGTGCTCAAGGCACCTGACTTCTCCAAAGAATTTGTCGTGCAGACTGACGCTTCAGAGCATGGTGTGGGAGCGGTGCTCTCACAACTGAACGAAGAGGGCCTGGATCAGCCTGTAGTCTTCCTTAGCAGGAGACTACTTCCCAGGGAACAGAGGTGGAGTGCCAAAGAAAGGGAAGCTTTTGCTGTGGTCTGGGCGCTGAAGAAGTTGAGACCATACCTGTTTGGGACTCACTTCCGGGTTCAGACAGACCACAGGCCCCTCAGATGTTTGATGCAAATGAGGGGTGAGAATCCAAAACTGCTGAGGTGGTCCATCTCCCTACAGGGAATGGACTTTACGGTGGAACACCGTCCTGGTACAGAACACGCCAACGCAGATGGTCTGTCCAGGTTCTTCCGCCTTAGTGAAGAGAACTCCAATGGGGTTGGGTAGTTCTCCCTACTTTCAGCTGGAGGGGACATGTGTTAGACTTGGCATCTTTTGGCGTGTTTCCCCTGACTTTTTGCTTTCTGACCTCCCGGTTTCGACTCTGTTTTTGCTGGTGTAATGATTCTGCGCACTTTCCTCACTGCGGTCCAGTGGGAAAGTGCAAGTGCTCCTGTATAAAATGTGTTATGGATTGGTGTTTCCATGATTGGCCTATTTGGTTTATGTGTCAGTCCCTTGTAAAGTGCACTGCGAGTGCCAGGGCCTATAGACCAAATGCTGCTGGTGGGCTGCAGCACTGGATTGTGCCACCCACGCAAACAGCCCGTAAAATGTAACTCGGGCCTGCCATCGCAGAGCCTGTGCGCAGCCTGGGGCTGCCATGTCGACTTGGCAAGTGCACACACTTGCAAGTCCCTAAACCTTCCCTTTGCTACATGTTAGTCACCCCTAAGGTAGGCCCAAGGTACCCCTGTGGGCAGGGTGCGGTGTATGCGAAAGGTAGGACATGCCCGGGTGTGTGCGCCATGTCCTGATAGTGAATTACAGCCTAGTTCGTTTTTCACTATTGCAAGGCTACCTGTTCCCCCTAGGCCAGAACGGGCAGTTTTGATTATTACAGCTTATCATACTAACTGACCCCGGGAACATGGTAGAAATTCGAGTTTAGTATGCCTGGACTCAGAATGATAAAATGCATCTTTTAGTGAAGTTGGTTTTAACATTCTGTGTTTGAAAATACCACTTTTAGAAAGTGGGTATTTTCTTGTCTAACCATCCAAGCCTGCCTCTGCGAGGTTGTGTATTCCTTGTCTGGAATGTGAGTGACAGGGGCTGGGGGATGCCAGGAGACAGGGTGAGTCAGCACAGGGCTGAATAGCAAGATCTACATGTAGATGGGTGGGAGGAGTCGCACCTGGGCCCTGAATAGGACAGTGCCTTCCCTCCACAATGCTGGCTCCACCTCCTGTGGTGCGTCTGATGTCCCTGGCCTGCTCACTGAAAGAAGGGACGGAGACTTGTCAACAAAGTGCTCCAGAACTGGTTTGGACTAGGCAACGGCCTCTCTGCCTTCAGAGAACAAAGGAATTTGGGATATAAATATTGGGGCCCTGACCCCATGAATTTAGATCTCGCTTGAATCAAGGAACCTGCCAAGACGAAGAGCTGGAAGAGCTGCCGGGAGGAGTACTGCCCCTTTGCTGTGTTGTTGCTTTGTTGGGTTGGCCTGCAGTTGCTGCTTCTGTCTTGGGCAGTGAAAGGACTGGACTGAACTTTCTACAAACTTGTGCTGAGTATCTCCAAGGGCCTGAAACCGAGCAGGCCTCCTGTTAAGAAGTCTCAGGGACTACAAAGACTTCACAAGCCTCTGGGTACCGCTTCTGGAACGCTGTTTCAGTTGCCACAGAGGAAGGGAACCGCAACCGACTCCGTCAACCGAATCCATCCCTGGCCGGTGACCTGTTTGCCCCACAGACCGCATCGCCCCGCTTCGCATCGCAACCCTGGTCTCACCGTGGGCGACGTCCGACGCCGCCAACATCGAGCCGCTGCTTGCACCGTGACCTGTGGGCACCGCAGTTCGCATCGCATCGCTTCACTGAACCAACCGGACCCGACCGACGAGGTCGCTGCAACTGGCTCAAGAGTCGTGACCGCACCGCAGTTGGGGCACCGCTCGCACGCCTGCGACGCACCGCTCCGACTCGCACCGCTGTCCGACGCCAGCTCCCGCACTCCGGCTAGGTCGCCTGCATCGCAACCTGTCAGCACCGCATCGAGCATCGTCTCACCCTGCATCGCACGCCTTGGACTCACCGACTCCGTCTGCACGACGCTCATCGAGCCGCTGCCTGCACCGCATCGAGGGACACCGCACCTTGCATCGCTCCGTCTTGCACCGCAACCGCGACGAACGCCGACCGGCTCGTACACTCCGTACCAGCCACAACGAGAAAGGTACTGTTACCGAGTCTGTTCATGACTCTGCTGGCCCGTATCAACGCGGTCGGCTGGAACTGTTAGACTCTGGGGTTTTCAGCATCACGGTAGGCTCGGACGGAGCTACCGACTCGTACGAACTTTGCTTTTGTGCTATTCCTGCAAAGAAGAAGTTACCGTATCAAGTATTAATTCGTAAAGTATAGTATTGTGGATTTTTGTCATAATTGGTCTTGTCTTGAGTATATAAAATATTGGTTATTTTTCTAAACTGGTGTGGTGTCCGTTTGTAGTGCTTACACTGTATTACTGTTGGTTATGTGCAAATGCTTTACACACTGCCTCTGAATTAAGCCTGACTGCTCGTGCCAAGCTACCACGAGGGTGAGCAGGGGTTACTTCACGAGTGTAACACCCTTACCCTGACTAGGAAGAAGGGTCCCTACTTGGACAAAGGTGCAAGCCCTTGCCAACTAGAGATCCCATTTCTAACAATCCCTCTCTACCTGACAAATAAGCTTGAGCTATTGGGTAGAGCCCGGCCCTCAAGAAGCACCAACACTCTGCTCCTTAAGCCAACGAAATTCAAAAAACTGAAAACCTACAAACGTACTTTCTCTGGCAATGCCCCGAGAATCTGGAACTCCCTACCTGTTGAAACAAGACTAATTCCCTCAACTTTTGCCTTCAAAAGGGGAGTGAAAGCTCTACTGATGAACAATACGCTGAACTAGAAGCTTTGCTCCTTTTGTCGGCCTGCCTGTTTTTAGCTGACTTGGTTACCACCCACCATAAAGTCATTGTTGTTCCTAATGTATCTTGTCGTAACTGCTACCTGGCCACTGTCACGGCCCAGTGTTGCCCGCCATTATGTCATTGTTGTTCCTGATGTATATTGCCTTAATTTTCTCCCGCAGCTATCGGTCTGTGTCTACATAAAACTGTCCTGACGCGTGAAAATATTGCAACAAGTGGTGCCATTGGGTCATCTGGTTGCGCCACAGTATCCCTCATTAATCATCTGTTGCATCAACGTATTCCCTGGCCTTCTTAATCCTACCCCTCACTACAATGCTGTGATATGGCTTTACGGACACTTTAATTTCCCTGCACAATGCCCAGCACCGTATTGTAACCCAGCACATGAAGTTGAGCTGACCCAACAGTTGGCTATCCATTGACAATTTGCACTTACTTTGCTCCACAACTCCAGTTGCAGCTCCTTCAGTCTTTCCAATTTGTGAATAGCAACCTGTACTTTGTGGCTAAACAGTCCAGTTTGGTATACTCTGGATCTAGAAACTAGAATATTGAGATAAACAAATATTTAGGACAAAACATTGAATCCAAAATATCAAAAGGTAGGTAAAGATTTTCTATAGCTAACTCCACATATATGTACCCTGACAATATATATCTTCAAGGTATGTAGATATGGTTTAGGAGCACCAAATCTGTACTAACTCTACATGCACTTATCCTTCGATAGTTTGGTCTTTGAGATTTAGTCTATCACATTTTTGTATCTCAATATTCTTAGCCTCAATATTGAATAGTATAATCATCAAGTCCAGACTCATAACAAGTCAGAGCCGAGCCTTTTTTCTTTCAGTATGTAGCTGGACCCTACTCTTGCGTGCTTTTTCCTTTAATGCACGTGAACAGTCTGCTGGCAGCATCTTTTTCTCAGCTATTCCCACAAGGAATAAATCATTGAGGTGGTACAGCACAGTTGTACGTCAGAATAGCGTAATCAATACTATTGTCTGATGGAAATATCAAGTCCTTAATATCATTTAGAAAAATATTGCACCATTGGGTGTAGAGCTTCTATAATTAACTCCAATGGAACGATGTTTTTGCAAACAATATTTAGGACACGATATTAATGTCGGGCGATATTCAAACAATGATTTTCTGGCACCACACCTCAGACTCTGTCATTCTTACTGTCAAAGCTGGGAATGCAAAAATTGCCTCAAATACTGCAAAATCAAAGTACATACAGTAGGTGCTTGTTAATGTAAACTTCCGCTCGGGCTATAAGCCAAAAGGTTGATATCCTTGAGATGTACTGGCAACAACCAAAAGGTTGATATAGTACCATTTTTGCTCTTTTCCATTTCAGTACCACAAACTTCACAATTCCACCATCATTGAAATTATCTTGATTGAACTTCTAGGCACTTTAGCACATTATTTAATTCTAAAGTGATTATCACTTTCGTAAATGTAGGGGGAAAAAGGTTCCTCTGCTGTGTCGTTATGACACTCTGTACATTTTCTACAATGGTGAGCGGCGTCTGCGTCTTCTTGATGATAGACCTTCCAGCATCTTCTAATACTGTCGACCTGAGAGTGGCTTTCCTGCACATGAAAATTGGAATGTTATGATAAACTGGTCCTCGGCCTCCAATAACGGAATCAAGTTTGTAGAGACTGAAAGGTCAAGAGCCCAGATGACCTCACTGTCTTGTAGTCATTGCCTAGCTTGACTGTTTCATCCACTGTTCACAACCACTGTGTGGAATCGCGGCTGGCTATGATCACACAACAGAGTGGAAGAACCATTCACCAATATGCAGATGATAGTTGTACCTGAGGGTGATCCATCTGGGAGACATTGTCAGCTGAAACCTGTCAGAATGTAATACTGGATGACATCATTCTTCCTGAGATTAAACCTAAAAATACAGCATTAGAGGTTGTGTAATCACATAAATGCATCTCAGGCATTAAACCTCATCCTGAACATGGAAAACTACTTAGAATCATGTATAAGACAAAACTGGTTTTGACTATTAACAACACCCTACACAGCTACATTCAACCATGAAAGCCACAAAAAGACTTTTGATAGGTCTCTCAAGCCTTGATCCTAGCTCTTCCTGAGCTGCCCCAAAAACAACACCAGCAGGTAACCTTTCTGGTCAAGAATACAATTGGGGCATGACACAACCTGAAATCTGCTGACTAGAAGATAGTACATTTTGGGCCCAAGTCTTGAAGTCTGCAATTGAAGAAAAGGAGAGAGGAAATGCACAGTTATTCATTAGGAAGAGCAAGACCACAATATGGCCCAGCACATAAGGTCATTCCTCTCCACTGACAAGATCATTACTTCACCAGCACAAATTCAATGTTCTCTGCACAACAGCATCATGCCAAGAAAAGGATGCAGAATTTTCCAGTCATCAGAAAAAACCTATAAAGAGCTTCCATGCGGTACAAAGGAGATACTGAAGCTGTAAAAACTCACAGCTCTGGTGGAAAGTAATTCGAAAAGAAAAACTACAGGTGTTGAAACTAGGACTGTGCACCGTTTTTTTAGCAAGTGTAGTTTTGTGTAGTTTCTTGTTATTGGCTTGCTGTGGAGTTTCCTGCTTTTCGTACAACTTCGCTGCCAGATAGCTTTCTCTAATGAGTGTTGGCTGGCGGGCTTAATTCATGAGTATTTTGTACGCAAGTGCATTCCAGCCTAGTTTTTCTCAGTATTCTGAAACTGCCTTACTGATAACTTATGAGGACTTCATATGTGAGTGCTTACCTGGCTCATCTTTTCATTGCAAGAGACTCAAGACAAATATGACTTGTATACACAATGTGCCCGATTCACAAATGTAAACTTACACTTTTGTGTAAGTTTGCTACTTTTCAGTATTCACGAAGGTAAACTTAGACCAAAAGCTTTACTTTACTACTTTTCGGTATTCACAAAGGTAGGTTACTACTTGTAAAAAAATTAGACTTTTGGTCTAAGTTTACCTTTGTGAGTACCGAAAAGTAATAAAGTTAGACTTTGTCAAAGTTTACCTTTGTGAATACCGAAAAGTAGTAAACTTACACAAAAGTGTAAGTTTACCTTTGTGAATCGGGTCCATAGTTTTTAAGAATCCCCATTTTCGCAACATACTACAGATATTTCGCATATTTTTTGTACTTTTGCTAGTATTATGCAAACTTTGCAAGGAAAGGACAAGCTGACTTCCAAAACTCCCTATCTAAAAATGGCATTATTCCACACAAAAAAGCATGCCCATGCATGTGGGTCGACATAAAGTGGTTACGACACCACACAAACTGGGGAATGGATTTACGAAGCCTTTGTCACACAAGGCTACACAGGGCAACATAAAGGCTTACTTGGAATTTACAAAGCTACACAAGGCCTGATTTGTGCTTCCTTTATGAAAAAAATGTAAGGCAAAGCAGCGGCCTGTCCTGCGTTTGTTTATATTTCAATTTGGGAGGTGCTCCTTGGGTGGCACATGGGCATTTCCATGCATCCACCTGTTCATTTTGTAGCATTCCCAGATGCATAAAACTGCTACACCTTTCTCAGTGAGACATAATGAGGAGAAATGTCTTTGTTTCTCATTATTTCCTCTTTCCACCCTTAGAAAGACGAAAATGCCTCTAAATATTGTTTTAGAGCAGGACGGTGTCCCTCCCTGTACAAAAACAATCCTGCCTGTAATGCAGACTCCCTTGCACCATGGTGGAAGGGTGCCTGTGTTGGCGCTAGACAATAAAGAGTGAAGAAATGCTCAATATCTTCCTATATATTGGGCATTTCTGCTCTCTTCCTTTCACGCAGCGCAGCAACTTTGCTTGGTGCCCTGCATTGTGTTAATGAATAGTAAATCAGCCCCTGGATGTTGGCTCAAGGACATATTTTTACTGTTTGTAAAACACATATAGGCAGCGATTCCCATCTGGTGGAAGCTTTTATGTGCTAGAAGACTCTGTTAGTAAGGCAGTTATGATACACTCCTGGAGGAAGAGCAACCCCATCTCTTAAATGAAATGAATGTTGGTCCAATCTGTGTGCTCTTGAGACTTTGAAGAAGGGGAAATAGTGACTTCCGGGGGGGGGGGGTTGGATAACACATGGTCGTTGCTTATGAGTGCCATTAACAACATCCATACGTGCAAGTTCCCTCAACACCACATGTCCAATAGGAGAAGCTTTGGAAGGCGCCTCTGCTACTGCTTAGACTTAAAGGAAACATTCACAGTTCACTCATGAACACAGATGATTGCTTCTTTCCTTTATGCCAGTTTGTAGAAAGCCAAGAAAATGGCTCCCTGAGATCCTGTTGGTAATGTATCGGTTTACACCAATGAAGCGCAAATCTGGGGTCCCAATGAAAATACCAGAAGCTGTTGATGTGCCTGATCTGTTTACCTGTGTCTATTTCACTCTCAGAAAACATGACTAGATGGTTCAGCATCATCTCTAAGGCATATGCGTCATCAAAATGGCACCCTGGCCAAGCACAAGATTTCAAACATATTCACCTTCTAATTTAAAAATGATCAATTCAATTATGTATTTTAAATACAAGATATTTTTAAGTCCCAAAGATCTTTTCTTGAACCTGCTTTTTTCCCCTTTGTTGACGCAGCAGCGTTTCACTGTCAACGCCATTATCTTGACAAAGCGTTCTGAAAACAGTCGACTCAGACCAGGTCTTTGTACACTTGCCCCTTGCATTTCTTATCAATTTCAATGAAATGGCGTCAAGAACCGCTGGAGCGGCCAGCCTCCATCAACAACCCAAGTTAGGGTTTGAAACATTTATTGTTTTTAAGGTATGTCAGGGGAGCGTCGTACATGAAGCATGTTAGGGTCAATGTGCATGGCCGCAGTTCAAAAACAAGCATTGGCAAAGCCAATAGGTTTGACATTTGCACTGGGGTGCACATGAAAGCAATGAGGAAACTTCATATTGCAGTCCAAAACAATGTTAAGCAAGGATTGTTTTGTGCGTGAATGTGTTAGAGAGTTAAGTGTGTGATGAGAAAGTGCATGTTTCAGACAAACTTTTCCCTAATGCATTCCAAAGGATTCAGAAAGATATACTAAAAGAAGTCAACAGCTGAAGGAGGCTGAACCAAAGCCCCTTAGAGTATGTATTGAATAGAATATGTTTGCTAGGAGTGGCGCAAGGAACATTACGTTACACCTAAAAATGACACAATAGTTCAAACTTTGAGTCACATGCCCTCAAAACCTTTTCTGATCTGGCTTCCCTTTGATGATAAATTTAATTTTCTCTGATTTCTCTGTGGACTAATCGTGAACTCCTGCGCTGAATTCCTTCTGTCAATAATATTACTAAACATTATTTTTAATATCATTAAAATAAATGTAACACTTTTCTCTTTTGTAATGCTGACAGGTATGCAGTGCCATTGAAAATCAGTTGTTACCAACAATGCACTTAAACGCATCTTTGAACAAAGCATGTAATACAGTGCGTTGATCTTTAAAACTCGTTGTATTACATTGTGGTATCTAACTATTCATTGTTCGTGGTAACTATGCGTTTATTTATATATTTATTTATAAATACATATAAATATAAATATATAATTGTGTGTGTGTGTGTGTGTGTATATATAAAACAGACACACACACATACACACTAATTGTAGGGGCAATTGCGTCAAACCCCTTTTTTATTTTAAAATAGAAGCACACACACACATATATATGTGTGTGTATTAAGTTGTTGGCCCCTAACCCCTTTTTATTATTGTGTGTGTGATATAATTTTTGAATATATGTTAATTCAAACCCCTCTCCCATTCCCATGAGCCTTAAAAACCTCTTACTACCCCGTACCCTTACACATCCATGTACCCTAAAAGATTCTAAACACCTGATTACCCTGTACCGTTCCCCATTCCTAATCCCTAAAAATATCTTCCTGCCCCTTACCCATACCTATTCCTGAGCATTTAAAGCCCCTTAGTTCCCCTTACCCATCCTTGAACCCTTAAACCACTGAACATCCTTTACTAGCCCATACTCCTACCCGACCCTGAACCCTAAAAAACCCTAAACCCCTTGCTACTGCGTACCTTTATCCATCTGTGAACCCTAAAAACCCTTCTCTCCACTGTACCTTGAGCCATCCCTGCACCCTTATAACCCCCTGCACCCTTCACTTTCCCATATTTAATATGTTTTAAAAAACACATACCTTCATGGTAAAGTCCCACGTTGTAAAGTGGAAGAAAATGGCATGCGTGGCACCTACCTGTGCACTCATGGCGGCGTTGTAAATATCCTGCTTGGTAAAGCCCACCTTCCAAGCATTACATACCTTATCATTGATCATGAGGTCTCTTCTACTAAGTAATGCCATGATTCATCAACATGGCATATTTTGAATGCTTGCTATGACACCTTTCTGTAGCGATGCTATTTCACCCAACAGTGCCAAAAGCCGAATATTAAATAAATCCTAGGTTATTAATTCATGCTCAGTAAAACTGCAAACTTTTTCGAGTTATTTATCATATTGTACCCTTGTCTTTTTTTTCAAGTTCTCTTGAAAAGTCCTCTTTCTGCTGTTTTTCTTGAATACTTAACATCTGTTTCAGTAACCTCTTTTACTCAAAGTTTACTAGGTGCTGTTTACTATGTTGCACACTATGCGTTTGGATGCAGATGTCTCATCTCTGAGGATCTCCTGATCTGTGAGGTAGCGCAGCTAAGCACCTTATTTCTGGGGGAGGTAAAGGTTTTGTCAGCAGTGGAAGAAGCAGCACTTTTTGAAAAAACAGATCGTTTTTTTGTTTAGGTTTTCTCGAGAAGGCAAATTTAAAAAGTTGCAGACACAGAGCAAACGTACCAAGCCTCTTTAAACATACGGCGGTCACATTGAGGGAGGGGTAACAAAGGGGAAGTCACGTTAAGAAATTAAACTATCAAATTAAAGATTAGAATGGTATTTTCGATGCACTGAAATCAAAACAAAATATGTTGTGGGAAACCACCCTATTTGGTTCATTTGCCAACGCCTCACGAGGTACATTTAATTTAACCATTCTGATAGTGAACAACACAAAGTCAACTGTTTCTCGACAGTTAAAGAATCGGTGTAATAACGCGACTCAGTGGTACTCAATTCATCGACATCGGAAGGATGCAGACCTGCCAATTCACATAGTGCGATCATGTGTCGCATGATATCAGCTCCTTTCAGTCACCCTTTGATGAGCCAGTATCACACGGTGGCAGGGAGGACGAGCTGGAAACCACTGCATGGAGTGTATTTCCGGCTTGTCTTTGTAGGCTGTGACCAGCTGATGTCCATTAAAGGGTCTGAAAACAACCCAGGACATCAGCATCAGCCTCAGCAAGCTTTTTCTAGCTCAATCCTGCAGGCAGCGTGATTGCGGTGTCGCTTGGCGACAATCTATAGTGTCTTAAAAAAATTCTAAAAAAAGGGTTTTAGTCCGCCAATTACTTATCATTCATTGGCATCATTATCACTCTTCTTTTCTGCCTTCTAATTCGGCAGTACGTGTGAGGCGTCACTCCCTGCGTCACTTCCTTTTCTTTGTGTGGAGCACTGACCAAGTACAGATTGATTTATATTAATTAGTGTCCTCCGCTGCTCGCGCTAGGATTGAGATGAATTTTCTCCCTTTTTGGGCATTTTTATAGTGCAAACTTGACCAGTTATATTACACAAGATAACATTCATTTGTCTCAGGGGAAGGTGCTGGCTTATGATTTGAACTGAATCACAGAATATTGAGCCGATGCCAGGGCTTAAACCTGGGGCCACAAGTACAACCATTAGGGTTTGTGACTAACAAATTGCGATTTTTAGCTACTCGCAATTTGCGAGTCGCAAACCCTGATGTACAACAGTGTCTCAGACATTGTTTGCCATTTACCAAACGGGTTGCAAGGGACTTGCCTCATTAATATTCATGAGGCAGCTCCTAATTTGCGACCCATTGGGAATGGCCAGCCCTCATAGGGATGGTGACCTGCTGGGTCAGCGGATCACCATGTCTGTGACTGCTTTTTAAATAAAGCTGTTTTTTTATTTGAAATGCAGCCCGTTTTCCTTAAAGGAAAATGGGATGCATTTCAGAAATGAAGATGAAAAGTTTTCTTTTAATTTTTTTTAGAGTGAGCAGGGTCCGTGGGACCACTTCCCGCTCTGAAAAAATGTTGGCCCCCAAAAGGAGAAGGGGTACCTTGGGGATCCCTTCCCGTTTGTGAATGGCTGACCACCAATTTGAAATTAGTGGTAATCTGCGATTTTGAGACCGCATTCCTGGTCGCAAAACATTCATACATACCAGTGCGACTCGCTGTTAGGAAGGGACGCCCTTTACACACCGCTTCCTGATAGAGACTCGCAAACCCTATTTTGGGAGTCAGTATTAGGTTACTGACTCGCAAAATTGGGTTGGTACTGCAAATGCATTTTACCGGTCGCAAACGCGTTGTACATCTGACCTCTGGTTCTTCACAGTAGCCAATGACTCTGCCAGAGAACTTCCTATATCTGCAGAACACAGATCTGATGCCAACAGAGAAATATTTCTGGCTTTCCCGTTTTCAAGACAACAAAATCTTGAGCGTATGAAAGGCTTTAGGGACCACAAATTATTTCATTTTTAAATGGCAGGCCTGCGAGACTCATGATGTACCCCAGTTGATCCTCCATGCCCTGCCAGAAGGACAATGGGTCAGGGTTGTTTTAATATTTTAAATTAAATACTAGAGCACTTGAAGAAGTAGGGTTCTGGCTCGGCACAGCCCTACTCTTCCATATAAATAACTCCATATCCCACAATGCTGTTACGGCAGACTGCTTAATGGAGCATAAAGAAAAGTAACTAAATGCGTGGCTCAGCACAGCTGCACTGATAACATCAAACATAGCGTGTCTTCACCACACCACTACAGAGCTCTGAGCGCATGACAATACAGAAGCAGAGCGCTCTGGCTCGCCTCAGCCGCATTATAGCACCATGAATAACTTCAAAATAAAATCTTACAGAGAGATATACTCCATGCTGAGACATAGAAGCAAGCATTGGCAAATCCAATAGGTATTGCCTATTAGAGAGCTGTTGGCTTTGTCAATGTGTGTTAGCCATGTTTCACAGCAGTGTGGCCGTTGTACAACATGGCTAAATAAAACCTTGACAAAGCCAATAGCTCTTGCATAGACGAGACCTATTGGTTTTTGCCAATGTTTGTGTTTTATTTTTTTGGAGTTGGGGGTTTGGTTGGAGCCAGGAGGTAAAAGTGCCTCAGTTACTTCTTGGCATGAAGCCCCACCACCTTCAAGGCCTTGTCCCTCCTCACATGGTGAGATTTATTTTTTTAGTTTGCAGGTCGTAGGATGAAACGCGCACCTGTCCTTCGAGGGAATCACCCTTTACTCCGCAGGCAGAACCAAGACCTGCCTTTACTCCGCAGTCACTATCCCGACTGCGACATTACCATGTGTTCTTTTACAATCCAAGACGTTACAACGACTTGCTTTAGGGGGCGCATTATTGGACTGGGGTTGGATTTTAAGTTCAACACCTTCCCTACTGATACACTGACTGGAGTTGGAGTAGCAATTTATACCCCCCCCCTAAGGCAAGTCATTGTAACAACTTGCGTAGTAAAGGAACGTGTGGTAACGTCGCAGTTGGGGTCTTGACTGCGGAGTAAAGGCATGCATGAGAAATGCATACGGGGTTCCGTCATACATCCGTCCTTCGAGCCCGTGGACTACAGGCTGCATATGTGACCCTGTAGCAGCAATTCAGTCCACCAAGTTATCAGAGTATAAGACTAATTTCCAACAAGCAATTTGTTTCTACCATACCACCCACCCCCTATTTTGCTTTTTGTGGGAGTATACATGAAATAAATGTGATAATTGTTTTGAAGACATGGGCCTTGTTTTCAGTCAACACTTAAATTGATGTCATGACCAGCTCTTGGCATGAGTGAACTAGGTAAGCCGTTCTATGCCTATGGCCTATTGTGTCAATCTGTCTCAGCTGGCCAGCGAGGTATGGACTCTACTCTTAACATTTAGCCTGAGAAGCACATAATGATGTTATTCTGCATGTTTCTTGGTCCAGGCCATGTCAGTCTCTTTACTCCAATCTAAGTCAAAGAGGCCACCCATCACAGTTAATTTAGCCGTCTGCTATTTAACATTCCTTTGCAATGTGTTTCTTCTCAAATCGAAAATAGCTTCTTGACCGTACAGTGCTTTGAGGCAGCGTGACAAGCCAGAAATAGATGCTGGGCAAAGAATAAACGCCACAGCATCTCAATGTAGATTTGCCGGTTACAATTGGGGCACTGGAATGTAATCTTGTTAGATGACTTCAGTAATTAAGCACTCACTGCTGACATCTGAGACCAGACCTACTATTCTTTGACGCAAGGCAACATTGCACCAAAGTTGATGCTTGCCATGTGTCAATAGGAAAGAGAAAAAATACCCCACATTTACCAAGATATTGTGCATTTTTTCTCCCCCCCAGCTTTGGGGCACTTTTGGCAGCCATGTGCCAACGCACACACTCTTTTGCGACATAGTCAAATTGTGTGCATTTTCTGAAGCATGGTGTTTGTACTAGAAGGGGTCCTCTGCAGTACAAAAATTATGCTTTAATGCTTTTCCCAGTTTATATGTGTGCTGTACAATGTATCACACATGCAAAAAAAAGGAAACATTTCTCCTTGTTTCACCTGCTTTGAGCAGGAGTAAGATGTTGGTGCAAATCCATGTGTGCTGATGTATCTAGATAAGGTTGGCATCAGAATCCATGGGGGGCTACATGGGAACGACCATCGACCACCAATGCCATGCAGCCCATGATGCAAAGTAACGGAAAGCAGCGCATACCACACCTTTGTGCTACTTTGGGTTACTATCCAATACAAATCCTGATTTGCATTGCATAGTAAATACCACCCTAACACTTCACTTTGGATTGAGTTTGCAGCACAAAAATGAACCAAACCCATATTTAAGCGCTAGTAAATCTGGGCCCCGGTATGAGCTTCAGGCCAAGGGCTGTATCATGATCCTGTTCACAGCGCTGAGCGGAGGGCGTCTGCTTGTTTCTTTTTCCCTTTACACCGCATACAGTGCATGTGCTGCTGACAGCAGAGCTTGGAAACATGAAGAGGCAATTACTAGCTTCTGTTTCTGAGTTCTGCCATCTGCAGCCCATGCACTAAATCAGAGTATTTTAAAGTTAATGTATGCACTCAAGACGAGAAAAAGAATCGCACAGAACCCACATCGGTGCAGGGCTCAGAACAGTATTATAAAATGGCCCTAAGTGTGCCGGTTTGACTAGACCTACTAGAACTTCCATCCTTCAGAGGTTGATATATTGATTATTATGAAATTGGGCAAAATCAACACGTTTTTTAGATCGCTAATAAACAGCAAAACCGCTCTATATACAAGCATATTATACTTCTCTGTTAATAGGCCCTGCTTATGAGTTTGTTGGAGGAGTAGGTGCTATTTAACGCACCATATAAAATCTGACTTTCTGGGTATCAGAATATATTGGGTGCGGTAAATTGCGCCTAATTGATGTTTTTGGAAAATGGGCCGATTTTGGTGCTTACCGCATGCTATGCTAAACACTGTTTTCCCTGGTAAATTTGGGCAGGTTTCACCTGCTGAAATTTATCAAAGGGTGAGGTATTTAATAAACCCAGGGGCATATTTATGAGAAAGTAACGCAACACAGTGCAGCAAGTCACTTTGCTGTGCTATGCTGTGTTACAGGAAAGTGCTGTAGCAAAAACTGATGGACAGAATGCCGAATGAATCAAACATTTACCCCCAGTAAAGAGATCTGGGACAAATCCATTGTCTTTTGCTCACTACTCCACCTCAGTTTGGACCCAGCCTTATTCAAAACAGTCTTGACCCTGCTCCTAGTGGGGACAGTCCAACTCGAACTGCCAAGCCGGGTCCTCCCTGGAATGGAAACAAGCATCCTGGGACCAGTTTTGGGGTAACACCCCTCATCAGCCAGGCTAGCTTGAAACCAGTGGCACAGGAGGAGCACGGTCAAGACTGCTTTGCATATGGCTGGGTCCAAACTGGGGCGGCGTAGTGAGCAAAAGAACAATGGATTTAACCCAGATCTCTTGACTGGGGGGTTGATGGTTGATTCATTCAGCATGGTGCTAGGGTGCCTGTGTTACATTCAAGATTGTTTTTCATGCAGGAAGGGGCACCTTCTTGCACAAAAACAATCCTGAGAGGCATATTTCTCTTTCTATGTGTGCTGCATTCTGCAGCACACATAAAAAGAGAAAGCAACAAAGAGAAATAAACATATTTCTCCTCATAATGCCTCCCCTGAGAAGGTGTATCTTTTTGGCGCATTCCTAGGTCTACCACTTTTCTTAAATCTGTGAATGCATCAAAAACCATTGGAGTTGTGTGTAAACACCCAAGCAACACCCATGAAATGCCTTCCCAGGGCAGAGTAACACAACAGAGCTGCGTTAAGTTACTCATGCTTTATGAAGCCACTCAGGGCCACGCAAGGTGACCTTGCGTGGCTTCATAAATCGCATTTTGGGTTTGCTTTTCTCTTGCACCACATTGCGTAGTGCAAACGCGAAGCAACTCCCCTCGTAAATATGCCCCCCAGTAATTACAGAGTGTGGTAAATACTACACAACTCGGAATTCCAACCTGTGTGCAAAATGGGGTAGGCGAAAGGGTCAGAAAAACTTACCAACTCATAAAGCCTAGGGTCCAAACACTGCTCAGCTTTAAGTATCTAAAAAGTCAGAGTCAAGGTGCTTAGAAAATGCTCTGGCTTCACTGACAGCGAGTCTTGGAAGACTGTCATTTCTCTTTACCGGCTCCCCCTCATTGACAAAAGTCGAATTTGAGCGAGCAGAGGGAGTTTGCACTTCGCTGCACTGCGTCCAGAAGCATGCCCCTGACAGTCACATCAAAAACAAGTTGTCAGTCTCGTGAAATCAAAGAGACAATTGTCTCTGCTGGCAGGAATTGAATTAGTGTCCCTTGTCTGACTCACTATCATCTGACTGGGACTCTCGGACGTCATGCCAGGAAACAGGCACTGTAAAGTGAATTAGACAGGCTAGAACAGAATGAAGCTGTATAAATTGCATGGCATCATTAAAATTCACAGATGCTCGCCTCATATTAACACTTTAACATGTTTTTATTGATAGCTAACAAAATCAACACAGTAGTCCTGGCCACGGGGATTATGCGGCACTGATTCACTATAAATTCCACACATTTATGGATTTACCACATTTTCCCTATAATCCATCAACTGCTGCTTGGTGGTATACATGTGTTTCTAGATCAAACAGTACTAAGAATGCTGCACGGAATGCAACACACAAGGGTGTAGCTATCATTAGTGCACCAGGTGTAGTGGCACCTGGGTCCAGAGTCCCGAAGGGCCCATTGAACCCGGACAATGCTTTATTTTACTACCCCAACAGTAGTCGAAGGGGCCATTTCCCTTGCTGGTCACCTTGTCACCTATCTTATTGCTGATTTCTGTACTCAGGCATTAAAGCCTAAATATTTTTACATCGTTAATGTTTATGTCACCAATGTATTATAACAAGAAGAAAATAAAATGCTAAATCTTTAAATAGATTTTAAAAGGGGTAGGAGAATGATCTATTCATTGTTTTGAAAATGGAGCTTCGATGCTAAATAAATTACACTTAATTTAAAAGGGCAGTTAGAACTGAGAAGACTTCATAACATTTTGCATTTCTTTTCAGGTTTTATGTTTGGAATCTTTTGCCGTTAAGACACTTGCAAATATCTATCGGTTTTAGGGCTTTTCCTTGCTGGGAAAAAACTTATCAGAAACCCGAGGCACTTAGTTCCAGGAGACAGGGTTTAAAACCAAACAGAGGTGTGCAAAATAAAAGTGTTACTCTAATGTCAGTATAAAATTCGCTATCCTTGGGGATTTACCCTAGTCTTAATTGGAGTTAGCAATCGGAAAAATATGCATACCTGTGTTCTAGCAATCAGGATTTATCTTTTATGGCCTCAAATCCACCTATTTCTTTAACAAAGAGAAAATTAGGAGAGCATTAGCTCTTATGAATTGAATGTACTACATATTAAGCCATTGATTGGGAGGGGTTAAATTCTTTAGGGAGTAAATGGTGGTATCTTAGAACTGTTGAATCTTTTTACAGACAGGGGCTGTATTACATAAAGTGCCTCGGGAGCGCAACGGCTGTTTGTGCCCACTTTGCGCTCCCCCGGGTCATTTTAGTATTACAGAAGGGGCCACAGATGCTTGTGCGCCCCCTTCTGTAATACCGATAGCGCTGGGGCAAATAAAGCGCCAGCGCTATCTGCAGGGTGTGTTCCCTCATTTCCATGGGGGCACGCGCCATGCAAATGAGGGAATCCCTTGGCCTCTGCCTCCACGCTGTGTTACAGACACGGGCGCAGAGGCAAAGAAGCCCCAGGAGGCGCACTGAGAGTGCGCCATCTAAAAGGTGGTGCACTGTCAGCGTGCCCCCTGATGGCAGCCCTCTGGAAGGGGGTCCCATGGACCCCCCCAGATATCCCATTCCAGTCGGGTGCCGTCACTGACTGCACCTGCCTGCAAGGGGATCTCTAATCCCCTTCAGAAGTGCAGGCGGGTTGCCATTGCCCTGTGAAAACACAGAGCGACTGTAAAACAGCAGCTCAGTTTTTCACAGGAATGTGCTGCCCCCAGGGCAGCACGAGTTTGCGGCTGCCATGGGGGCAGCGCATTCACGGTAATAGGGCACATTTTCACTGTTTGTGCCCTTGGGGCCTCCGTACTCCACCAAAATGGGCCGTTGAGGCATACTAACTGTGCACCGCTTCATATGGGGCACATAGTGGGTTGCACTTCTGACACCGGTATTACCACTATATCCATGTCCGTATTATGGCGCACGCACCTGGCAGAGGCATTCCCTCATTTGGGTTGGGCCACATTATTGTAGTCACAAGCATCGCCAGCCCCTTCTGTAATACCAAACTGCCCAGGAGATGCAAAAAACAGGCCAAATAAAAATTTGAATGCCAACACTTACTCTGTGTCACTGTGTTTTGTGGATATCACACATTAATTGAGACAAAATACTGTTTGAAATACCTCATGTTTTTATGGACTCACAGCGTTTTCATAGTTTACTTGAAGACAATATGCAGAAATGCTCTCTAACCCTTCTGCGAGTGTGCAGTAAAAAAAAACAAGAAAGCGTGGGTAAACTTTTATTTGAAGTAAAATGTTACATTAGCAAGGAATTCTGTTTTAAAAAAAACACCAATCACCATGCACTCAACTCTTTGTTTTTTATAAAGTTCACAGGGCTTGGTTAAAATTTATTTCGCAAGGCTGAATTTGCTCTCTTTCTTATGTTATGTTTGTTAAAAAATAATTTCAACATGATGTGTTTTAAACAGTACAATTTTAATATGTTTCGTTTCACACTCCTCCCCAAGTCTTCTTAAAACAATGCAATGTAAATTACTTTATTGGCTTGACATTTCAGGTACAGACACTAAAGATTCTGAGTATGTGAAACAGTACACAGATCACACTGTGACAACTGCTTTTTTCCAGGAACTTGCATAATGTGTCTTATTTGATAATTAACAAATATTTTACTGCGCTAGTCTTTCTCTCTATCTCTATCAGTGTCATTGGGCTATCGCTGTGATCACACTTACATCCACACCCCCTGCACTTGCCTCATTTCACATTCCTTTTATACTCTCAGGACCTATTTACTATATTTTGACGCAGGGCAGTGCAGCAAGCTTTCCTGCTGCACTGCCATGTGTCAAAACAAGAGGGCAGGAATGCGCCGTATCTACAAGATACAGCACGTTCCTGTCCTTCTCCCCTGTGCCGGCGCACAAACAGCATCCGTGCGCCAACGCAGACATCCTTGCGTCATGTTGCAAACAGTGCCTGCGTTGTGGAGATGATTGCTATTGTGCAGGCAGGGACACCTTCCTGCACAAAGGCATTAACTGATGGCATTTTCCTCTTGCATCATTAATAGAAAGAGGAAAAAACGAGGAGAAATAAAAGTATTTCTCCTTGTTGTGCCACTCCTACGCCTGCCCTGGGGAGGCGTAGGAATTTGACGCATTCCCAGCTTTAAAAAACATTATAAATCTGAAAATGTTTCAGGTTCCATGGATGTTGCATGGGAACACCCACAGCATTACCCATGGAACGCCCCTTTCACGCAGAGTAATGCATGAAAGGGGCCCATATTTACAAGGCCATGAAAAGTCACGCAGGGTGACTTTACTTGGCCTTGTAAATATGGGCAAGCCAACGGCACAATGGGCTTGTAATGATTCCCTTAATCTTTTTAAGATATCTGGACCAATCATCTTGGGCAGCCAGAACACTAGGGACAAACATTATGTGCCACACACACTATATTCAGCCATGCATTCCGAAAGTTCAGTCCTGCCAAGTTTCCATGCATGATGTGCTGCACCAGTCCAGGTTTTTCTTTTGAATGCTGCGACCTGCAGTCTTGTTTATTCCATTATAAAAACAGGACTACAAGCCTACAAGCCCCAAAATTCAAAGGAAAGGAAAAATCCTGGACTGGAGCAGCACATCATGGATAAACCTGGGAAACCTGGCAGCTATGAAAATTTACATACCATTTTAAATTAATAACTCAGACGTGTTTCTGTAATGAACCTTAAGTGTACCTTCTCCCTTACTGCTGAACAACTCGACATCTACAATATTGTGCTCCACTTGGCCCAAGTATAGACAATATTCAGGAAAGATTCCAGATATATGTAGATGAAACAGAGATGCACATCCTCCTAGAAACAAAACATGGAGAAGGTTTCAAGCATTGTGGACTGTCTCGATCATGTCTAGTAACGTTATCCCTATCTGAACGGATCAGAAACTGGACTCATAATCAGAGTTCCTGCTTCACAGTCGTATCTTTTCAACCAACCTTCTAACCTAGGCCTTCACCCTCCTCTTCCCACTAGGTCAGAATTCTGTGGATCATTTTTGATTCAGAACTCGGTCTCGTCCCATCAATCAATGCAGTGGTCAAGGAAGCCAACTCCCAATTATCTCCTTGAGCAAATCCTTCCCTTCCACCATACTCGCCACCAAAATGAGCTGATGAACTCTAGTGATTTCTGCATGGACTGGAGTAGCACAGTCTATGCTTGCCTACCAAACAAACTCATCACTAGCCTGGAACGTTTGCAAATTCAAGTATACAGAATGGTCAGCACTTACCGAAACATGGCCACATGAAGCCAGTCCTGAAAACATGCAATTGGCTTTCCAGTGAAGTTCAAAACACGATACATTTTGTACTGGAATTACACAGTTCTACCTGCCTTGAAGAACCGCCATGCCACAAATCTACTTCAAGAAATCTGGGTTCCTCTTTGGCCCATCTGAAAAGCATGCCTATTTAAAAGAATAAAGTATGAAGGCAGATTCTAGGGATTCTACGGCCCAAATTTATGGAACAGCCTTAACCCCTACCTTCAAACAGAATTTTGTTACTTTCAGTTTAGGAAACTCTTGAAGAAAGAGTTTGTTTCAAACAGCCTTCCAGTTAATCCTTAATCTGCTGAGGAGGGACTGAAGAATTTCAAATCCAGGTTCATCCTACACATTGGGGGACTCTAACTCTGAACTACCACAGAACATCATCATTGTCACGTTCTTCTTTTACTGTTCAAGGGTTTGCAGTCTTCAGTGTTTGGTGTAGCCTTTTAAAAAACACTGGAACAAATCAATATGAGGAACCTACCCATTTGCGGAGTAGTTGGACTGCAATTCATCGCTCTGGATCAATGAATGAACAAGAGAACCACAGACACAGATCCAGATCTTGAAAAATCTGCCATGGCTTGCAGGCCCCCAAATAATGGATGCCCAGATCCTGGATTTGGAAAGACAATCATCAGCAGCTTTCCTTAACTTCTGCAGAACCAGCAATTGTCATCTTTCATCACTAGCTCAATTGGTGTGCTATTCGTGACAGCATATCGTATAGAGATTAATCATTAATTCGCCAGTCAATTTTAATCAAGGTTCCTGAAGCACCTGAGACACGCCTACTGCTTCCAAAAGTCACCACTGTCTTTCACCAAGGCAATGAGCAATATTCGCGCACACAATCTGTACAACTGCCTGTACATTCACTCTTTCACAAGACTGTGGGATGCTGCGCAGATCTTTTGTATGAAATTTTAGGAGGGAAGACCCTCAAATATTTCTTAACACACAATCTTCATGGTGAACACAAATGTCCGTTTTCACTGTTTACTACATGGGGCACACTGCTAACAAAAACAAGCCTTCGTGCATACGATTATGTTTTAGTGAACGTTATATCGTGCCTGCTTCTCTCACCCAATGTTTACTGAACGGTTTGGGAAAGTAAAAGACAGGTAGAGGTCAGGGGTCACCGCGTTCTCTGCTGCCCTTTGAAAACCTCCCTTCTTTCCATAAGGGGGTTATTATCATGTCACAGCCGGCTGATAAATGACACTGCACAAGCGAACACATGTACACTTTCTATTTTTCCTCCATTGTTGTCTTAATATGGGCCGAGAAAGGGTCTGGATTCTTTAAGTGTCAAACAGTGACAACACATGTACTACACAGCACAGACACCAAAGAAAATCGTGCACAGCTAACATGCCTCTTTCATCTGGAGGACACAAGACCACCCATCACCAAACACAACCGCACGCCAGGATAAATAACCAGTGTTCTTTTCTCAGCATACCGTGCCCCAGTTTTATATTCGAATTAAACTATTTACATATCAACAAAACATACATATAAATGACATCATTAGGGCCCTATATACTGGTTACTCATCGGTCAATGTATATTTAACCAGGGACATGTTCATTGGAAAGTCTCACACTTCTCGAGGTTAGATGGAATATAGACGCAGGAGGTCTAGATTATTGAAAATAATATTTTATTACAACTGTTGCCACCCGTGAGACACATCAAGAGACCGGCATGACCGACAAGGTAAAAAATTGCCGTAAGTAAGCAAGCTAGCAATAAGATCTTTACATCACAGTTTTTAAGATCCCAAAATGACTGCTTATTTTTTTCTTTTTATTGCAAGTCCTCTTTAAACAGAATTTATGTATAAGTATTAATCTTAATCTTGTGAATTCTGACTGGATCAGTGATCAAACAGTATGCAGATTCCAAGGAGGTTATTCCAGAGACTGGTACCCAGTGTCGAAAGACGATATCCTCTGATTGTGGCCAGCTAGAAAAGATGCTGGAATGTAAAGGTCCTCCTCACAGAATCTATGATATTTGGAAGCCATATAGGTCTGCATATTCACTTGCAAGTAGTTCGGGTCTGACACTAACCTTATAGATATGAAAGCCTCAACGGAGCTTCCTGTAGGCTGCATACGCATGCCTCTTTTGCGCAGTCTATTCGCTCGTCTGATCCCAGAATTCTAATCCCTTTTAATTATTGCCAGACATTTCTTTGAAGTCCACAGACTGTTCACACAGACTTAGGGGCTGATTACGATGTCGGGCGGAGTTGCCTCCACCCAACATCGTATCAGTCATGTGATCGACCGACACCCGGTCGGCGGTCCCGACCGGCCCATTACGATGCGACCGAACACTGTTCGGTCGCATTCCTACATTTTAAAATAGGAGCATGCATGCCGGCCGTTAACCACCTGGAATGCATGCTCCCATTGTAAAATGGGAGGTGCAGTTCATCCCTGCACTCCGTGGCAGGCACCTCAAGGTGCCTGCCACGGGGTGCAGGGATCAACAGGGGGCTCGGCCTCCAACCGGAAGACGTGCACTAAAGGGGACCCTGCTGGGGGCCCCAAATGCGGAAAGGCCGGCACGGAAAGGCTGCCGAAACCCGAAATCGTAATTCCTAGGGCGTAAATAGCCGCCCTTAGGATTACTAGCCGCATTCTGACTGGCCGACGGGCTCTCCGAGCCCGCATGCAGCCAGCCGTAATGACTGGTCGGATTATTTTCCGACCGCCTCTATCATAATGAGGTGGTCGGAAAGGAATCGGACCTGCATATTACGATGCGGTCAGAAAGGGTTGGAGCCTTTTCCGACCGCATCGTAATCGGCCCCTTAGTGAAAGTCAAGATGCACCTGCAGCTACCTGACAGAGATTCTTTTCTCTCATGCTTATTTTTGCTGTCTTGCCTTTCTCTCGCATTATGTTTTATTCCATTTGTCCCTATCTCTCTCTTTTTCCCCAGTGGTACTTATTTTTCTTTCTGTTTCTTCTCTGTTCATGCCAACCCATGGCTTACAACCCTCTTTCATATATTCTTTATCAGTGATATTTATAAGCATTTTTGTCTGCAGACCTGCAGGCAGGCGAAATCCTGAAACATCTAATTCAGCAGCCTATCATGCCTAGTTGCAGCTTCAGCTTAAGCTGCTAAAGTGGGGGTTACCTAAACCACTGAAGATGGGAATTGCAGTAATGTATTGTGCAGTGGAAAACCTTAGGCGCCAGGTACAACCATGGGTATTTGGACAAAATATTGAGTTGTAAACATCGGGAGACAGAAATATAGGAAAAAATATATTGTGATGCAGAAATATCATTGTCAAGAATATTGTTTTTTTTATAATGGCCCCACGTGCAAGGAAAAATCACCCTTATTATTTCTCTCTGGGAAAACAAATTCCTTGGAGATTTTTCTTGCAGAATAAAATACTTTCCAGAGTAGGCAAATCCAAAATGGAGCTATCTCAGTAAAGGATCAGTGCTTTCAATGGAGCCACTGAAGGGGTAGCTTCTTTGAAGGCAGAGAGATTCAAGCAAGCAGACAGGTATGTCTGAATTTGTTCATAGCCTCTGCGGACATAGCAGGCCAGCAGACCATCCGCTAGACTTTAAATCTGGCACTAATTGGTCAATAGGGGTAAATATGATAACTTTGTCTTCATTACAAATAGTGAGGAATTCTCAATTTGCGCCCAACCTCTCATTTGAGTTTGGATAGTGAGTCCAAGTTTTACACTTACTAAGGAAACCCCACAATTTTCCCCTGGCACATCGACAAGAAAAACCTGGCAAAATCATCTGGTGAAAACCATCAGAAAATGAAATGCAAGTCTAGATTCTGCACGCTACACCTAAATCTTACCAGCATAACACAGAATATGTGGTAAAATTGCACTAATTAAATGCCACATCTGCAGTGTTAATACTTCCTGGGTGTAGTACTTACCACACATTAACCTCGCCACTCAGAATGAGGCCCCCAGCTGCTAAATTTGGTGAAAATCATCAATTGCAATAGAATAGGGTACACTGTCAAATCAACAGGAAACCAAATGTTTGTGGTTTGTGATGTGTGTGATTACCACACACTAGAGCCATGTCCCCGCAATGTGTGCACAATACTTGCTGAAGCTCTCTGGTAGCACTGTAAAAAGCTGTGAAATATTCCTTCTATGAAACCAGTCCTGTTCCAGAATCATCCACCAACCACTGACTTTAAGTCACTTACTAAAACGTCATAACTTGCTAAGTGACCAACCACAACGTTTATCAGTAGATGCTGTACACTACATTGTGCTTATGGAAACCAATGCAAATGTCTACTTTGTAGGTTAGTGTGTCTGCTTTTGCAATGCCTGTGATTTTCCCCCCTTGAGTCATTGGCTATGATATTTTCCATTCCATAAATGTACTAGATAGTGTCATCCTGCATGTCCATCACCCCACTTGTCACTTTTCACTTGAGATTTCATCTGGCAGGACTTGCACTTCAGTCAAGATCCCCAGTATTGCCCAAGAATTGTAGAGTAGCTTCCAAGGTGACCTTATATTGTATTGTATTGTAATTAAATATATATATAGAGCTTACTACCCCTGACGAGGCATTGAAGCGCTTTTTCGGTGAGTGGCAGGCTACTCCAGAACCCATAAAGGATTAGTGGTGAATTAGTATAGTGAATTATGACATTAATTTGAGCGGTGGATATGTTGGTCTGTTATTTAGATTGAGTAGAATAGTGGAGGGATAGGAGAGGGAAAAGGTTTGCATTTATATAGCACTTGCTACCACTGATGAGGTGTTGAAGTGCCTTTAGGCGTGTAGCATGCTACTCCAGAACCAAAAAGAATTAGTGGTGAATTAGTCTGGGGAAATATGAAATTAATTTGAGCGGTGGACATGTTAGTCTGTTATTTGGATTGAAAAGGATCGTGGAGAGATAGAAGAGGGAAGGGTCTAGAAAGATTTTTTTTTTTTTTACGTCTAACCATACCTTTACCACTTTAACAAAATTAGCGGATAATAAATGCAGCTTTAAAATCTGGGCTTGCCTGCCAACAGTGTCATACCCCTGGGGACAGCCTTCTTTGCATCTCGCTATCAGAACCACACCCACATCAGTAATCTAGTGGGCATTTTGGAAACCATGGAACCTGGGGGAATGGTTTTTAATCCTGGTGTCCGTATGGGACTAAGGGGCACATTACGATACCCGGCGTAAATAATTCCGCCAGGCATGGAAGCGGCAAAAATCCGCCCGCACACACCGCCTGAACACCGACCACGCCATTACGATTACACAAACCGAATACCGCCATCGGCGGAAAAAGCACACAAAATACCGCCCGCCAACGTCCGAGTCGGAGACAAACCGCCCGCCACGGACGGAAACACGCACGACAACACAAAACCGCCCGCCCTCACGGCCGACACACCGCACGTGAAATTACGATCGCACCGACATGAGCGCGGAAAAACCACAAATATACCGCCCGCCAGCGCAAACAACGCCGATGAGAATCGACACGGCAGAAGCCATGGCACCCACGTACCTGCACAGAAACCATCCGCACACAAAACCAATAGCACACAACATGGCCAACAAGTCCACACAGCAAGGCACGCACAAATACACAAGCACAGTACATATCCCGAAAACACCCCCGGACAAACAAAAAATACAAAGGCCAGAACCCCAGACACAACACACCTGAAAACAACAGACCATGAGGACACACCCACATAGGTGAGTACAAAAGCAGCACTCCCACAGACCACAACCCCTTGCTACATTGCAAACAAGAGAGGAGAGGAGAGGACACAGTGACACAGCAAGGACAGCAGCACACCACAGAAACGCACACATCACAACCACCACCACCACCACCACCAAACACCGGCACCACAAACCCCCTGCACATTACACAACACACACCGCACCAGCACCACAAACACCATGGCACCACAAAGAATGCCAAAGTTCACGCCCATTGAGCTGACGGTCATGGTCGACGAGATCATCAAGGTGCACCCACAAATCTATGGGAACATGGTCCAACACACACCACTAGCCACCAGAAACAGAATGTGGAACCGGATCGTAGACCAGGTCAATGCAGTCGGGACCCTGCCCAGGAACAGAGTCGAAATTAACAAACGGTGGAATGACGTCAAGAGCCTGGTCAAGAAGAAGGAGGGCAAAAACAGAGAGCTGGCTGCCGTCACTGGCAGAGGGAATCCCGCGCTCTTCAAGACCTTCAAAGCGTGGGAGGAGAAGGTGCGAGTCATCATACATCCCGAGATCCTCGCCGGATTAGCAGGGGGAGTGGAGGCTGGTAAGTACAAACTAATGTATACCAGCACACCGCTATGTACTCACATGCACTACCACCATGCCACAGCTCCCAGGGACAAACACCCCCATGTCCAGCACACAATACACGACACACACATGCAACAGACACCACCACACACAGCCCAAACAGAACAACTGTAAGATGCGTGGGGACATGTGTACATTCAGCCAGCCACGTAACCACCAACAGGTCCCCAAATATGCCAGAAGCGCCACAACGAGCACCCACCACACCCATGTGTCCGCCACAGCTGCACAAACCGACAAGTAACAGGTAAGTGGCAGGAACACAAAGTGCAGTGGGTGGGACGGTGGACAGCCCAAGTACAACACACACCAGGCCCCTAGTCCCACAGCACAGCAAGGAGGAGCATCCCCCACACCCACGTGTCAGCCACCGCAGTGCACAACGACAGCCGAAAGGCAGACATCACGGTCCACAGCAATCGGTGTCAGTGGGTGTCCAGCCACCCCCACGACCCACAACACCCCCCACCCCCACCCCCACAGACCTGCAACATGGAGCACCCCCCGCTTAGAGCCATGTGGCATCCAGTACAGTGCACGCACGAACAACCTGCAGGTGGGAAACTGGACAGGGCTGGATTACTGGAGGCATGAGGACCGGCACACGACCAACACATGGGACATGTCACGTAGCAGACGAAAACGCAGCACCGCCCACCGTCACGAACAAGTGAACAATGTGCACACGGACATGAACAACAGACTCACACCCCACATGACCCATCACAGACATAGCAACACCCAAGGAGCCACGTCTGCATACACAAGCCACACTGAAAATAGTACCACACGGCAGCCACTGTGCAACTCATCACACACAACCGAAACACCATTGAAGTCCTGTCCATGTAGCCCCTACTGCCTGTCAACCACACACCCCACAACTACGCCTATGTAAGACAAACAACACTAGACGCAACAGAGCGGAACAACAGAAATGCACACGAACACCACTGAACCCATCAAACACACAGACACACCATGCACATACAACATACCATCCATCCCATCCGTCAGCCCCAGTCTCATGAAAGGCATGTCATCCGCACAGCTGCCACACATACAGCAGTCACACTAAGATACATGCCCATGACCAACCATGTGCCAGAAGTCAATGAAGCGCACGACACACTGTGAGCAACAACACACAACATGGGCCACACCCCCCCACGAGCACTGCAGTGATGCACATGGCACAGGGCAGCACGCACACCAAGGAGATGGGACAACTGCAATACGTTGGCTTTCACACACAACCATCACTCACTCATAACGATGCGTCCAATGCCATGTCCAGTAATCACAACAGACAGCAAATATGCAGGCCATGTCAAGCATGCACACACCTCAAACCATGCACTGTCATGCTGCCACAACACATGTCACGTTCGGCACCCATGGCTCACAGCATGTACCCCAAAAGCATATCCCCTCCCAAATGCGAATCTGGGGCATGGCCCCCATGTTGCCATATGCGTTCCTAAGCGTTCCATTTGAACCCCAAAAGCATATTCCCTCCCAAATGCGAATCTGGGGCATGGCCCCCATGTTGCCATATGCGTTCCTAAGCGTTCCATTTGAACCCCAAAAGCATATTCCCTCCCAAATGCGAATCTGGGGCATGGCCCCCATGTTGCCATATGCGTTCCTAAGCTGTTCCATTTGAACCCCAAAAGCATATTCCCTCCCAAATGCGAATCTGGGGCATGGCCCCCATGTTGCCATATGCGTTCCTAAGCGTTCCATTTGAACCCCAAAAGCAAAGTACAAACCAGACCCAGGATGGGCCAGGAGCCCGCATACACCAGAGTCACAATGAGTAGGGGCACAGCAACACACCCATCGGCATGGCCAATCCGTCCCATGCCACATGTGCACAGCACACAGTCCCATTGCCAAGCACACACAACTACAAATGCCACAGCCACACACACGCCTCCGGGAAACCCATGTACGAGATTGCACGAACTGCCAATGTCAGACGACAAATACATACTTCGCCAGGTGCAACACAATAACAAATCTCATTCTCTCCACAGGTGACGAACTGCCGGATGCTGGGGATGGAGACAGCAGCCAGCACAGCCAGCCCACAAGCCCCCAACGAGGACACACGGATGTGGAGGATCTCACCTCCTCTTCGGACACGGACCACCAAGCAGGCCCATCTGGTGTGGCAGGGCCCAGCCGCTCCCCAGGACCCCTCCTACCCACCAACCCATCATCCAGGGCTGCTGAACAGTCCCAGCCCCCTGCTGCCACTGTCGTTGCGGCCACACCCACGGTCATTGCGGCCACACCCACGGTCATTGCGGCCACTACCACTGCCGCAACCGCCACCATCGCCGCACCGACCACCACCGCCGCCACCACCACCACGTCTTCGCTGGCACCAGCCCCAGCGCAGGTGGTGGCCCGGCCGACTGGATCCACCCTGGGAGCCACAGCGAGGACCGTGGTGAGCAATGTGGCTAGTGGGCAGGCCGGTTTCAGCAGGACTGGTAGGAGGAGCAGGGTCAGGGAAACGCCAGCCTCCCCTGGGAGCCATGCCCTGCCTCAAATGGCCAGAGTCCTTGGGGCTATTGAGGAGGCCCAAGAACAATGGGTCAGGTCTGCTTCAGACACGCGGGAGGTCCATGGACGCCCGTATAGGTCAACTCGTGGACCTCATGGGCCAGCTGGTGGTGGCGGTGAGGACACGGCCAGGGATAGCAGCTCCCCCTCCGCCACCACCTGCCGGGGCGCAGGGTCGAGCAGCAGTGTCCAGTTCCCCTGCGTCCACAGCCAGTGAGCACACCTCAACCACCAGCATGTCGCAAGCAGGCACCCCCCCTCGCAAACGTGGAAGGGGCCGTCCGAAGAGGAAACAGATCTCCCGGGAGGACTTCGCACGCTCCAGTCGCAAGTGAGGCAGCCAGCCAGCCTTCCGCCAGCCTTCCTTGACCAGCCACTGCATTGACTTGGACTACGATCCCACTCCACACAGCCATCTGGATGGCATGTGTGTGTTGGACTATGGACATAGAACCAGTAGGTACACCCTGAGCATCACGCAGCCATGACCGACAGCTCATTGTCACTGCACGCACAACTTTTGTCATCACCTTACACACAATCACATGTCACAGTTTGTAATAAATGCACCTTTTTCACTAACTGCTGTTTGTGCCCTGTGTTTTATTTGTACGGAATACAACGGCCACCTTGGGCGGAAAGGCACCTGATGCGTGGCATGGCAATGGAATCCGGAGGACCTGTAGGGACCTAGGGGTGGGAGACAGAACAGGAGCACATTCAATGAGTGTGTCACACACCCATCACACAGTACATGTCAACAACTACAAGCAATGTACACACATCGCACAGAGCAATAGGGCACAATGCCACAGTCACCAACAGTGGCATACTACCCTGGCCATGGAGCGTTGACACACAGCACGTAGTGAACAAACGGCCACCCTGACACAGCACACACACACCTGCACAGATACAGCCACATCAGCCGTCGTACATGGACACTCACCGTCAAGTGAAGTAGCGGGCGATGAGCTGCTGCCGCACATTCCCAGCTTCCTCCTCTCCGCTGTCCTCCTCACTCGAGCTGTCCTGGTCTGCGGGCTGGGGCCCTGGTTGATCTCCGTCATCCACAATGAGGGGATCTGCTTCCGAATGGCCAGATTGTGCAGCATGCAGCACGCCACCACTATCTGGCACACCTTCTGTGGGGAGTACGCCAGTGCACCCCCGGTGCGGTCCAGGCACCTGAACCTGGACTTGAGGAGGCCAAAGGTACGCTCGACCACACGTCTGGTCCTCCCATGTGCCTCATTGTATCGATCGTCTGCTGGGGTGCGAGGATTCCTCAATGGACTGAGCAGCCATGCCCCATTCGGGTACGCAGAGTCACCTGGGTGTGAGGGACACAGAGAACCGTTGCTATTCCAACTGGACAGGGGACAGCATCGCACAACCAGCACGCTACACCACTCCACATACTCACCGACAATACAGCCACGATCCTGTTGCAGATTGGCCATCAGTCGTGGCAAGATGCTGTTGCGCATTATGTGTGCGTCATGGGCCGAGCCTGGGAACTTTGCACACACGTGGGTGATCACCATGTCCGCAAGGCACACCACTTGCACATTCAGGGAGTGCGTGTGCTTCCTGTTGCGGTACAGGTGCTCAGTGGCCTGTGGTGGAACAAGGCCAACATGTGTGCAGTCAATGGCTCCAACGACGTGTGGGATTCTGCCAAGGGCATAGAATGCACCCTTCACTGCCGCCAATTCACGAGCCCTGGGGAAGCGGATGTACCTGTTTCGGTACAGCATCATGGCTGCCAGTACATCCCTCAGCACCTTGCTGAACATGGGCTGGGACATCCCTCCTCCACTGCCCACTGTGTGCTGGAATGACCCAGTGGCGAAGAAATGCATGGCGGCCATCACCTTAGCCGTGGGGGTGACAGCAGTCGGATACACCCTGCGGGGACGGAGATGGGGTTCTAACATGGCACACAGTCGATGCAGGGTTGGCCTGTCCAGCCGAAACTTCCTAATAACCTCTGTATCGTCCATGTCCACCAGCAATTGGTATGGGCGGTCAATGTTCGGTCTCCGCCTAGGGAAATTGCAGAGGACACATGTCAAAGCAACACAACACATAGCAATTTCGCATACACATCACTGACATGACTGAGCAAGCACATGAGCCACAGCCCAGCTGTCAAGCTGGGACGGCACGGCCACAATACACTTACACAGGTCTCCCAACAATGGCAATGGCTAGTGAGACATACCACTGCCATGTGCATGCACATGGGGATCTAGGCCCCAATGACTTGCGGGGCGTGCTGATGGGGACTGACTGCATATTCGTCAAGCGGCAACGCCACGGCAACATGAGTGTCTGCTGAGCATGGAACTGCTTCCGAGGCTGGATGAGTATGGCACACGACGACGACGATGTGGGCACAGGCTGAGCGGCCAAAACAAGTGGGACCTGTGGCACGAGGGGATATGAGACAGTAGTAGGTGTCAGCACTGCACCCTATGTACAGCACTGTACGGATCACACCTCCCGAAACATTGACAGGTGTCCACATTGACAGCCCCATGCCAAGACGGCTGTGTGCTTGCAGTCACACGTCACAGGTGAGAGGTTACATTGCACGTGCCAGGTGGCAGACGTACATAGTGGGAGCTGGCATGTGTGTGCATGTGTCTCCTGTTCAGGATCCACCAGATGGGCGCTGACTCTGTACTGACCATTGGACACAGCATGTTCCGTGGAAGGCTTGTGTGTGTGGGATGGTGGCACTGGATGTGCCTCCGTTGGGTGGGGGGCCATGCACAGGGCGGGTACGTCGATGATTGCGCATTGTTGGTCACGGTGGGTGCACCAACTAAGATGTGTTGCCCTGTGTTCAATTCCTATGTCCGCATGATGATGGACTGTGGATGTGGGCAGACTACACATTGGTTGATGTGCTGTCTATATGCATGTGCCTTCACACCAGGCACAGCTGCCCCTGCACATGTGACCCCTGCTGGACTCGCTGCTGGGTCTGTGGAGCTGATGCACCTTCTGTGCGTGGGGCGGACAGCTCTCCTCACTTCCCTCATTGCGCATGTCATGTCTTTGCCGCAGGTGACATGGATCATGGAGGGCCCACATGTACGCGTGGGTAGGCTACACATGAATGTTCACTGGTCGCCACCCCCAGTCAGTGGTTCGAATGGGAAGGTTGTCGTGCTGGTGGTATGTTCGATGTGGCGGATGGGCGGGCCTAGGTGCGGGCTTACATTCCGGACATGGGGGGTAGTTGGATTGGCGACTAGTTGCAGTACACACGGGACACGTCTCTTCCTTTCCACATCTGGGTCATCCCTTGTACTAACTGACAGTGATACAGTCATCTTCGCCCCAGCCCTCATGTCCTCCCCTCGCCCCCCAATATGCATGCTCACCTGCGAGGCTAGCGCTTGCACAGGCAGCCCCAAGCTCGCACCAGAGAGGGCAAGGAGTGTATGTGTGGGTCCAGTTGCACGAGTGGGCTGTCTCAGGGTATGATGTGTGGCGGGACGCCGTCCACCTGCGTGGTGCCCCAAATGGAGACCCGGCCTGCATGGACTATGCATCACAGTCTTCGCCTTCCGGATCCGCCACCTGCGACACCCAGTGGCTGTGGCTGCCCTTGCGGCCAGGCCGCGTCCGTCTGTGGCTGATGGCCCACACATTCACTCTTTGGCCTCTCTGGGGAGGGCTCAGGGGTGGTGGCGCACGCGCTTGCACTTAGTCGCAATGGCATGTGGCGTGGTTGGTATGATGGGCAATGGATGGGATGGTGCGAGCCACCTCCCGTGACGTCAGTGCTGCTCGTGCTGTGGTGCGTCCCCCTACACTTCCATTTGACTTTTTGCCATGCTAGACGTTGAGGTTCTATTGCCTGCGTGATATGACCAGGAGGAGCGCGAGGAGACCTCTCACACACCATGCTCCACTGCCATCCCGTGCCCTGTATCGCCTGTGCGGATTGACTATGTTGGGGTTACACCTGGTCGACTGGGGCTGTGTGTGCCTTGTCAAGGGGCATGGCGGGCGCACAACAGGATCCAGCTTGTCCACAGAGGGTGGGCTGAGGTGCGCCTGGTACCGCTTTGTACGTGTGCCCGGCTGCTGTGCACACACGTGTTCACTCCCCCCGACAGGTGTCCTCTCACAATGCCCAGGGAAGCGGTGGTGTACTGTTCATGACCCCTCCCAACACGGCGTGCTCCAACTTGGCATGTGCGCATCTACCCGTCACACCCACCCACCTGAGCACTGCGTCCATACGACTTCACACGACACATGTGTGTCTTCCACAGTTGTGCTACTCATTTGCGTTGACATCCAATACCAGTGGACTACATGGTCATGTCACGACTGCCGTGTACTTCACATACTCTCATCCTCTCTCATTCGTACTTGTGAAATGAGTCAGCGGAGACAGTTTTGGTTTCAAACATTATATTGAGTCTTCTGTACTCTGTGATGCAGTATAGTGGACACTACTGGCAGCGGAATACATGTTGAGGATATACTGAGCATGATTGCAAATGGGATAGGGTGTGGGGTTACATGTGATTGGCTGTTGCATGTGGGATGTGGGCTTCAGAGTGACATCTGCTTGGCCAAGGCTGTGCTAATGTACATTTACGTATAGCTGCGGAGCTGCGGACTTTGACACAGACGGTATACATGTAGCCTACCAGACTGCTTGGCATCATGGGCACAGTCCATCTCAGTTCCATGTGACAGGTTTGCTGCGGTTGTTCCTCATGCACGCGTGCATGTGAGATGACATCAGGGCATGTGCTTGCGTGCATGCAGCGGCGTGCCACTTGTTGTTGCACTGTGGTGGTTACTGGACATGTCACAGTCACTGGGGTCGTGTTGTTGTTGTATGCACTTGTCGTCCATGCAAAGGTCCTGCTATGGGATTCCCGGGGCGGGGGTGGGAGGGGTGCAGCACCCACAGACTCCAGGCGACCTATTCATGTCCACTGAGCGGTGTGTGTGTCCATGGGCGCTGGATCCATGTCGTGTCCTGGTTGTTCGTGCAGTTCCGTCCATGTGGGTGCGATACACAGAGCCCATGCCACTGCCTCCCACGATGCATGCGGTGTTCCTGGATGTGATGGGGAACAGTGTGCATGTCCCGGTCATATCCGATGTCATGGCGATGTCGTTGATGGTGTGGTTACAGTTGCCGGTCGTTTGGTATGGCTGTTGTGGTGGTGACTGGCCAGTCCGTGCGGAAGCTAAGCATGGGTGCGGGGTTGGACATCATAGGTCACTCGGGGAACCTGCGTTGTGGTCCGACGTATTTACAGGTTGTCAGGTATGCGATGCCGTCTAGCAGGGCTTCCATGTCATTGGTGGTGTACATGTTTGCCAGCCAATGAAGCGGATGGTGGCTGTCAAGGTGTTGTTCGTAGGTTGTCCCTTGGAGGACCATGATGGGGCATGCTGGGTGACATTCGATGTAGCTGTTCTCGATGATCCGTCGTGTGGAGGCACAGTGGTCCCATTTCAGTGCGGGTGCGATGTTGGCCACATACGCCATGCCCCCATAGGCAGAGCAGGCCCTGTCGTGTGCGTCCAGAGGGAGGAGTAGTGGTAGCAGGTCCGCCTTCAGACATGCCGGGTTGGAGAGGCATATCTCGACGGGATGCTGGTAGGGACACCTCCGACAGTAGAAGACGGGCATGACGCAGCTGAACAATGTGATGCGGTAAGTCAGTCGGTAACTTACGTTCAGCAGGGACAGGAGATCGCATCCCAATGTATGGCACAGGTTGGTTTTGTACAGCTTGAGCTGTTCGGCGTAGTTGGGTAGGTGTGTTGCGGTTGCCATTTCGCAGCGGTTCGTTGAGGTGGCGTGCTCCGGCTGTGTGTGCAGTCTGCAATGTGCACGCTCCGGGGTTGCTGTGAGCTCTGTGTAGTCGTAGGGAGACAGGACTTGTGTTCTGTTGGCTTGTTTGGAGGACACGGGCCCTCTTCCCACATGCTTCTCAGACAGTTCAAGGTCAGTGCTGTGTGACTCCTTCCAATTAACTTGCATGTGGCCGACATGGGGGAGTGTTTTCTTCTTTCTTCCCCGTCCGTTGTGTGCTTCTGTGATATGCGCTATCTGCCGTGTGGTCGGTCTCCTCGGCATGCCTGTGTTGGTCTATTCTTGGACAATGGCTGTATTCACCGGCTTCTGTCGTAGGGCTGTGGTTTCGGAGTTGGAATGGAAGGTCATTCAGTGCTGTCTGCTCTCCCTTGTGTGGGCGGCAGGCTGCCTTTCCGCTCTGCGTTGGGCCTTGTGTGTGGATGTTATTCTTGGGCCACCTGTTGTCGGACCCCGGGCTCTTTGGTGTTCCGTTTTATATGTCTTGTTCATATGTGCAGGGTGGTATGGGTGTTTCTGTGTGGTACTGGCGTTCCTCTTCCCGAAGGGGCCCTGCTTCTCCTAGTTGGTGTTGCCGCCGCTGTGTGCTACGCCATGTTTGTTACACTGGGGTGTGTCCTGCTGTTGCGTGTCTTCACTGACATGTGTGCGTCGGTTGTGTGGCGTTGGGTGTTGTCCGTGAATTGGGCGTTGGGGACATGTCTGTGGCCGGCCTGTCACGTGTCATGTGCGTTCGGGGTGGGGCTGATGTGTGTGCTGCTTGGTTGTGTCCCTGTGTCTGTGTGCGACGCATGCATGGCGCTGCGGTTGGCCTCTGCGTTGTGCGCATGTGTGGCGGCGTCATCGGCGCTTTGGGGCCGTGACGGGGTGGTTGGTTCCTAGTCCCAGGTGGTGTGTACACATGTGTTCTGCGATGTTACGATTTGGCCTGTGTGTCATATGTGGATGCGATGGTGGATGTGTTGTGTACATGCGCTGGTGGGGGTTGTCCGCTTTTTCCGCCCTTGCACTGTGTGCGCTGTTTGCGTGCACTTGTTGTGTGTGTGCCTACCTGCGTCTCCGCGGTACGTTGCGTCCTTGGTGGTGCATCAGCAGGAGCATGGGGACGGCCTGCAGTGCTGGATTCATGCTCGGGGGAGCCGCTTTTCGTTGTCCGTGCTCGGCGTCCGTGTTACCGCTTCGGTTTGTCGTACGGTATCTCTTGGCCGTGGGAGCCGTTTGTTTGCGGCATCGTAATTTATGCGCCGGGCGGGACGTGTTTCGTCGGACGGTGTGTGTCAGTTAGGCTGCGCCGCTACGTGTACGGGCGCACTTTGATGGCGGACGGTGTTGCTGGCTTGCCGGCGGTGTTTGGCCTGCTTTTCGCATCGTAATTGGGCGGGCGTGTGGACTGCTGCGTGCCGGCGGTAACTGGTGCTTTTTGCATCCGCCAGCACGGCGGTTGTGCTTCCGCCCGCCATCGTAATGGGTCCCTAAGTTGTGTAATCTTAGACATTCATTTTCTGTCTTGGTTAGCTTTATAAGATTGGACACATTTTGAATTCGGCTTAGAGTTTGTAGAAGTGTGTGATAATAAAACTGGATTGGAACCCAACACATGCTCATTGGATATTATGTCTTTGAAGACTGAACCCAGTCTTTTGGTTCACTCATCAAAATGTAGTGGGAAAGCCAAGATCCTGGGAACAAGTAACAATTGTAGTTTTGGTTCTTCAGCTTCACCAAACTATCTGATCTTGTGCAGATATGAAGCAAGTTGTATAAACGTTTTAATGGTCGTAAACAGTCCAAACAGCTGTGTTCACCCGCAGAATTTTTTTGCTATTTACTAAACCCATTTTAGGAATCAGTAATATTTTAATGGCTTCTAAAATGGGTTTGGACTCATATCGATTCAGTACTTTTAAGGGCATATTGGGAGTGTCCATTTCAAAAGTCAAATTGATATGAGTTCAGCTCGGTTTACTTTAAGGAAAATGTGCCGATTTAAAAAATAAAAATAATAATAATAATCTTTATATGAAAAGCTATCAGAGACATGATGGTCTGCTGACCCTTGCAGATCTTTATCCCTGTGATTGTGTCCAATCGAATCGAGTCACTATTTGCGACCCAGCTCATGAATATTAATTGTGACTCATTCAGATTTGGAATTTGTACATAGTTTTGGTCCACACAGGTAGAAAAAATACTGGTCGCAAAGTGAGACTACTTTATGCGATGAAATAGTACACCTGGCCCTTAGTTATCCCAATGCCGTTGCTCCAATATCTTTTGATGAGAAGTTTGAGACAGGCTCACTACCAAATTTTAATACCAAGGACAAGCACAGTTTTAATATCAGGCATGTTTCGAATGTTATTTTTTATGGCTAAAAGGGAACTAATGGCAGGTAATGACTATCTGGTACACCATGGTCCCTGGATAATGAATGACCATGTGTAGGAAAGTGCCTTTTCTGCATGGTTGCCCCCTAACTTTTTGCCAGCTACCTGATGCAATTTGACTGAGTGTGCCCTGGGTTCCTGCCAATCAGGGTCCCAGGGCATGTGTTCTTCCCCCAACCTGTACCATTGTTTCCACAATTGGCACAACTCTGGCCTACCTGCAAGTCCCTTGTAAGGGGTACCTATGGTACCAAGGGCATGGTAGCCAGGTAGAGGCCTCTGGGGACTGCAGCATGTATTATGCCACCCTCAGAGACCTCTCACCAAAATCAGGCACCACTGCCATTGTAGCCTGCATGTTGGGGTGCAGCTAAAAGTGAAGGGTCAACATGACACACCTCCCTGTGTGCCATGCCTGCCCAGCACTGCATGAGGCCTAGATAAGTCACTCGTAAGGCAGGGTGCCCAATACTTCATGCGAGGACCTACCTGCATGAGCAGACAGGTCCCTATAATATCTAAGGCCATTCTTAGATATTATAAGTGCCCAGAAAAGCCATCTGAGTATATGTTCTAGAAACTGGTCATTACAAGTTTCCTAGCACCATAATGGCTTTAATGAATCCTGGAATGTTTGGTATCAAACATTTCAGAATAAAAACCTGCACTGATTCCAGTGTCAGATTTATTATTCCATGCATTCAGGGGGTCCCTTCTAGAGGGGACCCCAGAACTAAACCAACCGCTGGTGGGTTCCTGACTGGTAAACACCAGCCTGCCACCACAAGACAAGTTTCTGGACCTCTGGGATGGGAGCCTTCGCTCCCTGGGCCCAGAAACAAAGCCTTTCCTGGGCAGAGGTGTTCACACCTCCCCAGGTCAGGTAGAGCAATCTGTGGCAGGGGAGCTTTAAAGGCACTGCTGTCTTCGCAACGCAACCCCCAGCCTCTCCCGCTATCAGGAGCAGGCCCCTTTCCTGTCTTACCCTCTTTTCGGCGGGAAAAATCAGAACAGCCCAGAAGGTGTGCCCACCTCTGCCACCCCCACCCCTCAGGTGGGGAAGGCAAGGTGAAGCCCATTCTTCAGTGCCCACCATCTTGCAGATGGAAGTCACCATCCAATCAGGGTCAGGGATTGTGCCCACTCCCCCACGTGGGGTGAACACACTAAGGGTGTAGTTTCCCTAAGGATAGTAGCCCATTGGCTACTACCTCGAGTCCCTTATAAATGATAGAAATGTGTCATACAATTGCTCATAAACAGAAAATCTTATATAAAAGAAGTGAAGATGTTTACTTTGGAAGGAAAATAGTTCAGTTCCTTATCCCATCTTACCCTCACCTCGACTATTGATGACACTCGTATTCAGTGCCAGTGAAATCCATTCAGGAGCTTCATGTATACTGGAAATCTTGGTTCAAGACTACCATTTTTTCTTTGGTGTAGTACAGCACCTTGTTTACTTGCTTTTTAGTTCAGTTTTTTGTACGTGCAGCCACTCACTAGTAACTCATAATGCAGCTGGCCTCCACTGTTGACATATTTTGTTGTAGTGGAGTCTTCCTGTGGCCTCCCCAAATTCTGTGCCTGGGAAACCATTAGCTACTGCTCTATTGTGATACCACGTGATCCACTCTTCATTTGTTGTTGTTTGTGGAGGATGCTAGCTGCTGTCAGCTGTCATGACAACTTTGTGTAGTGGACTACTTCCTCCTACCTTCTCTTCTCCCTTAGTTTTATCACTTTTTCCACTTTCTTTTCAAAGCCTCTTATGAGTGAAGTGCAGGTATTCTGGCTAGGATGATGAGCCTGGGCATCAGGTATGAATTCTCTGACTCTGGTTGTCAGGTGCAAAGGAAAGGCAGTTTAAAAAAAAAAAAAAATTATTAGGTTATTCCGGTGAGGTCTGGGCAAAAGCCCTACATGTACCTGTAAAAGAGCATGGATACACAGGAACACCATTAAGGCAGTTTTGATCTTGAGGGGTGGGTACACCTTGAACATTTGACAGGTGTCTGCCTTCAGAATTTAACTGATAACTTGCATATAGGGCCTCAGCTCAGAATATATGATATGCAGAATGCTTTCTACATCCGATAGATATCATTATCCTCGGGTGAGGTATTTGCCAGATGTGGCATATACCAACCATTCTGTGTTCAACTTAGAAATGAGGCATAACATGCAGAATTGTTATTTAACACACTTAATTATATGGTAGGCCTTTTCTTCCAATACATTTTGAAAGATGTGGCCTGCCAGAGCCCATGACCTGATTATGAGTAGTGTGGAATAGCAGGAGTTATTTACCACATTTTGCTTGAGTACTGTTGACCCGATAAACTCTTGTTACGTCACACATTGGAATTAGGAGTTGGTTTAGCCTGCATAAAATCACTGGGGTGAAAATGCTTGTAAAATATTGCAACATGGGGATTTTTGTGCATACAGCACAGGAATCTGCATGTTATTCCCCAACATGCAGGAGTAGCTTGTGCAGGTAAGAGCAGTGGGGCGGTTGGGCAGGGTGAGGGGGACTCGACAGATGATGATGAGGGAAAATTGAATAAATAATTCATTTTCCTTTGTCGTCGGTCGAGTCCCCACACACCCCGCCCTACCGCTCTTACCTGCACGGGCCGCTCCTGCAAACATGCTATAACAATAGTAATTGGCACTATTTATTGCACCTGACAAATTCTGATCCTTGTGATGAGATACATTTTGCACTCTTCTTGGGGCCAACCATATCCGGTACCCAGGTAAATAAATAGCATTACCCTGTGGTGAGGTATTTACCAGGCATGGTACATATCTTTTATTCCGAATTTTCCATTTTGAAAATAGGGCACCACATGCAGAATTGTTTAACACACGACGGGGGATATTCTCAAGAACGTGCGATAATCTTCGCCAAAATATGTTAACGCAATTTTTCACATCGCCGTCTATCGCGGGAAAACAACTCCGTGTTAATGTCGTATTCCCAACACGGCGGTAACATGCGATAGTCTCCCGACAACGCGTCAAATGTCTGCGATAAAATTACCTAGACGGCGATAAAAATCTAAACCCGAACGTGAAAAAAGTTGCGATGTGCCCAACTGCGATAAGAAATTCTGCGATAAGCAGCGCCAGGCCTGCAAGTCACACAAGTCAGGTGGGAAAAACCACTATAAAAGCGGAAAACAAAAACACAACCAAGACACAAACAACCACAAAGCACCATGAAGGTAGCCGAAGCAAGTACAGAGGACAACCAGAACCCCACAAGCCCCACGGAGGACCAGCCTGGGACCATCATTGGGGAGACGGTGGCAGGATTTGGGGGACCGGACACTGCACAACATGACCTGACCCAACAGCAACAGGGTGAGTAACGACCAGGGACTGGGGGGACGGGGGGAGATGGGCACAGTGGGACACATGCACAATTAAGTATAGCACATCTGCAGACAAACCATGCCCAAGAGTCACAACTCCGAACAAGAGACCAATTTACCCAAGTCCGCAACATCTCAGCACTGTATAAGCACAGAAGTGAAAGGCACACCGCCTGAAAGGGATAAGAGCCAGCCAAATCAGAGCTGAAGGGGCAACTCACCCACAATGCAGCACACACACATAAGAATCATTTCGCGACCATCTACACGCGCGTTTGCGGGCGGGACACTCTTATTTGGAGGTTATAAACTTACCAGAGTTGTGCCTCGTGGTGTCCAGGGGAGACTTGTTACTCTTGGAATGCTAATTACTATACGTTTATCGTTTGCTACAATTGCAGTGTGAATCATTATTACATACACTTCGCGAAATATATTGAAAGCGATAGGTACACATCTTACGGGTAACACCGGAGCTCATCTCAGCTCCGTTTTTTTGGATCTTGTTCTTTTGCAGAGTGTCAGGTGTCGCACTACAACATATTTCTCTGCTTTGACTATTACATACGACAACATCCTTTTTTGGACTCTGTACTTCACTACTGGATGTGCTGCGGGGACGGACTCGTTCTCTTATTTCAGTCTGCCAATATTCCCATTTTTTGCCTTGAAAAAGTCTAAGTACAGACGAAACACGTGTCGGCTAATCGTGTGCTAGATATTTTTATCTTTTGGACATTAATAAAGGAGACAAGAAATTACTATTGATGATCTTATTGGATTATTTTAAATACCATATACTTTATTGGTTCTCTCTCATCGTCCTCATCGTGCAGATACAAACTTGATTATGGAATTTATTTAACTTATGACCAGTATTGTTTCTGGATATTTATAAATTTAGGTGATAAGGATGTGCTGTAATAGCTTCTTTTGTTGTATTTACACATAAGAATCAGAGCACCTCAACATTGACAACAATGTGGTACAAACTACAACATTCACACAACAGAACAGAGGACACAACTGCTGCCGCTTGGGTGTAGAAAATGGCCATTCGCATGTGGCATAGCAGGAAACTGTGAGATGATAATGTACAAGTACACCCTCACATCCCTGATGGTGCAGAAATGTCAACTGTCCCGCATCAAATTGGCATCTCCTCACAAACAGTCACAATGTACATTGTCATGCAGTCTGTATGTAAACTTGTACAATGCATGAACATACATGTGAACACAATGTCAATCTGCATCTCCCCTTCACATTGCAGAGGGAGAATCAACACCTCCTGCAGAGCAGACCCAACAACACAGCACTGATGATGAAGAGGACCACACCAACATCTATACCGAAGCCCTCCAACAGCTCATGGACAGCTCCGGCACCCCACCTCCAGAGCAGGGCAGCACAGCTGCATTGATGAGACCCCACCCCCTGCACAGACCACACAGCAGGAAGCACCCACAACCACGGCTGTCTCCCAGGACCCCCACGACCAACACATGGCATTCCAACGCTGTGTGCTCGGGTGCCAGGAGAAGATGGCTGACCAGCTGCGGGTGGGGTCCGAACTCATGTCAGTCAAACTAGATGCCATACGTGGGTGTCTAAGTCCCATCAGGGATGACTTACAGTCCCTAACGGACACCCACTGTCCGCTCCATGCTCTCCAACAATCCATGGCTGACATTGCTAGAGTCATGACTCTGAGCCAAGAACAACTGTCTAGTCAGAGTGGCTCCAGCGATGTCAGCCAGGAGTTGGGACACATAAGGAGAATCATGGAGAGCTTGGAGCAGATGCAGGTGGAAAGAATGTTTGCCACGGCTGCACACCAGTCAGATGTAGCTGTGATCCTCCATGCCCTGCAGATCCTCGTCATGGCATTGCCACCACAAGGCCTGGCGCGGATGAATGCTGCTGCTGCTACTACTCCATCCACATCTCTGCCCCCTGAAGTGTCAGTGCCACACACTGCGGCAGACATTCCACCTCCGGCCCCTGATGTGTCACTGCCACACAGTGATGCAGACAAAACACCACCACCCGCATGTGAGGCACCAGACACATCAGAGGACGGAGATGATGATGAATCGTGCTTTGTGATAAGAATGAAGTGGTAGCATTCATCTCCGCCATATGGCCTGTTTCAGCTTGGTTCTGCCCTCTGCATCATGCCCTGGAATAACACCTTCCACTGTCCCCCAATACACTCAGCGACACTCACCTTGGACCTCGACATGGACTGCCATATTTGGTTTGGTTACCAATGACACAGCAAGCACACTGCGGACTGAAGTCTTCCACTCCCGATGAACTTGTCAATCCCTAAAGGACTCCGGCTGGCCCTCCATGGGGCAACATTGCAAAGTGGGGTTTGCATGGCCCTGTACTGGTCCAGCTTCAACACTCCACTGAATGTGAATAAAACATTCTAATTCACACAGATGTGTCATGGCTATGCTCAATCAAGTATGAAAGTATGGATGAATGTAGGGACAGTGATTCCACAAAAAGGTACTCCCTGGGTAATGCTATCAGTGCGCATGCATGGCCGTGATCCAGATAGGGAGTGAGACACAAATTGTCATTCAAACCAACACTCATCACAGTTGAATACAGGTGAAGGTGCGTAGACTTTATTAGCATATGCGTGTCAGTACAGGCAAGATTAGTGCCACAATATGCAGACCAATGCAGCAGTATGTCAGAATGAGGAACGTTGCCAAGCGCCGCTTACCACTCCGGGGAGTGCCTCACCTTTCACAGGTGTGTGGTTCGGCATTGTTGTCCGCTCATGTATTCGGAGTCCAGGCGAATGTAGCCATGTCCACTGTTGTCGTGGGATATGTGACCAGATCTCCAAGATGCAACAAGGTGTTGGGACATGTGCAATGGGTTACAATCTGTTGTGGCTGCAGGTACGTAGTTACTCGGCCATAAAAGCGATTGCAGCTTCGTAGGCTATCATTTCCAACATGAGCTTGTTGTCGACTTCATCAAACAGGAGGGTTAGGCCATCCATTAGCAGGTCCAGACAGATGTGCTGCGTCCACCCCCTTTCATCAATTAGCACTACAGCCCAATAGGGGAGCGGTTCAATGTGGTCACTGCACACGAGGAGTTGTGCAATCTGCCAGGTCCAACTACCAGCATGTATGCCAAGTATCAAGGCATCCCATAAACGGGTATCACGGTGACACTCCTGGTCGTGGGCCAACAGGGGGCGCGCACACATGTCAAAATCCAGTTCAGCTACCGTCCTGTTGGATAGGCAGACATCCATTGACCACTCGAATATGCACAATCGACAATGCAACACAGGCTGAACGCAGGTGATGTTGGCAAGGTGGAAGCTTAGCCGGTAACTGATCCGCAGCACTGCCAATGGCAGTACCCCCAGTAAATGCAGCATACGTGCACGGTACAGTTCCACGTGACAGGGGTTGTGCATGTGTCCGGGATGTTCTGCCATTGCGTTAGTGGCTCTGGTTGAAGAGGCACTGTTCTGACCTGCGGCAGTTCTGTGGATGAAATGCCACAGCTCGGATCAATGAGTTGTTTTAGTGTGCAACGGTTGTACACCTGGGATGGTGTGGCAGTAAGTGTGAAGGCTATTCCATGCAAGATAACTTCGAGCAAGGACTTCTGTGGGTGGGGTGTGTATACGTTGGTCTTTCGTCGGGCTGTGCGTAGTGTGGGAATCGACATCAGCTGTTATAGTATCTGTCAGGGGGTGCCGGGCACATGCAATTCCGAGGTCGGAGGTGCAGATGTGCTTCCGCCTGATAGTTCAGACAAAGGAGCTTTCATCCCTTATGTTAGTTTCTCATCTGCTTGCATTCAGGAAATGTGAAGTGGCTTGTTGGGGGTGGGGTGGGATGTGTGCGACTTTGGGATTCATGTTTGACATGTCTTGCATGTGGCAAATGTGCGGCATCACTGTGTGTTAGGTTGCCTCACAGCTGCTCCTCCCTCCCCGAGCCTATTTACTTGTGCGCGCAGCGCGGTTGCATCACTTGCACTCCTATGGCACACCATTGTCATGCCTGTCTGCGCATGTCCACAAGCCTGACAACCACACTGTGATGTTGTCCGTTGAAGGTGGGCGGCCACGTGAGTGTAGGCCTATGGTAAGGATAGGGCGGACACAGATGTAGAGTCCATGCGTGGCTGAACTCGCGCTGCAAGTAGGTCTAGGCATTTGGCTCTTGCTGCGGCATTACAGATACACACAACACTTGTCATGTATGAGCCAAGACCCCGAGCGGTCTAGCGCTCCTTCATTTCTCCGTTCGTGCGAGCCAGCCCTCAGGGTGCATGCTACATTGCAACATTGTCGATTGCGGGCAGGGTGGCGCCGACACTACAACAGAGACACAAGCACTAGTTACTTCCTTGTCCAGGCCAGAACCGAACCATGCCCAGAACCCCGGGCAAATCCTTCACACCCCTACGCTGGCCTGGCGTACGCCGGCCCTGCCCACTCCGCTTACGCTTACAGGGGGGGGGGACACGGATACATGACCGGGGTCTTCCCCACTGCCTGAGGTAACATGGTTGCGTCCACTGTCCACAACACTACAAACACCAGCAGTATATGTCCACATGGACATGTCTGTGCTCTGCATACTGTAGTCTGTCCAGCACATCACCGCCACACTTGGCATTGTATACATTCTTATTCATGGGTGACTTGCCTCCTTCACACATACTTGGTTCCCACCTCTCCCCACATTCTGCAATTGTGTGGCTGAGGGGCCATGCCGTTTTGGGAAGGTCAGCTGTCTTGTTCTGCCCTGCCTCGGTGGTAGTCCGGGGGGGATGGGGGGCCTGGGGGTAGTGGCGGTGGCTGTTGTGGCCCTCTTGTGTCTCCGAGCTGCATGGTCAGTAGCTCCATGACATGTGTTGGTCTTCAGATGTGGCTCTGGGCTGGGCTCCCTTTCATGCTGCAGGTTGTCGTCCTGCTTTACACCAGTAAAAGGCAGGTGTTAAATTCCTGCTGCTAACGCGCCTTATCGCCTGTTTTTGGGTCGCATCGCGGATCTGGCTGGTCGTTAAGAATATCGCAAAGTGGTGTTTTCGTGTGTTTTTGCACGGGAATGCCTACTCTGCATATCATTAGTGTTAGTTGTCGCTCTCATCCATGGCGATGTTTTTTGCGGAGGATATCGCTGGGAAACTGGCGATATCGGCAGTTTGCACCAGCTTGAGAATAGGGCGATAAGTCTGTCGCCACTTTTGCGGCGCTAAAGTGCCGATAAATCGGCGATGACTCCTTGAGAATATGCCCCAAAATTTTTCCAGGCTTTTTTCCACATATAATTTCAGCATGTTTGGCCGGCTAAAATCTATGAAAATAAACTGAGGGAATGATAACTATCACACAGGTCATAATTCCGATCCCTATGCGAAATCCTCTTTGAACAGTAATAAGAATTTAGCTGTGAACTTGTTAGGCTGCGATTATAAGGTGATGCCTAAAAGATGAGTTATCTTCAGTAATTACAGTTCCATCCACCCCCCACTCGGCCTGGCCGTAATCAGAAGCTAAGTGGGTTTTTATGGAGGTATTTCAGAAAACAAATAATAACGAAACTTTTTTTGCCTTATTTATCATACCCTTGAACTCGAATGTTCCTGCACATAAATATTATTTTTGCAATGAAGCATGAATGCAGAAAGATTTCTTATTTTGTGTTCATCTGTCGCCTTGGGCCCCTTAACAAATGGTGGTTCCATGCTCAAAGGACACGCATTCATTAGTAAATGTCATTGAGCCTTTCTCGTGAAAGGACTGGAATGCATATTTACAAACATGCAAGGCCGGGGATGTAAAACGCGAAGACGTACTGGCCGATTTCACGTTATGAATCGCATTAGCATAGGTTAGTTTATGATACATATTCATAAGGAACACAAGTTGGATAATGGCATGGTAGAATTCTACCTTATTCAGACATCAACCATTATTTCCGCGAATACATGTGTCAGACATCTACTAAATTTGACATCTGATCTGAGACAATGGAAGTGTCACTGCTTCTAAAAGCATATAAATCTGGATTTCTTTCGAAAACATAGAGGGTAATTGCTGAACAGCAGCAAGCAAAGCTTGCCACATGTTTTTCAAACATTTCCCACCAGCACTAACCACTTTTGGGGCCTGATATATGAACAGTCAGGTCGGTGATAGTGGTTGCAATCTATGAGCTGACTTTTTGTGACCTGTCCCTTTTTTTGGGGGGGGTTGGGGGGGGGGAGACCTATGTACAAATAAATTGCATCGCAAAAGGCTCATTGGGAGACGTTCGCAAATTGACCTGCCTAATGAATATTAAGTGGGCAAGTCACTGTCTGCACCCCCTGCAATATGGAGACCAGGGGTATTCTGGACTAAGGTGGGAAGACAGGTTCTGCTCTACGAAAAAGATTCCTATATGGGAAAACATCGGGAGGAGCATGCAGCGGTCCCTTGTGTCGCTGCTTGGTACCCACCAGGCCTCCTGAAATGATTGCCACTGGGCAGTTTTCCTTTTGGGATTCAGATATCACCCCAAATCATGTTTCAGTGATGGATGGGCCTTCATTGTGGCCACAAACAACTGATACATGTCATTGTGAGTAACAGAGGGGGCCTCCCTTTCACAGCCCCTCCTCATTGTGATTTGGAACTAGTTGCTGAACCCAATAAATACGTGGTAGAAGTGGCGCACCAATGATTTGTTGTCCCTTCTGCCATGTATTTATTGTAATTCATATGTAGGTCTTTGGTACAGTGACCTGGGTTAGTGGAGCACTGAGGAGTGCCTGGTGCATGTAAGCATGGTGAGATGGGGGGCGGGGTGGGGGGAGTCGACAGACGACAACGAGGGAAAATAACATTTAAAAAAAGAAAAACACTTACCTTGCGCTCGCCGCATCACCGAGTCGGCAATGCGGCAAGCGCAAGGTACCGCCCTACCGCGCTTACCTGCACTGGCCGCTCCTGGGATCACCCACTCTATAGGAACGATTTAGAATTCGGCGACATATCACAACCGTCCTAACTGTTGACTTATTGTTGCAGAACCCACTTTGCAAGTTGGTAGACTATTCTGCCTTGCACAGGAAGTTTAATGACTATTAAAAAACTCTTTAGCAGTCGCAAACATGGGATTTTGTGAATCCCAGGGTATGGGCTGGCAAAAGGGCTTACATCATGCTCACTGGGATACAAAGCTCTGCCTTGTCAATATAAGTACTTCACTGAAATTGTGCAGTCTTTATATAAACATTTTACCAAATTCCTTTTATTGTCAGTATCTGTAGCTCTTTCAGTGCTGTTTTTCTCTTTTTCTAGTTATTTATATATGCAGCGCTACAAGTAACAGAATGCAAAAGAAACAAGCATTTACAATGCAATAGGTCTCGCATTACTGGAAGTTTGAGCTATTGGCGTTGCATTATTATTAGCAACGCCAATAACTCAAACATTCATTAATGCGAGACCTATTGCATTGCAAATGCTTGTTTTATTTTGTAATGCGATTATGTAGTGGCTAACTGTGGCCAATTATAGAAATGAGTGGCAGGCAAGTAGAAACACTGTTCCAATTACATAGCTCACAGCAGCCAGCTGTGTGTTCGCTGCAAATGAAACGAGCACTGAGATCTCCTGTTGCTGCTAAGATTAGGATTACAGATATAAAGGAATTTAGATTTTTAAAGAAACTCCCCCGTGTTCATTTATTCCACAAATGCAGCTGTCCCACCTACCACTCACACCGCCCTTCACATACACCACAATTAAGGATTGTCAGCCGTGGAGCTTTTATGACAGCGCCAATGACAGATAAAAGGGCTACACTTTTTGCCTGGTTTGTATCTGGCAATTACAGAGTTCCCAGAGACACTTTCTAAAGCTGCATGACGTGCAGTCCTATTTTGAGTACACCTCTGCAAACTACCTCTGACAGTTTCTCTACAATGAGGACCCAAAATCCTCCTACCTGCAAAAGTGGAAGAAGTCTACTGCACCATTTACATTAGAACACAACGGCGGGGATAGAAGCAACAGGCAGGAGGTTGGGTTTTTGTTTTTTGCATTTTTATAGCGTGAACTCGTCTGGAAGGTATTAGAGCGCTTTACATGAGCACCAGTTACATTACACAAAAGACACATTTATAGTTGGCGATATTGTATGTTGAAAGGTGCGATGTTTGTTTTTCTCCCTGTGTCACTCCTGACAGGAAGAGGCAGTCAAGTCAACAGCTGTAGAGGTGTGACACAAGAGAGGGGCAAGCAAGGGTAACTAATTTTCACCCAAACCTCACGGAATGTACGTACTTATAGAGCATGCAGAAACAACTTAACCATTCAAGAGTTAAACCTACCGTTTCCAAACTGCTACCCACACACCATGGGCAAGCAGGGTTAGGTGAAGCAACACGAGGGAAAGACAAAACAAATCGGGTGGGGGGAGGCGAAGTAACATCCGTTTTGAATTATTACTATGGCGGAATTACTTGTTGTTATTTTCTGTAAGTTGGGATTTAGGAGATAAGCACTGCAGGCTAGAACGCGACTTACAGGAAATAACAACAAGCAATTCCGCCATAGTATTAAAGGGAGCCTGCACAGCGATACAAAATCAACATTAAGTGCTTTAATACCTTCAGGGCAGCTCGCGGTAAAATAGTGCGTCCGCAAAATGAAGTTAACACCCAGGGGGAGCTTTAGTTCAAATAGAGTGTCCAATTGTACGTGAAAAAAGCAGCAACGTGTGGGAGGAGGTGGAGGATGCCACGGGGAGATAAGGTGATTTATGGAAACATGCGTGAAGTGCGGCAGCTGTGATGTCGCCTCATGTTTCACTTGCCTGAGGCACTAACAGCACTTCACAGAAACAACGGGAGGGGTAAAGAATGAGGAGGGGAGGGCAGGGCTAAAGGCAACACGGGAAACGGGTGAAGTGAAAGCGTGGCGCGTGTCGGCGTTTTGAGTTACCAGCAGGTAAAATAAACAGTAAATGTAAAAAAAACAAAAAACAGGCGGGCGGCCGTGCACATGAAAAGTTAGGAGCATGGCCGCCATGGTAACATAATGAAAGCGGCCGTGCATATTAAACGTATGTGCATGGCGCGCACTAAAAGAAAAAAAAAGGACGCGAGTGGTGCGCGCGCGCGACGGGAAAAGTGAAAGCAGGCGGGTGAGTGGTGTGCGATGTGCACGCACCATGACGAGAGAGGAAAGCCAGATGGCGCCTCTGCTCGTCATTGTGCGCGTAACCGCACGGTCTATGCCACCCAAAAAGCTGTGGTCGGACTTTTTAAAGCCCGTTTACTAAATGTCTCGCAGCGCATGCGCTGGCTCAGGCGTGACCTAAAAATAAAGGACTGAATGGCCTTCTTACACCTGTTAAGGAAATTTTAAGGTGCCTATAGCGCTATTTGTTTTCTCTTGCTGTTTTTCTTTGCTCCAATATCTTATAATTTATTCTCCTAGGGCTACTAATGATCTTTGCACTTGTTGTGCATATTCCCTGATCTATGTGCGTGAAAATACCACCACTGATTTTAACACCTCTGCTTGTGTCCTGCATTCATCCTCTCCAGCACTACCTCCTCTTATCCTTATTTCATTTCTTTTCTTGCACACAACAGAGATTGCTCTCCCTGCAGTTCATTGTTTGTTGCATTAGCCAAGACCATCTGATCGTGCTAAAATTGTACATATTATGTACCGGCATATATGACCTATCAGCCAACCTTCTTCATCCATTGGCCTGTTGATGTGTCATTCACAAGTTTCTGCCACTCAGTACAGTGTACAGAATGAGGCCGGGAGTCAAACCACTTCAGCCATTGGATAACTTCGCAGTGAATGACAGCATTCTGTTCTTTCATACGAGTGCATCCGCAAACAAAGTAGTCCCCCTTGAGTGCAAGTGACTACTATGGTTATGTGTGCTGTTTGACACACAAATATATGTTGTTTTTTTTCAACCGATGCTTTCTTTTCTATTGGCGTCGGCCAGGTAGCTCTCCTAACAATAACATTCCACAAAAACCATAACAAAATAAAGCATTGACAGGGCTAAAAGGCTGTTGGGGTTCAAAGTCAGTATTTTTGGCTTTGCCATTGCTTGTTTTGGCTTTACATTTAGTTTTGTCTCCCAACCAAAAAATAGGTTGCTGTCTTGAAATATTTGTTTAAATGCCTAAGAACAAGTACAGCTGCATTGCTGTCCATCATTCACCAGTAGATAGCAATAACCCTGCATCACTTCTCTGAGCTGTATTAATCTTCTCCTCTCTGCGGCATTGCATGCCATCACATCAACACATTCCCTGCCCCATTATCTTTTATGGTGGTAAAGGCTCTCTTTCAAAATGCACCAGCAGCTTCTTCTGAATTTAGAGGGAAACAGCCTTTACAACGACAGCTAAACCTCGCATGCCTTTACCTCGAATGTGTCTTTAACATGCATGCCTTCACCACGCAAGATTTTATAACGGATATGGCTTACCACGCATGTCTTTATAATGAATTTAATTGTAAAGGCATGAATGGTAAAGGCATATGCATGGTAAAAGTTTTACCTGTAAATGTAGGTATTTTGCAGGTAAGTATTAAGTGTTATATATGTGTATATATATATATATATTCACTGAAAAAACCATAGGTTTGAGGCACGTTATAGTTAGAAATTAGCATTTCAAAAACCTTAGAAATTCACTGAAAAAACCATAGGTTTCAGGGGTGTTATAGTTGGTTGGACATTTCATTCGTACAAAACCCGTGAAATTCCCCCGTTATAGTTAGTTCAGCTAACTATAACTCGCGCCCCCGCAATGCACTGCTGATGACGTCACATATTACATCACTCATGACATGCTCAGTGACATCACTGATGACATCACTGATGACATCTCAAATGACATCACTGATGACATCACTGATGACATCATCCAGTGACTGTGTTTCTGTAAAGTTTAAATATGTTTAATATATATAGGGAAAGGCGTATTGAAGAATGAGTGTGTGTATAAGTGTCTGAATGGATGATTTAGTAGGTGCGTGACTGACTCTATAAGTGAGTGATTAAACATATCTTTCTGAATGCATGGGTTAGTGAGTAAACTGTGTGAATGTCTGTATCCGTGTGTCTGTTGGTGTGTAAGCGACTGCATGGGTTTGCAAATAGCTACACTCCTTTTTAGAAGCGCCTGTATGGCCTTACGTAAATTTGCAATAAGATTAGGTACAAACCCACCACGAGAAATGATTACCATCTACAAGGCAAAATGTGTCAGTAAAGCAGTATACGGGGCTAGCATATGGGGCTATACAAATTGTATGGCGATGCAATTAGTGGAGAATGAGTTTCTAAGGTATCTACTTGCTTCCCCTAAATCTGCTTCGACCTTTGTGTGTCACGCAGAGCTGGGGGTACCGTTCCTCATTGATTTAATTAAAATCCAAACGATCCTGCTGTGGCACAAGGTATGGTCGTCAGAGTACACTGCCCTAAATCAGCTAATTATTAAGGATTGCCTAAACTCCACTCTATATTCACGTATCCCATGGCTGAGGTACATAGAGTGCTTTTGCCAGGACCTGGGGCATCAGGAATATTTCACCAACCCCAAAAGCCTAATTGAAATAAATAGGAAAGATTTGAAGGCCGACTGTCTAACCAACTTAGAGAACATTAGGACATCTGCTGAATTGTTAAAACCCACTGTTTTAAGAAACCAGCTTATTTTAACTAGTTGCAATATGCAACTATACCTTAGATTTGTACCACATCAAAAGCACAGATATATTTTAACTTGTTTTAGAATGGACATCTTTCACCGCATGGTCACTTTCCCCGAACTTAACGACTGGTCCTCTAATCTGTCCAAATGTCCTTGTGACAATGTCTCTACACAGACTACAATGCATGTTGTATTCTTCTGTAAATTCTATAAAAAGTTGAGGAAAGACTATGTATTTAGTCTTTTAAAACACTTAGGGGCTCATTATGATGGCGATCCGCCCGGCATCACAACACAATTTACCCCCGCCATATTACTATGGCGGGGGGTACCGCGGCGGACGGAAAGTCCGTCCGCCGCTTTTCTGCTGGTCGGCAATCGTCATGATTGCCGGCCGGGCGGAACTCAGGCATAATATGGTGGCGGTGCCTGGAAGGCACCGCCATCCATATTATGATGCCTGGCGGTTCCGGCCTTTTCATGGCGGGGATGCCGCCATGAAAGGGCTGGCGGGAATTGCTGTTGGGGCCCGTTGCGGGCCCTCGGAGGGTGGTTGGCTGCACTTGGGGGGTACCTATGGTACCCCCTACATTGCCATGCTCAAGGTGGCAGGCACCGCGCGGTGCCTGTCACGTTGTGCATGGCAATGCACAACATGCCTCTTTGGCATGGTAATGTTAGAGATGCGTGATGTGACCGCCAGGGTGGCGGTCGCATCATAATTGGTGGTGCGGGACCGCCGCACCGCTGGCGGCCGGTCCCAGCACTGCTAGGGTGGCGGGTGGACTGAAGTCCGCCCGCCATCCTAATAGGCCCCTCAGATTTCACTCAATGTCACCCGGCCTATTTCTTCTTCCTTACCTACAATCGACATTTGTGTAAGAATGTCCTACTTTTTATGGGGTGTCTTTTATGCTAGGAAGAACATACTGTTAGAGGAAACAGATAACTTAGATGGACAGGGTAATAGTATCTAGAAGAATTATGCGGAAAATTGATGTGCGTCAATTTTATATTGAACATATTTATCGTTGTCGTTTTACATATAATTTTACCAATGAGATTTATAGTGAACGAATGTAAATAGGATCGTATAGCGGACCCAGATTTGAGGTTTTTACCTTCCTAAATTTTCCATTATGTTTACACTGTTAAAATCTTAAACGGACAAAAGCTATTATAAGGTATAGATGAATTTGTGAAATGGCTTAGACTGAATTGTTTTTAAAATTAAATTATGTTTATTAGTCTTTGGTATGTTGTACAACTATATCTGTGAACTGCTGTGGTAATGAAATGGGATTGATAACGCATTGTTCTGTGTATTATATATGTATATTTATGTTGAATGTGCTTTTATGGTCTAATATGTTTTGACCGAATAAAGATAAAGAAAGAAAGAGATGTTATAGTGTTAAATGTGTAAAGTAATTTATTATTAATTATTAATTGGTTGTTAATTAATTTTAATTATTTAATTGGTTATTAGTTATGGTAATTGTGTAATTAATTTTAGGTGTGTGTTGTGGTGTTTATAGGTGTAAAGGGAGGGAAGTAATTTATTTTTAGTTTATAAATTAGTAATTGGTTGTTAATTATATGTAATTAATTAATTGGTAATTAATTATGGTAGTTGTGTAATTAATTTTAGGTGTGTGTTGTGGTGTTTATAGGTGTACAGGGTGGGAAGTAATATATTTATAATTTATGAATTAAAAATTGATTGTTAATTAATTAATTAATTGGTAATTAATTATGGTAGTTGTGTAATTAATTTTAGGTGTGTGTTGTTGTGTTTATAGGTGTAATGGGTGGGAAGTGATTTATTTTTAATTGATAAATTAATAATTGGTTGTTAATTGATTTTAATTAATTAATTGGTAATTAATGATGGTAATTGTGTAACTAATTTTAGGTGCGTGTTGTGGTGTTTATAGGAGTAAAGGGTGTGAAGTAATTTGTTTTTAATTAATAATATATAGTTGTTCATTAATGTTAATTATTTGATATTTAATTGTGTAATTGTTAATTATTTGTGTGTTGTTTTTACTTTTAAAGGGGTAAAGTGTGGGTATTAAATATATTTTAATTATTTAAATATTAGTTGTTAATAGTAATAAGTTTTAATTGTGTTTTATTATTTTATAGTTTAATTTAGGTGTGCGTTGTGGATATTATAGTGTTAAAGTGTGTGTAGTTAATTAATGTTTATTTGTTTTTTTATTAATAATAATTTTTTAATTGATTACTAATTATGTTAATTATGGAAATAAATGTAATTAAAATTTTTAAAGTGTTTTGTTATGGTGTGGTGTTTAGGGTAGGAAATAAAATAAATACATTTATGTTTTAATTAATGTTTTTGTTTGTAAATATGTTCTAGTTTAAAAGAATTATTTTTTATAAATGTATTTATTATTTTATTTTATATAATTTTTGTAGGTTTGTGTTATATGCAATTAATATTATAATATGTGTTCTTTTTATATGTTTAATATACACTAAATGTTTGAGTGTGAATAGTAATTTTTTTCCCTCCGCTATCCAACACTTTCCCTACTGTTGCACTCACTGGAGTTGGAATAGTAATTTTTACCTCTCCGCTATCCAACACTTTCCCTACTGTTGCACTCTCTGGAGTGGGAATAGTAATTTTTACCCCTCCGCTATCCAACACTTTCCCTACTGTTGCACTCACTGGAGTGGGAATAAAAAATGTTACTCCTCCGCTATCCAACACTTATCCTACTGTTGCATTCAGTGGAATGGGAATAGTGATTTTTACCCTTCCGCTATCCAACACTTTCCCTACTGTTGCTCTCTTTGGAGTGGGAATAGTAATTTTTGCACCTCCGCTATCCAACACTTTCCCTTTTTTTGCACTCATTGGAGTTGGAATAGTAATTTTTAACTGTCTGCTATCCAACACTTTCCCTACTGTTGCACTCTCTGGAGTGGGAATAGTAATTTTTACCCCTCTGCTATCCAACATTTTCCCTACTGTTGCACTCACTGGAGTGGGAATACATTTTTTTACCCCTCCGCTATCCAACACTTATCCTACTGTTGCATTCAGTGGAGTGGGAATAGTAATTTTTACCCCTCTGCTATCCAACACTTTCCCTACTGTTGCTCTCTTTGGAGTGGGAATAGTATTTTTTTCCCCTCCGCTATCCAACACTTTCCCTACTGTTGCTCTCACTGGAGTGGGAATAGTACATTTTACCCCTCCGCTATCCAACACTTTCCCTACTGTTGCACGCACTGGAGTTGGAATAGTAAATTTAATTTCTCCGCTATCCAACACTTACCATACTTTTGCACTCGATGCAGTAGGACTAGTTATTTTTACCCCTTTTCTATCCAACACTTTCCCTACTGTTGCACTGATTGTATTGTGAAATGTAAGTTTACATTTTTTAATAGTTTACTGTTTTAATTTATTATAGATTTTTGTTTTTTTATATTTTAAATCATTAATATATATTTTAATTTTTTATATTATTTTAAACTTATAACATAAATTAAAAATAATAGTTTATTAATTGTTTTAAAGTAAATATATATGTATAAATTATTATGTTTGTGTGTTTATTATTTTTTTAATTTATTTGTTATATTTTATTAAAATGTATATTACATTTATTTTATTTTGTTAATATTATATTTAATATTTAATGTATTTAATATATATAATATATATTATTTTATTAACTATTTATTTAAAAGTCGATATTTTATACATCTGTATTTTTTACATCGATATTTTTGAGTCGATATTTTTGTACTTACCTGTTTAATTATAGGAGTCGATATTTCTGCTGTCTATATTTTTTTCGACATTTTGAACATCAATATTTTTTACATCGATGATGTGTCAGTGAACCCCCCAAACCTTTTGTCTTCACCCCTCCTATTTGTCTAGTTTGTTTTGGTTGGCCTTAGGACTCTGTGCACTTAACCACTGCTAACCAGTGCTAAAGTGCTTCTGCTCTCTCCTCTAAACATGACAAAATTGGCTTACACCCAATTGGCCTATTTAATTTTCTTTTAAGTTCCTAGTAAAGTGGTACTACATGTATCCAGGGCCTGTAAGTTAAATGCTACTAGTGGGACTATAGCACGTATTGTGCCACTCACTTAAGTAGCCACTCTTAAATGAATAGACCTCATTTTCACGCGTTATTTTTCCCCGCAGGGAGTTACAACTCGGTAGTTACAACGACCACGTTGTAACCACGCATACCATTACCCTGCAAGTCGTAACAATGACTTGCGGAGGGGGGGCGCTGGATGTTGGAATAGTATAATTTACTATTCCAACTCCAGTCTGTGCGGACAGCAGGGAAGGTGTTGGATTTGAAATCCAACACCTTCTCCCCCCTCCTCAAGTCGTTGTTCCGACTTGCGGAGTAATGGTATGCGTTGTAATTCCCTGCGGGGAAAACTTTTCGTGGTAAATGTTATTTACCCTCTTAAACATGTCTCAGGCCTGCCATTGCAATAAGCCTTTTGCCAATCCTAAAACTCCCTTTTTAATCCATATAAGTCACCCACAGGGTAGGCCCTAATCAGCCCATAGGGCAGAGTTCATTGTAGTTAAAATGTTTGACATGAATTTAAAAATTCGTTTTTCACTACTGTGAGGCCTACCTCACCTATACGATAACATTGGGTTACCTTGGGGGGCGTGGCTTGGCGCACGGCAAGATGGCCGCACAGTAGTGTAGCTCTGCCGGCCGCCGTCATTATCCTGACATCATCCTGTTCCCCCTCGAGCCACCCACCACCGGAACGCAGGTGACAGGAGTCGCTACGCCTGGGGACCTGTCGGCGCTGAGGCGGGGGTGGTGCACTCTCCGTGGGGGCCCGAAACATGAAAGCGGGGCGCGCTGCCTGTGCTCAAGATGGCGGCTAGCGTGCTGTAGGAGCGTACTCTCCCCGGAGACGGCCCCTGCGCCCAGACTGCCTCGCTGGGTCTGCCGGAGAGGTTCGCAACACCGGAGTGTGGAGCCCGGCGCTGGAATCGCGGCGCGTGTCCTGGCTGTGAGGCGGACGTCGGAGCAGCGGCGCGCCCGGCACCTGCAGTTAATCGAGGCCCCGGCGCCGCGCTGCCAGGTAGGCCGTGGAGCGGCGGTGCCGGCGGCTGGTGGTTGCTGGGCCTGAGCGGATACTTTGCTGTGGATCGCCTGCGCGCCGGGGTAACGGCGCAACGGACTTGTGGTGCGGGGCTGTGGTGGCCGCCAGCGGACGCTGCATCCACCCTTGGGGCTCGGCCCAGCAGCTGGAGGAACGGCCTTGATCTCTGGGGTCCCCGGTAGGGCCCGCTGCAGCGCGCCCATTGAATCTGACGAGCGGGACAACATACCGCCTTCCAGCAGTTACCTCTCGGCCCCCCGCGCATCGCCTCTCCTGCTCCCCGGTGACGTGGGGAATTTCCCGGGGTGGCAGATTGCACAACAGACGGCACAGCACACGGGAGGAGCGCCACACCGGCCCGACTGACACCTTGGGTGCCGCCTCTCGCATCCCCCAAGCTGCCTGCATTTCCCGGGGTGCCTGGACCTGACTTTGACTCGTGGGGTGCGCTTGCCCTTTGAGTTGGCTGGGTGACTCCTCTGCAACTGGGATAGCTGGAGTAGTAGCTGTGGCCCCTGCGCACTTGCACCATACATACACGATGGGCAAACCAGAGAAAAACCAGCCCAGGCTCACCTTCGAACTTCGTAAGGGCGGTAAAGCCTCTCAGACCGCTGCTTCTGATTCAGAGCTGGATTCGACGGCGTCGGCTCCATCCGCGCTGGAAAAATCACTGGCGGCCATTCACGCTAGTCTCCAGGCCATAGACGGTAAGATAGAGGCACTTAACGGTCGCATGGACCAGTTCTCCTCTAAGCTGGACAAGCAGGCGGCACGGATAGGCGAGGCCGAGCAGCGCATATCGGACACAGAGGATGGCTTGCAGCAGATGACGGCTAAGACCACGGACATGGAAAAATTGCTAGCCGTCATTCAGGCAAAGAATGAAGACATAGAAGCGCGCTCCCGGCGCAATAATGTGCGCATTTTGGGGCTGCCGGAATCCACAAATGTGGGGCGTCTGGAAGACTACATCGAGACGCTGCTGAGAGACATCTGTGGACCAGACACCCTCTCCGGTATGTTTGCTGTTGAACGTGCTCATAGATCCCTGGTGGCGCGGCCGCCCCCTGGTGCACCCCCCAGACCGATAATAGCTCGGCTACTGAACTTTCGAGACAGAGACACGGTCCTGCGCATCACTCGCCAAAAGGGAGCGGTGACTCACCAGGGGAATGCCTTATCATTCTATCCTGATTTCACGGCGTCAGTGCAGGCGGCGCGTATGGAGTTCCAGGGGGTAAAGAAACTCCTCATGAAAGAACAAATAAAGTACGCCATGCTTTACCCAGCCCGCCTGCGTATAGGCCCGGAAGACAAGGCTAAAATATTCTCGAATCCGAAGTCGGCCTGGGACTATGCAAAAACCCTGCGACGCCAGCGTCAATCAACGGCCTCCACCTCTGATGTTGATGACTGAGTACTTACTAATTGTAACGTTCCGGATGCTTGCTACAAGAGATCAAGATTGCATATTGGTGCCTAGTACAGAACTGCAATGAAGGGTTTATTAGTTGTTGTTGCTTTGCCTCCTGGTGGTTGAGGGGGGGTTATTGGTTCAGCCACATAAATACTACAAGCTGTTATAGCATAGAGTAATTGTCTTCCCAGGGGACATCTACCTATTAGTCATCTGGCTACTGCGTGATGTTGTTGTGTGCCCGGGAGAGTGGGCTGCATATGTTCAAGGTCCTTCTCTTGCTGGGGCCCCTGCGGGCTGGTGTTCTGGTTCCGTCCTGGCATACAATGTTGCCTTGTGGGTCTCTCTTTGAAGGCTTGCCTGAGAGGGTGGGGGGGTTTTAATCATTGAGGCGGCCCTCTCCCGTCTTCATCTGGGAGGGAGCTTTATGTCGCTGCGTTCCCCCAATGGGTGCACCCCATGTGTTGAGTTTTGACTCTCAGTTCTTGTTGGGGATGTTTCTGAACCTGGGATCTGTCTTTAGCAATGTTGGGATGCTGAAGTGGGTGGGGGGAGGGTTGGGGACTGGGTTAATTACATTTGAGGGTACGGTGATCGGTTGGCGCTCTACAGCTGGTGCCCACAGTGCATGGTATGATTGCAGTTTGCTGCTAAATGGAGTTGAGAGAGCGATTATTCTGGGTGAAACATATAACTGCATAACATGGAACATACGCGGGCTCAACACCCCCAAGAAGATTTGCCAGGTACTGTCGTATCTAGACAGGCAAGCTGCTCACATCGCACTACTACAAGAGACACACCTCAGCAGACACTCTGAGACTGGGGTGGCACAGAAATGGGAGGGCTTTAGGTTGGCGTCCTCTTATTCTAATTATGCTCGTGGAGTGCTTATCCTCATCAGAAAGGGAACAACATTCGTGCCCATACACACTAGCACAGACGCTGAGGGTCGCTGGGCGATGGTACAGGGCAAGCTGGGAATGTCCATAGTCACGATCATTAACATGTACGGACCGGTAGTGGATGACCCGGCGCCCTTCCTAAGCATGCTACAGGTACTGCGCTCATGGCCAGACTCTGCTGTCTTGTGGGGGGGCGACTTGAACACCCACCTTAACCCACAGGTAGACAAATCCAATCCTTCCGGGGCACGTACGGTCAAAGTAGCTCAGTGCGTGCGTGACGCCATGGCGGAATTTGGGTTGATTGATGTCTGGCGCCTGCGGAACGCGGGGGCTCTGGAGGGAACACACGTCACTCCGGCTTTTGGTAGTTGGTCGCGCTTAGATTACTGGCTGCTCAATGTAGAAGCTAACGGGTGGGCTAATGCAATACACACTTTACCGCGTACCTTGTCAGACCACAACCCTGTATGCTTAACTATTGTGATTCCCACTAACCCTCGCTGCCCATTCACTTGGCGCTTTAGGGCAGAGGCATTGCTAGACCCGTTATATGAAAACACCATCCGGACTGCTATTGAGTTATATTTTGAGACAAATGTGGGCACGGTGGAGAGTCAATCTACGCTCTGGGAGGCGTTTAAGGCGACAATAAGGGGTGTGTGTATAGGTACGTCAGCGGGGATTCTCAGAGACATCAGGGGCCAACTGTCCAGGGCCGAAAAGGCATTGGGAGAGCTAGAGGCACAATATCTTCGCACACCCTCACTAGACCTGCTTGCGCAAATACACGCCCTGGTAACCGAATATAATGCACTTGCGGACACAGAGGCAAAATACATCACAAGGCGACACGTGGCCCGTGCATATGGGGAGGGGGGCCGAACGAGTAAAACACTGGCGTTCAAATTGAAATTCCGCGCTGAGCACCATCAAATCGATTGTATCGCTGACCCTGATGGCACGACACACTACACACCACAAGATATAGCGGGGCAATTCCGACGATTCTACGCGGACATGTACACCACCCACGGGGGAATGGACACTGAGGCCATGGACGAGTACTTGTCGGATATAGCGTGCGCCTGGCTTTCAGATGCCCACAGAGAATATCTGAGTCAGCCTATAGACGTGGCGGACGTGCGGGACGCTATCCTTTCCCTTCCCAACAATAAGGCCCCGGGGCCTGATGGCCTAACGGCGGAATTTTACAAGGCTTACGCCGTTCTCCTCGTGCCCCACCTCCTGAGAATGTACGCGGAGGCGCACAACTCTGGGATTTTACCCCCCTCTCTTAGGCAGGCCTTGATTGTCACTCTGCTTAAAAAAGATAAATTGCCCACGTCCTGTGACTCGTACCGTCCTCTCTCCTTAATCAACATGGACGCAAAGATTTTAGCTAAGATATTGGCCGCAAAAATTCAACCGCTGATGCCTCTTCTCGTGCTCCCAGATCAGTCCGGGTTTATCCCTGACCGCTCTACTTCTCACAACTTACGTACCATTTTCTCTATGTTTCATGTCCTGAATCCGGAGCTGTCGGCGGCTGCCGTTCTTCTAGACGCGGCCAAAGCGTTTGATTCGATAGAATGGAGCTACATGTTCCACATACTGGGTAGAATGGGATTTCCCCCGATCCTGACAAGGTGGATACAGGTGTTATACACAGATGCTTCAGCGATGGTGCGGGTGGGTGGCTTTACGTCGCAGCCTTTCAATATCGGCAGAGGAACGAGGCAGGGCTGCCCACTGTCCCACCTCCTCTTTGGCCTGGTCCTGGAGCCCTTAGCATGTAAAATTCGACAGTGCCACAGGGAAGCTGCTTTAAATTTTAATCATAGACCGGTCGGGATCTCTATGTATGCGGACGACATGGTTCTTTTTGTCCGTGATCCACAGCTATATCTATCTCCAGTCATCCGGGAATACATTCGATTTGGCCTTTTCTCAGGGTTGAAAATAAATTGGGAAAAGTCGGTCATTATCCCCTTGACGCTGGCGACGTCCTTGCCTCAGCTGGAATACCCGCTGGTCTGGTCCACGGACCCGGTGAAGTACCTGGGTATCCGGGAGCACCGAGATCCCGCCATCGTGGTCAGGGAGAACTATGGCGCGGCCTACGAGTCCTTAATCCAACAGGTGGACCGGTGGAGGCATCTACCGTTGTCTTTGGCAGACCGCATTGCCGTGATCAAGATGGTAATCCTTCCTCGGTTCTTGTATCTCTTTTGTAACATCCCGATTAAACTCCCTAAACATTTTTTTACCACGATACGTACCCAACTCTTGCGACTAATATGGGGGAATAAGCAGCGTAGAATTAGCTGGCACACCTTAACATTGGCGTACGATAAAGGGGGGTTTGCAGCTCCTGATTTCTATGTATACTATCTTTGCGCTCAAGCCCAATACGCATATTATTGGTTCCGGGCGCACAAGTACATCCCACATGTTGCGGTGGAGGAAGGGGACGCACATCCGGTTCCGCTCGCGAGTATTCTTACACACACCAACAGACACACGTCCCCTCTCGAGATTAACACTATCGACACAACTATCGCGGCCTGGCAGGCGATTGGCAAGCGCACTCAGAAGCTCCCGCTCTATGCCCCTGCGCTTCCCCTGGCGGGGCACGCTGCACTGTCAGTGACTCAGGAGCGTGGGCCTATGACAGCCTTGAGGGAAGTGGGCATCACACACATGGGCGATCTGTTCCCGGGAGGTGGTTACCTTACAGAGGCTGACACAGGCTACATTCAACATCCCACGCTACTGTTCCAATTTTCGCTACATCGCCTAAAGCGTGAAATTAAAGATCACTACCCTGACTTTCCGGTGGAGCCCCCTATTCTTCAGTCACTGCAACTGATTTTAGACGCCCCCACGAAGAAGAAGTTGATTACCAAATTGTACAGGGCGGTGCAGGGGGAAACGGTAAATGGGACAGACAAAAGTCTAGAGCGCTGGAATGCTCTGTTGGAATCTCCGATTCCCCCAAAGGCATGGGAACAGATTTGTACTCTCACAGGGCGCCTTACCCCAAATGGCAATCTACGCATTATTCACTTTAAATTCATACATCAAGTGTATCACACCCCGGTTAGATTGTGTGGAATGGGTCTGCGGGACTCCGATCACTGCAAACGATGTGGCCTCCCGCGGGCTGTCTTTATTCACCTGGCATGGCAGTGTGAACGTGTGTACAGGTACTGGGAAGGTGTGACTGCACGTATACACAACATGGCTGGCATCAATTTGCAGTGCAGGCCTCTCGTATGTATCCTTGGTTACGTCCCTGAGCTGAAGGCCGCCCTAGGTAAATTTGTTCGGGTGGCTCTCCTGCTCGCCAAACGCCGCATTCTGTTCAGGTGGGAAAGTCGGCGGTCCCCCAAGGTCGATGAGTGGCTCAAAGACTTGGTGTATTGTTGCGAGCAGCTAGAATTATATGGCGAGGAACTGCCGGCATCGTCCAGGCCGAATGACATTTGGTTGCCTCTGCGAGACTATTTGCTAACACATAACACCATGTAGATGACCTGCTTATACCTACTGAGGTGCTTTCTGACTTCTAGACAAAGGGCAATCTGATATGCTGAACTGGGGCTTAGGAATTGTATGTACTGTATCATCTGATCATCACATGTACCTTCACGTGTTTGTTTCCTTGGTTTTATTGGTTACTGCCACCTAATGTGGCAGATTGTTTGTACGATTTTGCAAAATGTCAATAAACAGAAGTTAAAAAAAAACAAAAAACATTGGGTTACCTTAGTACATTTAATATGTAAGTATTTTATTAACCGTGCAATTACTTAAAATCTTAACAGTATAAAATCACATAATCAACAACCCTCCGCCCCAGCTCCCACTACCCTCACTGCCTCCTATCCTTTGAAGTTAAAACGTACCATGCTTGCAAGTACACCAATTATTGCTTGGACCCTTCTTAACCGAAAGCGGGATAATACATTTTAATTGCGCTAACTTTTCCTTAAAAATGGTTTAAAAAGTGTAAATTCTTTACCTTTAAGATAGGGATTTACTTCTGTTGTACAAGCATTGTCCGGGAACCTGTTAAAAGTTCAATAGATACAGATCTCCCCCCTCCCGGCCATCCATCCCTTAATTACCTAAAACACCCCAAACTGGCTAAGGGGCCTTCTATTGGTGAGACCCTTTTTTGCCGTAAGTGGCGCGTTTTTAGTCATTACTATAAAATCATTTGAGAGAGTGGAGTCATTGCCGTCAAAAGGGTGAACAATATATTTTTCATTAGTATTTTCCCCAAAACATTAAAGGTTCGTAAGTTCTAATCCCTAAGTAGAACGGTTCTTTCTTATATGTGGGCACTCAGCCCTAATTCATCGTCCACTTTGGGCATGCCAGGCAGTACTCATCCTTGTGGATCAGAGCTGGTCGGTTGTTGTCTCTTAGCATGATTGCTGTTGTGATAGCGCTGCTGCCCTTTATAATAGCGCAGCGCCTCGGTTTTGAAGTTCTAAATGTACCTGCTGCTGGGCCCCCCTGCTTCTTTTGTGGTAGAGTTATCAATATAGTTGTCCCTCAATTGTTACATCCTTGGCCTGCTTGTGCTGGTAGGGCACTGGCAAATTTTGTTCCTGATAGGTACCAACCCTAGATTCTGACATCTGTAGCTGGGCATCAAGTGCAATTCTGATTTGATGAATACATTTCCCTGTTCATGGGAGTAGGCAGGTGTTTGTTTCTGAAAAGCACCAATCCGAAGCCTCCATGCAGGACCTCGTGCCCTTGACCCTTAGAATCGGGCGTAGCAGTCGGTGATGGTCACTGGCCAATTTAGGGCCATTTAATATGGGAAGGCATAAAAATGGGACCCTCAGACCCACTCTTCAGTACACTCCTCGACCTGTGGATACTATAGAAGAAGGACTGGCCTATTGCGAGATGACTGCCCTGCTGCTTGAGGCCTGTCCTGCTGTCTGAGAAAGAAGACTAGACCTGCACACTTCATCCCGGGCACAGGTGACTCCAAGGGTCAGCTGACCGATCTCCTGGTCTGAGCTACAGGGACACAACAAGCTCCATAGGCTTCTCCGCAACTGCCCAGCTGACCTGCTGCACTGGACCTGCCTGGACCTGCAAATGGACCTGCTTGAGCCCTGCTGGCCCCTGCTGGGGTGAGTTCTTGATTCCCCAGAGGTGCCTCCCAGGTCCTGGACCCTTTGTGTGGCATCTGATGAGCTTCTCCTAGAAGAAAAAGAGAAATACTGAAGTTTGGGGCTCTTCATGGCCATGAACGGCTCCATTCACACCAAGATCTTGTTGCCTGCACCAACCGCCAACGCGAAGCTCCGGTGAACCTGACTCTGTGTTACAGGGACCGCCAGCGACGACTGGCAATGCAAGATCTGCACTCTGCGCTACAACATTGACAGCCCACCGTGACCTCCAAGGTGAGTCCCCAGCAACGACCGTCCACAACACTCAACATGATCTTCTCGCTACATCGATGACCGTCCGCGATGCCTAGTGTGCTTGTCGCACTACAGCGACGACCATCCGCGATGCAGTCAGGGCTATTCGCCGTCCCCTTCACCGCGAACTGGTCAATTCGTACTAGACTTTAGAAGGTACCACTAGCGGCCCGTGGAGGGAGTTCCATGGGGCGGTGAGGCGGGGCGGGGGAGGGGCAGGGTGGGGGGTAGTAAACACCGGAATATGGATGAACGGAGGTAAGTAAACAATTAAATAAATAAAACGAATTTCGTTGCGCGCGCTGCATCGCATTTTGCGATGCAGCGCACGCAACGAAATTCTTTTTATTTATTTGTTTACTTACCTCCGTTCATCCATATTCCGGTGTTTACTACCCCCCACCCTGCCCGTCCCCCGCCCGCCTCACTGCCCGCCTCACCGCCCCATGGAACTCCCTCCACGGGCCGCTACTGGAAGGTACCTTTTTCAGCAGGACTAACCTGGCCTCTGTATCCAGGCTATGCTCCAGCATCATCGAACTGAACTTGTGACTTTCACCGGGTGTCACACGATCAGATAACTGTGAGTAGCTTTTAGGGGTGCTACAATTACTTTAAATCTTTGAAATTGCAATTCTGCAGTTACGCAGATTGGATTTTTGTTGTTTCCGTGTCAAATAATTTATTACATTTTGCTCTATTTTTCTAAATTAGTGTGGGATTTTTCTTGTGTTGCGATTACACTTTATTACTGTTTGAGTGCTGCATAAATACTTTACATATTGCCTCTAAGTTAATCCTGGCTGCTTTTGTGCCTAGCTAGCAGAAGTTTAAGCAAAGGTTAAATTAGTGACTGTTTTTGGTTCAACATGACAAGGATTGTGGCTGTTGCTTGAGAAGGGCTAACAACCCCATCAACCTACAACTCAAATTCTCACAGTATTCCATGACAGCTATGTAATCCTTGTTTACATTTCACATTTTTTACGTCATTCTGCATTCCCTAAGAGTATTTTCTTTTTTCAAGATGTTGTGCATTTGTAGTTTTTTTATGCAACATAACACTCTTGTATAGTGCATACTTTTAACTGAGTGGCCTTCAGGAGGTTGAGTGAATTCAGGTTGTGGGCAGGTGTTTATAACGTCACACGATTGAGAGCTCTGAAGTTGAGCAGCAAGGCAGTGCAAGTTTCTCACAGTGCCTATCAGTGGGTCTGCAGAGTACATGCACATTCAATCCGTGGCTTCTCTGCAGAGTGCACAAAGTGATGATGGAATATCCGTAGATGGTAATTGTGGGAAAATGTGAGATATGCAGATGGAGGATTTCAAAAACATTTAGAGACAAGTAAGGCATACATTTCTTACAGAGTGAGAGACTGAAGAAGAAAGTGGTGTGATGATGAGAGCGGAAGGGTCTGACCAACTCCAAAGGCCTCTATCCCTTCTAGAGACTTTAGCAATGTTTAAGTCACAATCTCATATTTTCAGTATTCAAACATTTTCAATTCTAATTATTAACAACTAAATCATTGCTGTTCAGTTATCTAATACAGCTGACAAGCATTTGCAAAGTCAATAGAAGTGGCTTGTTTTAGACACATGTCTGGATGCAATAATATAAAACTCACAGAGGCACCCAAATACTGCTCAGGTGGCATGCTGTGTGAAACATTGGATTTAAGTGTAAATATTTTAAGACATATCTGTAATTACATATGCGGCATCTCTTGGGATGATTTCTAGTTACTCATATTTGGCCAATAACCTTTTAGAAACCACACCTTTTTATCCCACCTTAAGCATTACTTCTAATACTTTTCCTTTTCTGAGATTTACACACCTTAAGGAAAATGTTGCTACCCATTGATAATGTTTTTACACGAGTGCCCGTTTTCATGTGAGTTTTGGGTGGAAGTTTTCATGTTACTTTCAAAGTTTGAGCAGAGTTGTGGTGCTTTTTGGTTGATTGTCCACAAACAACAATTAATGGACCGTTTTTAGTAAACTAGTTTTTAAAATAAATCGTATTTGCGCTTTAACACATCTCTCGTTGCTGCTCACTTTCTGTGTCTATAGAGAAGACTTTTTTTTTTATATAGAACACTTGTTTTAAATGCAGTATTTACATTTTGGTACTATCTCAAGACAGTTCACCAAAACTGAGAGAATTGCACTTTGAATGAATGGTCCATGTATGTTTAAACCCTTGGAACCCAGTCCTGTGATGCAGCTGAGATCGATTAGTATTTACACCACTAATACAGTGGCTTTGCAAGCTGCCTCGCTGGCGTAGCAAGGGGGGGGGCGGAGGGGGCGGCAGGTAAATTTATCGCCAGCCCCCCCCCCGGCTCTTAGGCGCTCGGCGGCGGCGGCAAAAGGCAGGGACCGCCACGGGCGGCAGAGTGCCTAGCTACGCCACTGAGCTGCCTCCACATTTTTCCCCTGAAGAAGACACCAGAGGTGGTAAATAAACTGTATATAATAAAGTTCCATTATGTTTTTTCATTGTAGACCTAGGGGCGGTTTCTCTTCGTGGGTGGAAGAGCATTACCCCACTTGCTGCGAGCTCAGCCGTAAACACAGAATAATGAAATAGTCATTACCATTTTATTATTCTGTGTGCCGCCGGCCGTAGCGAGTGGATGGTGGGGGCGGAGCAGATTCCTGCAGATTGCAGGATGACGTTGTAGGTGCTCAGTGAGCATGTCAGATTGGCCGGCAGCCTACAGCCGGCCAATCTGACATGCACACTTCAAAGGCAGCAATTCCTGGCACTGTAAAACAGCTGAGGGATTCCATGCTCAGGCCCCCAGCCTCAAAATGAGCGCTGGATTAGCCTGCTCCAACCAATTGGTTAGATTCGCATTGCACAAGGAGGGAAGTCCTTCCCTTTCCTTCCTACACCTCATAACACCCAGGATTGGTGCCTGGAGAGGAATATCGGTTTGGAGTGCCCGGCGGCCGGCAGCATTTATGGTGAGTGTCCACCATTAATAAATCTTGCCAGCCACCACTGTGTCACTGTGTAGACCATTTATGTTTGTAAGAATTTATCAATAGCATTACTTTCTAACACGTTTCTTGCTGTGCTAAAGAGAATTTAAACTGATGGGAAAGCTAATTTTGTCAAAGTTAGACCTGGTTTATGTTCCTTACTGGGATCATAGAATGAACATCTGCTATATGCAGAAAGAAATAAGGAAGTGTTTTGAAGTTGGGTGGGGATTATGGAATATAGGCAAAAAGTCACATGGCCTGATATTATGGAAAAATCAGAATCTGGTCTTTTGACTATTTTTTTTATAATTTTTACTAGTTTGCAGCTCCTGGAGGACACTGAATGGAATATGTATGTAGGTAAGTAACAGTGGAATGCACCAAATTTCACAGTTTCTCGATTTTAATTTCCCCTGGACTTGTCATTGCAAGAGGTTATGTTTCTTTTTTTTTTTTTAAACAATTTTTATTAAAACATATGCAGCAACAAATGACAATACATTGACATCTCGGATAGAAGGTGAGTAAGAGGACATCACGAAGTTATGTTTCTTGAGGCTGTTTTATGTGAAAATTCATCAACACTTCATGTAGTTACACATTCCATTGTCCTCCATGTTTTCAGGCAATGACTCACCCCATCTTCCACCACAGACAACACATACAGACGCCCAAGGAGCCAATTCTTAGTGGCTCACAATGATGAGAATGTAGGAAAATATGTTGGTCATATAATTTCTAAACTTGATTGTTATTTGTTTTGGGATGTTAATTATGTGGATGTGTTTTAACAGCAGGGTTTTCAGTATCTCACCTTAAACCCTTAGATTTCCCTCTGCAGCTATTGTGATGCATACACCAGACAGCTGTGTAAAGCATTATCAATCAATCGATCAATGAATCAACCAGCATTTGTATAGTGCAGCGCTGTAGTGGGTACTGCAGGAATACTGTGGTACCTTAAAAATTGAAAAAAAAGAAAAAGCAAATACAGGTTGGGTGTTTGTGGGCTGTTGGGTCAGAGCCTGGCACACGTCTCCCCCGATCCTGTAAAGACCCGGGGGACCCCATTCCCTGGGGCCAGCTCAATTACTGTGTCCCAGGGAGCCTGCCCCCTGGACACAGTAGTTTCTCTGCCAGCCTTAGTACGGCCAGGGAAACATATGTCTTCTCCCACCTGGCATTTTTTAAGCTCCCCTCAGTTGGGAGCATACATGTCTTCCCTGCCCAGAGGAACGCGGGTAGGGAAGGCATATCCCTGTGGTGGCAGCTAATTAGATCTTATCTTTAGATCTATCAACCCCGGATCCTTTGCGGCGTAGAATATGCAAAGTTTTTTAGCATTCATTTCTCAAAAACAACTGAACGTATTTACACCAAATCACAAAAATCATGCTTTCTGGACCAAGATCTAGCTTTCTGCCAGATTTGCTGAATTCTATTCAGGAGTCTTGCGGTATCGCTGTTCAATATTTCTATGGAAAAACAAATTAGGAAAATGCATTTTGAGACCCCTCAACACCCTGTTCTTCCCACTTGATGGATCACCCAGAAACATTCCAGGAAGGAGCAGAGGTTGATATGACTTTTTTGGGAAAGTTTCATCAAACAGCATCAAAGTTATTACCCCCCGAAAAATTTCCTATGGAAACATGATCCTAACTCTAACTGGACTGCCACTGGGTAAGATATATAAACATATTTGTATGATTTCTGCGACCCCAGTGGCAACGCGACTCGACCGCTAACAGTGTTGGTGCAAAGTGACAGGTGCCACCACCCGCTATATATGGCAAAAGACTCCAAGATAAAGAATGGACCACACTCCAAAGATCATGCAAATTGTCTTTATTTGGTAATGTGTTTCGGCATTCCTAGATGTCTTTCTCCAACCTTCACAGTACTGCAACAAAATATCATAAATGTAAAAAAAGGACTAATGTAGACATAGCAGACAGACTCTAATGTCTCCATACTACAGAATTCATAGTATTGCATTATAAAACATTATTCATGTAATTGTTTATACATTTAATCCATACAGTGTTAGAAATAAAAAAGTGAGCCAGAGTTTCCATAGTAAAAGCATTTGTTTGTTTTGCTAATAACGTTGGTGCTGTTTGGCGAATCATCTTGAAACTTTCCAAAAAAAAGTTCATCCACCTCAGCTCCTTCGTGGAATAGTTTTCGACTGATCCATCAAGCTGGGGATGTGAAAAAGGGGGGAGGGGTACCAAAATGCTTTTTTTCTCCATGCAAATTACATAGGAAAAATTAGACATCACAGAAAAAAACAACTGCACAGAATTAGACCCAATATGGCAGAAAGCTAGATCTTTACTAAGAAAGTGTGCTTTTTGTGATTTGGTGGAAATCTATTTAGCCTTTTTCAAATTAAGCTTCAAAAATAGAAATATCTGGTGGGTTGTTGTTAATAAAAAAAAAAAGCATTTTAATAGATCGTGAGGGCTTTTTTTCCTGCTGACCCATTTGGTCCACTGGTCCTGTGGGATTGAATGCTCTCATTGGCTGGCCACAGCATGAAAGAAATAGGGGTCCTTTATATTTGACAGCCCCTGCAAGAGTTCTGTGGAACCCAGCACGACCCCCATGTAGCCCCGTTGGACTGTTGTGGGGGTCCTGGAGGACCAAACAAAAACATTTAAAAAAAGGAAGAATGTGCATGCAGGTAGTTGTCTGCTAATGGAGGCTTGTTAGCGTGGGGTGTTGGCCAAACGTCGTGCGATGAGAGTTAGCTGGTGCTTAAGGGGACTCGGTGCAGGACCTGGCCTGAGGCCAGGCCCAGCATCCAACGCTTCCGTCACAGACTGCCGAATGCCGTGAATGGTGAGGTGTTGGCCTAAGAGGAATCATAATAAGATATTATTTTAAGTTACAAGAAAACACAGAAATTCTCTGAAAAATTTAAAGGTTAAAGTGGAGTTTGACATAAATAAGGTAGTAAGATTTTAACTTATTTTTAAAAAACCTTAGAAATTATGTACATTTTGCAAATTATGTGGGAAATTTTGAGGCAGATATGGTAAATCCAAAATTATGCTGCTGCTACAGAATTGCCTTAATCTGCTGGCCTTCACCATTTGCCATTGTTTTGAGGAATTTATTAAAAAAAGGGAAACAAAACCTAACTATATTAATTGCAATTAGTGCCTATTGTTAGCTGCACTTCGAAGAAAGAACTGCTTATGTAAGATAACTACCTCAAAATAAAAATGTAATATGAAAATACATGTTTAATATGGTCAAATGATGCACACTCCGTGTTCTCATGACATTTATAAACCGCTCTACCTTTGGGCTTGTGGTTTATGATGTCACTAGATCCCTCAGTGGTAATATTCAACCATATTAAACAGTTTCCCATTATGTGCCCTCTGTATATTTATTTACTGAAAAAACTGAGCAAAAAATTGACTTATGGTTCTAACTGATAAGATGCCACTGGGCCCCAACATACACACATGGTCGTTTGACTTGCGTAGGGCACTGGTGTTGGAGCACACGAATCAGCTGGCGACGGCTGCGAGAGCGACAGCACCCCTGCGACCGAACTCCACCCCGTGGCAGGACTACTTGACACTAGTCGAGACTCGGCTGGCCTCGATGCTTCCCCCCTTAGCCCTTCACCCTGGACATTAGCAGGGTCCTCCGGCTCCCTCCACTCTGTGGGACCCGCATTCCTGCCTCTGTGCATACATGTATGCCTCCCTTGCTGCCGGTCACGTGGGGCCTCTGCCCCCCTCTCCTCTGCCTCTCCTCCCCCTCCTCTCTGCCTCTCCTCCCCCTCTTCTCTGGTCCCCTTCTCCCCCGCCATCCCCCTGCCCTTTCGCTGCCCTCTCCATTGGCTCTTCCTCTCCAGGTGGGCCACCACACCCATTTAACTGCTTACGTGATGCCCACTGCTATGCTCCACCGATATGTGTGCGTTGGCCTGTGCCTACATATAGAGATCGACCTTTAGTTCTTCTTTTAATGTTAATTCACTTTGTTGCCACTACATGACTTAATGCTAGACCTGATCTGTGTAATAATGACGTATTTTCCTTTTGTTATTATGACTCCTGTTACTAATGGGAGATGTACCATGCCATGGAACTGTACGACGGCATGGGTGGCAGAGTGAACTTTATTTCTCACTGAACTGGATTCTCCTGGACTCCTGCCTGAGCCACTATACTTATTGTCAATATAATGTCATTGCTGGATGATGTTGTCATGCAGATTTTAATGATCTCATTATGTCAAAAATTAATAAAAATAATTTTCAAAACAAAAACGGTTCTAACTGATATGCGAAAAATAAATGAAAATCACTATCTATTGTATGCGACACACTAAGTGCACACCATAGCTCACGACATCCGCCATGTTTAACTCTTGCTTGACTAACTTTTTTCAGTGCTGTTTGCAAATATATGTTTGTGCACGGTGAGCGTCATGAGCTTTGATGTTCATTGAGTACATTGCATACTAAAGATGTAAATTTCAGTGGTTTTCCATGTTCAAGCCACAACCATAATAAGGTCGCATAAGGCAGCTGGGTAATTAGTGATTTTTTTCTGCTATTTAGTCGGCTACTGGCTATATAGTAGAAATTATTTACTATTTAGTCGAAGGCCTTGAAAATAGCAGAGAAACATAACTATTTTCTCGTCCGCTGGCTAAATAATAGAGAATCTGAAATGTTTGGACGACGGCCGTACAAATTGCAGAAAAATGTCATGATTTACCCGGCTGCTGGCATAATAGTCGAGATTCTGCATTGATCGGCTGGCGGCTGTGCAAATTGCAGAAAAGTTTCATTATTTGCCTGCCCACTGACTAAATAGTAAAGACTCTGCACTGTTTGGCCAGCGGCCGTGCAAATATCAGAAAACGTCAGTATTTACCCTGCCACTGCCTAAACAGTAGAGATTCTGAACTGTTTAGCTGGCTTCCGTGCAAATTGCAGAAAAACGTCACTATTTGCTGGGCCACTGGTTAAATAGTAGAGATTCTGCACAGTTTATTCTGCACAGTTCATCCGGCAACTGTGCAAATAGCAGGAGAACTTAAATATTTACCCAGCTGCTGGCTAAATAGTAGAGCTTCTGCGCTGTTCAGCTGGCAACTGTGCAAATAGCAAAAAACTTCACTATTTACCCAGCCACAGGCTAAACAGTACAGATTTTGCATGGACTGGCCGGCAGCCATGCAAATAGCAGAAAAACTTCACAATATACCTGGTCGCTGGCAAGTTGGCTAGCGGTCAAGCAAACAAAAAAACTTCACTCATGAACTAGCTGCTGGCAAAATATCAAACATGTACAATTAGTACAGGAGCCATGCAAACAGCAAATATTTGTACTTATTTATGTGGCTGCTGGTTAAGTAGCAAAAATTATATATTATTTGCTCAGTAGCCTGGCACATAGCAAAGAAATTTCAATATTGAGCTGTCTAAATAGCATAAATAATGCACTGTATTGCCGGTGACCTTGCAAATAATTTGAAAAGAAACTTCATTATTCACCTAGTGGGTGGATAAACAGTAGATAGTGTGCACAATTTAGCCAGTAGCTATGCAAATGTCAAAGGAACGCCACTTTTTACCTAGCTTCTGTCTAAACAGCTTAAATCTTGTTTTACTATGCCTTATGCAGATTTCAACAGGTACTTACACCCCATAGAACTAAAAACAAGGTGAGAACACAACTGGCATCCAGCTCCTTATGAAAGTTATGGCCCTGATGTATTATTAGATATTTCCCAAAAAGTGGTTGAAATTTCCTGACATGCTTTGTGCGAATGGAATAGTATTTTGCAAACCAACCTATGTACTGTTTGGTCGGTTCGCAAAATAATGAATTGCAGGGGGTTGCAGAACAGCCTGGCTAATTAATATTCATTAAGCAATTGACAATTTACGACCCTCTGCGATTGGCTGTAATCACAGGGATAGTGGCCTGCAGTGATAGCACACCATCTATTTCTGCATTCCAAATGGAAATTTTTCATTTTCCCCAAAGCAGCCCGTGTTCATTAAAGGGACCAGTTCTAGTTTAAAAAATTAATTTGTTTTTGGAAAACTTCTCTTGCTGGAGGCTGACAACATCTTGTCCTAAGTGACCATTTCCCCTTTGCGAATTAGTTACCACTGTAAATTGAAGATTGTTAGATCATCAAGGGTTTGCGACAGCAATTGCAGTCACAAACTATCAATAAATTATTTTCCAAATTGGAAAGGGACGGAGGAAACCCCTTTCATGAACCCACCTATTTGCAATTCAGAAACAATCTCAAAAGTCCTTATACTAATCTAAAGAAATTTCAAACTCATAAAAAGGGTTTTGTACATAATGAAAAGTAGTTTTGTGGTCACAAACCTAGTGATTTTGTGACATGAGGCCCTTAGTTCTAAAACTGGCTTAGATGCAGGCACTAATATATAGGTCTAAAAGTCCCTAATGTTTGAATGTTTCAACTTATTTTGACAGACATGGCACAGAATGCCACTCCATTACACTGTGGGTCAAGAAACAGTGACTTGGGAGCCCCTTTGTGGACCTGTGTCGTGCTCCACAAATGCTCCTACTCCTTTACATTTATCCACAGAGGTGACTTATGATAAAGATGAAAAGTACCTTTGCAAGACTAGTTAAAGCTGTTTACTCTTTCAAAGCTATGTACTCGCCCTTACTCACAAAGCCATAGGAATGTACAAGGGCCAGATATAGGTTTACCAAAAGCATCCATTTGTAAGAACACCTCTTTCTCTGCAGCAAATCAGTGCATTCTGGAATTATTAATTCTGGTTCAGTTCAATTAAACAAATCAGACTAGAAAACCTTACAATAATGATTTGTAAAAGCAAAAAACAAAAATGGAAATATTGCATCCCAGTAACATAGTCAACTAATATTTAGAGTGATTTTATCAAAATAGAAACAATTGCATGGGGCCCCTTATGAAGTGACCAACACAGTATTATTGATTATTGAGAGACGTCATTCCAATCTCATGACAGAAGTAAGAAAAACTATGGTTCTGATTTAGAGTTTTGAGGACGGAGGTAACTTTATCAGGATGACAGAAGACAATACTACCGTCATCCTGAGGGTCCTCCGTCCACCAAATATAGGGCCTCATTTATGAGTTTTTGCTTGTAGAGCAGTGCCGCAGGCCTTCCTGCTGCACTGCCCTGCACTGCCCTACAGCAAAAGAAAAGGGCAGGAATGTGTCGTATCTATTAGATACAGCGCATTCCTGTCCCTTACCCCTGCACTGGCGCACAATGGGTTGCTGTGTGCCAATGCAGGCACCTTTTCAACCATGGTGCAAGGGTGCCTGCGTTGCAGGGATGATTGTTTTTCTGCAGGAAGGTAAACCTTCCTGCACAAAAACAATCACAAGAGGCTTTTTCCTCTTTTGCAGAATGCAGCACACATAGAAAAAGGAAAAATGAGGAGAAATATATACATCTCTCTTCATTGGGCCTCCCTTACGCCTCCCCAGGGAAGGCATACGTTTTTGGCACTGCTCAGAGTTACGATTTCTTGTAACTCTGGGGCAGTGTCAAAAAGGCTTCCTGGGCCTACTGATCCTGGTACTACTGATCCTCATCCTGATCCTGTTGGTCTGCTGGGTCCTTATTCACCTTGCACAGTTGTCTTGGCTCTCTTAGTGCTGGCACACGTAGTCTTCCTGGTTTGGGTCTTCCTGACGTTCCTTGCTCTGGTCCTTGTGTTCCACCTGGGACTGTCTCCACTGGTCTTGGTCCTCCTTACTAGGTCCTCTTAGGATTACCTCGTCATTTTGGTCCTGGCCTGGTCCCATTGGTCATCATGGCTCTGGTCGTCCTGGCACCTCTGATCATCACCAGCCTGGTTCTAATACATCAGTTCCTAGTCCTCCTGGTCTCTGGTCATAATGTCCCTAGTCAACCTACTCCTGACCTGACTAGTTCTCCGGGTCCTCCTCCAACATGTCATGATAATTTTGGCCCTGGTCCTCCTGCTCAGTATAATCTTCGACTAATCTGTCCGCTTTATCCTGATCCTTCTTGTTCAGGCATCCTGTTCTAAGCCATTCTTAGCCACCCAGCTTGGTCATCATGGCTCCTGTCATCCTTGCCTTTCTTGTCCTCATTTTCCTCCTTATCCTGGTCATGCTTATCCTGGTTTGCCTCCTGGGTCTCTGTGAATTGATTTTCCTTTTCTTGTACTGCTGGCTTTGATTGCCTGGCAATGTCTGTTTTATTCTTCAGGTTCTGTTCTCCTAGTCTTCCTCACTCTCAGCCTGGTTTGCCTAGAAATGGTCTTCTGATTCCGAGTCCCCACAGTCTGAGTTCTCTTCTTGGTTTTGTGCCCACTAGACTTTATCCATTTGTTTCTGGTCGTCCTTGTTTCGGTCTTTGTATGCCTAATCCTATTGGTTCTGCTCCTTCTGGCCCCCTTCTCATACCTCTTTCTTTTCTTTCCTGATCCTCTTGACCCTCGTTCATTTAACCTGGTCATTCTGATCCTTCTGCCCTGCTCATGTGATTCCCAATACATCAGTTCCTGGTCCTGCTGATCCCATCGCTCTACCTGGCCTTTTGTGCCCTGGCCCTCTTAGGCCTTGCCCTCTTAGCTCTTGTATTCCTTCTTTGGATCATCCTTGTCCTCATGATCCTGTGCCTTGTCCTCATGGTCCTTCTGCAGTCTGGACCCTCTTGGTCCTGGTTCTCAGTGTTTTGTTCCTTCTGAGCATTTATTTTGGTTCTGCTCCTGCTGGACATCCAGGTCCAGTCTGCTTAGTCTTCCTGGTTCTGACTGTTCTGGTCCTCCTGATCTTCCTCACCCTGGTCCTGCTACCCCCATGTCCTGGTCTTTCTGCTCCACTTGGTTCACTGGGCCCTGGTCCGAAGGTCATAGTCCCCTTACATCCCCGGCCTGTTCCTGGTCCTATTGGTGCTGATCCTTCTAACCTTCCTTGCTCTAGTCCTGGTCATCCTGGCTCTTGTCCTCCTGGTATTCTTGGTGCTGACCCACCTAGTCGTCTTCCTTGCATATTCTAGCCCCTGGTTTTATTATCTTCCTGGATCTGGTCCTGATCCTCTAGGCCTTGCTCTTCCTGCTGCTTGTCCTCGTGGTGCCATACAAGCTCATGATGGTCCTTCTTTATCTGGTCCTCTTGGGCCTGGCCATCCTTTTGCTCATTTTCCTGGATATCCTGTTCCTAGCTGTGTGGCCTGAACCTCCAGGCTGTGATCATCCTGGTCCTGATGCCCCTGGTCCTGATCCGCCCGATCATCCTGTTCCTCCTCACTATGATCCTCCTGGTCCTGGTACTCAAGGCCCTGATCCTCAATGTCCTGATCTTCCTGGTTCCCTTAGCCCTTTGTTTCCTGGTCCTCTTAGAATGTTTTCTTCTGTCTCAGCTACCTGGCACACCTGGCCAGGGTCATGCTATTCTTGTGTTTCATAGTCCTTGTCCTCCTCTAGATTCTGTGCCCATTGCCCCTGATCCTCTCGGTCCTGTTCCTTATAGTTTGGGTTTTCCTTTACCTAGTTCTCCTAGACCTGATTCACCTGCTATCTTAGTCTTTGTCTCCTTGGTCCTGGTCGTACTGGTCCGTCTTGTCCTATTATGCTTTTTATAATAAATTTTGCCTTTCGGCAATCATGGCCCTTCCTGATTCCCCCAGTCTTGGCCCATTTGGCCCTGTTACCTTGTGGTCCTTTTGGTCCTAGCCACCTTGTCCTGGTTCTCCTCACTGTCAACCTTCTAGCCCTGGTGCTGCAGGTCTTAGACCATCTTGCTTCTCATTTCCTTGCACCCTTAGTCTTTTTCCTCTTGGTTTGGATTGTCCTTGTTCTCCTGGATTTGTTCCTTGTGCATATAGTCCTACTGATACTGCAGTCATTGATCTAGGGTCTCCTTGTTCGGGACCTCCTGAGCCTGGTCATTTTGGTCCTGGTCTGCCTGCCCATCACTGTCCAGTCCACTTGCTCTTCCAGAAGCTAGCTGGCCTTTTTGCCAGAGATCCTCCTCATCCTAGTCCTGCAACTTGTAATGATTGCTCTGCCCCGCTTGGTAATCCAAGCCCATGTCCTCTAGGTCCTGATCTTTATGACCCTCTCAGCCCTGTTTCTGGTCCTCCTGGTCATGATCCTTTTAATTTACCTAGTCCTCTTGCTCTTGTATGTCTTCTTAATCCCTGTCCTGCTTATCCTAGTATCCTGGACATACTGGTCATTGCCCTTCAGGTCCTGATCTTCGCAGTCCTCCTCAATCTGGTCCTGATCCTCCTGACCCTCATCCTTCTGCTCATTGCCGCATGGCTTTGCAATAACTTGGCCTGTCACAAATTATCCTAGCCTTTCCTAGTTCTGATGTTCTTTGACCTCCTGTTCATGCTAGTCTAAGAACTTCCTGGCCCTGTACTTCCTTTTCCTGGTTTGAATGGTCATCATTTCCATGTACTCCCACCCCTATCCTTGGTCTCCTGTTTCACAGGCTCCTGGAACATTTCATCCTCCTCACCCTAATTCTTGTCCATCAGTCATCCTGGTCCTGATCCCCTGGTTTATCTAGTCCCCTCATTTGTCTGTTCCTGTTCCTTCTGATCCTAGTCACCTTGGCCCATGTAGTCCTGCTATTAATTTTGGTACTCCTTTGTGTGGCCCTCATGTATTGGAACTTCTGGTGCTAGTTTCACTGGCCTTGGTTTCCCTAGCCCTCCTAGTTCCTGGTCCGTCTGTCCCATCCTACTCCTATTAGTCCTTCTGGTCTCCTTGGTTGCCTATTCTACTTTGTTCTTGTCCATCTGGCCATGGACCATTCTATCATAGTGATCCAGCGCGATATTAGCAAACTGCATTCATACACCATATACTCACTTGGGCCCACACATTCATACTATGCTAATACTTACGCTGGGTGTCAGATATACTCTTATATCAAAAAAAATCCCTGCTACCAATTACCTTCTGATTGAAGAGTAATAACTTACCTAATGGATCCTTTGCTAATTGGGAAATTTAAAATGAGTGACATTCACTATAATACATAATCCTAAAATAACCACTGAGTCAGGAAGTTTTTAAAATGTTTATCTAAAGTTTTTTTAGCAGAGTAAAATACAGAAAAAGACACGGTATTTGATCAGAATACCCATGTGAAAGCATAGAATGATTATTGCTAATAAATGACGGTGTTTAAGGAAAAGAGGAGATAGGAACAGCAGCGCAACTAAAGGTTGCATATATTTACCTAAGTGCGAGAACCAAACCCTTAGCCAAGGAGTTTGAAAGAATAGGACCCTGGAAGGATGAAGAGCAAAGACTTCCTTCAGGATCAGGACAGGACTGGTGACCTCTCTACAACGACGCCTGCGCCGTTCCCCTCTGGCACTCGACTTCTCCTCGATTCTTCCCTCTAATGGACTTCGTCGCCCCCTCTTCAGGATTTCTTCTGGATAGGGATTCAGTCAGCAACCGATCAGCTGGGCAGCCTGGAGCTCTTCTATATGTTCTGAGAGTCTGAGCTAACTAATTACTAATGCTATATTCTATTATACCCTTCTACACCCATGTACCTCCCCTAAATGTTGCTAAAATATGGGACCACTACTTCTGATTGGACAGGGACTGGAGGTGGATTCTCGCACTATGACAAATTTGGCTTAAATTGTGTAGTCTATTGTATTTGCGTTCCCACCCTTCAAATGAATACATTTGCTTTATTTCCCACCCGTCTCATGACAAATGTACACCAATTTTCATAGACAAAGTATCTATGCACTACAGGAAATGCAGCAGTTATAACATCTTTGACCATCAGGTCACGGCCTTGTGAGACGTCCAAGTTGACTTCATTTTGGCAGTCATTCAGGACACATGCGCAGAACCTTCTGCTTCTCGAGTTTCAAGTCACCAACCCAGGCCCAAGATTACGAGTTACTAAAAGTGCAAGAAGGAAATATTAAAATCAAAAATAAAACGTTTCACTGTATACCCACTTATCTTATTTCTAATCCCATTTAATTATAAATCTTATCCCGTATTAATTGCGTTAAGAAACAACAATTTAATAATGACACAAGAGCAAGCTTAAGCATGTGAGAACATTGAACAGCCATTTTAATGCACACTGCGCAGAAGCAGAAATTCCCACCAAGCAAAGAAAGACGTCACACCATGTGATCAGGTTGTGACATGCGCAGATAAAATCCCGCGCTTAAGCGGCCATTTTAGACTAGGAACAAGCGTTATTCGTTAGTAAAACACATAGGCAAGCGTCCTTTCTATTTGTATAATGTGTGCAAGGATTAATACGCACAATACAAGTTTTAATATTAATACTATGAGTGAGATTGCATACGAGCAAGTTTCATTTGCGAAACCTTTCTCCATCAATCCCCTCTCTGATGGCGTTTCTGAGCCATCAAAAACTACCCTCAATCAGATGCCAACTTCTAGCAAACCACTTCATTCTCATTTTCATTTTTACTTTTTCTACTTTTACAATCTCTCTTCATCTTTTTGTATAATTCACTTTTCCATTCTTCCAGTTCAATCTCATCCCTTTTTCTCTTCTTCCCTTTTTCTGTCACTTTATATGTTCCATTCTTTCTACAGCATTTGCACCAAAATACTATTGTCAGAACTATTATTGCTATCCCTGCTAAGGGAACTAGTACTTGACCTATAAGTCCTTTACCTATATTAGCAAACCAGGTTCCAATTGACGATATACTATTTGTCAATCTTTCCCATACACTATCAACTTCCAGTGGTTTAAGTTCTTGCTCAAGTTTAGTTATGTTCTGAATATAAGTCCCAATTTCTGCACTCTTATCAGGAATATAAGTGCAACAGTGTTTCGTCTTCAATAATTTACAGACTCCGCCCTCTTTCGCCAATATTATGTCAAGAGCAAGTCTATTTTGCATCACCATAGACCTAATCGCAACCATTTCCGCATTAATCATTAGGAAACCTCCAGCAGTATCCGTTGATAAACGATCAACTACTGTAGACAATTTACATATCTTCCTTGAGTTCAGAATTATTCCCACTGAAGGTATCAATGCACCAAATATATCACCTATTATTTCTGAAAAACTAGCTCTTTTACTACGTATTAATTCACCATTGTTTTCATTGCTTCCAGTGTTTCTTTTTACGTGGTATATCTTTGGAAATACTATTCCAAAGTAACAACTTCCATACCACCGTGCAGGAAGCCTAAAGTAAGCCTTATTCCCGCAGACATAATAGATTCCAGGAAAAACTGCATCTGTTCCTCCTTTAAGTCCCCAACCTCCCAATATAAAAAAATTGTGTTCACAATCACTGGTACCGATGAAAACATTGTTATAGTCAGTCTTTAACCTATGTAGACAAATTTTCCCTTTCTTTTCGAAATCCAGAGCCATAGCAGCTTGAGCTTTGCCAGGTGTATAACTTCCCTCTTTCTCTGCCCAAGGTGGTAAATGAGCCTTATGTTCTGTAGCTTTCTTTTGAAAATCCTGTCTTCTATCTCTACTAAATTCAAAAATATTTTCTCTTCTTCTAATAAAGAACATGTTAAATTGTGTCTACGTGCATGTGTTAAGTCTATTGATTTCATTGTTAAGAAAAATTCTCCCATAAACTGTGCATCTAAGGCGCTAAGCACTGGGTTCATACTCTTGCGAATTGGAACCTCAGAAAATACAACATCTATATTGGAATAGTAATATTGTAATCTGCCTGTACTATAAAACAAACTTGTTAATACACTACATGAAATGCCATATGTCAATGGTAAATGATGGTATGTAAATCCTTCTGCTACTGATTCAGGTAATTTCATACAGACATAACAATTACTAACTTCCATTGTGTCTACATACTGAAACAATAACTTCGTGAAAACATTTAAACTAGTGTTGTTATCAGCTATCACATGCTGAATTCCTTCATCCTCTTCTGCCATTAGTTCTACTTTATTTCCCTTCATGTTTGCTGTCCTCCCTATAGTTTCATTATTGTTCTTTTTATCTATTATCATCAGGTAAGGAATTGCTACAATCAGGACTAACCATACTATAAGCACCAATACTAGACTACATATGCAAATTGCACAGCATCTTCTACAACATTTTCTCTTTGGTCTCCCAGTATCCCTATCATCAGGCATTTTTCGACAAGGAAGATTGCTCTTCTTATCTCTATTCCTTTTCTTCAGTGGATTTTTTTGTTTAGTCAGGGTGGTCTTGTTTCTTCTTCGTAAGTTAGTTCTGCACTTGTTCCTTCACCACCACTGTCACTTGATTCTGAGCTTTCAAAGTCTTCAAGAACGATATACGTCCAATCAGGACCCTTGAATTTGTTGTTCACAAGTCTTAATCTTTTACTTTTTCTCTTCCCAGACTTTTTCTCTTGATCTGTTTGACTTGTTACTTCAGGTACTTGATCTGGATCTTCACTTCTGGGTTTTATGTGGCACTTCACTCTTTTGATGAAACTTGGCCAATGATCTCCTTTTCTTGGTTTTCTACTTGCACTGTTTCTTTATTTTCGTCTTCAGATATCTTTTTAATTTCACTGTTTGACACTGTTTTGTTTTCTTTATTCTCTGTCTTATTTGATTGTTCTTTTTCTGGTCTTATTGGTTTCCCATTTGCAGCTCCACTGTGAGTTTCCAATAATTCGTCTTGTTCTGTGTTTATTTCTTCATGTTTATCTTTATCAGTTTCTTTTTCTTCTGTATTTTCTTCTTGACCTAACTGCTTCTGATCAGGGCTTATTGCACTGTGTACTTCTGCAGCCTGACCTGCTTCTTCTAAACCTGTCTCTCTCTGTTCAAATTGTATAATATCTTCACTGCTTTCAGTTCACTTTTCTTTCCCTATCTCATTTGGTTCAGGGTCGTTTACTAGCTTGTCTTCTTGATCCTGAACCCCTTCTTTTTCACCTATCTGATCTTCTTCAATTGCTCTTAATTTTCTTTGACTTCTTGTTCGGTGGAAAACCTCAGGAACTTCGACCACTGGTATCCAATCCTGACTTGTGCTCGGTTGTTCTCCTTCAGCTTCTCTTGAACCTCGAGCCTGAGATTCTTCAGCTTGGCAACCTTCAGCTTCTTCAGTGATTGGTGTCGTCTGAGTGTTTTCTTCTTCTGGGTCTGGTACCCTCTTGGTGTGACTTACGTGAATCCAATTCGGAAATCCGGCACACTTCACTGCTGTATTCGTAGTCAATATGATTTGACAAGGTCTGCTCCACCTAGGTGATAGACACGTTTCTCTGGTGTGATTCTTCACCACCACCCAATCACCAGGATTCAGATCATGTTCTAGTTCAGGCTGTCTGGAAACTGCGTCTTCTCCAACCTGTTGAGAGACAGAACGCACTAGGTCAGCCAATCCTTTACAGTAGTCCAACACCATATCATCAGAAATATTCACCAGTCTATTTGTGGGAACATGTGTTTGTCTCATTGCTCTTCCCATCATAATTTCATGGGGGCTCAAACCTGTTGTTCGATCAGGTATACTTCTGAGTCCCATCAGAACAAGTGGCAATGCATCAGGCCACTCCAATGATGTTGATGCACACATTTTTCCCAATCTTGACTTTATGGTGCCATTCAGTTGTTCAACCACTCCAGACGCCTCTGGACGATATGCACAGTGCAGTTTCTGTTTGATTTGAAATGCTTCACAGATTATCAGGATCACTTCATTGTTAAAATGTTTTCCTCTATCTGATTCCAAAGATACTGGGAAACCAAACCTAGGTATGAGCTCTCTTAGTAACAGCTTTGCAACTGTAATGCTGTCATTTCTCCTAGTTGGATAAGCCTCCACCCACTTTGAAAACAGACACACTATGACTAGTATGTATTTCAACCCTCTGCATGGTGGTAACTGTACGAAGTCAAACTGTAGTCTTATGAATGGGCCCTCTGCCTTCCCAATTTTCCCAAATCCAATTATTGTTTTCCTGCCTGAATTGTGCATTTGGCAAATTAGACATCTCTGGCAAAGACTTTCTGTAACAGCTCTGAATTTGGGATTGTACCAATTTTGTCTGAACAACCTAATCATTGCATCTCTCCCTATGTGTGTGTCTCCATGATACATTCTGGCCATTTGAGAAAGTAAACAGTCTGGCATGACTGGTCTGCCATCTGTACTGACCCATACTTCATCCTCTCTTCTTGGAGAGCATCCCACTTTGATCCACAAGTTTCTTTCAGTTTCATCAACCTCATCTTGCAATCTTTTCACTTCATTCCAAGTTTCAGGTGGCATAAATAACATAAGTTGGCAGCTGATTCCCATTCTTTCCACCCTCTTATTCACCGACGTTCTGGTTTTAGCACAATGTTGAGCCACCAGATCTGCATATCTGTTGCCAACTACCATCCAGTCATCTCCTGACTGATGTGCAGCACATTTTACCACAGCCAATTCTTTTGGTGATTGTATTACTTCTAGCAATTCCCTTACAAATTGTCCATTTTTAATTGGGGATCCTGAAGAAGTCATGAAATCCTCTGCATCCACAGTTGGCCAAAATCATGCACAACCCCATAACCATATTGACTATCAGTGAATATAGTTATTTTCTGATTCCTCCCAATTTTGCATGCTTTTATCAGTGCAATTAATTCAGCTACTTGTGCAGATTTTACACCTGGTAAATAGGATGCTTCGACTATTCCAGATAATTCACATACTGCATAGGCAGCGGTTAGCTTACCATCTTCATGTCTCTGGCAAGAGCCATCAACAAACAGTTCTTTATCTGCCTTTTAAGAGGCTGTTCCTCTATATCTGGGCGAGGTTTTGTGCATAATTCTGTAATTTGTACACAATCATGTTCATCTTCTTCGTCATCTTTATTTGTCTCATGATATGGATCTGGTAGTAAGCTTGCTGGATTTATTATTGTACATCTTACCATAGTTACGTTTTCAGCATCCATTATTATTCTCTCATACTTAGTCAGCCGACTAGGAGTGAGATGCTGAGTTCGTGTTCTGGTTAACAGACTCACAACTGCATGTGGAACATATACTTTTACAGGATGTCCCATCACAATTGATTCACTTTGTTCGATACTCAAACAAGTTGCTGCTACTGCTTTCAAACATCCTGGCAACGCAGATGCCACAGGGTCTAGTGTAGCAGAAAAGTATGCTATAGGACGTCTGTCCAGACCATGTCTTTGAGTTAAAACTGAAAGTGCACAGTTTTCTCTTTCATGACAGAATAATGCGAATTCTCTTTTATAATCTGGCATTCCTAAGGCAGGTGCTGAACAAAGGGAGTTTCTCAATTTTACAAAAGCTTCTACACTTCCATCTTCCCACTCAACAGGATCTTTTGCTTTCTTTTTGGTCATGTTAATGAAGGGCTTAGCCAACATGGAAAATCCTGGTATCCATTGTCGACAGTAACCTACTATTCCTAAAAACATTCTTACTTGTCTTTGCGTTACTGGCATTTGCATTCTTTTTATTAATGCTACTCTTTCAGAGGTTACTCTTCTTTTTCCCCTCTCAATTTGATGTCCTAGGTATTTAACAGTTGTTGTACAAAACTGTAATTTCTCAGGTGAAACTTTATGTCCTTCTTCTGCCAAAAGATTCAAGAGTGCTATAGTATCAACCACACAATCCTCTCTGGTGTTTGATGCCACCAATAAGTCATCGATATATTGGACTAAGACTGAGCTTCCTGGCATTACTAGTTTTTCAAGGCACTTTTTCAATATCTGATTAAAAATGGAAGGACTTTCTGTATACCCCTGAGGAACACGATTCCATACATAGACTTTGTTTTCAAATTTAAATGAAAATAGATATTGGCTGTCTGGATGTAACAGAATTGAAAAGAAAGCTTGACACAGATCTATAACTGTGAACCATCCAGCATTCCAAGGAATCTTATATAATATTACTGCAGGATTTGGTACTATAGGACAACATGGTTCCACAATTTTGTTGATTTTCCTCAGATCTTGAACGATCCTATATTTTCCACTAGGTTTCTTCAAACCCATTATTGGTGAACTACATGGGCTACTCATCACTTCTCTCAGTATGTTTTGTTTGACCATCCGATTGATCTCTTCAATGACACCTGATTTTACTTCTGCACTCATTTTGTACTGTTTCGTATTTGGGAAAATTGCACCTTCCTTTACAGTTACTTGGACTGGATCTATTTTAGCCATGAGTCCTACTTCTTTTCCGGTGAAATCCCATACTATAGGGTTTACTGTATCTTTTAATTCTTCTGGCAATTCATCTTTTGTTATTAATGAAAACATTTCATCTACTTCTGTTCCTTGTTTTGCAACCATAATTTTATATACATGATCTTCATCTGGTGTCTGTACTGCCACACCATCCGGCGTGCAGAAAATGGTGCAATTCATTTTGCACAACAAGTCCCTACCTAGTAAGTTTACTGGACTGGAATCGCATACTACAAATTGATGCATTTCTTTGAAGTTTCCAATTTTAACCTCCATTGGTTCAGTAAGTGGTGTTCTAATTCTTTGGTTAGCAACTCCTACAACTTGAATATCTTCACCAGAGAGAGGAAGGTTTGGGACGTCCACTGTTCTCACAGTAGACCTGGTAGCACCAGTATCCAAAAGAAAAGTAATATCATTACCTCTCACTTTTCCTTCAACATATGGACCTGATTGATCTACCTGCAGGGATGCGCCAAGTACGCATTCCTTCTCCCCTCTCCTAGGCACCGTCATGCGTCGAACCCGCAAAAGTCATCCTGCAAAAGAAATTGTGAGGTCATATAATCATTCTTACCACTTCCCCTGGGTATCCGATGTCTGTACCGTGCTTTGCTCTGCTTACATTACCCTGAACAGGTGGAGGTGGCAACTGACTCTGAGGATTTACCCCTTGCTGTGAGTCATTCTGTGTCTGTGAATTTAAATTTTGAATTGGGCCATTATTATTTCGAATCTTTTTACACTCGTCTTTCCAATGCCCCAATTTTCCGCATCCATGACAAGGAAATTTCTTTTTAGCTTCTTCTCTACTCATTCGTCCTTTCATTCTTCCACCATTTCCAGAATCACCATTCGTTCCAGAGTCTTTTCCCTGAGTTTCATTAGGATTATCTAGATTAATTCCCTGTCTCTCAGCCATTTTTACCTGTGCCCACATTACTTTTTCCTGTAATTTCTTGTGCCTATCTTCAATGTCATCCCCACAATATTTTGCATATTTCAAAATTTCATCAATCGGTTTCCCTTGCCAGCAAAGCATATGCTGTTTAATCATCTGGCAAATCTCGGGCTTTAAACCATACACAAATCGGTATACAAACTGACTCATGTTTTTGTCTCCAATGTCCTCAAATCCACTATACTGTTTGAACACCTGTAAGAGGCGCTCATAATACGAATGAACTGTTTCACTGGCTTCTTGGGTAGTTCGATCTAATTTTACCCAGTCTGTTTCTTTCGGTGGTATTTTCCCTTTCAGGTATGTTATCACCTGCTGGTACTTTTTCATCACGTCATTTGACGGGGCACCTGTTTTTGGATCTCTGGGATACTCATCACTTGGCCAATCAACTGTGATCTTACAATCTGTCCATAAATCTGCAGGTACCACTATGTCAAACAGACCATCCAAATCTTTTAACAATACTTTTGACACCTTTACAAACCTTTCAACCTGCTTGTACCATTCAATTGGCTTTTCTCTCAGCTTTGGGAAATCATTCGTAAATGATAAAATATCCTGTCTACTCCATGGGACATATACATACCCTCCTCCTGCAACTTCTCGCATCGGGTACATTTTGTCAGCTTTTTCTGTTTCCTTCATCACATATTCAGAAGCTGTTCGACTTGAGCGAGCTTCTTCCTTTTTCTTTGCCCACCTAGGTCTCCCCATTTTTGCAAAACTAACATTAATTCCCGTATTTGCAGTCTTCTTCCAGAAGCATTCATATTTTCTAAATCTTTGTCTGAAAATTCTGCTCTATAGGGCTTCTTTAGTACTTTTGATCTCCCTATTTCGATTCCCATTTGTAATGCTAAATTGGACAATTTTTCATGAAATAATCTTACATTTCTAGTGATACTCCTGCACAGGAACAACAATTCTTCTTCATCATAAGTATTTAAGCGTTCTACTCCTATATTTCCTGCTATCATTTCTTCTAACTTGACTTTTAATTTCTGAACATCCAACAATTTTGGAGGTGTGCACATTTTATCTGATCCCTGTACCCACCTTTCTAAATCTTCCGGTGTCACTATAGTGGCACTCTTTGCCCCTGATGAAGTTATTAAACTTACATCTTTTGAACGCTCAGGTATTTCTTTTCTTGAGTACCCTTTACTGGACCTCTGACAGGTAAATCCATGAGAGATATTGTGGAATCACAATCACTAAAATGATCTTCAATTATAACTGGAGCTTCAAGTTTTTGAAATTTTTCGGGAGTGTTCATAGGAGAAGATACGGGTATTAGAGGTGGACAATTTCCTTGTGTACCATACAATGGCACTACGGGACCAATTGTTACAGGAATAGTCAATGAATCAGGATGTGTCTTTATCTGGGATATCTTACGTACTAATTCTGCTCTGGTCTTTTCTAATGCTTCTTTTTCCTTCTCATGAAGTATTCTATTCGGGGTAAATTCATGTAGTACCTGAGGAACCATTGGTGTTTGTGGTGGGGCACTAGGAGGAAGTCCACTTGATCCTTCCTGATACGGTGGAGGATTTCTCAATATTTCTTCCATAAACTCATCTTCTGAGACTTCATGTCTCATTAAATGTTTGGTCTTTTCTGTACACTTGCCTCCTGATTTCTCTCCTTCTGTGAATAAGGGATATAATCCTTCTACAAGCATTGCCCTTCTCCACTGCTTCATTTGACCTTCCCTATTCTCTCGTAAATATCTGGGAAAAAATCCTGGATACCTCCCATTACTTCGAGATCGATCACGCTCAAATGCCTCAGTTTCCCACTCTTCTAAAGCTTCATATTGAGTTAATCTTGGTTTAGGTTCTAAATCATTCATCCTTTGTCTCAAATTTTGAAGAATTCGCCCATTGAATGTGCCATTCTCAGGAAATTCTAGTATCCCGTCATTTTTGGTATATTCTCTCCAATTTTCTATCCATACACAAGTATGATAACCTCTCTCCATCATCATATATGATGCGGGCGTTTTGGCTGGGGGAATAATAATTCCCTCCCTAGTCTTGATTGGTTGGTCTTTTTGAAATAATTCTTGATCTTTTGTAAAACTGACATCTTTTTCTTTTCTCCGTACATCTTGGGCAAATACCTATGTATAAAATTATATTCCGCAAACCCTAAAAATCTCCTATCTGGACGATTCCCTGTTAAAGTCGGATCGCGTTTTAACATGCAATTTTTATCCACTTAGAATTTTGCTTCTAAACTCTCAACCAATCAAATTTTTGCTAGCTTTTAATTTTAAGCCAATCTTTGCGCGGCCTTTTCGGTGACGTTTCTCTGACAACCCTTCCTTTACAATTTGCTCTTTTCTGTTCTCACGCTGATGCAACCAATCCCAGCGCAGCACCTGTGATGTCAGTACTACTCCTGACTACTGACCCCTCCTTTACAAGGGTTTTCCCACCCCCGCGGATCCAACCAATCCTAGCGCGGCGGTTTTGTGTCGTCAGCTCCCTCTCCGGCAACTGACCCTCCCTTTACAAAAATCTTACGCGAAACTTATTTTCTCTATATTCTTAATTAGAATTTCAGTAACAACATAAAACATTCGCTATTGTGCCAGTTTCTCTAATTCAGAAAGAGAGTTTTCTTTTACACACTTAGTAAACCCTTCCGTTTACTAAAGCATACACTACGAGTAAAACCCTTCCGTCTACTCTTCACACAAGCTTCCGAAATACCTGTTACTTCTTTAATGTTACCCTTTCTAGGTGATATAACATCGAATTTTCACTAGCGTACTTCTTCCACTATTCTTACACACATAGAATCCCTAACAAGTACTGATAGTCCTGCTTAACTATTCAGTACTAATTCTGCCTGACAGATAACCTCACTGCAGTATGGCTTCTTCCTGCCACCCACTATTCTTTTTCCCGGGGTATTCTGGACAACATAGAACAATACTCAAGAATAACGGGTATTAGTTCATAAAAATACAAAATAAAATTCTCATTACCCAATTAACAAAGAGTAACACTAACCATCCTCTGCTTACCAGAAAACTGATCCAGCGCGATATTAGCAAACTGCATTCATACACCATATACTCACTTGGGCCCACACATTCATACTATACTAATACTTACGCTGGGTGTCAGATATACTCTTATATCAAAATAAATCCCTGCTACCAATTACCTTCTGATTGAAGAGTAATAACTTACCTAATGGATCCTTTGCTAATTGGGAAATTTAAAATGAGTGACTGTGGTGTCCTCAGCACTCATGGCAGGCTTCCATGTCATCCACTGTCACCAAGTTCTAGAACTTGGTGAAGGTTGCCTGGTACCGTTTAAACTGTTAGTGACAGTTATCCTGGTCTTTCTGCTGGATGGGGTCTCAGTGACTTGTACTGCATAATAAAGACTCTCTCTCCTAAACTTACTGCCTCCGGATATCTTCTTTGGAGAGACCAACTTCTACATTTTGGCGACGAGGATGGGATGGTTCCTGTCCGAACCCGCCTTCCGCTAGACCCTCACGGCGTAAAAAGAAGGTTTCGCCGATGCACTGAAGGTTTGGACGATGATCTGAGTTCCTCACATCGAGGGAGGTTCGTCGAGTGGCTTCTCTTCACCGCTGGTTCCGTGGGTCCTCTGCCGCCAGGTATGTCCGCAGCGCAAATTAACTTAACGCATTAAAGCGTTTCACTCTCCTCGCCGCGTCTTGCCTGACTTCGACGTCACTGCCTGACCCCTTGGGCCTACCCCTGCAGCCCCAACGTCATCACGCACACGGCGCTGTGTACGCCTAACTGGTGGGAGTCATTGTGACGTCAGGGGATCAAGACGGCATACTTGCGCCACAGCGTCTCAACCAGTGGTTGCTTGGCAACGGCTCGATTCTGCCTAACGCTGACACGCACAGCTCTTCGTTTACATTCATAGCGTGTCAGTGCTCACATGTCGGATATCTCGCAACGCTGACACGCACAGCTAAAACCTACACTCTTTGTGTGCCAACACAGCTTTGGTGCTCACGCTGTCAAGATTCTTTGGTGCTCACGCTGTCAAGATTCTCCCTCTGATAGTGTGCACTTTGTTTGCACACAACGCTGACACGCACAGCTTCTGAATACATTTTAGCGTGTTCAGTTTTTACCTACAATCACGGCATGTCAGTGTAATGCTACTACACTTAAATCTGCACTCGGTTTACTACATCTCCGACCAGGTTGTCTGCAGTTCTGTCTACACCAACACAGATTTTGCTGGTGTAACAGTGTGTCCGCAATTTTCATCTTCTTTTATACAACGCTGACACACACAGCTTTTTGGTGGTGTAACAGTGTGTCCGCAATTCTCATCTTCTTTTCCACAACGCTGACACACACAGTTCACTATTCTTCTTAGCGTGGTGCCTCCTTTACCTTTACGCGTTACCTGGCATCATGCAAAATGTGGCAGCTCCTCCGTTTTTCTCTCCTCTCCTGGCCCACCTCCCATTCCTTGGAAAAAGTGGAAAAGGTTTTTTCTCACTATGCTCGAGTATGTGGCACCTCATTAAGCGCAGAGAGGAAAACTTCTCTTCTCATGCACTGTCTAGGTGCTGAGGGCCAAGAGGTATTCGAACACCTTCCTGACCTTCCCGACGGCGAATCTTCTTCACTCAATGAATTTGAAATATGTTTACAAAAATTAGATTTGCATTACCTGCCTAAGATTAGCACTGTGCTCGAGCGCTACCATTTTGGTAGAAGAATGCAGAGACCGGTGGAATCTGTGGAGGAGTATGTTTCTATCCTACGCAAGTTAGCATCCACGTGCAACTTTGGTCAAACTTTAGACGAACGTCTTAGAGACCAGTTTATGTTGGGATGTGTCCTAGAAAAGACTAGAGACGCTCTATGGCAGAAGGACAATCCCTCTCTTCAAGAGGTAATTACCACCGCTAAGACCCATGAACATTCCAAAGCTTGCGTTGAGGTTATAAGAAAGGAGAACCCCACTGAAGAAAAAAACCAACCTGAAGTTAAGGCTGTCGTTGACCGAAGGACAAAGTCGAAAGCTGTGTCCAAAGCTGTTCCACTCCACAAACCCATCATTCAAAAGGGGTTTCAAGGGAAATGTTATAGGTGTGGTGACTCAGGTCACATGGCTGATTTTAGAGGTTGTCCGGGGTGGAAGGTGATTTGTAAAAAATGTGGAAAAAAGGGGCATGTTTCGAAATGTTGTAGATCAGACCTTAACCAAAAATCTGTGAAAGAGATTGACCTCTATGATGATGAGGAAGAGGAGGTTATAATTTGTCAGATTTTGGATGATAGATCAGACGGTCCCTATGAAGAAGTTCTAATCAATGGATCTTCTGTCAAAATGTTATTTGACTCTGGGGCAAAGATTACTTTAATACCAAAGGTGTTTTATGACAATAATTTACGAAGTCATGTGTCCCTTTTGAAACCTGATGTCGAACCGAAGGGTTATGGAGGGGTTCCCATTGAATTGAGTGGCTATTTTTGTGGCACGATCAATTTTAAGGGAAGAAAGGTATCGGGGAAGATATATGTTTCTGTAAGGGGGACTCACTTATTAGTTGGTTTCACCAAAAGGAGTTGCACGTGTTTCTCGACCCCAACGAAGACCCACAGGTTCGTCTGAAAGAGCTACCACTCGTCAGGGTGGTTAATGAACCTGTTCATGACCTCTTAAAAGATTTTAGTGGTGTCTTTGATAAAGAGCTTGGGTGTTTAAAAACTATTTACATTGTATAAAGTTGAAGCACGATTCCATTCCCAAAGTTGCAAAAGTCAGGAATGTACCTCTATTAGTAAGGAATAGCATGAAGTCAGAGTTAGAGAAACTTAAAGAAAGAGGGATCATCCTAGAGGTCGAAGCCACAGAATGGGTTTCTCCGGTTGTGATGGCACGTAAGGCCAACGGAGAGGCCCGGCTCTGTGTTGACTTAAGAGAGCTAAACAGAGCCGTGATTGTGGACCACTAGCCACTACCAAATATTGCTGAGATGTTGTGTTCTCTGGATGGTGCGAAGCATTTCTCCTCCTTAGACTTGACCTCGGCTTACCACCAGGTCAAGCTGCATCCATCGTCCCAAGATCTGACTGCATTTGTGACACCCTTCGGTACCTTTAGGTTCCTGAGGATGCCCTTCGGTTTAATTTCTGCTGCATCTGTCTTCCAGAGAGTGATGGAGGGTATCCTTGGGGGACTAAAGGGTGTGAAAGTCTATCAAGACGATGTGCTGATTTTCGCTTCCAATGAACAAGAACATGACACAAGAGTTAGGGAAGTGTTACGAAAACTTCAAGATGCTGGTCTAACCCTTCGTGCTGATAAGTGTAAATTTAATGTAAAGGAGATTGAGTACCTTGGGCATTTCATTTCAGCAGAAGGTATCAAACCGAAGGCTGGGCTGGTAAACTCTATACTTAATTTGCGCTCGCCTTCGACTAAAGAAGAACTCATTAAATTCCTGGGTATGGCTGAGTTTTACCATAAATTCGTCCCAAATTTTGCTGGTAGAACCTTGGGACTAAGATCTTTGTTAAAAAAGGGGTGCGAGTTTGAGTGGTCAGAGGTTTGCGAAAAGGAATTCACAGACATTAAACATATGCTCGACAATGCACCCTCTCTGAAGAGCTATGACCCTTCCAAGCCTTCATACCTCATGACAGATGCCAGCTCCACTGGTGTAGGGGCGGTTTTGTTACAGAAGATTGATGGAATTGAGAAAACGATCTTGTTTATCTCCAGGCCTCTAAGAGGCGCCGAATGTAATTACTCTGTCATAGAGAAGGAAGCACTGGGGGTGTTCTGGGCGGTACGCAAACTGCGGACATTTTTGTGGGGTAAGAAATTTGTGATTTTGTCTGACCACAAACCACTCAAGGAAGTCTTTTCAAAAAAGGGGATCGATTTTGTTAGTCACAGGATACGCAAGTGGGTGGTAGCCCTTCAAGAATTTGAGTTTGATCTAACATATCTCCCTGGTGCCAACAATGTATTGGCAGACTGCCTCTCTAGGCTGGGCACCGAGAACGATGAAACGTGTGCTGATGCTGAGTGGTTTGGTGGTGAAGAATTTGAAGAGGAAGTAAATGTGTGCCTAATAAGTGAAGGTATCATTAGGGAAGATGAGTGGAAGGATGAACTTGTGGGAGATAAGACTTTACAAAACGTAATTGCCATGGTCAAAGGAGCATGGTGTGAGAAGAAGGATTGTGAAGATTCTCTCAAGGGTTTCTGGAATGTCAAAGACGACTTGTCGGTAGTTGATGGGCTACTGTTGCGTGGCAGTAAGCTAGTTCCACCTCTAACCTTGAGGGAAAAAATAATCAAGAGTGCTCACGCCTCTCACATGGGCATCGCCAAAACTAAAGAGAGGGTTAGGGGAGTGTACTGGTGGCCCGGTATGGATGTCTGTGTTGAAAGACTTGTTCGTGGATGTGTGGAATGTGTGAATTGTGACAAGTCATTGAAATGCAGGACCCAACCCATGGTGATTAGGGATCAAGCCACTTCTCCGTGGTCGGATATTTGTATAGATATCTTGGGACCAGTGAGATTAAACTCACAGGATCGTTATGTAATAGTCTGTCTGGACATGTTTTCATGATGGCCAGAGATCAAGATTGTCAATTCCGTTGAATCTTCTGTTGTGGTGAATTTTTTAGATGAAGTTTTTGAGCGGGAGGGCTTCCCTCTAACCATCTTGTCAGATAACGGTGTCCAATTTACGTCTCACTTAATGGAGGAATTTCTAACCTCAAGAGGAATCTTTCACAAGAAATCCTCCTTATATCATCCACAAAGCAATGGGGTTGCAGAAAGGTTTGTAAAGGTTCTTAAAGAAACGTTACAACAAGCAAGATCTTGTGGTGACAGCTGGGAATCTGCCTTAAAAAAGAAGGTAAGGGAGTATCGTTTCACCCCTCATTCTTCGACAGGAATTTCTCCCTTTCGTCTCTTTAAAGGGAGAGTAGCCAATATTGAGACTAGTCCACAGTGGATCTCATCCAAGAGGGTGTTGGTTGACGAGAATGTGGACAGCACAGATGGTTGGGAAGAGAGGGAGAGAAAGAAGATGAATGAGAGGAAGGTTCATTATGATGAGAGGAAGGCTGTGAAGAGCACTGTGGTCAAAGTTGGTGACTGGATCAAGGTCTACCTAGGAAAGGTTCGAGCACATCTAAGTTCAGTCAACCCATACGTGCGATTAAGCTCTTTAAGAAGGCCATACAGACAAGTGATCACAGGATTTGGAATTTGAACAGGGTGGCGAAGTGTTCGTCGTCTTCCTATGCCCATCCCACTGGTTGTTCTCCTCCGCTCTTACCAAGACAAGAGGCTCAAGAGTTAGGAGAGTCTGGAAGCGGTAATAGACCGGTACGTTCAAAGCGTGCTCCACTTCATTTGCGTGACTTTGTTGCTTGAGATATGAAATTGTATTGCATTTTGCTACGTTTCCCTTATGCAATGTTATGTTTCCTCCTCCCTGTTCCCTCAACATCTCCTCACCCAGTAGCATTCTCCTTCCATGTTATTGTTCTGTTTGCATATGGAGGGGGAGGTGATGTGGTGTCCTCAGCACTCATGGCAGGCTTCCATGTCATCCACTGTCACCAAGTTCTAGAACTTGGTGAAGGTTGCCTGGTACCGTTTAAACTGTTAGTGACAGTTATCCTGGTCTTTCTGCTGGATGGGGTCTCAGTGACTTGTACTGCATAATAAAGACTCTCTTTCCTAAACTTACTGCCTCCGGATATCTTCTTTGGAGAGACCAACTTCTACAGTGACATTCACTATAATACATAATCCTAAAATAACCACTGAGTCAGGAAGTTTTTAAAATGTTTATCTAATGTTTTTTAGCAGAGTAAAATACAGAAAAAGACACGGTATTTGATCAGAATACCCATGTGAAAGCATAGAAAGATTATTGCTAATAAATGACGGTGTTTAAGGAAAAGAGGAGATAGGAACAGCAGCGCAACTAAAGGTTGCATATATTTACCTAAGTGCGAGAACCAAACCCTTAGCCAAGGAGTTTGAAAGAATAGGACCCTGGAAGGATGAAGAGCAAAGACTTCCTTCAGGATCAGGACAGGACTGGTGACCTCTCTACAACGACGCCTGCGCCGTTCCCCTCTGGCACTCGACTTCTCCTCGATTCTTCCCTCTAATGGACTCCGTCGCCCCCTCTTCAGGATTTCTTCTGGATAGGGATTCAGTCAGCAACCGATCAGCTGGGCAGCCTGGAGCTCTTCTATATGTTCTGAGAGTCTGAGCTAACTAATTACTAATGCTATATTCTATTATACCCTTCTACACCCATGTACCTCCCCTAAATGTTGCTAAAATATGGGACCACTACTTCTGATTGGACAGGGACTGGAGGTGGATTCTCGCACTATGACAAATTTGGCTTAAATTGTGTAGTCTATTGTATTTGCGTTCCCACCCTTCAAATGAATACATTTGCTTTATTTCCCACCCGTCTCATGACAAATGTACACCAATTTTCATAGACAAAGTATCTATGCACTACAGGAAATGCAGCAGTTATAACATCTTTGACCATCAGGTCACGGCCATGTGAGACGTCCAAGTTGACTTCATTTTGGCAGTCATTCAGGACACATGCGCAGAACCTTCTGCTTCTCGAGTTTCAAGTCACCAACCCAGGCCCAAGATTACGAGTTACTAAAAGTGCAAGAAGGAAATATTAAAATCAAAAATAAAACGTTTCACTGTATACCCACTTATCTTATTTCTAATCCCATTTAATTATAAATCTTATCAAGCATTAATTGCGTTAAGAAACAACAATTTAATAATGACATAAGAGCAAGCTTAAGCATGTGAGAACATTGAACAGCCATTTTAATGCACACTGCGCAGAAGCAGAAATTCCCACCAAGCAAAGAAAGACGTCACACCATGTGATCAGGTTGTGACATGCGCAGATAAAATCCCGCGCTTAAGCGGCCATTTTAGACTAGGAACAAGCGTTATTCGTTAGTAAAACACATAGGCAAGCGTCCTTTCTATTTGTATAATGTGTGCAAGGATTAATACGCACAATACAAGTTTTAATATTAATACTATGAGTGAGATTGCATACGAGCAAGTTTCATTTGCGAAACCTTGCTCCATCAATAGTCCTACTAGTAATGGTTCTAATGGGTCTGGTCTTCCTCACCCCTCTGGCACTGGTCCACCTAGTTCCTATGCTATGGGTCACCTTGGTTCGTGTAGTTCTTGTCACCCTGGTTTAGGATCCCCTAAGTATGACACTCCTCGACCATCTGATTCTGGTCCCACTGGACCTAGACTTTCTCATCCTCATCCTGCTAGCCCTGGTCTTTTCTGGTTGCAGTCTTCCTGGTCCATTTGCTTCTGGCCCCCTGGTCTGCCTTGATCTGATATCTGTGGCCTAAGCCTTCCTTCTCTGGTCCTTCGTTCTATTGGTGTCCTGGTACAGGTCCTGTTTTGTCAGTCTAATTGAGTCTGCTGCTCCTGCTCCTGGCCCTGGTTGTCCTCTTCCCTCTAGTCCTGGTCAGTGTGCACAGGCCCTCATAGCCCTCCTTGTCATTATGGTGCAGGGCTTTCTGTTCCTTCTACCTCTGGCCCCTCCGCTCCTTCGGGCCCTTATCCGGTGTGTCCAAATCCCCCTGTTCCACATCCTACTGATCCTTCTCACCCTGTCCCCAGTACCCCTCATGCTGTTTTTTATTTTCCTGTTCCCCATTGTCTATTTGTTACTGGTACCCTCTGGCATTGGTAACCTTGGTCCTCATAGCTTAGGTCTCCTAGAACTGGTTCTTTTTGTCCCGGTCCTCATGGCTCTGGTTGTCCTAGCCCTCCTAGTGTCCCCCTATGGCCTATTCTCCTACAATTCATCCTCCCCCTCTTACTGCTTACTTCAACAGTCCCCCTCCACCATGATTTTAGTTAGATACAGCCTCCATGCCTGTCACAGAAATTTTCCTTTGGCTTTCAGATTTCTATTGCTGAGTCAGCTTTTTCAAGTATAGAAATGAGGGCCATGTAGAGACAGGACCTTGGCCACGTAACCCACTTAGAACACTGCTTAATATGTTAAAAAACAAAACTAACATTCCCAAGATGCATGGTGCAATTGACTAAAATGTCAGTGTGGCTGAAGCGTCCAATCATGACATGGGACTAATAAGCATCAATGCCCTAAACCTAGTCGGCTAGGTGAATAGTATGAAAAAGTGTTTTTATTCACAGGCAGCAGAGTGAACTCCTGTGAATTACCCAGATGCGTTACTTACCTATCTCCTGCTTTCACATTCTCATTCCACAAAAGCCAGATTACTGTGTCTCACTCAATTTATCTCCTGCAACTACCCCAAAGAACTTTGCCCCCAAACACCAATTAACTACTATTCGTGTCCCTCCGTCTGGGGCCTAGATACAACCTATCTGTCTTCATTCCCTGTTTGCTGCTGCTTGTTGACTGCTGCTGTGTTGCCAGATTTGAAATACTAAACAAGCACAATCCCCCTTAAACAGAAGCCTAAAGCTAGCACAAGGCCTTCTATATGAAGCTGAAAAAAAGCCCAGCCTTCAAAAATCATGAACAGGAGCATATCGAACATTAAAAAGACACAATGTATTCTCATGAGTGAATAAAACATTTACATGACATGCTTTAAAATCATACTCAGTATTCTTTGCTGACAGCCAAATACTCCCAGACTGAAGCACAACATCCCTGTGTCCCATATCCTGAAGCTTCTGTTTTATTTCTTCATGTCTCACTTGAATATTAAAATAACATAAATGTTTTATTCTAAACTAAATTTAAAGTTTTTTCATCTGTAAATAGCTTAGCTTAATTCATGCACTTACTATCAAATAATTCACAAATGTTGCATCCCCATTACAAGGTGATCACCACACTACCATTGCCTGGAGTCCCTATTTTCTTTATGGCCCATTAAATAAGGACCTCCTTCACACTATTTATCTGGCACTGTTCAAATTGTACATCATCTCTACTATTTAGTCTATGGCCGACTGAACAGCAGATATTATGTACTATTTTGCCGGCTGCTGGGTAAAGAGCAGGGATTTCTTACTATTTGGTTGGTCGCCCGGTAAATAGACACTGCCTTTTTTTTAATACTACACTTTTTTCCTACCCCTGTGGTAGCAAAGTAAGGATAATTAAAGCCTGTGGACCACCAGCGCCTGGCAGACCTTTCCCTGCGGCCTGCTGATCTTCTTTTCAGACATCTGGTAAACTGAGAGAGAAAGCTGTTTCTGAACTGGTATTGGCTAATTCTGCTAGTCCTGCAACATCATTATGTGATTCTGGCCTTCGTTTCTGGTGCAGCGCAATTGAGACCCCATCCTTGCACGTCACAAAAGTGCAAACTATAGGCATGCACTTGACATAATATTCACTGTGTGGCTTAATTTTCTTAGCATGTGTGAAACATTTAAACACATTACAGCAATGCATTCACTGTGGAAATTATACATATATATGTATATATCTGTGTGTGTGTTTGTGTGTGTGTGTGTGTGTGTGTGTGTGCACTAATGTTTAGTTTAAACAATGTACTTCGTATTCACGTTTTACACTTGCACTTCAAGTCACATTGCATTTACTTTGAAAGTTATAATTCGATATGTAAACATGTACTTTTTTTACTCACGTTTTACATTTAATCCTAAAGTTGCACATGTGCATTTATAACCATGTACTCAAGTGAACATTAAATGCTTAGTTAAATTAGCCTGACTACGTGCCTCAGTTGAAATGCATTTTGCTTTGCCAGCATGTTGTTTCCTTTCCCTGCAGGTTTATTATCATGGTTTTCGTTAGCTGGAGAAAGGCTTATTGTCTGTATTAGACGTCTGATAGAGAGGGGAAAGTGGAGAAACAATGGCCGAAAGAGGTCTTCTGTACATCATATACCAGGGTGGCAAGGTTGAGAACCGAAGTTTCAGTTCGATACGGTGTGAACCTGGACTGATGTTGCAGATGTTTGTTTTCTCCGTTTCAGTGCTTCATGTCAGCTAACTAAGGTCCATACAGCCAATGGGGAAACATCTTTGACGACTTGACTAAGAGATTACGTCTTAGGGCCCAGTTAGCCATCATTTCTATAGTTAGTTCAGCGTGTTTTATGAGCAGGGCTGTCCTGCTGATAGAACAAGCAGAAATCACTCTAGAAAAAAAGCCTTGAATCAGAAACACAAATACGATGTTGCAAAGGCACGTTTTTGTGCTCTTTTAGTTATTGGCTTTGTTTCTACAGACAGTTCACCTTATGCTTTCAGCAAGGCATCACTGCTCATTGGTGAAATCTTAGGTGAGAGAACTGTGAAAGTGCATTAAAAGGTATGGGAAATGCTGTCCTAAGAACAATGGGGCAGAGTCAGTGAGTGTGGGGAGGGGTCGTAGACAGGTAGTTAAAAGAAACAAACTTTTCTTTTACTATTTTTGGTCTTATAACCTACAGGTGCCTGAATATAAAATGTAATGCAAACACCTTAAATGAACAAGCATTGGCAGTGCCAATAGGTCTGGCTTATGAATGCACTGTGAAGCCAGAACTAAAAATTCTTGAACGTTAATGACTGCCCTCCTCCCATCTGTACTGATGCCAGAGAGAAACTCTGCAAATTATCTAGTTATCTAAGTCACTTTAATAGCATTGCAGTGGCATGTGTGCACCCCTAAAAGTTCAAGCTCAGGAAGCTGGATAAATGACCAAAATCATCACAGCTGTGTGGAGAGCAAGCACTTTTTTTGTGGAAGCACGCAACTTCTGTCCATTCACAACATGTGTCCTGTCTTCCAACATGTGGGCAAAGCAAAAACCCCTCTGCTGGTGATACTCACATGATTAACTGGTGAAAGCTGTCCTTTCAAGCCAGACCATAAAAATGAGTGCAAGTGAAACGTATTTATGGAAATGCATGGTTTAGGTAGGAAAGCTCATTTAGTTAATACAATCAGTACAGAATTCACATGTCCATGTGTGTACTTAAAAGATCACTGAGTTACATCCTGGTTGGTGCACTGTGGGAAAGTGCATATTTAATGCTACGAGGTCCCTTCCTGTGACAGTGTTAGCACTTTGGATATGCAAGTAATTTGTTTAAAAACATATTACATACAGTAGAATGTACCATATACATTTTATAAAATGTGCAGTTTACACAGAGTATAAGATAAGCTGCTGCAAAAATGATTTTAAAGAAAACATTTTCTAGTAATCCTTTGGAAAGATTTATTTTTTCTGTCCCGATAATCTCCCAACCTACCCCATCTCGTCGAGGATGCCACAGCATCAAAGTGACCCTGGGCCATCCCCCAGACTGTACATTTTGGACCCTGAGAAAATGTTTGTGAGCACCTATGGTCTAGATATAAAAATCCATTGATTTGTCCTTGTGACTTATTAAAACCGGGGCCCTGTGAGTATTATATTCAGTTTTACATTGTTTTTCAGCATTTTATATATTTTTGCTGAATATTTCAAAGTAAACCTGTTGGACTTGGCCCTTTTTGCAGGGTCATCCCTAAACTTTTTACCTTCCTCCTGTATTTTCTCTGACCTGTTTTTGTTGGTTTTATGACTCTGGGCACTTTACCACTGCTGATCAGTGCTAAAGTGCATATGCTCTCCCCATTATAAATTGTGTGATGGATTAGTGACTCCATGATTGAATGATTGGTTTACTTGTCAGTCCCTAGTACAGTGCACTCAGTGTGCCCAGGGCTTGTAAATCCAATACCGCTGGTGGGCTTGCAGCACTGGTTGTGCCACCCACAGAAGCGGCTTGTAAAATGTGTCTCAGACCTGCCATTGCAGAGCCTGTGTGCAGCCTAGGGCTGCCATGTCGACTTGGTGAGTACACCCACTTACCAGTCCCTAAACCTTCCCTTTACTGCATGTTGGTCACCCCTAAAGTAGGCCCTAGGGCAGGGTGCATTGTAAGTACAAGGTAGGACATGCCCTGGTGTGTGTGGCATGTCCTAATAGTGAATTTCAGCCATTTTCGTTTTTCACTATTGCAAGGCTACCTGCTCCACATAGGCCAGAATGGGCAGACTGACTATTACACCTTATAGTCAGAACTGACCCAGGGAACATGGTAGAAAAACGAATTTAGTATGCCTGAACTCAGAATGATAAAATACATCTTTTAGTGAAGTTGGTTTTAACATTCTGGGGTCGATTCCGATTCGGGCCGGAAAAAGCACCGACCGACTCGGATCCGGAAATAATACCGACCGACACGTACCCGTGGCGCCCGACACGCCAAGTACGATGCAAGGCGCGAAAAATCCGACCGACACGTACCGAAACCAAGTCGACCGACCGAGCCGCACGGAAAACAGCAATCCGGCCGGAAAAACACGCGAATCCAACCGACCGACACGCACCCGGAACAAATCCGACCGAAACGTACACGCGAACTCCAAACCGCAAAGTACGATGCAAGGCGCGAAACCACGAGCGAGTCGGACGGAAGCCAAGCCGCACGACCGACACGCATACAAAACCGAGCCGAAGCAACACAAAACACCGCGACCGACGCGTACGCAGCATAGAAAACTGAACAAACACAGCGTGAACGAAACGGAGAACACCGTACGAGACAAATGCAGGGTCCGACTCGGTCACAAGAACGTTTCCAACATACACAAACAGCACAAAGGAAAAATCACCCCAAAAAAGGCCAAACAAGCAATTACCAAGCCAATAAATACTGGGGGTGGGGACAGAGAACAAAGACACACCCACAACTCCACCTATATAAAGGACACAAATCACAACCATGAGCCTTTGCAAATGCCATTCCACTGCCAGCACCCAAGAGAAAGCAACCACACACCCACAGCTCATCCCTCACACAAGCCACACACCATCAGCACACCAACAAATACCTACCTCACATACACCCAGCAAAACACACACTCACACACCCTCACCTGCACACCAACACACACATCACTCACCATCACCACCCATCACCATGCCCCCAAGAAGAATCCCAAGTTCCTAGATAGTGAATTGGAAGTCATGGTAGACGAGATCCTCAGGGTAGAGCCACAGCTGTTTGGCACACTGGTCCAACAGACCCCCATCTCCCAGAAAACCAAGATGTGGGAGAGGATCATCAACAGGGTGAACGCACAATCACCATGTCGGCGCACAAAGAGCGACATCCAGAACAGGTGGTATGACGTGCGCAGGAGGGTACGGGACCTGCTGAAGAAAGACTACATCAACAGCCAATACACCGGCAGTGGCCCTCCTGCCAAGCCAATATACCTCAGGCCCTGGGAGGAGAAGGTGCGGGCCATCCTTCCGCCAGTGAGCGTATATGGACTAGAGGACATCCCAGAGCCTGGTGAGTACACAACAAATGTACACAATATAGTGCCACAAAACACACACATCACCGTCAAGGGAGAGTCAAACCATGCACTCATAGCAATTACACAGCAACCAGAACAGAATCATCCCAAAATGTGTATGTCAGTCAGATAAACACAACACATGCCATCAAAAAAGTCACATCCAACTGTGCCAACACATGTACAAACACAACTACAACTACAGCTAGTCAGTGGCACAAATAGAACTAACAAACACATCCAGACATGTAGCCACCACAACAACACCAACACACAGTGAAGACCACTCAAAGGAAGGAATTCTGTGTATGCTGGCCAAGTCAGTGTTGCCAATAGCATCATGGGAGTCGCAGTCACACATATTGCCCCCCCCACAACTGTCCCATCAACACCACCCTGAACCATGCTCACATCACAGGAAGTGGAGAAGGACTCACAAGATGGCTGACACTGGCTACTGCTGTGGGGAGCACAAGGCCCTGCTGGCAACTGTGCACCAACAAACAGCAGGACACCACTGACTGACATCCTGAGTGACAACTTACACTCCCTGCAATGCAAGCACGTTCCATGGTGGGATATCTGGCTAGCTGGGTGGGAAGGGGGACTTGCAGCACTGACCATAGTCACAAGCACCTCCCCCCACACACACCCCAACACAAACTTCACAGAACCCACCTGGTAGAATGCAATGCCCCCATCCTAACACAAGATCCCACAAAGACCACCACCCTGGGTTATGTTGTGTGAAGCACAGGGACACTCTTGGGACTTTTAGCCAAACAACTGCCAGGACAACACTCCCAGCCATCCTGTCAGCACAGCCAGCCCACCCCACAGGGAAGCAGAGTCAAAAGGAAGGAAGCATGGGCATGCTGGGAAGGGGGTGGAGGCAATAGCATGATGGGAGTCGTAGTCACTGATATTGGTCACCCCCACAACTGTCCCATCAACACCACCCTGAACCATGCTCACATCACAGGAAGTGGAGAAGGACTCACAAGATGGCTGACACTGGCTACTGCTGTGGGGAGCACAAGGCCCTGCTGCCAACTGTGCACCAACAAACAGCAGGACACCACTGACTGACATCCTGAGAGACAACTTACACTCCCTGCAATGCAAGCACGTTCCATGGTGGGATATCTGGCTAGCTGGGTGGGAAGGAGGACTTGCAGCACTGACCATAGTCACAAGCACCTCCCCTCACACACACCCCAACACAAACTCCACAGAACCCACCTGGTAGAATGCAATGCCCCCATCCTAACACAAGATCCCACAAAGAACCACCACCCTGGGTTATGTTGTGTGAAGCACAGGGCCACTCTTGGGACTTCTAGCCAAACAACTGCCAGGACAACACTCCCAGCCATCCTGTCAGCACAGCCAGCCCACCCCACAGGGAAGCATAGTCAAAAGGAAGGAAGCATGGGCATGCTGGGAAGGGGGAGGAGGCAATAGCATGATGGGAGTCGTAGTCACAGCTCTACATCCCCCACCACATGGCCCAGCAAGCTCACACTCACGCATGCACATCCCACAGAGAGTGGAAAGACCCATCAAAGATGTCTGACACTGTTGCTGTGTCGTGGGAGCACAAGGGCATGCTGGGTACTGCACACCAACCAACAGCAGGACACCACTGTCAGCCATCTTGCCATTGCTCTCACACCCACACACACTGAACTCCCCACAAAAGCAAGTAAGTATGGGAATGCTGGGAAGTGGGGTGGAGGCAATAGCATGATGGGATTCGTAGTCACAGACATAGCTCACCCCCACAACTGTCCCATCAACACCACCCTGAACCATGCTCACATCACAGGGAGTGGAGAAGGACTCACAAGATGGCTGACACTGGCTACTGCTGTGGGGAGCACAAGGCCCTGCTGCCAACTGTGCACCAACAAACAGCAGGACACCACTGACTGACATCCTGAGAGACAACTTACACTCCCTGCAATGCAAGCACGTTCCATGGTGGGATATCTGGCTAGCTGGGTGGGAAGGAGGACTTGCAGCACTGCCCATAGTCACAAGCACCTCCCTCACACACACCCCAACACAAACTCCACAGAACCCACCTGGTAGAAAGCAATGCCCCCATCCTAACACAAGATCCCACAAAGAACCACCACCCTGGGTTATGTTGTGTGAAGCACAGGGCCACTCTTGGGACTTCTAGCCAAACAACTGCCAGGACAACACTCCCAGCCATCCTGTCAGCACAGCCAGCCCACCCCACAGGGAAGCAGAGTCAAAGGAAGGAAGCATGGGCATGCTGGGAAGGGGGAGGAGGCAATAGCATGATGGGAGTCGTAGTCACAGCTCTACATCCCCCACCACATGGCCCAGCAAGCTCACACTCACGCATGCACATCCCACAGAGAGTAGAAAGGCCCATCAAAGATGTCCGACACTGTTGCTGTGTCGTGGGGAGCACAAGGGCATGCTGGGTACTGCACACCAACCAACAGCAGGACACCACTGTCAGCCATCTTGCCATTGCTCTCACACCCACACACACTGAACTCCCCACAAAAGCAAGTAAGTATGGGAATGCTGGGAAGTGGGGTGGAGGCAATAGCATGATGGGAGTCGTAGTCACAGACATAGCTCACCCCCACAACTGTCCCATCAACACCACCCTGAACCATGCTCACATCACAGGGAGTGGAGAAGGACTCACAAGATGGCTGACACTGGCTATTGCTGTGGGGAGCACAAGGCCCTGCTGCCAACTGTGCACCAACAAACAGCAGGACACCACTGACTGACATCCTGAGAGACAACTTACACTCCCTGCAACGCAAGCACGTTCCATGGTGGGATAACTGACTGGCTGGGTGGGTGGGAAGGAGGGCCGGCTGTCAACCAAACACAACCAATGCAGACCATGTTCACACCCCAGAAAATACATAGAAATGCCCAAATAATGCAGGACAATGTGCCACACCAATATCAACCCCTGACTGTGACGACTTAGGACAATGCAATGTACAGGCCCGCACCCAGAGGCACAGTCACAACTGTCATGTGTGTCAACCATTGATGCCTGCAGAAACATAACATACATTGTTTGTGTCTCCCAAAAACAGGTGATGATGGGGACACAGCAGCAGACGCTGAGGAGTCCCAGTCCCAGGCTCAAGAGGATGCCGAGCTCACTGGCGTCGTACAGCCTCTGTCCTCCTCGGACGATGAAGACCAACCTGGCACATCCGGTGCAAGTCAACATGCAGCACCAGCAGGACCACCAGCTGCAGCACCAGCAGGACCACCAGCTGCACCCCCAGCACCCACCCCTCCAACGACTGTCACCACAAATACCATCCCTGCCGACATGGACAGAATAAGGAACAACACCAGCACAGGGACCCTGGACCAACCTGGGGCCATGGACACCACCACCACCACCAACCCCCAAGGTGGACCAGGGTTATCTGTGCGTGCCACTGCACACACTGCACATGTCAGCAGGGGTGGTGGGAGGGGTGGGAGACAGAGGTCGCTGCTTGCAGACGTTGCTGGTGTGCATGATGACCCACAACTGGTACGCATAGCTGATGCGTACCAGTCCAGCACCAGAGAGCTCAGCCAGGTAGTGGGGCTCCTCAGAGACATGAAACAGCAGCAGGCTGCCCATCATGCCCGCTTGGACTCCCACATGTCCCACGTGGAGTCACACATGTCCCGCGTGGACTCACACATGTCCCGCGTGGAGTCCAAGTGGGATGCACTGCATGAGATGACGGCGGTGCACAGGGACATTTTACAATGCCTCCGCCAGATGAACAGCAACCAGTCCACACCTCCCTGTGTGCCAACAACATCTGGTGCCGAACAAACTGCAACTGCCACAGGGAGGGAGGAGGACTCTGGCGGAGAGTCCCCTGCACCGCAGCAGCCTGTACTTGAGTGGCCCCCCCAAGAAGAGGGGTCGTCCGAGGAGGGAAAAGTGAGAGGCCGATGGCCAAGTGCAACTCCCAGGAAGCCTGAACCTGTTCTGGATGTTCGCCTTGTGCACAGACTGTTCACCCTGTTGACGGCAACACTACTCCCACACATTGCATGGGGAGTACAAGTTGGACCAATGTGTCAGACAACTGTGGCCCCGATACTGGGGATCCTGTCTACCAGGACTTTCAATTCACCTAGGAACTTCGGATTGCAAGATTTATGTACAGCACTACCCATCCTATGCACTATTAACACAAATGTATCACAATAAACACACTAATACACCATACTTGCCTCTGTCGTGATTCCAACGTGGGTGCTGTTATGGGGATGATGAACTGCAAAATTACACTGTGTATGCGAACTGCAACAGCAAGGACAACACAGGCATGTGAGTACAGGCAACGTGACACACATGAGGGAGACACACCACCAGGGCTACACAACACATACACACCTAGGCCATCTGACTCATTGCCTACACTGATGTTGCCAGGGAAGACGGTGCAATGCACAGACACCACACCCATTCCCAGTTGTAGTCAAGTAGCCCACAGGTGCAGTAAGCAAATGGCAGTCAAATGTGTGACCACAGACAACGCACATCACAAAGTGAAGCACAGGTTTATTACACAGTTGCAACATGTCGTAACCACTACAGATGCAAGGTAATCCCACCTGGCAGCGGGCACACAGTCAACAACTGTAGACGGAAGGAAGTCCATGGGTGTGGCGCACATCACCTGTAGGGACACAACAGCTACCAGCCTGGATGTGCAATCACGTCGTCGGTGGACACAGTTGACCAAACGAATCTGAAAGTACCCTGTGAAGGACAGAAATGACACACAGTCAAAAGCAATGGAGTACAGGACAGAACAGCAAAACTCATGCACAATACATGTTACAAGATACCCACCCAGAACCAAGTTAGCATGTCAACACTGTTGGGGAGTACAGCCCACCTGTTAGCACACATCGCAACACACATCCAGTCAAGTAGCCCATGGACACACTCCAACAGCACCAGAGCACCACCCACACATCATGCCAACTCACATCATTGACATGACACCTCAGGATACTCACATTCAGCTAAAGAAGTTGGTGATGAGCTGTGTGCGGACATCACCATCATCGTCACTGGCATCGAGGTCCAGGCCAGGATCCTCCACAGGTGGCGGATGTTGGTCATTGTCATCCTGGATGAGAGGCAACTCCTTCCGCACTGCCAGGTTGTGGAGCATGCAGCAGACGATGATAATCTTGCACACTTTCGCAGGGGCATATGGGAGGGACCCTCCGGTCTTGTCCAGGCAGCGGAAGCGGCTCTTCAGGAGACCAAATGTCCGCTCAATCACTCTCCTGGTCCGACCATGTGCCTCATTGTAGCGCATCTGGGCTGGTGTCACAGGGTTCCTGAGGGGTGTCAGCAACCACGGCATGTTGGGGTATCCCGAGTCACCTACGGACAGACAAGGGCACATTAGCTGACTTGGAAAAGTGGGCGGAATACTACAGATCAGATCACACACAATGGCACAAAGTCAGTACACACCGACAAGCCAGGCACGCTGGTTCTGCATCTGTGCCATCATCCTGGGGATGCGACTACTCCTCATCACAAAGGAATCGTGTGCTGAACCAGGGAAACGGGCACACACGTGTGTGATGGTCATGTCTGCAAGACACACCACCAGTGCATTGACCGAGTGGTAGTGCTTGCGGTTCCTGTAGGCCTGCTCCTGGGCCTGTGGTGGTACCAAAGCCACATGTGTCCCATCAATGGAGCCAATGACATGCGGCATCCTCCCCAGGGCATAAAAGTCACTCTTCACGTCAGTGAGTCGTCGCAGTCTAGGGAAATAGATGTACCGGTTCAGGAATAGCAACATTGCCGCCAAAACATCGCGGAGCACACGGCTCAACATGGTCTGTGACATCCCACCAGCAGTCGCCACAGTATGTTGGAAGGTACCGGTGGCAAAGAAGTGTAGGGCTGCCATCACCTTCACCTTGGGGGTCAGCGCTGTAGGATACGGCCGGCCAGGCTGCAAATGTGGGGACAACTGCACTGCCAAATCCTCAATCAGCTGCCTGGTGAAGCGGTACCGGTCGGATGCTGTCCCGTTCCACCATCGTTGCCAGGTCTGGGAATGGTCGATGGACAGCAGGAGCCCTGCAGTGCAGAGGAGAAGTAAGCAAGATTGTCAGTCACCCCACATATGCGGCATTGAACACACTCAAGATCCCAACATACATCATTATGAGGCACAACTACATGAAGTGTGCAGTTCCGGAAGGACATGTATGGTACATACATGGCCAACATCTGTCAACACGGTCCAACAGGTGGCATCAATTAGTCCCAGGTTGGCCCATTGGATATCATGAGGCCGTGTCACAGTTCCCATCTCCTGCTGCCGTGTCACAATAACCCCCACAGTGACATGTGAGGACAGATGTGCCCCAGGCACCACAGCTCAACGACAGGTACATTCCCAGGGACCCTGTATTGCCACATGGACACTGGCATTACATGGAGTATCATGTATACACCACAGCATAACAACCATGACCCCCACAGGTAGTGGCCCCACTTGCCACGGCAGGACAGACATGGACGTCTGTGACACACACACGCACAACATCAAAGTCCATGCACACACAACGTGGATGTGGAGACTGTCTCCCATTGTGCACATGAAATCAGAGACATTGTAAACACTACATGCACAAAGACTGTGGAGGACCATCACTATTGTGCCACTGGGACACCCTGGCTCAAACATACCGTCCCACATGGGACTCACGGGGTATGTGACATGACATACACATACACCACCGTGAAATGTGACCATGGCACATGCACAGATATGAACAGTTGCACATCACAGTGGTCATGTACACGTAACACCCAGGATCCTGTCCCCATGAACACGTGCACAGCCTGGGGGTGGCTGCCCACAGGTGACACCCACAGGACAACATGTACACCAACATACACACAATAGGAAATGCAGCCTTACATGCCTTATGATAAAGTTTGGACAGGCTGTTGTGATGTAGGTGTGCCCCTCACTCCCTGGGAGCTATCTGTGGCTGGCATATGTCCATCTGAGACAGGCATGCTGACATATGCCAGTCACATGTACAGTGATGCGTTGTACTGCAATGGACCGATCGGTGCCTCCGGCCGGCCCATTGCATTCAATGTGTGCGGGTACGCGTTGTACCCCTGTACGCGTTGTACTGCGATGGACCGATCGGTGCCTCCGGCCGGCCCATTGCATTCAATGTGTGCGGGTACGCGTTGTACCCCTGTACGCGTTGAACTGCAATGGACCGATCGGTGCCTCCGGCCGGCCCATTGCATTCAATGTGTGCGGGTACGCGTTGTACCCCTGTACGCGTTGTACTGCAATGGACCGATCGGTGCCTCCGGCCGGCCCATTGCATTCAATGTGTGTGGGTACGCGTTGTACCTCTGTACGCGTTGTACCGCAATGGACCGATCGGTGCGCACCCATTGACAATGGGCTTGCCTGGCAACGGACGCGTTTTCGAATTTCGAACGAGTCGGTTGCTGGAAAATCAGTTGGTCACCCACAACAATGTTGCAAAATCATGTATGTCATGAAGTTGAAGATTTGAAGGATGCTGTGGGCGTGTTTTGGTGCTTCTATTCCATGGATTGGCCAGATTCAGAAGATGCAAACGACTTGGACCTATCACTTTGGACACAAGGGACAGTATCTGCCTCTCCAGCACATATATATTGCTGGCTGTTCCCCTGAGAGCTCACTTGCCTGCACTACATGCTCCAGGACGACATCTGCCACTGCACTGCTGCTGTCTCTGCCCCTCTGGACCCTGCAATGGCACGTACTGTGGAGAGAGCCCCAGCCTTCAGCCTTGAAGAGAACCAGGCCCTGCTGGACAGCCTACTGCCACAGTACAGCAAGCTGTTTGGGACACCAGGGGAGCAGGTGAGTGTTCTGTGCACTGCCTTTCTGAATGTGCATTTTGTCTGACTAGCAAGGCTGAAAGTCTGCACACCACTGGCTAGCAGGCTCACTGAGTAGTTGTCACCCCCATAGTGTGTAGTGACTTGCACTGGACAGGTATGGTGCAGTGACAGTGCATTTGAACATGGTTTTACTTCCCATGCAATGATACCATGTAGTGACGTCTGGCAAACTGTCCATGGGCAGCTTTGCACTGCCTGTGTACATCATGTGCCCCTGTGATTGAGACATGTATATACAACTGTGTCATGCACGGATATGTTGCTTGTGTGGTAATGGCCTTTTCACTTTGTCATCCTGACAGGTTAATGCCCATCGGAAGCAGGAGATCTGGAAGGACATCGTCCGGGCCGTCCGGTCCGTGGGGGTCTACAAGCGCCGGATCCGCAACTGCCAGAAGAGGTGGCAGGACCTTCGGGGCTGGACCCGGAGGATTGCACGGGTCCAGCTGAAGCTGTCGCCTCCTCGACGGAGGGGCGGAACACGGACCCTGACCCCCACATGCTCCAGATCCTGGCGGTGGTGTTTCCAGACCTGGATGGGCAGCTGAAGGCCAGACAGCAGCAAGGAGGGGGTGAGTCAAAGACTGCACTGTGAACTCTGTATTACATGCTTTGTGCCCTCCTCTGGCCTGGTTCAACTGCCACAGTGCAGCAGTCATGTTGTCCAGGAGCCATGTCCCTCTATTGTGCACTCCCCACTGCTCATCTGATACCCAGGTGTGGCCCTTACAGTCAGGGAATTGTGTCACTTGGGACTGTGTCCTTGCAGTTTGCTTCACTAAAGGTGGGGACAGCATCTGTTTCCCTAACTCTGTTGTGGGCATCATGGGTGGGTCCATTGTTCACACAACGCCTGTGTTTGGACATGTGATCTGCGTGTTGCTTTGATATGCGGTCCACTTGCTGAGCTGAGCCACCACATGTGCCTGGGGTATGTGGCACACGCCCATGCAGCGGGTGGGAACAATGTTTGGGCCCCAGGAGTGTGCAGATTACGTGTGTCACACATACATAGCCAGCTATCCACTGTCCAGGGCACATCCTCATTCATGTGGAGCAGGACAGTCATGCCTACTCCAGGCCATGCAATGCACTCTGTACTCCCACTCCCGTGTATCAGCTGACACATTGTGCACAGTGATTTGACCCCTCAGGTGTCTGCCTCTGTGTCAGTGTGCTGTGGATTAGTTGCCAGTACTGCTGGGGTGTTTCTTGGTAGGGGCTCAGCATGCCCCTGGAGATGTGACCATAGGAGACGATACTTGTGTGTCACATAGGTGTTTGATCAGCTGCGCGTGCAGACTGGGGTATGCGAATGTGAAGTTCAGGCAGCTGTTCCCCATTCACAGCAAATTGTGAGGGGCTCAGGTTCAGAGGGTAGTGTCACAGGTCTCCCATATGTCCAATAGGTATGACCTGGACAGATGAGGGTTAAGATGATGTGTTGTGTGGGGGATGAACATGTGCAGCTCCAGGACTTGCATTCCACATGACCTACTATTGTGACACAGTGCATAGTGTTGTTGTCTGGCTGCCAAGTCATACATCACTGAGACAGTGATGTATGACTTAGCAGTCATGCCTCTGCCATGGCATGTGTCAACTTATTGGTGGTCCTGCAGGGGAGTGACATGTGCTACATGCACACCATTGTGGCGATGGCTATCAGGACATGGGTGCATCATGGTGTCTGTCGCTGGTATGCATCACATGCATTTCCTATTTGACTCTGGGCATCCCTTTCATCCGGAAACCTGTACTGACTCAGTGGCAAGAGCTGTGATGTGTGCATGTCCACATGCCACACCGTGTCCTCTGCACTGTCCAACTACTGTGTACTTGGTGCATGTGTCCACACTGGGGTGTTGCAATCCAACAGACACCAGACAGATGGGTGCAAGGCCATGTGGGATGTGAGTGCCATGCTTGGCATCAGACTGACAATTGGCTTCTCCTGTTCAGTTAGGGCACTTTTAGCAATGTACAACTAATGATGCCAGGGCTTGCTCTGTAATGTGCTGTGCTCACAGTGGTGTGTGCGTTTGGTGCAGGTGACTGATGTCTGTCTGTTTCCCCATTGTTTGCAGATACATCCACGGCCACGGAAGGGGACAGCTCCACGGACCAGGAGGAGCCAGAGAGCCAGACTGGGTCAGCAGCCGAGGAGTGGTCGGAGGGACCCAGTGGCACGGGGGCGAGGGGAGCCACACCGAGGAGTCCTCAGCACCATCCACCTCAGCTGAGGACCAGAGCAACTCGGAGGATGACTCCTTGTGGAGGCGGGTGTCAGCAGCCACCACACCCCAGCTAGTGTTGCTGTCCCCGCCACCACCAGCACCACCACCGCCCTCCCATCGGCTCCCATTCCCCAGGTCCGTGGAGGCTCCCATGTTCGGGAGCGTGTCTCCTTTGGGCCAGGCACCGCACCCCCTGCCCCTGTGTCCCCTGCTGCCCTGAGTGAGGAGTCTGTGTACCTCCTTCGCCAGCTCCATGTAGGGCAGACAGCCATGCTGAGTGTCCTCCATGCGCACACCGCACTGTTGACTCAGCTGGTGTCGTTCATGGAGGGCATCTCATCGGGCATGTCTGACCTACAGAGGGGCAATAGGTCCATGGACTCCTCCCTGACGGCAGCAGTGTCCCTGCTCAGACAGTCCCTCACCCCTCCTGCCTCTGCTCCATCCACACTCCCCAGCACCTTACCCGTCCCAAGCACACACACACCGGCACAGGCACACACCAGCACACACACGTGCAGCACACAGACACACACGCCACAAACAAAATGCACACGCACGCACAGTCAGGGGACTGAAACCAGACTCACAGGGGATGGGGCCCTGGTACACACACACGCATCCACGGGCACTGCGCAGTCCTCAGTTGCCTCTCCTCCAAAGCACCCTCCCTTGCCTCCCTTGCCTCACCTGCAACCCCAAAGACCCAGCGCCTCTTCCTCAGTGACCTCGGCCTCTTCCCCTCCGATCCAGCTGACCCAGCATCCAGGGGGAAGAGGAAGCCCCCCACATGGAGCAGAGTGCCCTCGCCCCCGGATACCCTCCCCAGGCGCAGACAGACTGAGGCCCCCACCCGCAAGTCCCCCGGAGTGCTAAGAGCAAGACCCCGCCGCTGCCCTGCAGCTCAAGCACCAGGTCTCCTTCCTCCATCCCTCAGGCCCCCACTCCACAGGTGCCCCCACCACACCCTGCCCCAGGTTCCCCCACCCACAGATATACCATCCCCAAGAGGCTCCGGCCTTCTCCCCTGCCACTTGCTCTCCCGGCACCACACCCCCGCTGCGCTTGTCTGTGCCACTGATGTGGTGAGGGTGTCCTCCCCTCTGTCCAGCCCACCTTGCCTGTTCCCCATTCTCCTCCCCTGGTGGTAGGCACTGCAGTGGAGTCCACTTCCACCCTGTCTGACTTTGGCACTGCAGTGGCGGACCTGTCCACTCCATCTGCAGGGTCCACTGCAGTCGTGCCGGCACCCACAACATCTGAGCCATGCCCCCAGTTGTGCCGGCACACACCATGTCAGACACCTCCACTGCAGTTGTCAGTGGCTCTCCAGCACCCACCACCCCTTCCCTGCTTCCTCCTGGTGAGCCCTGATCCTGTCCCTGCGGTGCCTGGCCTACCCCCCGGTTGCCCCTCCTAGTGGATTGTCCCTGGTTTTGTGCAGGCATGTGTAGGGTGGCATCTGCCACTGTCACCCACTTGTGACTTTGTTGATGGACTGGCCATTGGCCTTTGTTTATGTTCTACCGGACTTCTACTTTTAATGCCACATATGCTGAATAAAGCAACTTTCTGTTCTCTAGTGCTTTTGCTTCTGATGTACATGATGTTGATGATGCTAACCATGCCCTTGCTGCAGTGATGGTGATATTTGGTCTCATGATAATGAAGTGTTACTGTGCAGGAACCCATGTGGTCCAGGGGGAATGTGTCCTATCCTGTGGTGTATCCATGTCATCCATAGCAGCATCTGAGGGTGTCATGTGTTCAGTATTTGGCAATGGGATTTCCTACTTACATTGGCTATTTCACATCTGTGGCTTCCACCCCTGCACATCTGTTGTGCCTGCCATTGTTAAATTCGTCTACTTCCCTGACCGTGTGGCCATCTCCAGTGGACATGCAGGTTTGGGCATCAATCGGGAAGGACTCATCTGTGTTGTCAGTGCAACATTGCTATACAAGTGTGTTGGATCTGTGCTGATGATTCCGTTGGCACTTCCATGACCAGGCTGATGTGACGGGAGCCCTCATTTGGTGCTAATTGTTGATTGTGTGACCAAGTGCTCAGCTGACATGGTGGGGCCCTACTGAGGCAACATATGGCACAGCTTTCCTCACACAGGAGTGGAGTCCCCTCATGGCAGTGTGTACTCCTGTGACATTGCCTGCGCCCAAGGTGTGTGTTGTATGTGCATGTCTGTGTGTTCACTTCCGTTTAGCTGTGCATGCTGTGATCCCTAGTGTTGTACCTGTTTGTGATGCTAGCTGAGTTGAGCTATGTTCCCCAAAGTCTTCTCCTGGGTTCTCTGTGATGTGGGTGCATGGCACATTACTGGTCATCAGGGTGTCACCCATAGGTGTGCTTGCTGTCAGGGCTGAGTTTGTGTGCAGACGCAGATGGGTCACAGTCAGGTTTCCCCTTGGCACTTGTTGTTTGCCCCTGTCATGTGATTTCCAGTTTGTATTATCTTTCAGTGATTGTGACACGTTGTGTGTGTGACTGCTGGCACTCCTCAGGGTCCGGGCTGCAATGTTGGTTGTTGTCTATGTGTGTTCTTTGTGGGTGACCTTGGCTTCTTCATTGGTGTGTGACTGTGGCTGGGATCCCATTGGTTGGTGTGGTATTGCCGTCATGTCCATGTACAGCGTAGTGTGCAGTGTGTCAGACATTCAGGAGTCTTGTTGAGTGTCCATGTGTGATGTGTTTCTGCACCTTGGTTCCCACCCACCACCCTGGAATAGTCATGGGTGCATGTGCAATGTCACCAGTGCATGTGTGCTTCACTGCTGCACATTGTTGGAGGTCGAGGGGTGTGGTGTTGAGTGTGTGCAGAGGAGAGTTGTTGCCCGGCTAGGCCCCTGCCTCCATGTTGGCCTTGGCTTACTGGCCATGCTGTTTGATTTGTGCTTGTGTAGGTGTGATGGTAGTTAGTTGCTCAGTACACATGACTGTGGTTCACAGTGTGAACCACATTTAGCTTTGTCATCACAGTGGGATTGTAATGCAGCCCAGGGTCACCACATTGTGGGGGCCCTGGGGGTGGTGCTGTGGTGTGTCTGTGTCTTGCTGTGTCAGTTGCTGTCCCTACGTGCCTGTGTGACATGTGTGATTTGTGCTCCCTCTCATCTGACAATGCCTGCTTGCCCACATAGGGGAATTGGATCCATGAGTTACCTTTGTGTGGCACTGTATGCACATCTGTATGATTGGTATTCAGGTCTCCTCATGTGTTGTGTGGTTGCCTGGGGACACTGGCACCCCCCTCACCTGTTGTGTATGATGTGCAGTGTGGGTCTGCTTGTTTGTGTTTGTGCATCTGCACCACTGCATTGGCATATCTTGGGTGTGCCATTGGCTGTATGTAGTTTGGTGGGTTTCCCCTGCTGTCCCTGGGACTCCTAGGTCATCGGTCAGCACGATGATCATGGTTTGTGTGTCCCATTGCTGCCATGGTATCTGTTCACCTCACATCTGCAGTCTCCACAGGGTATCTGCATGTGTGTGCCCATTGGTGCAAATATGTGGGTCTGCATTCTGATGGTCACTTCTGTCATTGTGTCATTGATGATTGTTGACGGTGTCAGCCCCCATGGGTGTTGTTTGTCTGCACATGGCCAAAGGTATGTCTTATTTGCACTGCAGGATTTGGCTCCCCCAATTTATGTTGCAAAGGGACACATACACTACTTTGCCACTGATGTGTTTGTTGTTCTGTGACCAGGAATCATCCATGCAGTTTGGCAGTTGCACCTCTTTCTTTGTCAACACTTACCTTTTGGTCACTGTGATGATGGGGGTTTGGACCCCATTGCCACAATGTTCGAAATGTGCTTCAGCTATGGACCCCACACTTACATTTTGGTCACTGTGATGATGGGGGTTTGGACCCCATTGCCACAATGTTCGAAATGTGCTTCAGCTATGGACCCCACACTTACATTTTGGTCACTGTGATGAGGGGGTTTGGACCCCATTGCCACAATGTTCAAAATGTGCTTCAGCTATGGACCCCACACTTACCTTTTGGTCACTGTGATGATGGGGGTTTGGACCCCATTGCCACATTGTTCAAAGTGTGCTTCAGCTATGGACCCCACACTTACATTTTGGTCACTGTGATGATGGGGGTTTGGACCCCATTGCCACAATGTTCGAAATGTGCTTCAGCTATGGACCCCACACTTACATTTTGGTCACTGTGATGAGGGGGTTTGGACCCCATTGCCACAATGTTCAAAATGTGCTTCAGCTATGGACCCCACACTTACCTTTTGGTCACTGTGATGATGGGGGTTTGGACCCCATTGCCACATTGTTCAAAGTGTGCTTCAGCTATGGACCCCACACTTACATTTTGGTCACTGTGATGATGGGGGTTTGGACCCCATTGCCACATTGTTCAAAGTGTGCTTCAGCTATGGACCCCACACTTACATTTTGGTCACTGTGATGATGGGGGTTTGGACCCCATTGCCACATTGTTCAAAGTGTGTTTCAGCTATGGACCCCACACTTACATTTTGGTCACTGTGATGATGGGGGTTTGGACCCCATTGCCACAATGGTCATGGCCTGCTTCCATTGTGGGTGCCACACACATATATGTGTGGCACATGTGCTAGGGGTCACATTGTATGTTCAAAGTCATGTTCAGTGTTGTAGGCATTTGACACAGTCTACACACGCTTGTCATGGTGTTGGGGGATGTCTTCTTCTTGCATTCCCTAGGTTGTGGTGTGCTGGTTGTGTCATGCATTGTCCATCCTATGAGTGGGGGTGGTAGTAGTGGTAGGCATCCAGCCCCCTGGGTGAGGGTGGTAGTAGTGGTAGGCATCCAGCTCCCCTGGCTAAGGGTGGTAGTAGTGGTAGGCATCCAGCCCCCTGGGTGAGGGTGGTAGTAGTGGTAGGCATCCTGCCCCCTGGCTAAGGGTGGTGGTAGGCATCCAGCCCCCTGGGTGAGGGTGGTAGTAGTGGTAGGCATCCTGCCCCCCTGGCTAAGGGTGGTAGTAGTGGTAGGCATCCTGCCCCCTGGCTAAGGGTGGTAGTAGTGGTAGGCATCCTGCCCCCCTGGGTGAGGGTGGTAGTAGTGGTAGGCATCCAGCCCCCCTGGGTGAGGGTGGTAGTAGTGGTAGGCATCCAGCCTCCTGGCTAAGGGTGGTAGTAGTGATAGGCATCCAGCCCCCCTGGGTGAGGGTGGTAGTAGTGGTAGGCATCCAGCCCCCTGGCTAAGGGTGGTAGTAGTGGTAGGCATCCAGCCCCCCTGGCTAAGGGTGGTAGTAGTGGTAGGCATCCAGCCCCCATGGGTGAGGGTGGTAGTAGTGGTAGGCATCCTGCCCCCTGGCTAAGGGTGGTAGTGGTGGTAGACATCCAGCCCACCCTGGCTAAGGGTGGTAGTAGTGGTAGGCATCCAGCCCCCTGGCTAAGGGTGGTAGTAGTGGTAGGCATCCTGCCCCCTGGGTGAGGGTGGTAGTAGTGGTAGGCATCCTGCCCCCTGGCTAAGGGTGGTAGTGGTGGTAGGCATCCAGCCCACCCTGGCTAAGGGTGGTAGTAGTGGTAGGCATCCTGCCCCCCTGGGTAAGGGTGGTAGTAGTGGTAGGCATCCTGCCCACCCTGGGTGAGGGTGGTAGTAGTGGTAGGCATCCATCCCCCCTGGCCCAGGGTGGTAGTAGTGGTAGGCATCCTGCCCCCCCTGGGTGAGGGTGGTAGTGGTGGTAGGCATCCAGCCCCCCCTGGCTAAGGGTGGTGGTAGGCATCCAGCCCCCCCTGGGTGAGGGTGGTAGTAGTGGTAGGCATCCAGCCCCACCTGAGTAGGTGTGGTGGTGCGCATTCAGGCCCCTGTGTGCATATGTGGCATTGATGATGGGCATCCCGCCCCTATGGTGCTGCTGTTGCTGGTGTAAGTATATTCTGCATCCCTCTGTGTGTGTGTGATGTGTCGTGTACGTGTTGTATGTGTTTTGTGGTTGGTGTCTGGCTTACCTTCTGCGCCGTACGCGTCCATGCCTGTTCCGGTAGTAAATGTAGAATATTGGTATGATCGGGACGAAGGGATTCATGGTTGGTTCGTGTCGTTCGTCCTTCTCGTTGCTTCGCGTCGTCCTCGCCGCTTCGCCTCGTCCTCGCCGCTCGCGTCGTCCTCGCCGCTGCCGTGTTCGTCTCGGAGCCGTGGATCGTGTTGTGGCGCGAATCGGAGCTTATGTGCGCCTCTCCCGGATGCTTTGACGTGCCGTGCGTAGCGACGGGTTCGGGCGCGTACGGAAAGCGCATCGTACTCGCTCGGCCGGACGGAGCTGCATTTTCCCTTCCGTGCGACTCGATTCAGCGTTTCCGGATTCGCCTCGGTCGGGGAACAGGACCTGGTATGGGTGAGTACGGCTCGGCCGGATTCTTTGCTGTTGTGCGCATCGTACTTACTCGTTCGGTGTGCTGTACGGATCGGTCGGGAAACAGGCTTTCGCCTGGCTTTTTTCCCGACCGAATGGTGTTGGGTACGCCTCCGACCGAGATCGGAATCGGCCCCTCTGTGTTTGAAAATACCACTTTTAGAAAGTGGGTATTTTCTTGCCTAAACTTCCAAGCCTGCCTCTGCTATGTTGTGTATTCCTTGTCTGGAGATTGAGTGACAGGGGCTGGGGGTGGCTACAGGAGACAGGGTGAGTCAGCACAGGGCTGAATAGAAAGATCTGCATCCAGAGTGGAGGGAGGAGTTGCACCTGGGTCTGAATAGGGCTGTGCCTGCCTTCCACAATGCTGGCTCCACCTCCTGCCGGGCGGCTGAGCACCCTGCCCCACATTCTGAAAGGAAAGAAGGAGTCAGAAAAACAAAGTGCTCCAGGACTGACCAGAACTGGTTTTGGACTAGGCAGAGGCCTCTCTGCCTTCAGAGAACAAAGAAAAACTGTGTATAAAAAGGGGACCCAGACCCCTAAGAAATTAGATCACTTTGGAACAACAAGAAGAAACCTTTGCTGAGGAGCGGAACCAAGAAGAAACTGAGGAGAAGACTATCCCTAAGCTAGAGGGATCTGCCTGCAGTGGTTGCCTGACTGCCCAAAGGAAGGAGAAAGCACTTTGTGTGCACTTTTATTCAACTTGTAAAGTATCTCCAAGGGCTTGAGAAAAGAGCTTGCCTCCTGCTGAAGTCTCAGGGACAACAGACTTCAACCACCAGCTCCCCAAGAATCCTTTGGAAGTGCCTGCTGCTGTTTTGGGCCTTCTGAAGGGACCGCGTGTCGCAAGGAGCTGGAAGCGCGACTCAAGAGGGAGAAGCGTGTCGCCGTCGCAGCCGCTGCCGTCGCATCACGGAGATGACGCCGCTGTAGCTGACGCATTGCACCGCATCTCGAGAAACGTCCCGCAACCCCGAAGAAGCGTCGCCGTCGCAGCCGCTGCCGTCGCATCGTAGATGTCGCCACTGTAGCTGTCGCATTGCACCGCATCAAGAGAAGAGTCTCGCATCGAAGAAGAAGCGTGTCGCCGTCGCAGCCGCTGCCATCGCATCATAGATGTCGCCGCTGTAGCTGACGCATTGCACCGCATCGAGAGAAGCGCCTCGCATCCACGGAGAAGCGTGCCGCCGTCGGAGCTGCTGCCGTCGCATCACGAAACCAGGGTGTCGCCGCTGCAGTTGTCGCATCGAGCGGAAGCGTCTCGCAATGTCGGAGAAGAGTGTCGCTGCCAAAGCCGCTGTCGTCGCATCACGGAACAAGGGTGTCGCCGCTGCAGCTGACGCATCGAGTCGAGACTTCTCGCAACATCGGAGAAGCGTGCCGTATCAGGAAGAACTTGACGTCTTTATTTCTTTGCACCAGAACTTTGTCGCATTTCCATCGCTGCAACATTGCTTGTTGTGGAAGCGTCCCGCATCGTAAGGTACATTGACTTAAAGTGTCGCATCTTAAGAACTGAACTGAACTAAGCTAAAACTACCATTGTAAGTACAGTATTGTGGATTTTTGTCGTTTATGGTCTTGTGTTAAAACTATATAAAGAATACTTATTTTTGATATAAACCTTGTGTGGTGTCCATCTGTAGTGTGTCACTAGATTACTGTATGTGTTCACAAATGCTTTACACACTGCCTCTGAGATAAGCCTGTCTGCTCGTGCCAAGCTACCAAGGGGGTGAGCAGGGGTTATTTTAGGAGTGTACTCCTTTACCCTGACTAGAGGCAAGGGTCCCTATTTGTCACAAGTACCTACCTGTGCCAACTAGAGACCCCCAATTCTAACATTGGTGGGCAGCGGTGAGGATTCTGGACTTGCATTTGTGACTCATGTACAGTGATTGGTGAACACTACTAGTGAGTGCAGACCAAACGCAACCACATACTGTTTTTCTGTTTTATGGTGTCCTCCTGGAAGTATTTTTGATACCATGACTCTGGTTAGTTGTTGCAAAATGGAACTCAACTTCTGGCACATGTTTGTCTACACAATGAAGGAACTACGTGTGTTTTGCAAGGAAAGGGGGCTGCCTGTGAAGAGAAGGTCCAGGGAGGATCTAGAGGCATCCCTATTCCAGTATGAGTTACCCAGCTGGAAGGATACACTACCAGTTGAGTCTGAGAAGGAGGAATTCCCTAAAAGTGAGGGAGAAACAGAAAAAGATAGCTGGCTTCTGGCTTATGAGCAGAAGCTGAGAGAAATTGACGAAGAGCTGAGAGAGCTTGATGAGGCTCAGAGGGCCTTAGCCCAAGAAAAAGAAATTTGGGCAGCTCAGGAAGTGAGCTTTGCTGAGTTGGAGGTGGAGTCCAGCTCTGATGGTGGCAGCAAAATTAAGTTATTCAGTGCTGAGAGAGTAGTGCACACACCCAGAGATGTGGCGCCTGACTTGGAGGGGGTTAACATACACCAGGAGGTTCAAGGACATGAGGTAGCTCCAGTAGTGCGCAGTGTCCCTGAGAGGAATAGGGAAACTGACGCAGGGATTCATGGTCCTAGTGGTGGGAGGGACACTCTACTGACTCTAGATGAGAGGTGCAGGGAGAGGGGTTCCCCCATGGTTGAAGTCCTGGTATGTGAGTGTGAAGACCGCCCAGAAGAGTGTGGGTTGAATGACAGAGACAGTCAGTTACTGTCTTGCCAATCTCAGGAGAGTGGTGTGGAGTACGTGTGCGAGGCACTGGATGGTGAGGTGAAGGATAGTTTGGTTAACCCCTGTAGGGGGCTGTGTGATCCAATTGTGGGAGAGCATATTGTAAGTCCCTGTTTTCCAGAGCTATGCCAACACCTGTTGGAGAGTGAGTTCTCTGACCCCAGGGAGCTCACTTTGGAGGCAGACCTTTTGGTGGATTCCAGAGGGTCTGAAGAGGCATTGGGGAGTGACCCTAAGAGGAGTGGCTCAAGTGTCTTCCAACCCAGAGTGGTGGGAGAGGTTCAGTGTAGCCCAGCTAGGTCCCGTGGTAATGGGAGGGGTGTAGGGACTCACGTCCTGTCTCAGTGGAGAAGGAGTGAGTGTGGGGCTGCGTGTCCCAAGGTGCCCGAAACCCAGTCTCAGAGCCTGGATGGTTCTTTAAGGGAACACCAGGTAGGGAGCCTAGGCTGTCCTGATGGGCCGCCTGTTGAGGAGGATCTCCTAGTGTCTAGAGAACCTGGAGCGTCTGTAAATGGAGCTCCAGTGTTTCTGGTGTCTGGCAGTGCCGCTCCAGTTGGGGGGGGGCTGCAGAAGTCCAGAGTGAGGGGTGAGAGGGGAGAGAGTCCCCAGTGGAAGAACCAGTGGGTCAGGGACCAGCCAGAAGGGCTGAGTCACCAGTGAATGACCATGGTAACACCACTTCTGTCCTGGGGGATCTTCCCGCGCTGTCAGATGGACAGGGGTCGGGAGATCTGCGCCAGGCGGACTGTCACTCAACACATGAGAGATGTGTTACCCTCTGGGGGCATGCGTGCTCCCCAGGAAGTCCTGGTGCGCCAGGCAGATTATTACACAACTCTAGAGGAGTGTGTTTCCCTTGGGGGGTTGGTGTACCCTCCCGGAAGTCCTGGGTTGCCAGGCACAGGTCCAGCCTAAGGGTTCAGACCCTGGGTTGGAGGGCCAGGTTCAGAGTGTCCCCCTGACCTGGAGGAAGGGGCAGCTGCTAACAGTGCCCCTACCAGTTTGTCTTCTGGGGGCACCGCTCCAGGTGGGAGGGTGCAGGACCCCAGTAAGGGGGGCGGGGAGAGGACAGCCTCACCCCTGGCCTCTGCCCAGTCTAAGGGTACAGACCCTATGTCTCAGCGCGGGGACACACCGGGCGGTGTAACCATGCGCTCTACAAATGAATAAATAAATAAATAAATAAATGTTGGGATCCCAGTTGCAGGATAGAACCCCTGAACTGGTGGGCGAATTGTGCAGGACACCGGCCACAGGTGCCCTGACAATTCTGGAAGGGGGTACCGCTCCAGGTGGGAGGGTACAGAGCCCCAAGGAGGAGGACCGGGTGTGGGAAAGCCCACCCCAGTCTCCAGTCCAGCCGCCGGGTATAGGCCCGGGGCTGGTGGGTCAGCGCCAGGATGTCATACCTGACCTGACAGGAGGGAGAATGGACAAAGGGTGCCAAGCACCTGGGGCTACTGCCCCCTGCTCTCTGACGCCACAGAGGTTTGAGAGCCCGGAGAGGCATGAGGCCTGGGTCTCATCCCTGACCACTGTCAGTGGCCACTGTGGCTTGCTGTCTGTCTGTTGGGACACACCTGTGAGCAAGTTAAGGTTAGGTGCTGCACAGGTGGTGTCCACAGGTGAGGAGGAGGGTTCCCAATGGATTAGCTTGGTGGGCCCTGAGAGTATGGACAGAGGGATCCAAATAGGTTCAGATTGGCGTAGAACTGGAGTATGCCCCTGCTGTTGTGGGCCAGGGTCCAGGTTCTATCGCCCAAAGCAGAGAAGCCCATCAGGGTAGTGATTGGTCTCCCTGCGTTTTGGCTGGAAGGGGGTTGTGTTGGACTTGGCCCTTTTTGCAGGGTCATCCCTAAACTTTTTGCCTTCCTCCTGTATTTTCTCTGACCTGTTTTTGTTGGTTTTATGACTCTGGGCACTTTACCACTGCTGATCAGTGCTAAAGTGCATATGCTCTCCCCATTATAAATTGTGTGATGGATTAGTGACTCCATGATTGAATGATTGGTTTACTTGTCAGTCCCTAGTACAGTGCACTCAGTGTGCCCACGGCTTGTAAATCCAATACCGCTGGTGGGCTTGCAGCACTGGTTGTGCCACCCACAGAAGCGGCTTGTAAAATGTGTCTCAGGCCTGCCATTGCAGAGCCTGTGTGCAGCCTAGGGCTGCCATGTCGACTTGGTGAGTACACCCACTTACCAGTCCCTAAACCTTCCCTTTACTGCATGTTGGTCACCCCTAAAGTAGGCCCTAGGGCAGGGTGCATTGTAAGTACAAGGTAGGACATGCCCTGGTGTGTGTGGCATGTCCTAATAGTGAATTACAGCCATTTTCGTTTTTCACTATTGCAAGGCTACCTGCTCCCCATAGGCCAGAATGGGCAGACTGACTATTACACCTTATAGTCAGAACTGACCCAGGGAACATGGTAGAAAAACGAATTTAGTATGCCTGAACTCAGAATGATAAAATACATCTTTTAGTGAAGTTGGTTTTAACATTCTGTGTTTGAAAATACCACTTTTAGAAAGTGGGTATTTTCTTGCCTAAACTTCCAAGCCTGCCTCTGCTAGGTTGTGTATTCCTTGTCTGGAGATTGAGTGACAGGGGCTGGGGGTGGCTACAGGAGACAGGGTGAGTCAGCACAGGGCTGAATAGAAAGATCTGCATCCAGAGTGGAGGGAGGAGTTGCACCTGGGTCTGAATAGGGCTGTGCCTGCCTTCCACAATGCTGGCTCCACCTCCTGCCGGGCGGCTGAGCACCCTGCCCCACATTCTGAAAGGAAAGAAGGAGTCAGAAAAACAAAGTGCTCCAGGACTGACCAGAACTGGTTTTGGACTAGGCAGAGGCCTCTCTGCCTTCAGAGAACAAAGAAAAACTGTGTATAAAAAGGGGACCCAGACCCCTAGAAAATTAGATCACTTTGGAACAACAAGAAGAAACCTTTGCTGAGGAGCGGAACCAAGAAGAAACTGAGGAGAAGACTATCCCTAAGCTAGAGGGATCTGCCTGCAGTGGTTGCCTGACTGCCCAAAGGAAGGAGAAAGGACTTTGTGTGCACTTTTATTCAACTTGTAAAGTATCTCCAAGGGCTTGAGAAAAGAGCTTGCCTCCTGCTGAAGTCTCAGGGACAACAGACTTCAACCACCAGCTCCCCAAGAATCCTTTGGAAGTGCCTGCTGCTGTTTTGGGCCTTCTGAAGGGACTGCGTGTCGCAAGGAGCTGGAAGCGCGACTCAAGAGGGAGAAGCGTGTCGCCGTCGCAGCCGCTGCCGTCGCATCACGGAGATGACGCCGCTGTAGCTGACGCATTGCACCGCATCTCGAGAAACGTCCCGCAACCCCGAAGAAGCGTGTTGCCGTCGCAGCCGCTGCCGTCGCATCATAGATGTCGCCGCTGTAGCTGTCGCATTGCACCGCATCAAGAGAAGAGTCTCGCATCGAAGAAGAAGCGTGTCGCCGTCGCAGCCGCTGCCGTCGCATCGTAGATGTCGCCGCTGTAGCTGACGCATTGCACTGCATCGAGAGAAGCGCCTCGCATCCACGGAGAAGCGTGCCGCCGTTTGAGCTGCTGCGTCGCATCACGAAACCAGGGTGTCGCCGCTGCAGTTGTCGCATCGAGCGGAAGCGTCTCGCAACGTCGGAGAAGAGTGTCGCTGCCAAAGCCGCTGTCGTCGCATCACGGAACAAGGGTGTCGCCGCTGCAGCTGACGCATCGAGTCGAGACTTCTCGCAACATCGGAGAAGCGTGCCGCATCAGGAAGAACTTGACGTCTTTATTTCTTTGCACCAGAACTTTGTCGCATTTCCATCGCTGCAACATTGCTTGTTGTGGAAGCGTCCCGCCATCGTAAGGTACATTGACTTAAAGTGTCGCATCTTAAGAACTGAACTGAACTAAGCTAAAACTACCATTTTAAGTACAGTATTGTGGATTTTTGTCGTTTATGGTCTTGTGTTAAAACTATATAAAGAATACTTATTTTTGATATAAACCTTGTGTGGTGTCCATCTGTAGTGTGTCACTAGATTACTGTATGTGTTCACAAATGCTTTACACACTGCCTCTGAGATAAGCCTGTCTGCTCGTGCCAAGCTACCAAGGGGGTGAGCAGGGGTTATTTTAGGAGTGTACCCCTTTACCCTGACTAGAGGCGAGGGTCCCTATTTGTCACAAGTACCTACCTGTGCCAACTAGAGACCCCCAATTCTAACATTGGTGGGCAGCGGTGAGGATTCTGGACTTGCATTTGTGACTCATGTACAGTGATTGGTGAACACTACTAGTGAGTGCAGACCAAACGCAACCACATACTGTTTTTCTGTTTTATGGTGTCCTCCTGGAAGTATTTTTGATACCATGACTCTGGTTAGTTGTTGCAAAATGGAACTCAACTTCTGGCACATGTTTGTCTACACAATGAAGGAATTACGTGTGTTTTGCAAGGAAAGGGGGCTGCCTGTGAAGAGAAGGTCCAGGGAGGATCTAGAGGCATCCCTATTCCAGTATGAGTTACCCAGCTGGATGGCAACACTACCAGTTGAGTCTGAGAAGGAGGAATTCCCTAAAAGTGAGGGAGAAACAGAAAAAGATAGCTGGCTTCTGGCTTATGAGCAGAAGCTGAGAGAAATTGACGAAGAGCTGAGAGAGCTTGATGAGGCTCAGAGGGCCTTAGCCCAAGAAAAGAAATTTGGGCAGCTCAGGAAGTGAGCTTTGCTGAGTTGGAGGTGGAGTCCAGCTCAGATGGTGGCAGCAAAATTAAGTTATTCAGTGCTGAGAGAGTAGTGCACACACCCAGAGATGTGGCGCCTGACTTGGAGGGGGTTAACATACACCAGGAGGTTCAAGGACATGAGGTAGCTCCAGTAGTGCGCAGTGTCCCTGAGAGGAATAGGGAAACTGACGCAGGGATTCATGGTCCTAGTGGTGGGAGGGACACTCTACTGACTCTAGATGAGAGGTGCAGGGAGAGGGGTTCCCCCATGGTTGAAGTCCTGGTATGTGAGTGTGAAGACCGCCCAGCAGAGTGTGGGTTGAATGACAGAGACAGTCAGTTACTGTCTTGCCAATCTGAGGAGAGTGGTGTGGAGTACGTGTGCGAGGCACTGGATGGTGAGGTGAAGGATAGTTTGGTTAACCCCTGTAGGGGGCTGTGTGATCCAATTGTGGGAGAGCATATTGTAAGTCCCTGTTTTCCAGAGCTATGCCAACACCTGTTGGAGAGTGAGTTCTCTGACCCCAGGGAGCTCACTTTGGAGGCAGACCTTTTGGTGGATTCCAGAGGGTCTGAAGAGGCATTGGGGAGTGACCCTAAGAGGAGTGGCTCAGGTGTCTTCCAATCCAGAGTGGTGGGAGAGGTTCAGTGTAGCCCAGCTAGGTCCCGTGGTAATGGGAGGGGTGTAGGGATTCACGTCCTGTCTCAGTGGAGAAGGAGTGAGTGTGGGGCTGCGTGTCCCAAGGTGCCCGAAACCCAGTCTCAGAGCCTGGATGGTTCTTTAAGGGAACACCAGGTAGGGAGCCTAGGCTGTCCTGATGGGCCGCCTGTTGAGGAGGATCTCCTAGTGTCTAGAGAACCTGGAGCGTCTGTAAATGGAGCTCCAGTGTTTCTGGTGTCTGGCAGTGCCGCTCCAGTTGGGAGGGTGCAGAAGTCCAGAGTGAGGGGTGAGAGGGGGAGAGAGTCCCCAGTGGAAGAACCAGTGGGTCAGGGACCAGCCAGAAGGGCTGAGTCACCAGTGAATGACCATGGTAACACCACTTCTGTCCTGGGGATCTTCCCGCGCTGTCAGATGGACAGGGGTCGGGAGATCTGCGCCAGGCGGACTGTCACACAACACATGAGAGATGTGTTACCCTCTGGGGGGGCATGCGTGCTCCCCAGGAAGTCCTGGTGCGCCAGGCAGATTATTACACAACTCTAGAGGAGTGTGTTTCCCTTGGGGGGTTGGTGTACCCTCCCGGAAGTCCTGGGTTGCCAGGCACAGGTCCAGCCTAAGGGTTCAGACCCTGGGTTGGAGGGCCAGGTTCAGAGTGTCCCCCCTGACCTGGAGGAAGGGGCAGCTGCTAACAGTGCCCCTACCAGTTTGTCTTCTGGGGGCACCGCTCCAGGTGGGAGGGTGCAGGACCCCAGTAAGGGGGGCGGGGAGAGGACAGCCTCACCCCTGGCCTCTGCCCAGTCCAAGGGTACAGACCCTATGCTGGGATCCCAGTTGCAGGATAGAACCCCTGAACTGGTGGGCGAATTGTGCAGGACACCGGCCACAGGTGCCCTGACAATTCTGGAAAGGGATACCGCTCCAGGTGGGAGGGTACAGAGCCCCAAGGAGGAGGACCGGGTGTGGGAAAGCCCACCCCAGTCTCCAGTCCAGCCGCCGGGTATAGGCCCGGGGCTGGTGGGTCAGCGCCAGGATGTCATACCTGACCTGACAGGAGGGAGAATGGACAAAGGGTGCCAAGCACCTGGGGCTACTTCCCCCCACTCTCTGACGCCACAGAGGTTTGAGAGCCCGGAGAGGCATGAGGCCTGGGTCTCATCCCTGACCACTGTCAGTGGCCACTGTGGCTTGCTGTCTGTCTGTTGGGACACACCTGTGAACAAGTTAAGGTTAGGTGCTGCACAGGTGGTGTCCACAGGTGAGGAGGAGGGTTCCCCATGATTACCTTGGTGGGCCCTGAGAGTATGGACAGAGGGATCCAAATAGGTTCAGATTGGCGTAGAACTGGAGTATGCCCCTGCTGTTGTGGGCCAGGGTCCAGGTTCTATCGCCCAAAGCAGAGAAGCCCATCAGGGTAGTGATTGGTCTCCCCTGCGTTTTGGCTGGAAGGGGGTTGTGTTGGACTTGGCCCTTTTGCAGGGTCATCCCTAAACTTTTTGCCTTCCTCCTGTATTTTCTCTGACCTGTTTTTGTTGGTTTTATGACTCTGGGCACTTTACCACTGCTGATCAGTGCTAAAGTGCATATGCTCTCCCCATTATAAATTGTGTGATGGATTAGTGACTCCATGATTGAATGATTGGTTTACTTGTCAGTCCCTAGTACAGTGCACTCAGTGTGCCCAGGGCTTGTAAATCCAATACCGCTGGTGGGCTTGCAGCACTGGTTGTGCCACCCACAGAAGCGGCTTGTAAAATGTGTCTCAGGCCTGCCATTGCAGAGCCTGTGTGCAGCCTAGGGCTGCCATGTTGACTTGGTGAGTACACCCACTTACCAGTCCCTAAACCTTCCCTTTACTGCATGTTGGTCACCCCTAAAGTAGGCCCTAGGGCAGGGTGCATTGTAAGTACAAGGTAGGACATGCCCTGGTGTGTGTGGCATGTCCTAATAGTGAATTACAGCCATTTTCGTTTTTCACTATTGCAAGGCTACCTGCTCCCCATAGGCCAGAATGGGCAGACTGACTATTACACCTTATAGTCAGAACTGACCCAGGGAACATGGTAGAAAAACGAATTTAGTATGCCTGAACTCAGAATGATAAAATACATCTTTTAGTGAAGTTGATTTTAACATTCTGTGTTTGAAAATACCACTTTTAGAAAGTGGGTATTTTCTTGCCTAAACTTCCAAGCCTGCCTCTGCTAGGTTGTGTATTCCTTGTCTGGAGATTGAGTGACAGGGGCTGGGGGTGGCTACAGGAGACAGGGTGAGTCAGCACAGGGCTGAATAGAAAGATCTGCATCCAGAGTGGAGGGAGGAGTTGCACCTGGGTCTGAATAGGGCTGTGCCTGCCTTCCACAATGCTGGCTCCACCTCCTGCCGGGCGGCTGAGCACCCTGCCCCACATTCTGAAAGGAAAAAAGGAGTCAGAAAAACAAAGTGCTCCAGGACTGACCAGAACTGGTTTTGGACTAGGCAGAGGCCTCTCTGCCTTCAGAGAACAAAGAAAAACTGTGTATAAAAAGGGGACCCATACCCCTAGGAAATTAGATCACTTTGGAACAACAAGAAGAAACCTTTGCTGAGGAGCGGAACCAAGAAGAAACTGAGGAGAAGACTATCCCTAAGCTAGAGGGATCTGCCTGCAGTGGTTGCCTGACTGCCCAAAGGAAGGAGAAAGGACTTTGTGTGCACTTTTATTCAACTTGTAAAGTATCTCCAAGGGCTTGAGAAAAGAGCTTGCCTCCTGCTGAAGTCTCAGGGACAACAGACTTCAACCACCAGCTCCCCAAGAATCCTTTGGAAGTGCCTGCTGCTGTTTTGGGCCTTCTGGAGGGACTGCGTGTCGCAAGGAGCTGGAAGCGCGACTCAAGAGGGAGAAGCGTGTCGCCGCCGCAGCCGCTGCCGTCGCATCACGGAGATGACGCCGCTGTAGCTGACGCATTGCACCGCATCTCGAGAAACGCCTCGCAACCCCGAAGAAGCGTGTCGCCGCCGCAGCCGCTGCCGCCGCATCGTAGATGTCGCCGCTGTAGCTGACGCATTGCACCGCATCGAGAGAAGCGCCTCGCATCCACGGAGAAGCGTGCCGCAGTCGGAGCTGCTGCCGTCGCATCACGAAACCAGGGTGTCGCCGCTGCAGTTGTCGCATCGAGCGGAAGCGTCTCGCAACGTCGGAGAAGAGTGTCGCTGCCAAAGCCGCTGTCGTCGCATCACGGAACAAGGGTGTCGCCGCTGCAGCTGACGCATCGAGTCGAGACTTCTCGCAACATCGGAGAAGCGTGCCGCATCAGGAAGAACTTGACGTCTTTATTTCTTTGCACCAGAACTTTGTCGCATTTCCATCGCTGCAACATTGCTTGTTGTGGAAGCGTCCCGCATCGTAAGGTACATTGACTTAAAGTGTCGCATCTTAAGAACTGAACTGAACTAAGCTAAAACTACCATTTTAAGTACAGTATTGTGGATTTTTGATGTTTATGGTCTTGTGTTAAAACTATATAAAGAATACTTATTTTTGATATAAACCTTGTGTGGTGTCCATCTGTAGTGTGTCACTAGATTACTGTATGTGTTCACAAATGCTTTACTCACTGCCTCTGAGATAAGCCTGTCTGCTCATGCCAAGCTACCAAGGGGGTGAGCAGGGGTTATTTTAGGAGTGTACCCCTTTACCCTGACTAGAGGCGAGGGTCCCTATTTGTCACAAGTACCTACCTGTGCCAACTAGAGACCCCCAATTCTAACAAAACCATTTTAAAATGTCTTTATTGCTCCCTTAGCCACAATAAGGTGGTGCATCTGGTGGCTTTTCCTTTTCATTTCAAACAGCATTGGACAAACTTGCAGTTGCAAAGTAGATGAGAATGTACAACACCTTGTATCATATAGTTTCACATTTGGTGCATTAAGACGTAGACTTAAGCTACTCCAAATTATACAAGACAACGTTTACATTTTCTACAGTTTTTTGGGCTCTTTTTAGTTCATAATTTTGCTTTGCACCAAAATATGTTCCTACAAGATAGCTTTCTTTATACTTTACCTAGAATTTTATATGTCAAATAGTGGAAATCTTTGCAAAGTACTCATGGGATAGAAATAAAGGTTGTGTTGCTTATATATTACCTGAATTATTTATATTTGACAGGATAAGGAATGAAATCAATATATTTGCATCAAAAAAAGCACTTATCGCTGTCACCAACAACATTAGGACCATCCTAGACTGAGGAGAAATAGTGGCCCTCATCCTGCTTGACCTCTCACCGGCCTTCAACACCATCTCCCACAACTCCACGAGACCGGTATACAAGGATTTACACTCTACTGGATTTGCTCCTTCCTCATGAGAAGAACCCAAAAGGTCACACTGCCACCCTTCGCATTAGAGACCAAAAACCTGATCTGCGGAGTTTCACAGGGATCGTTTCTCTGCCCACCCTTTTCAACATATACATGACACCGCTCTCCAACATCATCACATCACAAGGGATCACTGTCATCTCCTATGCCGGAGACACCCAACTCATCCTCTTCCTGATGGGGAAGACAACCACCACCAGAACTAACTTCACCAACTGCATGACCATGGCTGCAGACTGGATGTGAACCAACTGCCTGAAGCTCAACCCCGACAATATGGAAGTATTGGCCTTCAAAACAAAACCTCCCCATGGGACTCTATCTGGTTGCCATCAGAGGTAGGACCAACACCAACAACCACCGACCACACCTGAAATCTGGGATTCATCCTAGACAACAAGCTTAACATGACAGCAAAAGTCAACGCAATGAACACCTCCTGCTTCCACATCCTGTGGATGCAGTGAAAGATCTTCAAATGCCTGTCACAGAACACCAGAAGTATTGTCACGCAAACATTCATCACTAGTAGATTGACTATGGCAACACTCTCTACACTGAAATCTCCAAACAACTCCCACACAGATTCCAGACCACCCAGAACACCGCCGCAAGTCTATACTCAACCTCCCACGCCACACCCACAGTGCACTGCACCTCAAGGAAGTCCATAAGCGCCACCAATTCAAACTTCTCATGCATACAAAGCCCCACACAACACAGTATACCTGAACAGCTGCATAGACTTTCACCAGCCCACCAGACACCTACACTCTGCCTCACTCTCATTCGCACACACAGCCGCATCAGCAAAAGCAAAGAAGGAGTTCGCTCATTCTCTTATATAACACCCAAATTATGGAACGATTTGCCTCAACACATGAGAGCCTTTTCCTCCCTTCTTGAGTCCTGCAAGTAGCTGAAGTCCTGGCTCTTCGGATAACACACAAGGGACCACACAGCTACACACAGAAAAAAAACAAGATTGCATCTTTAGGCAAGCCCAGTGAATATGTTGAAGAGGTGGTATAATGGTAGTTACACTTTCACTGAACTGTGTACCTTATTTAGAGTTCAGAGAATGGGATACCCCGTTAAAAACAGGGCAAATGTCCGGTCCATTGTATTACAAGTTCATTATGACCTATGGCACTTATAATAATGCAGATTGGATATCTGTAACATTTTGAATGGGTATACCAATGCTTCCACCACATCCATTAAAACTCTACCCACTTTGCTCCTTTTTTAAATTAGATTTAGTTGCACAGTTTTACCTCCTTTAAAAGCATTCCTCCCAAAAAACTGCCTCCATGTGTGTTATTTCTACAACAATCATAAGATAACTAAAAGCGTTCCTTTTTCTGAACGTTTTCAATGATTAAGTGAATCAACATCTATTTCTGCTTCAGGAATTGTTCTAGTGTGAAGAGCAAAGCCTTGGGCAGTTGGTGCTGGGTTTAATAACTCAGCAAGTTAGTTCCATTCACTTCTGTTGGGATTAATTAACTAATTGTGCATGCCCAGAGGCTGAAATTGTCTTTCTGCCTGTCAGATGTTATACATAATAAAAAAAATTACCCAGTAATGTGACTGGCATTAAAAACTGTGGTTTGCGGTACTAGGACACTCCATCAACTTTTGTCAAAACTTTCTCTGAATTATTCATACAGCGTAAATATTTCCCTTTGTGTTTCATGCTTTCTTTTTAGCACCTGTACCATGTGAAGCATGAAAACAAGTTTCTACCATCTCAGTTGAATTCTGGTCTTTAAACAAATCATAGTTGTCAAGGGCTGTCATATATATTTTTTGAATTTCTTTTATACGTTTCGCTCCAATCACCTGTTCCGAAGACAGGCACTGTCACCGACTCCCCGAACGGCGTGAGGGTACACTGCACAAAAGCATAACCTCTCTGAAGCCTGCATGGAGCCCTGGGAAGCTTCTAAAATGTAGATAACTATTCATGGTGTCAAAAAACTGATATCTTCACTTTCCATCATATACTTACTCTTTAGTAGCAGCTACACTACCAGGTCTTCAACAAGCCCTGTATGTCTAATACACCTTTTGGGTAATTAGAATATTGCCAAGAAACGGACTGATCTACATGTAATTGGATGTCCAGGCCCTGAGCCCTCATGGATAGTACATTCCTAGTGTACGTGTTCATCTGTTGACAACTTTAGGGGTGTAAAAATGTTTTTCATATTTAAAAAAAAAATATTTTGACATTACCCAACAAGCTGCAACTGTGCTATTAGCTACATCATGTTTAAACTGGTTAAGAAGTTCTTGCGCTGCTGATTCAGGATTTTCTGCCATGAGGGAGGACAATGTGTTCAAGTCGGGCAGGGTCAGGTGGCCTCCCCGAAAGGGTGCAGAATTTGATTTATGTGTACTGGCTTCCCATTGCCTTAGATCACTACAAAAACAACTCCTTATGTCACTTTAAAATATTGAGGGTTATAATGAACACTGTTGCTCCGCTGCGTGAAAACAGCGATGCATCAGTTTTCACTGCGCCCTCCTTAGGACACATGATGGATGTGCCGTATTTACTGTACAGCGCTGCATGTCGCAAGGAGTGACAGATGCGTCAGGAATCCCGACGTATCTGTCAGCGCAAAACTCACGCATTGCTGGAGTTGTGTCGCAGGCATGATGCAACTCCAGAGGAAGGTCCATACACCTAGCACTGCATCACCCTTATGCCTGCTATGAGGCAGGCGTAATGTTTTGACACAGTGGCGTCCTAGAAGTGACGCAGTGAAATCTGATAGATTTCACTGCACCACTCCTACGATGCTTTATTGCACGGGACCGCCCACCCTGCATACATCATACCTGACGCAGGTATAATGTGGTGCAGGGGTTTACAAGGTGACGCATCTGCCTAGATGCGTCACCTTGTTAATATGGCGCAACGTGGTGCATTGTTTACGCCGCCACTGCGTCACGAAAAGTGATGCAACGGCAACGCAAAAGTGTCGCAAGGGGCCGCTAAATAAGCCCCATAGTGTTTTTGCACAGTGCACTTTACTGATTGTGGACATTGCAGAAAAGCAGAGCACTTTCTGCGCCTCCACACCTGTCCTGCGCACAAACCCATGTAGGCCATGTTTTTAATTTGTGCATGGCATTAATGTAACTATTGAACATTTTTTATAAGCAAGTTCTTTTACTGGTGGAGTAGCACATCGCATCATCAGGCTGAAGGAGGCCAGACAATTTACTCAAAATGGTATTGTCTTTAGTAGTGGAGATTAGCAGTAAACTATGTTTTGCTTGAATCTGGTGGTATAAGTTGTAGCTGAGGTGCTGGGGGTTAATTTATTAAGTTGCGATCTATCAATACCTGTTCATACCAGGGAAAAAAAGCAAACTTTCTAGGACATTGGAGACTTTTCAAACAAACTCAGAAATTAATTCCTGATATGATTGACTCCATTACAGTTGTTATGTTAATATATTCTACTGAAAAACCTTATATAAAATGATCTGAAGATGTAGTAAATGGTTTGAATAATGTAGGTTTGACCATGTTTAAATACAATTTTGCTTTTATTTAAGTGATTATTTCTGTAACTGGCAACCTACTTTTTACTGTCCTTGGATAATGCAAGGTCCTTAATTTTCTGTTTCTTGTGTTCTGACTTAATTTTTAATGAGCAGCATCGATTATAAATGTGTTTACATTTGTTTTGTTAATTTTTGGTCGGCAGTAGTTTTTATTTTTTTCTATCCCAGGTCTCTTTGCAGAAGTTCTTCAATCCGTAATCACGGCTGGAATACTCAGGAGGAGATTTTCTTTGCCTGCTAACCCTCTTCTCTGATCCTTTTTGGCATCTCTATTGACCACTTTCTGCAGGCAACAGCGTGTCCATGTGGATGAAAGTGGATTGTCCTAGTCAGACCAGCTATGGGCAGTGACCCACATTGGTTACATTGTTTTCTTTTAAAATTTCCTGGTTGCTAAGTTCTGATTTTGATTGGTATTTATTTCTTTTCTTTTCAACTGGTCTGAAAGGCCATTACATTTTTTTAATGTTAATTATTTATGCTTCGTTTTTATTTACTTTCATTTTCCATGTATTCCTAACCTTGCATTCTTCACAGTATATCTTTACTTTTTATTTTTGGTTGAGCTACTAGGAATGTGGTTCTCCTTGCGCTGCCTGTCTGTTCCCTTCTCTTTCTTGGCCCCATCATCAACTACATATCATCGACTACCGCTAGTCTCTGGCAAAGGCACATATTGTCTGGGCCCTTCCCAGGACAGAGGAAGCCAATTGCCATCATCAGGCCGTTTGTTATCAGAAGCGATAGGAATAACGTGGTATTAGTAAAAGGACCTACTTGACCTTGTAGGAGGATAGTATATGGTTTGAAACGAGGTAACACTTGGTCTAGGAGCATATGCTCTATTGACCGTACACAGGATGTAAACAATTTTTCAAGACAATTTAGAGAATGGCAGGCATGGACTCTATCCATGCTTTAAGTCAGCAGGAGATAGTAATATCAAATTGATGTTCATTAACAAATTTTAGAGAGTGCCTTTGTTATTGATAGTTCTAGTATTTTTTCAAGAGTTTTTTAAATATGAATTAATTGCTGTATCTTGTAGACTAACGTGTAATTTTATTGTATCAAGTTTTACTTGTTGGTATTTTTACTGCTGATCTCTGAGGAGATCAAAAGCTTTAATAAAATGTTGAAATCTAGTTCTAGGGAGCTGACTACTCTCTTGTCATTTGCTGAGGTTATCTTGTATTTAGGAAGTGCCTGGAAAACTGCTCCTGGATCTGTTTAACTTTATACATTCTTCGGATTTAACACTGTTATGTTGGACTGATGAAATAGGCTTTTCAAATAATCATGTTTTCTGTGACTTCAGGTAAAAACAACAAAATACATTTCAAGCAGAAGTAGAGCAAAGTTTAGCCCAGAGAGACAATTATTAAAATGTGGCAACCTATCATAGTTAAATAATTGCTGCTCTTCATAATTCTCCAGTTTTACCTCTTGGATAACTTTAGCCTGTGACTAGGCATCAGGAACATAAGGCCTAGGTCAGGACTGTGTTTTCTCCTGATTACTGTAAATTAAAAACCTTTAGCAGAAACATCTGGGTGCATATTGTCACCTTTTTCAAAAAATGTCATGACTGTAATACATACTGTGTGGACAGTTATCGTTTGCTTCTATTCTAAAGTGAGACAGATCAGGGAAGACATTATGGAAGGCTTCATCCACACCAGAGAACACGTTTGTGATACTCTGGGCCAGATTTACCACTTTGTCACGCATCACAGTGCAGCAGCCGCAAATACTGCACTGCATGAGAAGTAGAGAGCAGGAGAGTGCCATATTTGCAGAAATATGTCACTCTTCTCCCCTCTCCCCTCTCCCTAACGCCGGTACAGAAATGTGCAGCCGTGCGCCATGGACACACCTTTGCACCCTAGTGGAAGGGTATCTCTGTGAGTCTAGCATAGGTTTTGTACTGGAAGGATACCCGTCCAGTACAAAATACTATGCTTAGACTAACTTTAAACATTTTCCCACTTTGTATGTGTGCTGTACAGTGCAGCACACATGCAAAGTGGGAAAATAAAGGATAAAAAAAGCATTTCTCTTTTATAGCGCCTATTTGAAATGGGCGCTATATTCTGACGCTAAATCTTGACTACTTTTTTAAGTAAATAGGGCTTAGTGACAGAAACCTTGGGTAATTGCATTGGAACGCCCATGCACCACCCATGGTATGCCCCGTTGGTGCTAAGTAATGCAAAGAAGCACTATGCTTTGCGTTACTTTCAAGTGATTTTCTAGCGTAAAATAGGTTTTACGCTGGAAAGTAAATAGGTGAAAAAGATTTTGCATCATTGTGCGTCACTTCTGTGACTCAAACACAGCCTTAAATCTTAGTAACTAGACCCCTAAGTGTCTAGTATTTGAAACACAGCCAGGTGATCAGTTTTATTCTTTGCTGCTGGCATGTACCTGAGGCTCCAATGTGGATACTTGCCTTTTATGAATCTTGAAACTGAAAGAGATCATTTTTCCTTTGCTTGGGCCCATTCTAGATCCATCATTATCCACATGGATAGCACCCAAAGCATTCATTTTTTGGCAGTCTCTCTACTGCTTAAGCAGATGTTGCTCAATCCAGCAGATCCCTCTAATTTGCCCCTTATTTCTGTACTGCTGGCAGTGGCTGAGTTTCTAGAAACTCATGTTTCTCTCCAACATAAGGTATACCTTAAGCCCTTTGGCCTGTTATACATGTATCCCTCACACATCTTTGTCAGTAGGAGCATTGAGTCTGTGTTGGTACATGGAGCATGCTGCCCCGCTCCCACACTACCAAACTTGTAATCAGGCCCTAAATCATCGAGATTAGATTATAGAAGTTTTTTAATATCGTAAACCTCCCAAAGGATATCTATATTGCCAACCCCGGCAGTTAGCTTTTTACTGGAGTGCCTAGATTTCTCCTGGTTGCTAATTTACTATGCAATGTTCAGTGACTCCCTATTCTACTAGATAAACATTCATAATTATTTATGCATTATGCTAGGTATAGAAAGGACCACAAATTATCTGAGAAGAAGCCCCTTGGACATTATCCAGTTCAACATCAGTATTAGCTGACCAAGATCGTATAAACGTTCTATGATATAAGAAAAGCTGTTTTGTGAGGAGAGGTGTTTTAGTCTCCCTATTTGGTTTGTGACCAGAGCTAACAACTTTGTCTTGACTGTCAGAGCCATTTGTATAGGCAGTTTCAATTGGCATACTCAAATGGCCTGATTTATGGGTGTATATGGGTGTAGGATATCCACAAATGGTGACCTTTCACTCATATATTCACTTTCACTGGCATAATATTAACCCTACATTATGCAATATGGTGCACGGGTAAGTTCTATAACAGGTGCATGAGTGAGTCATATAATGGGGTGGATAGTGGTTGTACCAGTGATCTGGATGCGCTTAAGAGTTTAGAATGCTAATTAACTTTTTCTGACCTTTTCCTACTGTTTAAATGGCAGAGGGGTTATTCCTGTCAAGAGTAAGAGTGAATTCATTTCCAGGGTGGAGATGGGTATGGAATATCCCAAAAATTGATTGAGGTATAGAGAAAGCACTTTCTCCCTGAGAGAATATATTTTGCTAATGGAGAAAAGGAATTTTAAAAAAAACAACCATTGCATCTCTGAATCAGATCTGCCCCCCTCCAAAGAACATCCTTCGTAATGCTGCTTGAATAATAAAGGCTTACAGGAGGTTGTGTAGACTCTCATTGTAGTAAATCCTCTCAGGCAGTACCTTGCAGTGGATGTTTTATGGTAGTAAGATAACCCCCTGATGGAAAACACAGACTAGGCAGCAAATAGAAACTACTGGACTGGAGTTCCAACACAAGGCCAAACGCAGAACTTGGAACATGGTGGCACTGATGGCATAACAGCATGCTTAAAAGATATAACACTCACCTGTTCTAAAAGAACTCCACTCCCTACCTCTTCTGGCCCACTGCACATTCAAAGTCTGCTAAACCACCCACAAAGCAGTAAACCTGACCACTCAACCATATATGGAAGGAAAATGAAAATCGTCAGTAGACTATGTAACACTCACAGCAACTCCATCATCAAGTTTGAGACAAGAAATAGAGGTGGGAGAAAATATGTTGTCAGGCCTTCTCATGCTATAAACCTACGATTTGGAACTTCCTCTATACACAGGCCCGGCTAGCTCTTTCAGTGTACCTCTACTCCTCAGGTGGAAGAAAAAACAATCATCTTCAAGAAATATCTCATCCATGTATAACCAGTGCAGATGATGGTCTTACCTGATAATCCTCCTAGTTGGCAGGCATATTTTCCATCATCCACCTCCTCAGTACACCTCCCTTATACTATCAACGCTGTAATGCTCACCTTTGATGTGCTACTACAGTCACAAGATATAAAACCCCCAAGCATACACCGAAACTATGCTGCTATTCACATTCACAATCACATTCTGAATCTCACATCACTTTATGCCACTTCAATGTCTGCCGACCAAACAATGGGTTGAATTTGTAACCCATTGCCTTATATGGCCCTCCATGAGCTAGTGGTATCTCTGCAACCTCTTCTTACCTTATAACTAATATGGTTTAAAAACATACTCTTTATCCATCTGGAAAGTAGCCTGGGAAGGAATGGTCCAGATTTACTTCTCTCTGAAATCCTCTCCTGCTTTCCATCTGCCTTGAAAAATAATTTTTTTAAATGTATTAAATCCATGAAGATTCACTAGTGCCTAAAAGCCTTTGGATCAATTAAATTAATTCTGCTTTTGTTGTAATTAACATATCTATAGATACGGGTAATAATCATCTGCCAATAAAAAACACATAGTCCACCTACAAGTATTACTTCAAGATTTGGAGGTTGAAGGGGTAAGGGTGGCGGACAAGGAAGGGAACACGGGAAGTGTGGATTTAAAAATTCCATCCCCCCTCTCCCACTCCTACTCCCACCTTTACTCCCACTTTTACTCCCACTCCCATTCCCCCCGATTTGGTGATTAACCCGTTGAAACTACCAAAACTAGCAAAACAAGGGCAACTCAAGGGGAGCTACTGTCTAAGAAGCAAGATTTTACCATTACAAGAGGGGGCAGGGCATTCCGCTGATACAGCAAATATCTACGCAAAAATTAAAGCCTCCTCACCTAGTTCTGACATATCTCCTCCCGTGGCTCCTAGAAGCACAAAGAAAAAGAAAAACAAACTGCAGCAGGAAAATCACAACCTCCTTTATCCAGAGCAAGTCAGGCTAAATTAAAAGCACTAGGTTCCGCGAAACAAAAGATAACACCTTCCTTAAAGTCTTTCTTTAAAGTACAAGAAGCACAGAAAGTGGAAAGAAGCAATAACAAAATACAAATCAAAGCAACAGGGGAGACCTCCAAAGAAAGCTTAGAAATCGCAATGTCTACAACAGGAAGCAATGGTAGTAGGTTCAGTGCTTTAACGTTGTTAGACCAACAAGAGCAAGTGGTAAGCACTGCAGAGCCAGATGTGGATAGTGCTCAGATGTCTGATGATGGCCCGCCTTTACAAGAAAATAAAGAAGGCATGGAAAAAATGATGTTCATAATGATGCAGGAAATGAGATCTAATTTTGCGATATCAGAGAGAAACCAGACTAAAATTCAGGAAGCATGTGAGGTAATGGACCAGAAAATTAATACGCTCATGGAGAGAGTTACCTCTGTGGAGTCGGAAATAGGGTCGCTCAAGAAAAAAGTAGGAGAAAACAAAAAAGAAATAGACCTACTTAAAATAGCAGATAGACAGAAAAGTGATAGAATGGAAGCAATGGAACCCCAGGCAAGGAGGAACAACCTTAGAATTACTAATGTCCCAGAAGATTTGGAAGGAGAAGACATCAAAAACTTCACGATAAAGTTATTAGAAGAGTTAATCCCTTGGACAAAGGATGCTAATCTTGCAGAGGACATTCAAAGAATTCATCGCGACCCCTTTGGGAGGAACAAAACCAGGAAAAATCCGAGGAAAATCCTCATAAATTTTAAAACATATACACTTAAAGAGAGGATTTTAAGTGAAGGCCTCAAGGCAGGTTCATACTCCCAAAGTAATTGGTCATGTAAAATCAGATCAGACATTTCCAAGACAACACAGGATAGACAGTGGCAGTTAGGTCAATTCATGCAAGAACTAAAATCTTTAGGAGCAACAGTTCAAATGCGGTTTCCAGCATCATTAAGAATAATGTGGCAAAACAAGATGCATAATATCAGAGATCCAAAAGAGGTGGAGTGCCTCATAGAACAAATTAAGGCGCAAACAAAGGATCAAGTTTGACGAATATAACCAAAGAAAAGTATGGAAAGAGTGAGGAGCTCAAATAGGGCTAAGGAACAGCCCAATGGAAGAAAGGGAGGCTTCTCCTGGGAGGGAGAAGAAGGTTGGGATAGCACAAGCAAAAATTTATATACAAAATAAAAAAAAATCACAAGGTGGGGAGCAAAATAGGGGGAAAAAATATAAAAAAGTCCTAGTTTTGCAAAGAAAGGGAGGAAGGGCCCGTGCAATTGCAAGAAAAAATAAGAAGCTAGTACCAAAATGGGCAAGCTCAAATGGAGCAAGGCTAAATGGCGGTTAACATAATGACATGGAATGTGAATGGCCTAAGAATAAGGAAAAGAAGAGCAAAAATTCTGGAATATTTAAGAATAGTGAACTCTGAAATACTGATATTACAAGAAACTCACTTATTAAAACAAGAATGGGAGGAAATCCTGAAAACGCAAAAATGGGTAGAAACCTGTGTATGTACAGACCAGGCATGCAGTGTTAAGGGGGTGGCGATACTCTTTAAGAAATCCTTGAGGGCAAGTATTGAAGAAACAGTAGTAGATAAGAAAGGAAGATGGGTGGTGGCGAAAGTAAAAATACACAACAGTTTGTTTACAGTGGTCGGTTATTACGGACCCAACCTGGACGACCCAGAACCACTTCAAAAATTGTACTCACAATTATTGTCCGCACATGCACCTATAATAATGGGGGGAGACTTCAACATTATACTCGATCTAAAGAAAGACAGATTTCCGATCAGGAATGGTCCAAACTTACCAAAAATGAGGCAGTGGGTAAACCTGTGTATAAATGACCTAGGGATCATGGATATATGGAGGAAAAAAGGAACCAAGACTAATCAGTTTACTTTTCAGAATAAGAGACTGGGTCATGCCTCCAGAATAGATTACTTCCTTATAGACAGGGGTCTACTAAATTCGACACAAGGGGCAGAGCATCTACCCGCACACTTGTCGGATCACTCTGCAGTGATCTTACACTTAAGTTTATGTGACCGTAAGCTCCCCCCTAGATGGACGGCAGACAGAGTCATCTTTTTAGATGACAACTGTATTAAATCTTTATCAAAAGACACAGAGGAGTTCTTCCAAATTAATAAAGTTGGCACTACGAAACAGATTGCTTGGGAAGCCTATAAAGCCTTTATCAGGGGTAGAATAACTTGTCTCGCATCCCACAAAAATAAATTTAAAAGAAACACGATCAGGGAACTTGAAAACGAGATAACGACCTTGGACGAAGAACTAAATAAAAGGACTAATACCACGCAAGAAATCACTAGTATTGAAGAGGATAGAAAGCAAAAAAAAAATGACCTGGGAGACATTTTGGAAAAAATAGTGAAAGACAAATGGGAAGCAAGCAAATTATCACACTATGAATATGGAGAAGGTTGTGGAAAATTACTGGCATGGAAACTAAAAATAGAGGCAACACGAAATAAGATAACAAAATTACAAAAAGATGACCAACAGTATACTACAGAAGAGGCTGGAATCAGAAAAGAATTTGTGACATTTTTCAAGAAACTATACTCAGAGGAGAAGGTGGCTACGGAAGAGCAGATTCTAGCAGTTTTGGGAAAAGTAACACTACCAAAAGTCTCACAGGAGCAAAATATAGAGCTTAATCAAGGTATTACTGCGGAAGAGGTTCTGGAATCACTGAAGAGATAAAAAAAGCAAGGCGGCAGGTCCAGATGCTCTCCCAAACGAGCTATATATGCATCTGAGAGAAGTGATAGCTATCCCATTGACAGAACTTCTAAATGAAATATATATAGGAAAAGGATCTCTTCCAGTATCTTGGAACGAAGCAACAATCACTGTCATACTTAAACCAGGGAAAGATCCAACCCTGAGTGAATCCTACAGACCAATTTCACTTTTAAATACAGATTACAAGATCTATACACAAATTTTAGCAAAAAGATTGGGGAAGATTGCGGGTTCAGTAATAAACATAAATCAGAAAGGCTTCATCGGAGGGAGGCATATTCAAGAATTAATACATGAGCTCATTACAGCAATTGACATAGCAATACATAATACAATCCCTCTAACAATTATAACCCTGGATGCTGCCAAAGCATTTGATAGGGTGAGCTGGGACTTCTTAAACGCAACCTTGGTGAAATTTAACCTAGGTGACACTTTTTTTTAATGCAATCAAACAAATTTACAAAAGCCCCTCAGCAAAAGTTTTAGTAAACGGTGTGTTAACCGAAAAAATTATGATAAAAAGGGGCACTAGGCAGGGGTGCCCGCTATCCCCCTTATTGTTTGATTTTTACATTGAGCCACTAGCGGAACTGATAAGAGAAGAAAAGGAGATAATATCGTTTAGCCACCAGGGATGGGAAAAGAAGGTTGCTCTCTTCGCGGATGATATGATGGTCTTTACAAGCAACATAACTGCGTCCCTCCCTAGACTTGAAGAAATTCTGGAAAAGTACGGAGCAGTATCAGGGTACCTTGCAAATCATGCAAAAACAGAATTTTTAGAATGGAACAGTAATTCTCAAGACCCAAGGGTAAAAGACAAAATAAAATATCTAGGTATTGACCTCACAGTGGATATAAATAAGATCCCAAATATAAACTTCGAGAGAATTCACAAACAAGTGAGAAAATTGCTAAAAGTATGGGGGGTTTACCGTTGTCTTTTATGGGAAGATCAAATATAATAAAAATGGCCATACTTCCAAAATTTACCTATCTGTTTGGTAATATTCCATTAGAATTTAATACTGACAAAATAAAAAAATTACAAGGGGAATTGAACAGCTTCATCTGGGCCGCAAAAGGTACAAGAATAGCTTGGAAGAAGCTGAGAAGAAATAAAACGCAAGGAGGAATCGCTAGTCCTGATATACTACAATATTGCAGAGCATTTCAATTTAAAAATGTAAGGAAACTATTGGAAAGTTTCGATCAATACCCGGATCATTTGAAGGCGGCAGTTAACGAGAAAGAAAGCTACTATCTTTATAAATTTGGCCATCCCAAGTTCTTCAAGAAAATAAAGCTAAAAACCCTGAAGGCGGCAGCTTCACTCTGGTTCCAGATGAGGAAGACACTCAAAATTCCATATTATAGCAAATATGCGCCGATCTGGAATTCCCCGGGAACTCCAGATTACCTAAAAGATAGGCTAGCAAATCCCATCAGAGAAAATAACATTACAAAATGGGGTGAGTTATTGATACAGAACTCTCTCATAGAATGGGAGGCCCTTAGAGAACAAACTAGAGGTACAATTTCGAGATTTAAGTATTACCAGTTAACCAGTTGGGCCAAAAATTTAAAGGACATTGAAAATGGCAACGGGGCAGCAGAGGAAATGATACAGAGCAATAAAATAAAAAAGAGAAGTCGCATACTGGTACTGGGCATTGATACAAGAAGCTGAAGACGATTACAAAATTCCTGATGAGATCTGGGGAAGCGCACTGCCGGATTTAGATATTCAGCACATATGGCAAGTATCTACAGCTATGTGTTGGAAAATTGTGAAATCTGCTCCATTAAGAAGGAACCATCTATTCACTATCCATAGAGCATATTGGACTCCAAAGAGGCTGTCGAAAATCAAAGGCCAAAGAAAGAGAAGCTGTCCCAAGTGTGGAGAGGTGGGTGCAGACGATCTTCATATGTTCCGGCAGTGCCCAAGCCTGGAGGAATTTTGGATGGACACGGGTAAGACATTGTCGAAAATACTGGGACGGCAGATTGTGGTGAGTATAGACTTGGTTATCTTTGGGATAAGCCAGTTAGATGGGGGAGCAAGAAAGTTGAGTAAAGACCAGGAGAAAATACTCTTCATATTAATACTTTTAGCAAGAAGAGAAATATGTATTAATTGGATAAAAAGTTCACCCCCACTATATAGAGATTGGCTAGCCTCTGTTCATAGAACACACTCACTAGACACGAGCCGCCATAAGGAAAAGAGAAATAAATTTTGGAATATTTGGGAAAACCAAAATTCATAAACTAAGCCACGAATAAATGAATAAATGAATTGTCTGGTCCTATGATTAGGCAATGCAATACTTGCTTTCAAGTGGAACTTGAAGGAGTAGTCAAAGTGACTAGCTCAGCCCAGATCGAATTTGCACGAGGAATGGACAAAAAGGGGCCCAAGCATAGAGGGCAAGTGGACAAGCTCCACACACAAGATTTGACTACCCAGGAGATGCCCTAAAGAGTCGGTTCCAAAAAGGGAAATGGGCCCCTGACACCTCCAATCCTTAGAATATTGCTATTAAGCCTGGGCAAAGCACTACGCTACGCTCGCGTAGTTTGCGAAGTTTGCGCTACTTCGCACTACGCGAATTGCACGTAGCACAGTGCAAACACGCGTAGCGTAGCATAGCGTAGTGCAGCAGTCATTTTTTGCTTGCTCGCAGCCCTCAACGTCAAGTTGGCGACCGCGAGCAAGCAAAATGACATCCCGGCGAGACTTTTTCCTCGTTCGCGATCAGCAACATCAAGTTGCCGATCGCGAGCGTGGAAAATAAACCTCCCGGCGAGATTTTCAACGCGGGGAGGTCAGGTTTCTCATTGCGAGTGGTTGCGCGTGCTCGCGACCGCTCGCGATGAGAAACTACCAGTCCGCGTTGAGAAAGCTGCCGCTCGAGTAAAAATCTACTCGAGCGGCAGTAAAAGACAGCTCGCACTGTGCAAGATGCCGTTTTCAATGATTGCACAGTGCGGACAAGCATCCGGCACTGTGCAATCAGTGCGAACAGCATTTTGCACAGTGCACTACGCGTAGTGCGAGGTGCACTTCACGTAGCTTCGCGTAGCGCTACTTCGCGAACTACGCCCAGGGTTAATTGCTATATGAGGACAAAAAAATAAAAAAAAATAATCATCTGCCATTAAAATGTGCCTTGAATATACGTAGGAGGTATACCATTGGGATATTGAGTATGAAACATTGTCCTACAAAAATATTCTGGAAAAAATATCAACTACCAAAATATTGTGAGGGTAAGTAGATATAGGTAAGCATAGGATTACTATATTTAATCCCAAGTTATACATACTGTGAAGACGTATATATATTTTCACGGTATGCATATGTGGAGTTACAAATAGTAAATTTCTACTTACCTACATATACTTGCCTTCACAATATTTGTGTTTTTGATGTTTAGGCAATGACTTGTTTGAAGTTAAATAGTTGTATCATTGGTACTCTGACACACAACTGCTGCAGTGAAATTTTATCTGCTGTTGAAAACACTTATATTAATAATTTGTACATGTTTACTTTTAAAATAAAACATGCAAAAATGAAACATGTGCAGTAGGTAAGTATATTTAAATGTTGTAGGCCTGCCTGTAAATAAAGTGCCGAATTAAGCTAGCCTAACTGCTGATGCCAGGTTAACTGGAAAATATGCATTAACACAGAAAGACCTATTTTTCCACATTGAATAGCTGTTTTTTGCAAGAGGTTTTTGTTATATTTAATGCAGATATTGCAAATTCAGAAGTCCTTTATGGAACATGCTTGTTGTATTATTACTTTGACTCTGATACTAACCAATATTTTGTTCTAATTTATATTGAAATATCCATCGATGGATTCATTGATGTTTAATACTAACATTGATTCTATAAAGTAAAGCCTAAAGAATAAATAGATGAAAAGTTAAGAGATTTGAAAATAAAACCCTTTAACTCACACTACCTCTCTTTACTGACTGAATTAAAAACCTTTTAACAATGTATTGTTTATGTAGATGATTGCTCCTCATTTCTCTTTGTCGACCATCAAAGGTCTATACGGCCAGTGGCGGGGGTTATTTGATGATTACACTCGAAGGTTGAGATACAGAAAACCCCGCTCCATCACAAACGAATACCACCTGACATAAAAAAGGCATGCCAATGGAGTTCATAATAGAAAATCTGCACACAAGGGAACCATCTCTCTGCTTGTCTGTCTGTCTATGTATTTTTCTTATGCATGGCTGCCTCATGAAGCCTCTCATTTACACAAGATTCTATATTTGGTAACTCACTGCACACCACAACTCAAGGAACTACACTGCCTCCCAATGCACAAACATGCTCAATTCAAACTCCTCACACACATTCAATGCACCACACAACTCAGGCCCCACCAATCTGAACATCTCCTTCCGCCAACTACCTAGATACCTCCACAGGACTCCTACTCGCACACATCACACGCATACACAGAATCAGACCAAGAGGACGGGCGTTCTCTTACATCGCTCCTAAAGCATAGAACGACCTCCCACTCCATATCAGAGCCTCCTCATCTCTTCTTGAATTCTGCAAGAAGCTGAAGACCTGACTTTTCAAATAACTAACCTACCATAGGCAGGGTTAGGCACACACTCCTGCTCAGTGCCAGGATACCCTTGTGGGTGATAATGCACTTTACAAATACGCATAACACAACTGCCATGAGGTAGCAACAGTGAGAGCCTCTCAGTGCATCACTGCTTGTCTGCTTTGAATGAAAGCAGAAAGCCCAGACCTAGGAGGCAGAAGGAAGACAGGGAAGGTGGTAGGGGGAGTTCAGGATGGCAGGCCAGGTATTTTTTCCCCTTTTGGTTAGAGAGGAAAGGCCATGGTTTGCATGTCTCTCACCCTTACTCCTCTGCCCCGTGTGGCAGTTGAAAGCAGGGCCAGATACGTTTGAGGTGCCATACATAACCTAAAATTATAGATGGGTAAAAAGTGAATTACGAGGATGTTTTTCTGAGGGACATCATAGACAACTCAAACTTAACTGTTGTTGTCAACTTGATATCACTCATAACTTGGTGAAAAACATCCCCGTAATTCACTGTTACCCATCTATAATTCTATATGTGTCTATCTGTCTAAAAGTCTGTACCCTGCCTGCCAGTCTCACTCACAAGTTACACTTTAAAAATCACATGTTTCATAACATAGAGTTATAAGTGAGAAAAGCAGCCGTGAATGCATTTGTGCAATGGAAAAGTGATTTACAGGCATTGGAATGGATAAAAAAGCAAAGACAACTTATGTTTCATGAGACTTCTTCCCAGGGACACTCTTTGTTTTTATGTGTAGCAGCAATTTGTGGGAGCTCTGGTGAAGAAAGTGCAACAAAATTTGAGTGGACAGTGTAGATTAGCTTTTCACTTTTTATTGACGGGCTAATGTTTTTGCTGGCGATAACTGCTCACAGTTACGTAATGGTTATTAATCTTAGAGAACAATTCTGTACCTACAGCATATATTTGCAGACAACACGCAGATCGCAAGTTTGCATTTCTACATCTTGATGTACAATAATAATTTATCTTTGGAATGTTGGATACATCAAACCATTAAGTAAAGTAGCAGTAACATCTGTTATAGCTTATAGCAAAGTAATGCATATCATTTCCTTTTCGGGGGGTTGAAGCTATTTTGACAGAATGTCATTTGGCAACCCACATTCTTCACTGGCAAGGCTATCAGTGGAGGAGGGACCGGCCATTGCATAAATTAAATGCATATTTGTATGGCACTCATGTACATTAATGATTTAGGGCCTAATTTATATCTTGGCAGTATGTATATTCTGTCGCGATGGAGTATACATACCGCCAAGATAAAGGTCTGCCTGCCCGATTGAGCTGTGGGTGGACCATAGGTTTTATCACTGAGACTACTCCGTCTCTGCCATGATTAAACCCCTGCGACGCCCCTGAGGAGTAAGGGTCATTGGAGGTAGACCTCTAATTCTGCCCACCTAGTTTAGATGTGCAGGATTAAAGGTCAGTTTTCACTGCCCCCCAGCTCCAGGAAAAGCCATGGCAGAAAGGAGCAATGAAAACTTCTAAATGCACTTCTCACCATGGGAGAAGACTCACATGGAGACAACAGCATTTTCTTTTGTCTTTTCAAAAATTCCTGCTTCAGGACAGAGTTTGGTGCAGGGTTCCGTCATGCTGATGTGATGGGGTTTTTTGCCAATGCTTTACAATTGACCACCAGCTTGGTGGTCATTTCTAAATTTGGCAGGCGGCACCTCTATCAGTGAGACTTAGGGGCATATTATCAAGCACGACGTTAGAATTATCGCCGGTTTAGCGGCAGAAAACTGCCGCTAAAGCGGCGATAATGTGCTTGATAATATGCCCTGGAGAATTCCAATAGAAGCCCATGTTGACACCAGAACATGGGCTTCTATTGGAATTCTCAAGGGCATATTATCAAGCTCATTATCGCCGCTTTAGCGGCAGTTTTCTGCCGCTAAACCGGCGATAATTTTAGCGCCTTTTCTTGATAATATGCCCCATAGTAATTTACTCCGTCTCTCTAACAGAGAAACGGGCTGCCCTTCAACCAATTTTTCCGACCATGTGAATTCATACAGGTGAAAAAATGCACATTTTAGACAACTTTTTGAACAATGTATTTGAGACCCATTTGGGTGTAAATTCAGTATTCCTGCAAATTTTGCAAACATTATCCTAAACCTTTCGGAATATACTAACAGTGCCTGATTTGTGGGTGTGCAGCACATTTTGAATATATCATTTCTGTCCAATCAGCCTTTACTTGTGGGTATGCACATGTTGCAACTATTGTATACATGTAAAAATACCCACGCCTTAACTGCACTTCTAATTTTGTGTTTCATGTACACTTTGCAGACATTAAGGGGCATAGGTTTCAATGTGTTGTGTCACCCTTGCACCACGCAAGGGAGGGGGCAAGGGCGACGCAACACTAAAGTAAGATTCATCAATCCAACTTGCGTGGCCCTCCGTGGCTTCATAAATCTAGATTAACGCAACGCAGAACAAATCTCACGGAGGCATTCCATGAGTGGAACATAGGTGGTCCCACGCATCCACCTATGGATTCTAGCGCATTCCAAGAATTACCAACCTGGTAAACCTGGGAATGAGTCAAAATGCTATGCCTCCCCAGGGGAGGCGAAACAAGGAGAAATATCTTTATTTCTCCTTGTTGTTTCCTTTTTCTAAGTGTGCTACATTCTGCTGCACACCTAGAAGGAGGAAAATGCCTCTAAGGATTGTTCTTGTGCAGGAAGGCGTCCATCCTCCACAAAAACCATCCTGCCTGCAACACAGGGAGGCTTGCAACATGGTGCCAGGGTGCCTGCATTGGCGCTAGGCAGCCAAAAGGGCACAAGCGTAAGGAAAGGACAGGACTGCAGCGTATAATGTTAAATACGGTGCATTCCTGCCCTTTCCCTTTCACACAATGCAGCAAGGTGGCTTGCTGCGCTGCATGAAAGTTTTATAAATATACCCCTAAGAGTTTATTTTTGTGCATTGTTCTTAGATGTTTGTATCATCAAAGCTTCAGCAAAACCAGTGAAGCAGATTTGGAAGTTCAAAGATGGACCTTATGAACTTTAAGCAGACCGTCTATTTCTGTAACCTTCTGTTATGTACCCCAAACTAGGTCTAAGTAGCAAATGACCTTTCACCTACATTAATCCTACCTTGCTCTGCATAATGGTTCTAGCACTGACCTTTTACCCAGTTATGTGCTGAATAAATGTTGTTTGTTTTCCCTGAAACTAGCCTCATTTATTATGCATGATGATGCTTAGAAAAGTCCCCTGCACATGACGTACATAACAGGATTAACATACTCTGTATAAAAATCATGGTCATCTTCACCCTAGGGCGAAAGAACTACTTTGCATAATTGCTTGTATTGATTTAGGCTCATTTCCATAATCGTACTCACATCATATCGATTGTGGTAGGAACCCCGAGGTTATCTTCATGGTATAAAAGAACCATACCTTTCATAGATAGACAGAGGAGAAGCTTCTACGCTGACACAGGACACTGGGGTCCCAGCCTGCAGAAGCTTCAGCACGCAGCGGTCTGACATCCCTTGCGTGGTATCCAACTCGAGACCAAGACGGGGTCCTTCATTCCCTCCCATCAGGTAATGGGGCAGGCTCTTTCCAAGGGGATTTCTGGCTTTACACCCACAAACATGCTAGGTACACTTAGGTAGGGTTGCATCGTAGGAGTACGCTTGATTACTGTCAGGTATATATGCCTGCATATATTCACTGTTTTAGTACCATGGTAGAATTCTACCTTTTATTTACTTTGTTGGTGCTTGTAATCTTTTACATTTGCTTCTGTCTAATGATTGTCGCAGCAAACATGTTTCATACTAGAATGATGCAGGTTCAATAAATGCTTACTGAAAACGTCCCCATCGTTTATTATGTGTATCTCTCTGAGACTAAGCGAAAAGTACTGTACTGTTTCCACGATCCCTGAAGGATCAAGGATTGTCATGTTCGATAGTTGCCAGAAACTATTCGCTCCTTGGTAAGGTTAGGGGGCTTATGGTGGCACTGTGATCTAGCTGATCTAAAGGCTAGCATATCCTTTGGGGGTGTCCGGAATCAGTGTAGACACCAATCCCTTAGTTTATGTTGTCTAAACGCACAGATCCTATCTATTTTTAGGAACTACACGACACTTTCATGTCTCCACATGCCATCTTACGTGCTTGGAAGCTCTCACACTATGTAAAAAAACGACATCTATCGTGGACAACTGAAAATCCCTCTCCTTCTTCTAATTACATTATGACAATCACTGAGACCTGGATCAACCAGAAAGACACACCACTTCCTCCCATATAACATTCATAAGCAGTGTTGCAGAGGTGAAGCCAACCTCCTGCTAAACGAAAACTTTATGAGAATTCCAGCCCAGCCTTCTAATAGTAATGACTTCAAACATATCGTTGCCACTACCAGTGACCTTTTCATAGTACCACATTGCTCTAGCAGAGTAACTTGGTGGTCATTTGAAGACATTGTCAGAATCTTAGACTTCTTCCCTAAGACCTCCCCAATGATTATCATTCAAGACTTCAACCTGACAACAGCAGAAACTTATCAAGAAATTTGGCTCTGACCTCTCTCTGACCAAAATTCATGCCAACAACACTCATTCATTGGAAAGCCCTCAACTGTGTTCTTGTCTCCTCATCCTTGAAATGCTCTGCTGCTCAGTCGACCCCCCCCGCCCCGAGCCACATCTTCTTCCACATAGCTATTACACCCTCTGCTCTCGACCTGCATCACGTGTCCGAGGCTGCACATAAAATCCATCCCTAGACGACCCCAACACATTCTCCATTGATACATCAGGGCATGCCATCCCTCCTCAACTCTCCTCCTTTGATGATTTTGAAAATACAATGTAGACAAAAAAAACATCTTCACTTCACAAATTATGCCCAGCATAACTCGCCCTAAATAAAATCAATGCCTTCTCTCCCCTCACGAGAACCATAACAACAGCTACATGTGGTGTACCTATTGGTATCCCTGGCACTGCCCTTAGTACCACTAGTGTCAGGAGTCAAGAAGGCAGTCACAGGAATAGAAGAACAGCCTTTGGCAAAGCCAAATAATTTACTATTTTAAAAGCAAGTGCAAGATACTCCGTTGCAATGTTTGTTTCATATAGAAGCACCAACATTTTTAAAAAAATGGCTGTGGTTACAAGAGCACACGTTGTGCTGTAATGGTGTATGTGTGCACTGTGGCAGCCATCTTTGAACAAAACACCATTCAAACATTGCCACTATAGTGTGCAGATTCATCTTTACATCGTAGGGCATGTGCATGCCACGGCTGCCATTATGAAAAAGTTTATTTGAGAAAACAGCATTCTTACATTCAAATGCTGTTTTCACAATTAAACTGTATTCCAAGAAAGCAACCTGTGTGTGTCTATGTGTCATGAAGTACTGGTGGCCGTTTTGGAATGAACTGTAATTTCTAATTTAATGCTAAAATACAAAGAAATAAATAGTTGCCTAATGTTAACAGTGAAAGGACACCAGTAATCCAATCACAACACGGTAAAGAAGAAATGCTCCAGAAGTGGAACAAACAATGAATAGGGAGGAAACCATTGAATAAGAAGCAGGGACATGAGAAAGACAAGAAAGCCATTTAAACAGGGCAAGGGGCTGAACCAAAGCCCATCGTAAGTACATATTTCTTTGTTCTGGAGACAACATGTTGTTAACAAAAGTCGCTAAAGCTGTATGTAGGCAGACCTAAAAATGGGCCTTGAAGAGCCTTGTATACTTTCTATAGTTTCCAGTACTTTTCCTTTCCTTAGCCTTTCATCAACAATTAGGAGGATGTGGATTTTCCAAGAGTGAGACAAGAGGTCAGTCTACATCTCTGCATGCACACCTCATTTTCCCTTCTGATTCTTTCTAGCCCCTTCTACAAATTTAGGAGTGATTTTTGACAAAAGAGAAGTGGGTCGATTCATTATCTCCGCCAACACCACCGCCGAGGCCTCCATTCAACACTAAATAGCTGAAACAAACTGCTTTCACCTTTCTTTCTACTCAGCCGAAAAAGTAATCATTATTTTTGTAAGGAGAACGAAGGGTGCAATATAGTAGTAGCATTTTTGTTTGCCTCTCAAAACACTCCTTTGTTTCACCAGGCACAATCTCATGTACTTTGTTTCTTACATCCTATTCAGCCTTCCCTGTTACATCCCCATTACCCAGTACCATTGTATTGTATTGTATTGTATTGTATTGCGCATTTATATAGCGCACTGTCACCCTACGGGTATCCAGGTGCTGTCACATAGCAGAGGAATTCATCAGTCTACAGTGCTTCTCAAACTTAAGGAGTAATATTATCATTCCTGGGGAAAAGCCATGTCTTCAGATTCTTTCTGAAACAAAGCAGGGTATCGGCTTGTCTAATCTTCTGTGGGAGTTCGTGCCATAGGCGGGAGGCCGTATTGCTAAAAGCCCTTCCTCCCATCCTGGATTTTTTAAATCTAGTAGAGGTGACCAAATTGGCGCCAGAAGATCGAAGGGATCTAGTCGGTTTGTACCATGTGAATCTATCCTGCATAGGAAGGGGACCCGAGCCATGTGCCGCTCTATACACTATGCATAGGGATTTAAAACTCACTCTGTCCTTAACTGGTAGCCAGTATAATTCTCTTAAAGCCAGCGCAGTAGAAGCCCTGCGTTGCCTTCCTAATGCCAGCTTAGCCTCCATAGACTGGACTCTCTGCAATCCCTGCAAGATATATTGCGGGGCTCCTAAATATAGGGAGTTGCAGTAGTCCAGTCTGCACAGAATGGTGCTCCTTACTACCAAGGGTCTAGTTTCCTCTGGCAGTAAGGGGAGGATCTTCCGCAATGCCTTCAGTAGGGCAAAACAGACACTGGTTGTTTTATTGGCCTGTGATGCCATCTGAAGGTTGTCATCGATTAGGATACCTAAGTTTTGGACCGTTTTAACTGGGGACAAAGATTTGTCTCCAGGGGAGAGTTTGATCTCCATCGGTATCTGATGTGTCAGTTTGGCCGTATTACAGTACACCACTTCTGTTTTTTCCTTATTGAATTGCAAGGAGTTTTCCTTAAGCCAGCTAGCTGTTTGGCACATGCATTCTTGGAAGATATCCATGGTCACTGCGTCTTTTCCTTCTATGGAGAAAACCAGTTGAGTGTCGTCGGCATAGTTAACCAGGTCGATCCCAAAGATTTTATTAGGGCGATCAGTGGGCGCAGATATATATTGAAGAGGATGGGGCTAATTGCCGAACCCTGTGGCACTCCATGGCGAACCTGGGATTTGGGAGAGGCATATGGCATCATGGAAACCATCTGCTGTCTCTCTGTGAGATATGATTGTAGCCACTTCAGTGCTCGGCCTTTCACCCCTATCCTCTCCAATCTTCCCAGCAACACTGCATGGCTCACGGTATCGAAGGCTAGATAGCTATCAGGCAAATATCAAATTCTATATAAACTCCTACATCAGCCAAGTCTGTTCAGTGCACATCTGGTCCTACCTCTTTCAGTTACTGATGCGAAGCACCCCCTACCAGGACACCGTGCTCTGCATCTTAACATCTTCTCGTCCCCTCACAGTGCCTTAACCTCCCTGCGCCATATGCCGATTATACACCTTCCATTTATTGGGCTCCCAACACTAAAATTAAGTAGGAAAGATAACTCAATGGATGAATGAATCTATTGTAGTGATTGCTGTAATGTAAATTTCACAAGTTCAAATCCTAGAGGATCCACACAGCCTTTTACAGGTTTGAGGTCACGAAAATGAGTGCCTTTGAGTTGGCTAATGAATAACAGCTGCTGTCTGAATCTAGATGCTAGGTTAAAAATCATAAATTGGCAATTCATAGCTCTATTGATCATTTATGACCTCCCCATTGAGTTGTGTGCCACATTCTGACTTCCACCTTCCAAAAGTGCTCTCAATGGCAAGCCCATATAACATTGCTCCACCTCCATTGTAACAACCTCTCTCTTCCAATCACTTATTTTCCCATCTGCTGCTAGGTAATTTAATTACACATTCTGCCTTATTGCAATAGATGTGTCTGGTACTGAGCTCAGTCTATCCAAATATTTAATCCCCATTTGATTACTATGCCACATAATGTGGGCAGTACAGGTCTCATTCCATGTTTGGGTTAGCTGTGCACCGTGTAAAAACAATACTATGGGGAGTGCCAACTGCTGGGGGCTCACCACTCCAGGTGCTTGACTTTGGAATGGGAGATATTGCTTGCTTTCCTTTATTCGTAGGTGGGGAAACTTCTACTGCGAATGCAATTGGTGCCAAAGTTGGGATGCTGGTTGGGGCACAAATCCAAGTTTTAACCTCATCAGACTTTAATCAGCTTTTGTAATGAGGATTAAGAAGTGTAGTTTGTTATATTCTGACTTGTCTTACTACACAACAATCGTTCTCACACATCCTTGTTACTCTAACCCACCCAACAGTGGCTTAACAAAACTTGATGGCCCCCAGGCCCCACCACTTATCACTTTGGTCCCAGACCCAGTGTTCTAAGCTGAGGGCCCCCCGGAGCTCGGTACCCCCTCACCCCGCTGGGGCTGCGGGGGTGCTAATGTTACCCCACTGCCACCCAAGACATAATGGGCCAGATGTATGAAATTCAATTTTTGCATTTCCTAAGTAGCGAATCCTAAGAAATCACTATTTAGGAAATGAAAAATGGAATTCCTACAGAGTAGGAATCGCTTTTAGGAAATCGCTGTTTAGGGAATACCAAACCATTCGTTCCTATGGGCCTAAAGGCTCATAGGTATGAAGGGTTTTGCATTGCCTAATTTGTGATTTCCTTTTAGGAAATCACAAATTAGGAAATGCTAAAGCACGGGTGACTATCGGCCTAAGGCCCCCTGTGATGCACTCTGAAAAAAGTGGTGCACATGTATAGGGCACATATGACCTATGGGCATGTATGCACTTTATAACACTTTTAAAAAAAGCATTTTGGGGTGCTTTTTAAAATTTGTACATGGTTACCTTTGATTTGGAGTCGATGGTAATTGCATTTTCCAAATGCCCATTTCGCATTTAGGAAATGCTTTATACATGTGCGGCCATGCCCCGTTTATTAAGCACGCCCAGGCCACGCCTGATCTGGGCGCGTGGGTGCAACATATCCGGCCCACGCTGGTCTCAGGCGCTGCACCGCTGACTCACTACATCCCATCTCAACTCAGTCTCTTTTTCTTGATTCTGCAGCCTGGTCCCCGACGCACCATCTGGCACGCAAAATCTCTTAGTCGGAAGCTTGGGACGGGATTGTCTTGCAGTCTGTATCTGGGGTGATCACATCGCCCTTGGGGCCGAGCTGCTGGTGCCTCCGGCATCGTGGCTTGGTCATCTAGACTCTGAGGGACTGCAGGTGTCTTTGGATGTGATTCTCTTGGTCTCTCTGGACTGTCACTTGGTGGGATGTCCAGGCCTCCCGTCTCAGCGGGTACTTATTCTGCTTCTCCTGTCGTAAAGTCCCCTTCTCCATCCGTGATTCCATCTATTTTTCTGAACCACGACACATTCCTGGTCACTTCCTCTCCCCCTTTCTCCACGGTGATCATGGTTCCCTTGATGCTGGTCACGGTCCAGTACCCCTGTTCATACGGGGTCCGGGATCTTGCTCTCCTCTTGTGACTCTTTGGTTATGATGTTCTCTCCTCTCTAGGGCCTCATCTTCTTTGTAAGGAGGCGGGGTCCACCAAGAGCAGGTAGGGATGGTGTCGCGGCATGGACCGTTGAACATGAGCGTCCACGGGGCTTGACGTGTGGTGCTGTGTGGGGTACTTCGGTACTCCCGTGGGAATAGTTTTAGGTGGTGTTCCGGATCTGCATTCTCAGCCACGGCGATGCGCAGGGTCTTATTGAGAGTCCTCATAAATCTCTCCACCTCTCCGTTGGCCTATGGCCATTGAGGGGTGATGCGGCGGTGTTGTATCCTGTGGTGCTGCATGAAATCTCGGAATTCTCCTCCTTGGATAGGGGGTCCGTTGTCGCTTTTGACTTCCTTCGGACATCCGAACATCGCAAATATCTTTTCCAGGATGGGGGCAATACCGCTGAACGCGGTAGAACTGACGACCTCCACTACTGGATACTTAGAGTAGCTGTCCTCCATGACTAGGGTTGCCCTGCCATCGGGGAAGCTCCCAAAGTCAATGCTCACTTTCTCCCACGGGGTTGTTCCATGCTCGTCTGTTTGGACGGGAGCGGGTCGCTCTGGTGCGCTGGTTAGTTGGCATGCTGGGCACCTTTTCACCATCTCCTCCACTCGGCCCTCAAGCCCTGGGAACCAGACCTTTTCCCACATCCTGGCTTTCATTTTTTCAATCCCCTGATGCCCTCCGTGGGCCAGTTGGGTTGCTTGGTGCTGTAGCACAGTAGGGATGAGTATTCCAGACCCCCGCAGCAGGATCCCCTCCTGGGTCACGCTCAGTTCGTGTCGCATTCTCCACATTTTTGTGAGGTGCTCCCGGTCGGGTCCCGACCAGTCATTGGCCGTCTGTAGGAATCGACTCCAGTCGCCCCCTTGGACTGCACTGCGCACTATGGTAAGGACCGGGTCCAGCTCGCTGGCCGCTGTGATTTCCATCAGCGTTAATGCTTTGGGACAAGTGATCGTCGAGATCATGTTGAGATGAGCTTCCAGGGCTTCGACCTCCTTATTGTCCTCTTGGCCATTTCTTGGAGCTGGGTGTCGAGAGAGAAAATCAGCGGGGTTTTTGGCGCCGGGCTGGTACACAACCTCCATCTCATACTGTTGCAGTCCGATGGCCCACCGTTCGATTCTCGGGGGTGGATGAGGGGCTGATCCTTTGAACAGGGGTACCAATGGCTGATGGTCTGTGATGACCTTAAATGGTTGACCGCAGATGTACAAATGGAAATGCCTGCATGCCCAGCGGATGGCCAGGGCTTCTCTCTCAATTTGGGCACAGCGCGTTTCGGTGGGTGAGTGGGACTTACTGGCGTAGGCTAGTACTGCCCATCTTCCCAGCTCTTGTTCCTGGTTGAGCACCGCCCCGAGGCCCACCGTGCTGGCGTCAACGATAAGCTCTGTGTGCTTGGCAGGGTCAAAATATACCAGTGTGGTGTGGTCGAGGAGGGCACTCTTGACCTTCTGAAACGCCGCCCCTTCTTGCTGCCCCCATTTCCATGTGGCGTCGGAACGAGTGAGGTTCCTGAGGGGTTCGGCTATGGTGGCCAAATCTGGAATGAACCGGCCACAGTAAGTGGCCATTCCAAGGAAGCTTCGGACTTCCGACACTGTCGAGAGAGGTGGTGCATCTTTTATGGCCTGGGACTTCTGTGGGTCTACCTGTATTCCCTCCTGGTTGAATAGGTATCCAAAGAATTCTATCTCCCTCTGGAAGAAGAGGCATTTCTCTCTGTGCAGGGTGATGCCATGCTCCTGGAGCCGTTTCAGAGTGGCCCTTAGATGTTGGTAATGCTCGTCTGCGGTGGCAGAGTGGATGAGGATTTCATCACTTACATTCAACACCCTGGGGAGTCCTATTAATATTCACCTCCGCTGCTGAGGATATTCCGAAATTGACTTGGAGTCGATGGTAATTACATTTTCCAAATGCCCATTTCGCATTTAGGAAATGCTTTGTACATGTGCGGCCATGCCCCGTTTATTAAGCACGCCCAAACCACGCCTGATCTGGGAACGTGAGTGTGACATATCCAGCCCACGCCAGTCTAAGGCGCTGCACCGCTGGCTCACTACACTTAGGAAATCGCAAATAAGAAATCCCAAACTACGATTTCCTATTTGGGTAACGGTTTCTACTCTGCGATTCCCAAACAGCCTTTGTACAAATGGAAAGGCCATTTAGCATTTCTCAACAGCCCAAATAGCGATTTGGTTTGTTAAGAGATGCCTAATGCTTTCATACATTTGGCCCAATCTTTCTATGTAGTCTTTGGTTTGCTATGTAGATCGCTTCTTGAACAAGCATTAATGTCTGCTCCCACAACAGTGGCATAAAGCAAAATTATGGAGCTCCCCTGTAGAATGTGATGAGGGGCCGAGTCTCCCATATCTTACAGATATTCCATGGCCTTGAACTTAATGGAGGCCCACTTAAAAGGTTGGGGGGGCCCCTTGAGGGCAGGGTCGCGCTGTACGTGCCTGTTACTCCCCTGACCCAAAAAAAAGTAAAAAAATCCCACCTATATTATTTTGTACTCGGAATACAAACAAACAAAAAAATAATGAAGTTGCAGAGTAGAAATTGAAAAAGCAGTAGTTGGCAAGTATGTGGAGAGTTATGTAGACACACAGAAACAGATAACAATTCCATTTTAAAAAATGTGAATGCGTTTACTTTAACCAACAATATTCTAGCACTAACAGCCCTCAGAGATGAAATGGGATGCATCAAATGTGCTTCAGTAGTTCACAATATGAAAGTATTATTTGGCAGCGTGCCTTGACCTGTTTCACAGCGTTTATGCATTAATACCAGATGATAAGGCACAAGAGCACTGAATGTGACATTGTGCTTCAGTCGCAATGGGGAAATAATGGAAATTGCAAACATTTGTGATGTTTAATTCAGTTAAAGCACATCAAAAAATAGAACGTCAATGCTGTGACTGCAAAGGATTGGGAATAAAATCAAGAACTGGTCGATAAGCCTGAAAATGTCGGGGATGTTTTAAGAGATTTCTCTCAAGCCCCTAGGCTAGCATTAAACATATAAATATTTTTTTTAATTAAGCATTCCTAGAATTGTATAATTCCCTGAGGCTAAATATTGGTGCCTCTATAACTGGAAATACTGCTGAACCACACCTCCCCAAACTGTTATTGAACCTACAAAAACAGGGTCACTTGGTATCAAACGTTCACAACATACTAAGACCCTCCCACTGTAACATCAACCAGAGAAAACAAAATAGATGGGAAGAGAAATGGGCTTGCTAAGCCAGAAACCCGTCTCTTAGAAAATTAGGCCATCATTATGGAACTCCGCAAAGTGGCCCCATTACTAGAACCCGAACCTGGCACAGCTGAATACAGTAGACCTCAAATCTATTTACCTTTACTGGAACTGTAGGGAAATTAAAGGAGACTTTTCCCATATGTTACTTGAATGTTAAAGTTGTTAAACTTCTGCTGCAAAAATGAACGCTTGTATCAAGGAGGTTTTTCACACTAAGTTAAACATTAACTGTAAGAAATTGGATTATTGTTTGGGGTGGGTGACTGCCCACATCAAGGAATAATAACTCTTCTTGTCAGGTTCAACCCTCGGTCACTAAATTGACCTGAGCTGAACCACTTGGTAGCTATGGCAGTGAGCAGAGTGGCTTATCTGAGGGCAATGTGTAAAGTATTTATGCAGTACCAAAGCTGTAATAAAGTCAGACAACCAAGCAATAAAAATCTCAAACACATTTAGAAAAATAGAGTAAAATGTGATAAACAGAATGAGAAAAATCCAATACGAGGAACTTCTGAGTGCCAAAAAGCACTAGGCGCCAATGATAGTCTGTGGAAGCAGCATACTTGGACCTAGTCGAGATTTGTGGCCGATGGCGATGAAGCTGAAGTTGGCTAATCAAGTGGATTGGTCCTGGTGAAAGTTTGGAAGTAAAAAGGTTTGAAATTCTTTTAAGTACCACTTCAGAAAAGGACTTTCTCACTTTTTGAAGAAAGGCGTTGGCATTTTTTCTAAATTGCAGTGCAGAATGATACTTTGTCACTTTTTGAGGAGCAAAATCCCTTTGTTACCCTTTAAGAAGAAAAGTCCTAACCAAATGGGACACCACTGAAACTTTAGCTGCCACGTTGAACCCAACGGCCGGATATCTGAAGCAGGTTGGTCCCACTGGCGCTCTCGAACTTTGGAAGTTTCTCACTGAAAATGTTCTAAGTCTCAAAGTAGAATGTGACTTTATCACTGTTAGACCAGACATCCTTAGGGTGGTGTTACCCCAAGGCTTTTGCCTGCTTACCCCCTCTTTTTGCTGTATCTTTTTGTTGGCCTTAGGACTCAGAGCACTTTAGCACTGCTAACCAGTGCTAAAGTGCATGTGCTTTTCCCTAAACATGGTGACATTGGTGTATACATGATTGGCATATTTAGTTTTCTTATAATTCCCTTGTAAAGTGGCATACCATATACTCAGGGCCTGTAATCTAAATACTACTCGTGGGCCTGCAGTGCTAGTTGTGCCAACCACACAAGTAGTCTTTCAAACCTGTCTCAGGCCTACCATTGCAAGGCATGTGTCTGCGATTTACTACCATTTCAACTTGCCATTCAAAACCACTTGTCAAGCCATAAAGTCCCCTTTTATTACACATGTCACCCCTATGGTAGACCCTAGGTAGCCCTAAGGGCAGGGTGCTGTGTAACTAGGAGGTGGGACATGTACTTTTACGTTTGACATGTACTGGTAGTGACAAACAGCTAAATTCATTTTTCACTACTGTGAGACCTACTCCTTTCATAGGCTAGCACTGGGGATTCCTTAATACACCTTTAAGCTGTAATTCATCATTCATGTAGCTGTATCATGTTTCAAATCATTGGAATGGTTATGATAAATCCTCTTTACTGGTAAAGTTGGATTTAACATTACTGTTTTAGAAATGGCACTTTTAGAAAGTGGACATTTCTCTGCTATCACTGCTCTTTGTGCCTTGCAGCCTGTCTCCAATACACATCTGGGGTGGGTGACAGCTACACTTTGTGCATTCCCTCTAGACGGCCACAAATACAAGAAGGGTGGGTCTGACAGAGAACTCATCTGCATTCATCTACATTCTGATAGCTCTTCCAGGGCATGTCGGGGGAGCTGACATACATGAATATGCAGTGTCGTGTGTCACACACAAAGGGCTGACTAACCCCCACAGATAGCCTGGCAGACAGGGTGCCAATGAAAGGGAATCTGTGCACTTCAAGGGCTTGCTTTGAAGTCACCCCCACTTCAAAGGCACATTTTGGGTATAAGTACTGGGGCTCTGACCCTACAAAGACAGAACACTACTGGACCTGTGCAGAACTCTGCCAGGAGTAAACACTGCTGTGCTACAAGGATTGGCACTGTTCCCAACTGCTGCTCTGAAGGAACTGCTTTCTACTCTGTTGAGCTGCCCTGCTGCCTGCTGATTTCTTCCCTGCTGAGGACAAGGGCTGAAGCCATCTCACTTGAACCCAGAGTGACTGCAAGGGCTTGCTGGCTTGCCCCCATTCTGACGTCTCAGGGTCATCAAAGATTTCCTTCAACCATGCAACAGCACCTGCACTCTGTGAATCATGCCCTACCAAGTGGTGCCAATCCAGTCCTGGGTCCCTGAAAGTTGATTTTTGTTGTCCAGAACCATCAAAATCGACACAGTGATGACTTTACACAGATTGGAAGTGAACAACGACATTGCCTCAACGGACTGTGTGGCTTGATGCTGTACTGCACGGCTCGATGGCAATGCAGCGCCTGCATCGTAACGGGGTCCGTCGATGAAGCCTTCATCGACTGGGCGGATCGGTGCCGGCGCTCCGCCCCTATTCTCGGGATCGATGCCGACAATGCATCTCCTCGACTCCTCGCATCGAGTCTTCGACATCGGCTCTTGCTCATCCAAGATACTTTTTCAGTCGGACCTACATGAGTACTGTAGCATGCCTGCCTTCCATCGTGGTCAACCTGAACTTTGGATTTGCCCCGGTCCAGCGCGACCTCAAGAAAACCCCTTAACGCTATTGTCTTCTAAGCACCACTTTTTGATTTATTCTTTAAAAATTCATAACTCTTGTTCTACTTATTGGATGTTCTTCAGGGAAAAGGCCTCTTGCAGCTTGTTGTGTCCCTGTAGCCACACAGGAGGTCAGCCAACTGACCTGCATAGTCTACTGGGTATAAGACGGAGTGGGCCCAGTCCTTCACAGCTCATCTCAGGTTACAGGCAGCATGCCCAATCCACTTCTGCTCTTCCACATGTCCAGAAGGTTCTCAGGGGCAACCCTACCCACTTTTGCAGCAGTTCCTGTTTGCCCTACTGCAAACAATTCCACAGTTCCCAAAATTCAAGATGGGAAAATACGTCTCCCCTTGGGCAAAGCATATATATCGACCTAGAGGTGTGGCCAGGGTAAGGAGCACTCCCTTCCTCCATGATCATTCAAAAACAGTGCTGAGAAAGGTTTTTCTCCCACTGGGTTTGGTGCCAGCCTGACTGTGGCGACAAAGGCTGGGGCCTTTCAAGATGTCACCTGACTTTTGCTTGTGACAGGGGAGGCCCCTTTGAGGTTTATTAAATTCCTGGGCCCAGAACAACTGGCCTTAATGCCAGAGGTAGAAAACACCCGACTTCCAGGCCATTGTCTCTACTCTAGGAGCATTAAGTTCAAGAACTTGATTGACAGTTGCTGGAGAGGTATGTATGTAAATCTCCAAGAGCTTCAGAACGGAGAAGGTAACTTCATAAAAGTTACATTTCCATAATATTTATTAAAAATCAAACTTCATTATTGAAAAATAATGAAAAGGGTGGTTGATGTACATTTCTAGCTGGTCCCAAACCTGAGATACAGCATTAGTATTTCAATCTGTACGTTGGTTTTCTGTATAGGACAGCCAGGCCTGCCACTGTTAAAATAGCTTTTAGGGCCTACCAAAATAGGGGAATGGTAAATACCATTCTTTTTGCGCTACAAGGTCTTAATTGGTGTGAACTAATAATATTTAAAAGCGAGGTATTTGCTTGTCAAAAAAGGTTATTTTGACAAGTTGCACTGTGGGTTTTACACTGCTGCGATCAGGCTACAGTGGTAGGCTTGAAGCCATTCTTTGTAGGTACTGCAGTGTGGATCGCACAGTAGATACTGCAGTCCACTGATTCTATTTAACTTCTAGGGTCTGGGTGCATTTTCCTACAACATACACTAGAAACTCGTTAAAGATATTAATCAACTTTAAGCCAAGTTAACCTTGTTCAAAGGGGAAGCATAGACACTTTATTCCTGTTTTGCAGTGGCAACAGTGGACAGAGTTCTAAGTCCAGCAAAAACAGGGTTGAGAAAAAGCTGAAAAATCTGGCACAACCTCGCAGGAAAGGCAAATTTCCTACATTAACCCATAAGTGGTTTTCTTGGGCTCCCAACCTATCAAAGAGTTGAACAACTTGTGTCTTAACGGTCTCATGCTGATAGGACTATTTCTTGCACTAGGGCTCAAAATGATTCTTATGAACTTGAAATCAGTTAGCAAACTGTCTATACATACTTGCCGGGGTTGACTGTAACTCATGCTCACTGTGGATACTATTGCCCTGAATCACTCTGGCATCCTTTCCAAACTTTACCCCCAGAACATAAAACCACCATAAAGCTTGCTCCTCCAGTTTGTTTAGTAACTCCTCCTTCCTTGGATTCAGGTGCAGCTTCTGGTTGTGGGTAATGATTGATTGAGTTAAACCCATTGCACTTACTACTATACTTCTTCAATATTTGATCTTCTATGCAGTTTTCAGATGTCTTCATGTTGATTTCATATGTTTTCATTTAGGTTTATTGAATAGTAAGTTTCATTGAGTGTTTACGATTATATGGTCAGAAGGGTTGCTGTTGTATTTGAACTGTTATACTGGACCCATCTCATGTAATAGAATTCACCCAGACTACCTGGCTACCTTATGCATTCCTGAATATCTTACATTGTAATTGTATGACACATTGAGCTACTGTTTATATAGAAGAGACCATTTGAGAAATTTAACATTTATGTTTATATACATATGCATGTGTTTATTTATTTTGCCAAAATCAAAACACATTGTGAACTATAAAAAACTAAACATTCCTAGCAAAAACCTACATAAGCATATATTTGCTACTTAAAAATTTAAATTGTCAGTCAAAGACAGACAACCTTCAAAGTTGTTCAACAATCACATAAGGGGTTTTAATCCTTTTGGGAGCTCTTCAGTGCTTTAGTGTATTGCAGTTGTTGGTGCTTTCACTAATAATTCTAAAGGGCCAAAACACAGGATGCGGACCGTGTCAGTTCCTGAGGACGGGGTACTTGAACAAATAAAGAAAATCTTTGCCGGGCAAAATTCAAAGTTAAAAACCATAAAGGTTTAGACAAAATCAAGAATCATTACAGAAGGCAAAAAGTAGTTAGTCAAATAAGAATCAGCATCAATAATGCATAACAATGAAGCCAATTGTGAGAGGTCATAACATAAGAGAATTATCATAACTCAAAATATTATTCAGCCAAGAAGTGGCATAATCTACTCTGTTCGTAAGTCAATGGAGAACCAAATATATATCAGAAAGGGGATCAACATATAGTCTGCCTCTGAGAGGAAAGAGATTCTGCAGGACGCATAGAAAGAGGAAAATGCCATTAATGATTGTTTTTGTGCAGTAAGGTGTCCCTTCCTGCACAAAAACAATCATCCCCACATTTCAGGCACCCTTGCAAAATGATGCAAGAGTGCCTGCACTGGTGTATGGCAGCCAATTGTGCACCAGCACAGGGGAAAGGACAGGGATGTGTCGTATTGTTGTTAATACAACGCATCCCTGTGCTTAGAAAATGACGCAGCATGGCACAGCTAAATGGCTTGCGGCGCCATGCTGCATCATTTTCTTGTAGATGAGGCCCTCAGTGTAGACATTGACTGACTCATGGAGTTGCTGTGGGCTAGAAAATCAGAACTCAGCAGGGGTCAAACAACACTCAATACATCATTGTCCAGTTAGTGCTCATTTTTTTAAAAAAAAGAAAAAGAAAAGTATTGTAATACACATATTACTAAATACTAAATAGATACAAAATTACAAATATTTACAAAATGGCAGATACAAAAACCAATTGGAATCCTTCTTAAAGGGGGCATGCAATCTATGCAGCGTTGCAAGACATGTACTCCTCGGAAAATTCACAATGGTCAACTAACCCTCTGAAACAAGGCAAGGTCCCATAATTCTGAGGTGCATTGAATTGTTTGTGAGCTAGTAGAACCCTACTCCTAAAACCACAATATCCCTGTAAGTGCCTATTGCAAATGATTCAAATATATGCAATTAACAATAACTGTCAAGGGTTTTTATAATAATAAAAGCAGATTTGCAACTCTTGCATATCTGTGCAAAACATCTTATACCATAAGCCTTTGAGCTTTAGCCTAACCAATATAATATTCGCCTTTCAGAATTTAAAAGCCAAACCTGTTGGCTCTGATACACTTTCAACATCAAAAGCCAACATTTCAACAATAAAGCAATTTTTGTTTTTATGTAACAGATTGCCGAGCAATTACCCAGGACACAAAATGCAAAGTATCCAACACAAGCAGGGCAAAATAGAAATATCTCTTCTAGGAACTTGAAAATAAACCCATCTCTTGTTGGGGTTACTGATTCTCTCTCCTGCGGGGCTTAGGGTGAGGATTTTCCCAGAATCAGATAACACAGTATGACCCTCATTACAATTTGCACGGTTCTAGCGGGATGCAAACTCCACACCATAATTACCAGTAACGTTCTGTATCTCACCACCAGTACTGTGCATTTATGAATTCCAATGGTTTTAACGGTCCCATTTACCTTTTTCTGTTCGTGGCAGGGTGGAAAGATGAAGGCAGGAAATGGAAGTATTGCCCTGACAGGGAAGCATTGCCTGCTCCAACCTTCCTAGAGAAGGAGGACAAGTGTAGCCCCCAGAGAGGCAACGCCTAGCTGGTGGTACACCCGAAGCCTAGAGTGATTTTACTTGCATTTTTTTAAAAGTAAGTAGCAAATCAGCCTTTTCCAAATACTTAAACAACCAACCAAACTTAACAAACTCATCTTTGTTTTCAAAAGAGGGCATTTCTTGTATAGTTTTTAACAACTTCCTTTTTGATTTAGTACCATCACCCCTTAATCTGTGACCCAAGTAGTCAGTCTCACTCAAATTGAATTTACATTGTTCTACTCTTAACATTGGACCATTCTCACCCAACCTTTTTAATACCTGCTGCACTCTCTTATCAAGCTCCTTTTCAAACTTTCAACAATTATTAGAACATTGGAATGTTGGGAGCTCCATTGAAGACAATGGAGTAGCTCTGGGCTTATAATGGCTGGTATAAGCCCAGCACTCCAACATTCCAATGTTTGTCTTTTTGTTTCTCCATTTTTAATTTAAAACATTCTACCCTTAGTGGGTGGAATGTTCTAATAGCCTTATAGCCCTTCTGCCTCAGGCTATACCAGTTGTTAAAGGCCCTCTCCCTCGATATAGGCCCTCGCCTGCGGCTCGGGCCTATAACTCGGAATCAGGGCCTTTAACAGCTGGTATAGCCCTCGGCAGCGGGCTATAAGGCTATAATATATCATCTTGATAGATTTTAAACCACAAAGGGCATTTTAAAACTCTCTCTATCACCCTCTGAAAAACAGACAATGGTGAAATTAACCCAAAAGACACCCTCAGAAATCCAAAGGTACCGAACTATCTCTTGACTTATCATGCAATTTCACTTGACAATATGCCAGTGCTAAGTAAAAGATGAAAAACAGCTTTGTTCCACTGAACATCACCATAATCTCTATTATCAATCACTCAATCAATCACAGAATTTGTAGAGCGCACTACTTACCCGCGAGGGTCTCAAGGCGCTGGGGAGAAAAAAAAAAGGGGGGGGGGTGCTGCTACTGGTCGAACAGCCAGGTCTTGAGTAGCCTCCTGAAGGTCAGCAGGTCTTGGGTCTGTCGTAGGCTTAGTGGAAGGGTGTTCCAGGTCTTGGCGGCGAGGTGGGAGAAGGATCTGCCACCGGTGGTTGTTCTTCGAATGCGAGGGACGGTGGCGAGGGAGAGGTCGGCGGAGCGGAGCTGGCGGTTGGGGACGTAGAAGAATAGTCGTCTGTTGAGGTAGGCTGGGCCAGTCTTGTGGAGTGCCTTGTGTGCGTGGATGAGGAGTTTGAAGGAGATTCTCCTGTCGACGGGGAGCCAGTGCACGCTCCTCAGGTGGGGGGTGATGTGGCTGTGGCGTGGTACGTCGAGGATCAGGCGTGCGGAGGCGTTTTGTATGCGTTGCAGTCGCTTGATGAGCTTGGCCGGGGCTCCCGCGTAGAGGGCGTTCCCATAGTCAAGTCTGCTACTGACGAGGGCCTGGGTGACTGTTCTTCTTGTATCTGTCGGGATCCACCTGTAGATCTTGCGAAGCATGCGGAGGGTGTTGAAGCAGGAGGAGGAGACTGTGTTGACTTGCTTGGCCATGGAGAGCGTTGAGTCGAGGATGACTCCCAGGTTGCGTGCGTGGTTGGTGGGTGTCGGGGCTGCTCCCAGTGTCGTTGGCCACCAGGAGTCGTCCCAGGCTGAGGGGTTGGAGCCGAGGATGAGGACCTCTGTCTTATCCGTGTTCAGCTTTAGTCGGCTGATCTTCATCCAATCGGCGACGGCCTTCATTCCTTCATGGAGGTTGGATTTGGCGGCGAGGGGGTCCTTGGTGAGGGAGAGGATCAGTTGAGTGTCGTCGGCGTAGGAGATTATGTTGAGGTCGTGCTGTCTGGCGATGCGTGCGAGCGGGGCCATGTAGATGTTGAACAGTGTTGGGCTGAGGGATGATCCCTGGGGTACGCCGCAGATGATCTCGAGGCTTCGGATCGGAATGGTGGGAGGCGGACTCTCTGGGTTCTGCCGGTGAGGAAGGAGGTGGCCCATTCCAGGGCCTTGTCTCGGATCCCTGCGTCATGGAGGCGTGCACGTAGAGTGCGGTGGCAGACAGTGTCGAAGGCGGCAGAGAGGTCCAGCAGGATGAGGGCTGCGGTCTCACCGTTGTCCAGCAGGGTCCTGATGTCGTCGGGGGTGGCGATGAGGGCAGTCTCAGTGCTGTGGTTGCTGCGGAACCCTGACTGGGATGGGTCCAGGATGCTGTTTTCTTCGAGGTATCGGGTTAGCTGTTTGTTGACGATCTTCTCGATGACCTTGGCTGGGAACGGAAGCAGGGAGATGGGCCGGAAGTTCTTGAGGTCTGCCTTGGGTTTTTTGAGTAGGGCGTTGATCTCTGCGTGTTTCCAGCTCTCTGGGAAGGTCGCGGTCTCGAAGGAGAGATTGATAACGTTGCACAGGTGGGGTGCGATGGAGCTGCTGGCTTTGTTGAAGATGTGGTGCGGGAAAGGGTCTGACGGGGAGCCGGAGTGTATTGTGCTCATGGTCTTGATGGTGTCATCGATGTTCACGCTGGCCCAGGCTGGCAAGGGGTCGTGGTCGTGGTCGATGGTGTGCGGCGGGTCTGGTGCATCGATCTTAGTTGGGGCTGTCTGGGTGTTGAAGCTGTTGTGGATGTCGGCGATCTTGCGGTGGAAGAAGGTGGCGAGGGAATCGCACAGGGCTTGCGACGGCGGGATGTCGTTGGTGTTGGAGCTGGGGTTGGAGAGTTCCTTCACGATGTTGAAGAGCTCCTTGCTGTTGTGTGCATTGTTGTCGAGGCGGTCTTTGAAGGAGATTCTCTTGGCGGACCTGATGAGGTGGTAGTGGTTACGGATGGCGTCTTTGTGGGCTGCGTGGCTGTCCGGTGTCTTATCACTGTGCCATTTCTTCTCTAGTTTCCGGCAGGTACGCTTGGAAGCTAGGAGTTCCGGGGTGAACCAGCTGGCTCTTTTGGTGGTGTCACTGTAGGTGAGTTTTTTCGGCGGGCGAGGGTGTTGGCACAGTCGTCTATCCATCGTCTGAGGTTGCAGGCAGCGTCGTCGGTGTTGGTTGGGTCGGAGGGAGGGCTGAGAGCGAGGTTTGCCCGTAGTTGGTCTTCGGTGACTTTGCTCCAGCAGCGGCGTGGGATCTGTTGGGTGCGGTGGTGTGTGGTGGGTTTCTGGAAGGTGAAGTGGATGCAGCGGTGGTCGGTCCAGAGGAGTTCCGTGGTGTGGCTGAAGGAGACGTGGGAGCTTGAGGAAAAGACGGGGTCGAGCGTGTGGCCGGCGGAATGGGTCGGTGTTGTGACGAGCTGTCTCAGTCCGAGGTTGGCGAGGTTGTCGATCAGGGTGGTGGAGTTGCTGTCGTTGTTGTTCTCCAGGTGAAAGTTCAGGTCTCCGAGGAGGATGTAGTCGGTAGAGGTCAGGGCGTGCGTGCTGATGAAGTCGGCGATGGAGTCGCTGAACTGGGGTCGGGGCCCAGGGGGTCTGTAGATGAGGGTGCCTCTAAGGGTGGTGTTGGGGTCCATGTGGATCTGGAAGTGCATGTGTTCGGCGGTGCAGAGAATGTCGTCGGTGCTGGTCGAGACCCTGATGGTGTTCTTGTGGATGATGGCGATTCCTCCTCCTACTCCGTTGATGCGGTCTCTGCGGGTGATCTTATAGCCGTCTGGGATGGCTATGGCGATGTCGGGTGTGGAGGAGTCGTTCATCCAGGTCTCTGTCAGGAAGGCGACGTCTGGTGATGATGTGTCGAGCAGGTCCCAGAGCTCGACGGCGTGTTTGCGTGCGGAGCGGGTGTTCAGTAGGATGCATCGGAGGTGGTTGAGGTCCTTCTTGGCGGGCGCTTCGGAGGCTGGTGTAGCTGCAGTTCCGGCAGATGAAGGGTCCATGAGTGCGTTTCGGGGCGGCCTTGAAGCAGTTGTGTGTCCGTCCAGGGTTGAGAGCGTGGAGTGTGGTGGCATCGTATCGGCGTCGGTCCTCGAGGCTGGAGCGGGGGGCGCACGGCCCAGGGGTTCTGGCACTGGGCGCGGTCCAGGCGCGGACGGGCGCAGACGGGCTTGCCTTAGGCGCGCCTTCGGCGCGCCAGCGGCCGCCATATATAGGGAGGTGGGAGGGAGGAGCAGCTGGGAGGCGGGAGGCAGGGGCAGCGAATGGGCAGTCAGGGGGGCGGGGCCGCAGGGGACGCAGCGGCGGGAGTGGAGAGAGGCAACGAGGGGTACAGAAGGTAAAAAAAGGACACAGAAAATGGGGGCAACGAGGGGTACAGAAGGCAAAATGGGCACAGGGAAATGGGGGCAACGAAGGGAAACAGAAGGCAAAATGGACACAGAAAATGGGGGCAACGAGGGGAACAGAAGGCAAAATGGGCACAGGGAAATGGGGGCAACGAGGGGAAACAGAAGGCAAGATATGGATATTTATTTCAGAATCACATGCTTGTTCAACTGACACACATCTATACACAAGCTTGCATCCCCATTGGCTTTCTGTGCCACAACTACTGGGGCCAGCCTGCCTTAGTTGACCTTCCTAACTCCTTTATTATTGATTGTCTGACAGTGAACGGCACATTCCTAACCTTGCCCATTTTTGTTTGGGATCCCTCCTTAATGTCATCAGCTGCACATATTTCTTTAGACACCTTACATGATGGGGATGCAAGGTTGTTCATTTTGGTGTTGCCTTGGAGAAAAAAGTCAAGGTAGTTTACATGCTATAGATATTGGGAAATAAATTATCACGGGCCACATTAAGAACGTCTAGATATATGTGGAGTTCTTAAAATTTCCCTAGAGTGAAAATTATGAGATGCATGCATACATTAATTTCATCACATGAAATAATGTGTAATGAAAAATATAAAGAGAATAGAATTGTTTTTATGGAAAAGAAAAATGTTTTACATCTTTATTAGAACATTGGAATGTTGGGAGCTCCATTGAAGACAATGGAGTTGCTCTGGGCTTATAATGGCTGGTATAAGCCCAGCGCTGCAACATTCCAATGTTTGTCTTTGTTTCTCCATTTTTAATTTAGAACATTCTACCCTTAGTGGGTGGAATGTTCTAATAACTTTATAGCCCTTCTGCCTCAGGCTATACCGGTTGTTAAAGGCCCTCTCCCTCGTTATAGGCCCTCGCCTGCGGCTCGGGCCCATAACTCGGGATCAGGGCCTTTAACAGCCGGTATAGCCCTCGGCAGCGGGCTATAAGGCTATAATCAATCGTGTATGGGTACCTACGTTTTAAAGTTATATTGATATGTGTAAAGATGTCACTCCCCATTGAAACAGAATAATTTTTAGGAGTGTAGAGAATGGTACCTAGTTGTTAATATGTATGAGTTGTGCGGGGCCATTTCTTTGGTAAGATCACATTTGCTGTGTTTTAATAGTCCCTATGATATGCACTTTGAATTGGGTATGGAGTGGCAAAGAAATGCTTGAAGACATAGTTATTAGGACATAGGGCTAGAATTTTCATTAAAGGTTTGTTTATCAGCAGGCTGGCTCCACCTCTGCGGCATGTCAGGTCTAAGTGAAAGTGGTGTGTCTTTGTGGATGATCTAGGTGTCAGTGATTTCAATAAAGTGAAAAGGGGGGATGAGATTTGTAGTGGTCAATTGTAGCTGAAGTTGATGATCTCTTTAAAGTTTACAAAGACCATCTTGGAATTTTATAATCTGCTTCACTGGTTTTTCAGAAGCTTTAATGCAACAAACATCTAGGGAAGAGTCACAAAAGTAAATTCTTAATGTATGCAAAGTGTGAGAGATGCACAAAACAAAGGTCCAGTTTAAGATGGGTCTTTGACATATATACAGTGAATGAACGCAACATGTGCATACCCACAAGTTTATGGTTATGCCTCAGTAATATACTGAAAATTTGCTTTACACCCACAAATCAGATACTTGTTGGTTATTCACAATGGTTTAGAAAATTGTTAGCAACATTTGCTAGGAAACTGATCTTACACCCAAATGTATCTCACATAGGTTGTTCAGAAAGTTGTTGAATTTTCCTACACTTATGCAATTGTATTGTTAGAAAAACTGGTGTTAGTCCTCATTGTACATAAATTTAAGCAGTACAAATGCTCAACATACACAATACTGACATGCAAAAAGTACATTACAGCAAGAACCAATCTCATTTTGTTTTGATATCTTGGCATATCAAAGAACATAAACCTGTGCGCTCGACTAACTGTTAGGTATTGGTTACCCAGCTTGCCCCTAAAGTATCTTGAATAATATTTGACTAGGTGGAACCACTGCATCTTAAGGAGTCATTCATTTCTGGCATATGTTTAACCTTGCCAACCCATAAATAATTTGGATCAAATAAATTAAATTATATGTGTATGGTTTGTTAACTAAACTGACTTCCAACTTAGACTTCTGCCACTGAAAGCAAAAAGATTAGTTACCGTAATCTATTCATGGCTACAAACGAAATGTATAAACTTCAGAAATCAACTATTTAAATGTTGTTTCCTTGAAGAAATAACTGAATCTTGACAATATGTTTGATTGCAGTTTTTGCTAGAAATGTAATGACATATTTGATTCTAAATCAACTCCCATTATGAACATCTTATTATAGATAGTCTGGGAGAAGAATACCTAAACTACTTTTCTAAAGGAGACAGATATATGATGTAAATTTGTGGATGAAATGAAGTATTCATTAAGAAATTTTAGCTGTTGAACTGAAAAAGAGTTAATCTTTGAATTACTGGAATGTTCCAAGTGCATGGTTGTGTACATTAATTTTACATTAGCTTTCTGTCAGAATTAACTGTCTTTTCAAAGAAACTCCTGAACTGGAACATTGGAAATAATTATTACCCCTGATCAAATGAAGACTTAGCACATTCTAGAATCCACGCAGAAGACCATGAGTCTTTTTATTTATTTATTTATGTATAATAAGGGTGATAAAGAGAGGTATGATACAGAATATAGATACAGAAAAATTAAGAATATTATGGATTGTAAAGACAAAATATAATACTACTACAGGCAGAACCATTTCACTGTATAGTAACAGCTGATGATAAAAAAAGTTTAATAAAAAAGTAGTTTTCAGTATAACAATGTAGTTATACATTAATAATTATTAGAATAGGGGGCGTGGCCAACCGCCGAGCAACATTGCCGCACCTTGAGGCGGCTCCGTCTGAGCGCACCCGTTCCTGTTAACATCCGTCCAAAAATCCATGATTGCTGAGACACACAGGCTAGTGTTGTGCCCATGATCCCTGTGGGATCCTTCTGAGCAGTGAAACAGACAGATTGAGTGTGGGACGACCGAGATCGGCCCAGCGACGCGACTGACCCGCAGGAGCTGCCTTGACGGTTTAGGAGGGGCTGGCAGGCCCCGGCGCACGCAGCATACCTTGATTTCTGTAGCGGATCCGCCTGTGCAGTCTGCGGCGAGCGAGGACCCAAAAGACCGGTAGCGGAAGGGCGCGAAGCGACGACTGGCTCCATCCGGACCCGAGGAAGCAGTGACTCCAGTGAGCTGAGCGCCGCACGAGGGAGAGGTCTCGAGTGAGATCGGATCTGGGGCAGACTCGAGATGCTGAGGCGGTGCGGAGGGACCTGCACAGCTGAGACCAGCCTAACAAGTGTGGGGGAGACGATCCGGACGCTGGCTAAACCTGCCTCCCGGGCCCTTGAGTAGAGAGGCGCTACGTGGACAGCGTTGGCTGTGGGGCTTCCCCCCCTCCCCTTCTGATCTCCCGGAGGCGGCGAAGGCTGATCCACCCGGCCATAGTTGGAAACGCCCAGTGGGGCACTGGGGGCCCGCATAGACAATCCTGCCCAGAATAGGTGCCAACGGGCGGACAGTACGCCAAGACTGAAGAGGTGTGCTGGGCGCTGGTCCGGATGGCCTGATTGTATACGCTCACTACTGAGCTACCCATAGCAAAGCGTGAGCTGCTGCGGGCATAGGGGTTACTCGCTGCCTGGCTTCTCTGGTGCTGCCCCAGCAGTGAGATATCGGCAGGCTACCATCCACAGAGCACAAAGGAGGGAGGCCTCTCCTCCCTGACCGTGAGGAGGCAAGGGGCGGAAAATGGACAGAGGGTTTGCCTGTCCTGCAGTCACCGCACTCACCTGTGCACTGGGGGATATCCTGCACCTCTGACAGGGCACCTGAGCCCCTACCATAGACTTAGTGCTAGCCAGTGACTTGCGGCCTGAAGACCAGTAGGTGCTCCCGGGGCATAACGCAAGAGGCGGTAGATAAAACGGACACCAATGTTGTTTTAGAAAGGGGGCACATTCCAGCATAATCTACTCATCGTCATAGCAAACTATCCGGCTGGTTTCCATTTATTCGTACTTTGGCCCACATTGCTCGGCTATGGCCGGTGGCCGCAACATGAAGGCCTCTATGCAGGCCAAACTGGAAAAATACGCATGGGACAAGGGCTCCGGCCCCACTCAAAAGGGAGGAGGAGAACCGCCTGAAAAGCAACAGGAAGTTGACGGGGCAAAAGAACTGACTCTGCAGGATATCCTAACGGCTTTCACAATGGTGAGAACGCCACTGGAATCCAGGATTGACTCTGTGTCATCAGAAGTCTCCTTAATTAGAGCAGACATGCGTTCAATGAACACTAGACTCAAAGACGTTGAGTCGACCACGGGTTCCCTCGTCACTGACACGACCGCCCTTCAGTGGAGGGTGGATGATCTACAGACCCTGAGCGAAAGGCTGGAGGCTCAATTGGATGAGTACGAAGGATGCTCACGGCGCAATAATGTTTGCATACTGGGGGTCCCGGAACGCGCAGAGGGACAGGCAATGGACCTGTTCGTTGAAGACCTAGTCACGACTTACCTGAAACCTTCAAGACTGTCAAAATTCTTCACGGTTGAGAGAGCGCATAGAGTGCCTGGGGGCAGACTGAAACCCGGGGCCCCCCCGAGACCTATAGTTGCGAGAATCTTTAGCTATAGAGATAGCATTCTACAAACGGCTCGGACAACACCACCAATCGAATTCCAAAACAGTAGGGTGTCTTTCTTCCCGGACTTCACATTCAGGGTGCAACGCCAGAGACGCAGCTTCCTGGAAGTGAAGAAATCGCTGGGGGACAAGAACATAAAATATGCAATGATTTTTCCAGCCAAATTGAGAGTGGAGTCAGAAGGAAAGGTTTGGTTCTTCGTCACCCCTGAAGAGGCATGGGACTGGCTAGACGGCTGGTGACTGGCTGGGAAGGGGGGTCACCAAAGTCAACGTAACAGACGAGAGAAACTTCATGGGGAACAGGGAGCAGGATCCCCACCGAGAGAACACGAGGCAGTTGAAGGCGACAAGTGAGAACTGGCCTGTATGAATCGTAGTTCCTATGAAGGTCCAGGGCCGAGTAACGGCTGGATCCTCTAATAAAAACTCTAGCAGGGAAATGGCACGAACTAGAAATCTCTATAGACGGTGCGAGATTGCATAATGTCATTCAATGAAGTAATTGATGGAAGCATCGTGCTACTGATCCAGTAATTAACTGGAGTGATTTGAACGGGTATCAGGTTGGGCACACGTACCTTGAGTTATAGGGGTGGGCGATAGGCACTCTGCAAGTTCGGGGTGGCGGGAGGTTCCGATACCGCCATGCAGGGAGGCAGGAAAGGGGGGTAAAGTTGATTACGTTCAGGGGGGGGATTCTTGTCACTGAGACTTCTCGTCAAATAAATATCCAAGACATTAACCAAAAAGCCAAATATTCTAGTGACAGGAAGGGGGGGAAGGGAAGTTTAGTTCAGTTAAAGAACAGTTCGGACAAGATGGACAACAAGTGGGATACTAGTGACAATTCAATGAGTACAATCAATAAGGCGGCACTGACTGAGTGGGGCAGGATGGGCGGTAGCTGCTGCACAGACCGGTGGGCACGGTAGGAGACTCCCCTCGCGACGGCAGTACAACACCCTGGGCAAGTATGGATTCAGCAGCTAAGCAAGGACTTAGATTGTTGTCCTGGAATGTAAATGGACTGGGGGACAAGATAAAGAGGGGAATAGTGCTTCAATTCATAAAACAACACTCCCCAGATATGATTTTATTACAAGAAACGCACTTACTAGGAAATACATGTAACGCAATGTCGAGGTGGGGGTTTAAATTGATGGCACATTCAGCCTTTGGTTCTGGATCGAGGGGGGTGGGAATAATGACGCGTAAAACTTTTCAGATGACGATCGACCGCACTTGGACAGATAACCTGGGCAGATTTGTAGCGACCTCGGGAACGTGGGAAGGTCGCAAGTTAAACCTAGTCTCGGCCTACGTACCCCCGGGTCTCCAAATCCAGGCATTCCGAGATCTTGGGAATCTCCTTCTCGAATTGCCGGAGGGTAGATTAGTGGTCGGGGGAGACTTCAATTCCATTGTCTCTGATTCCTTAGATCGCTGGCCCCAAAGAGACTTGCCTCCCTCCCGTATGCACATCCACAGTTTTTTGGGTGCACTGGGTTTAGTAGATGCTTGGAGGAGGCTACATCCAGAGGAACAGCAGTACACTTTCTACTCGGGGGCCCATCGCAGTATGTCCAGAATAGACTATATAGTAACGCTGGCGAGCCAAATGAATAGTATTAAAGAGGTGAACCACCTAGCCATGTCCTGGGTCTGCTGAGGCGAGTTTTTCCCCTTCTCCCAGACAGCACATGCAAAACCCTTGTTCAGTCAATGGTTTTAAGCCGTCTGGATTATTATAATGCTCTCTTGGTCTCAGCCAATGAGGCCTCGTTAAGCAGATTGCAGGTGGTGCAGAACACCGCCGCACGCCTGGTCTTGAAGCCCCCCCCCAAAAACTGCCTCCCTCCCTCTCCTTCAACAGCTGCATTGGCTTCCGGTACGTAAACGGATTAAGTTCAAGACCTGTTGCACCGTCCACAAGGCCCTGTACAATAATGGCCCCACCTATCTTGCGGAGAAATTTAAGCCCTACATTCCCTCCAGGGCTCTTCGCTCGGGTGCGCAATCCCTTCTCTTGGTTCCCCGAGTGAGGAAAACAAGGCTGGGTGGGAAGGCTTTCTCCTATCTCGCTCCGCTTTACTGGAATCAGCTTCCCACTCATCTTAGACAATGCTCTGACTTTCTCCAATTTAGAAAGCTTCTTAAGACCGCCCTGTTCTAACATTGCCCAGCTAAGCTTTATGGTAATATTGTCCGAAGCGCAGAGATATCCCTCCGGGGATGATTCAGGCGCTATACAAGACTTATAAATAAATAAATAAATATCAGACCACTCGCCCAGCTGGTGCCGACTAGAGGTGGGAGAGCCCATAACTGGCAGAACGGCTCCTATCAACCCATGGTATCTTAAGATCCCCCAAATAAGAGATAACCTCACGCGAGACACGGAACTATACTTCCAGGAGAACGAGGGCTCAGTAGACTCAGCTCTTACACTGTGGGAGGCCTACAAGGTAGTAATCCGTGGGGTAGCTATGGCTCAAATCGTGGGGTCCAAAAAAGAGAAACAAGCAGGAATAGTCCGTCTGGAAGAAGACATATTGCAGTTGGAGGGTCGTCTTCGAGATGATGATTCTGAGGAGGTGAAGCAGGCACTGCAAATGAAAATTAAAGAATACACTGACTTGGCCAATGATGCAGCCAGGGCACAGTACAGGGCAACACTTAGCAGAATCTATGATGTAGGGGACAAGGCAGGGAAATTGCTGGCATTGTTAGACCGCCGAGACCAAGCTAATAGGGTAGTGGTAGAAATAGAGGTAGAGTCGGGTTTGAGACTCACTGAACCGCAAGAGATCGCAGATGCCTTTGGCCAATATTATCAAACTATTTATGCGTCACAGACGCCTCACACAGAAGAGGAGGCAGTCTCCTTTTTAAGGGATATCTCCATCCCGGTGCTCACCGAAGAAGAGCGTTCCGACCTGAAATAAATAAATAAAAAATAATTACTAGAATAAAAAGAAAACAAAACAATCAACTGGAGCCACTCGTCCAGGAATCAGTGGCATCAGAGAACCTTAGAATCCTTGCACAGATGTACCAAGTCACATCCGAGCAGAGCAACTACAGTCACATTGTGGCGCCAAACAATAAATTGTTACTTAGGGCAGGTAGGAAAATAATAGTGTAAGGAAAGAGGCTTTGATGCAAGTTTGCCGCCCACTTTTTGCCCCATTTTGGACTATTAGCTGCTGGTGTTTCCACTTTGAAAGTGCACTGAGGCCTGCTGTCCAGACCTCAGTGCCAGTGTTGTGACCTATTACTAAAGATATGTTTAATTAGATACACTCAATTGGCAAGGACTGACTTACTTATGAGTCCCTAGTATATGGTACCCAGGGTTCCAAGGGCATGCAAGGCAGAGTAGTGTTCAACAAGGCTGCAGCACTGTTTGTGCCACCCTGCATGTGACAGAGACAAAATTGACCCAGCCTGCTACTGCAGACTGACAGGGCAGTGTGCCACTGATAGTTCAACTTTGCCATTACATGTAATGGCAAGTCCACCCCTTCCCTTATATATGTAAGCCTCCTCTAAGGAAGGCCTATGAAGCCCTATGGCAGGGAGCTATATACACTTTTAGTAAGACATATAATTTTATAGAAGTCTTAATAGCAACACCTCCAAATTGTCATTTTGCTGTTGAAAGGTTAGGAGCCCCATTGGCTAAAACAGAGTAAAACGGTTGGCACCCCAACCTGTCTAACTCCTGAATGGTGCCACCTAACAGGGTCAAGTAAGGTATCAAATTAATTGGGACATTATATTCGTATTTAAAGTCACTATTAAAGTTAAGCAACTTTTAGAAAGTTGCCACTCTGCACTCCAGCTAGTCCAGTGGCCTTACAAAGACACTGATACATAAACAGATTTCTGACCACCTGAGGAGATGTGTGAGCAACTACCAGGCCCAAGAGCGAAGGCAGTTGCCGCAGAGTGATGTGTCACCTCCTCTCCGAGGATGGCCACTCAGGGTGTTAGCCCAAAAGGCAAGCTTCATAGGTGAAGCCGCCTTTGAAAGGCTGCTTAAGACAACACACCTGAGCAGGATGCCTTTTGTTCCTGCAGACAATTAGGAGATGGAGCTATGGGAGGGAAACCTGTGTCCAACCCGGTTTTCCCGTGGGCATGTAGCCCACTGGTAGCCACACCTCCAGGTTGGGCTGCCCTGCTCCCAACGATGGAGGAAGTGCTGTGCCATCTTGAAGGGGGCAAGAATGGGGTACTCTGGGATAGCCAAATGTCACACATCACAGGAACTTTGTCACTAGAGAGCAGGGGGCCCAGTAGCATATTGGCTAGAGACCACATGTTCCCCTTGGGGTACTTTCCTGGGATAAGTAGGGCACCCCTGGCACAATGCCCCTAAGTAGTCGCTGCTGGACCTGGAAGGAGAATGAGAAGAAGACGATTTTACACCTGTTGGAAGTGCACAAAGAGAGGCTGTGATCCTGGAGCAACCGACTGCACCTGCTGCACTTTGGGCTAGTGGAGTTTGGACCCTGTTCTGCATGCGTGGCTTGGGGAAAAGCTGGTTCCCAGCCCCAGTCCAATGCAGGGACTCCAAAAGTCAGTATGCTGACCTCCCAGACCCGCACTGCGGACATTAAAGCTGAAAGAGCCCAAGTCGCCTCTCTGGTAGCCACTACAGAAGTTTTGCCACTACCGGACACCGGGAACTGCAAAGGACAATTCAGAGATAGCCAAAAGTTGTACCCTTGTCTTCTGGACTTATGGGTGTTGGTTGTGACTAGATTCTTCACCTAAGAAGGTCACCAGCTCCCACCAAAGATTTGCATTGTGACTGCTGTTTTGCAAATGCACAAGGTCTACATCGGCAGCCCTTAGAAACCTGGACAGAGGACTTCGTGGGACCTCGAGATCCGTGGGCAGAGTCGCCCGCCACTCACCTGTGAACAAAGGACTTGGCAGGACTTCACCCCCATTGACCGCACAGCATGAAGAGCATCCTTTGAGCATCCTTTGCCTGCATCCCTCAACATCAGGACCACTCCATTAAAGTCTATGATGGTCATCCTGTAAAGTTGAGAACTTGCTTCGAAAATGCTCTGGTGGCCAGGTAACTGTCCAACATATCCATACTAGACTCCTAGACCTCTGCCCTGTTGGAATTGGTCACCCAACCCGGGTCAGAGTCACTGAATTAGCTGTTTCAAACTTTTCAAAAGTTTCCAAAGTTTTTGTTGACGAATACTTGTTTGTGGTTGCATTTAAAAGTATGTATTGCTTTATCTGCATCTCTTGAACTCTCTGGTGGATTCTAATGATCAAGATCTCTTATAATTTATAAAAATACGCTCTACTCTTATAAATTGTTGTTGTGTCTTCTTATTGGTGTGTAATGTTCTTATTTCATTGTTTGGTGCTGTTAAATGCTTCACGCTAAGTTCCTTTGCCAAACCTTACCGCTCGCAGCCACAGCTACCCAGGGTTGAGTAAAGGTTAAGTAAACTATACTGACTGGATTGAACACTTTATCTGTGAGTGTACTCCACGATAAGGTCCCACAGCCATATCATATAGTACATCCAGATCCTCACAAATAGTAAAAACAATTTACTTTGAAGTATGGCAAAGCATTTCTAATCTTTGAGATTGTGAATTTGTGGTCATATCAAGAGCTAATGTCCTGCCACTATTGAGACAAGGAAGGTTCAGGGCCCAGATATCAATTGGTTAACATCAGGCACACAAGCACTACAGAGTTGATTTAAAAATTGTAGATTAGGCAAATTTCTGAGTAGACAGCTGGTTTTGTTGAGCAAAGGTTCGAAATTCGCGGTCAGTTAAGGTGGGTGCCGGGCGCGGTAAGCAGGCGACCAGGTGCTGTGTGGCTGCAGCAACTGCTTCGGGGCACGGAATGTGTGGGGTTTTGGGTGCTCACGATGTGTCAATGCAAGGCCTTGCATCGGACTGGGGTTGTCGATCAGGGCAGGCGTTGTGTTGTCGTGGGGTGCTGCGAGGGACCAAGCGGCCTGCGATCACAAATGTTGGGTCGCTGCGGTTGCGAGACTCTGTGGGGTTTGTGCGTCAGGACCAGGACTCCAGTGGAAGGGAGCTGCGGGGCTCAGCATTGGGTTCAGGTCACTACTGACCACTCTCACTTTTCACCCCACATATTGAGCTGCAGCAGGTTTAATTTTTCCTCGCCAGCCACGACTCTCCTAGTCAGCTTTTAACCATAGCATCAGTATCCAGCGAATAAAGTATCTTCGGACACTAATAGCTATTTTAAGACTCACTTTCACTCCCACTCTACTCACTACATATCCGCTCCAACGGGAAACAACCATTACAACGCAGTCATTACAACGCAGCTGTTACAACACAACTGCCTTTACATCGCATGCCATTACAACGCATGCCACAACAATGCATGCCATTACAACGCATTATAAGGTAAGTACTGGGGATTTTTTAGTTTTAGGGTGGGTATGGGTTGTGGGGTACATGGGGATAGTATTTTTACCCCTACACTATCCAACACTTACCCTACTGTTGCACTCACTGGAGTGGGAATAGTAATTTTTACCCCTGCACTATCCAACACTTACCCTACTGTTGCACTCACTGGAGTGGGAATAGTAATTTTTACCCCTACACTATCCAACACTTACCCCACTGTTGCCCCAAAAGTGTTATGCGTTGTAATGGTATGCGTTGTAATGGTATGCGTTGTAATGGTAGTTTCTAAAAATGCGTTGTAATGGCATGCATTGTAAAATCAACGGCTGACCCAACGGACCTGAAAAACTACCGGCCCATCTCTCTCCTCTCCTTTGCGGCCAAAGTCACCGAGAGATTCGTAAACACAAAGCTGACTGCCTTCATAGAAGAGAACTCTATCCTGGACGCCTCCCAGTCAGGATTCCGCAGCAACCACAGCACCGAGACCGCCCTCCTCGCCGCCACTGACGACATCCGCATGCTACTCGACCAGGGACAAACCGCGGCCCTCATCCTTCTAGACCTCTCGGTAGCCTTCGACACCATTTCTCATCGCACTATCGCAGCCAGACTGCACGACGCGGGAATACAAGGAGCCGCCCTCGACTGGATCCAATCCTTCCTCTCCGGCAGAACCCAGAGGATCTGACTCCCTCCCTTCCTCTCCAAGCCCACGGAAATCAACTGCGGAGTACCCCAGGGATCATCACTCAGCCCCACGCTTTTCAACATCTACATGCCCCCCTCGCCGCCATCGTCAGACAGCATGGGCTCAGCATCGTATCCTACGCCGATGACACCCAGCTCATCCTCTCGCTTACGAAGAATCCCGAAGATTCCAGACTCTGTTTCCAGGAAGGTATGAAGAATGTGGCAGCCTGGATGAAGGACAGCTGCCTGAAGCTAAACTCAGAGAAGACTGAGGTCCTCATCCAGGGTCCGTGCTCCTCCGCCTGGGACAACACCTGGTGGCCCTCCGCCCTCGGGAACCCACCCACCCCTACAGACCACGCTCGGAACCTCGGCATCATCCTTGACTCCTCCCTCTCCATGAACCGCCAGATCAACGCCGTCGCCTCCACTAGTTTCAACTACCTCCGCGTCCTCCGTAAGACCTTCAAGTGGATCCCCCCCGAATGCAGAAGGACCGTCACCCACGCACTCATCACCAGCAGTTTGGACTACGGCAACGCCCTCTACGCCGGAATCAACAAGACTCTTCTGCACAGGCTCCAGACCATCCAGAACGCCGCAGCCAGACTCGTCCTCGGGACGCCGTGCCATGAGCACATGACCAAACACCTACGAGGCCTACACTGGCTCCCCGTCGAGAAGAGGGTCACCTTCAAACTCCTCACCCACGCCTACAAATCCCTCCACAACATCGGACCCAAATACCTCAACGAGAGAGTATCCTTCCACGTACCCAAGAGGAACCTCCGCTCTGCCGACCTCGCCCTGGCAGAGGTCCCCCGCATCCGCAGAAACAGAACCGGTGGAAGAGCTTTCTCCTACATCGCAGCCAAAACCTGGAACGAGCTCCCGGTGAACATCAGTTGCTCCCCGACCCTGCACACGTTCAGGAAGGACCTCAAGACCTGGCTCTTCGACTGATCAGGAGCCGCCCCCGCGCCTTGAGACCCTCATGGGTGAGTAGTGCGCTATACAAACCCCTGATTGATTGATTGATGCATTGTAATGGTAGTTGCAATGTAAAAACCGCATTGTAAAGGCATGCTTGTAATTGTTTGCGTTGTAACGTCATATATTCGCTCCAACACCCCATCTTCTAGGGCCTGTCGGCAAACAACATAGAAGACCTCCAGCAAAGAGCCCCCCTGCGGGGCCCGTGGGGCATTGCAGCGCCGGCCCAAAGAGGTGCTGCGCTATGATGAAGCATGACACCTCTCAGGGTGTGTGAGGGCCCTTGCTCCTTATTGGAGCTCTCCCCTTCGTACCTTCCTTCTCTCACCTGGTTTCTCCGCTTCCTTTGACCTTCCAGACGCCCCCATAGGAACTGCATACCTTTTGTTTCACTTCTAGGTTTAGGGGCATGTATGCTGGACCTACAAAAACGTCCTTGTCCCTCCTAGTGTGTATACTCTGACACTTCTCAGCCAATACAAAATCAAGGCACTCAAACAGCCTTGATCCTGCTTGATAACAGCAGTGTGTTGGAATTGCATCTTTTGAAACACGTGACATTGGACTTGTACCTCAGTTACCAGCATTTGCTCTTTCTTATTTTAGAATTTTGATTCTTTTGATTGCACAAAATATTATCCAATTTATTTGAAGTATGTTGATGCCACAATTGTTGTTAAAATCTGGATTAATTTTATCAGAAAAGTAATGCATCCATTGACCCTTAAGAACCAATTCGGATTGATTAAAAATGCATTAGGGTGCAACAATACACTGCTTACAATGAACTTTTTTTTAAATGTGCCACTTAAGAATGCACCAGAATTGATCATTTTTCTTGAAACACAGACGGATTTGCTGATGTGTTGTGGAATTACCCCTTTACAATCCTCATAAAATGTTTGAAGCACAGTATATGGCCTGGCCCTTCCCTAAACCCTCGCGACCACCCAA